>OX336892.1:2715000-3915000 GCA_946959425.1 Argyrosomus regius | reverse complement strand
TTCATGGTCCAGTGTTCTCCTCTTTTGGCGACAGCTGCATGGCAACGTTCAAATAATCACGACCATTCAACAGTCAGCTGCTGCTTTTTGATCAAGTCCATAAAACTCTGATATCGAAACTATCTATCAAGCTATAAAACAAAATTTTCAAATATTCACATTTGAGAACATGGAGCTGGGTTCCAGTCCGGCCCTGGCTCTTTGCTACATGTCACCCCCTCTCTGCCCTGCACTTCCTGTCCCTTTACTGTCAGACACCCCCACAAAAAATGACTTGAACCTTTCAGTGAATCTCAAAGTAGTTGCCGATGAATTTTCTGTGAATGGAGTAATTATTTCAGCCTTACATTGAAGTCAAGTGACGGCACACAAAATAGATGTTGAGGACCCACAGAGGTGCTGCAGCAGTTTATTCCCTTTGACAGCAGGTAGATTGATTATTTCCACACATTAAACCGATGTGAACACTTTGGGTTCTTGGGCTGCGGCTCCTCACTTTGATTTTCTTTGATCACTTTTGCAGCAGCACCCTTATTTTTACATCCCGATGGTGCTCATGACACACTTTTTAGATGACTGACCTACAAATTACAGCTGTTCATTCAGCCATCCACCAGCCTCTGTAAACCTTAACTTCACTCATCATGACCAGTCTATATAGTATATCCTACAAACACTCCAGAGCTCCCTGGCTTCGATGTGACTCGCTCAGTGTCTCTGTGTCTCTTCTGTCTCAGTTCGTACCTCCACTGTCGCTGGGCAGATCTGGAGGAGCTGGAGAAAGACAAGAGAATCCACCAGAAGGTCAAGAGGTTCAAGGCCAAGCAACAGCTCAACAGCTTCATAACTGAGGTAAGCCTGCCACTCTACACTACAATCAGCACCATTATCTTGGTCCTCAACCTCACACTGATCTGAGGACTCGAACCAAGTGAGAATGATCAGATCGTTTATCTCCAGCATTCATAGATAAAAATAGATAAAGTCCACAGCCACAGTCGTGGGAGATGCTTCAAACCACATCAGGTTTCTTTGTGAACATGACATCGCGTGGCCTCGCCCTGATACGTGCAGTGAGCCAACCTATCATGCTCTCTAACAGTAAAACTCTCCTCGCTCGCTCGCTCTCTCTCTCTTCCAGATGGATGATGAGCCTTTTAACCCGGACTATGTGGAGGTGGACCGCGTCCTGGACGTTTCAGAGAGCACAGATGAAAACGGAGAGGTGCTTTGATCTCTTCCTGTCATCTTTCATGGGTTTGAGCCTCTCCCTCTCTCTCACCACACACACACACACACACTCACCAAACCTCCCTGCTGTCTGTCTGTGTGTGTGTGTTCGTTCAGACGGTGACCTTATATCTGGTGAAATGGTGCAGCCTGCCTTACGAAGACTCCACCTGGGAGCTGAAGGCCGACATCGACCAGTCCAAGATCGAGGAATATGAACGCATCGCAGCACGCACACCCAACACTAAGAGAGTGGTAAGTGTGTGTGTGTGTGTGTGTGTGTGTCTATGAATGCTCATTGGTTACCATCGGTCTCCCAGCCTCCTCCCTGTAGGCGTGTGTGTGTGTTTGTGTGTGTTGGCCTGCTGCCGGCTCCTTCCTCCTCCAGATTTACAGCTCCCTTAACTGCTCTCCACAGGGCCACGTTCTTGTGGTCTTACACACTCACTCACACACACACATACGCACACACACGCCCTACTCTTGTGGCCAGGCCAAACCACTAACAGTGTGTTTAATGCTGAACAGAAGCAGCTGACTGGCTGTGGTCTTTTCCATCCATCACTCCTTTCTCTCCCTGTGTCCATCTATTTAACTACTGCCTACTGTTTCTCCTCAAGGACCGTAGCAAGGCTTCATCATGCAGAGGCAATATTTGGAATATTTTTATATTCATATCTGTATCAGCATGGCTGATAACACAGAAACCTCTCCACAGATATCAGGCGTTTGTGGCAGACGTTCAGGATGAGTCCCAGTGACCAAAACATCAAAATTCAGCTAACCCGCAGTCCTGTGTATAAGACAATAACCAATAATAATATCACGTGTGTCTAGGATCGGCCTCCTGCAGCCGACTGGAAAAAGCTGGAGGGCTCCAGGGAATACAGGAACGGCAACGCACTCAGGGAATACCAGCTGGAAGGCCTCAACTGGCTAACCTTCAACTGGTACAACTCGTAAGTCACCGTTAACTTTATTCTGTCGGAATGAGTCCCCTGACTGCTGCTGCCAGGCCCCGCACATGTGACAACACCTCATTTAGTATCTAAAGTGGACATTAAGTGGCACTGTAGCATGAAATGTACACTGACTGTACCATAAGAGACACAAACCTTCATTGAGCAGCTCAAACAGACGCACATGTGCCCGCAGTCTCACTGTTTGAGGGTGGATATTAGTCATGGATTTTCTGGAATATCATTAAAGAATTAGAGCTGAATTCCAGGCCTGGAAAATGAAGGAATCCATCCAAAGCTCTCGAGAATGACAGGTCGCTTTTCCAGCAATTTAGCAGAGTGTTTTCCAGCTTGTCTCACACAGTTTTTTGCATCAGATCACTGAGTGGAAAACAGATTCGTCACCCACTTTTGGAAAATCAGAGTTAATGAACCAAAAGGGGAAAAGTCTTTTAGATGATGGCGATGATCAGACCAGTAGTCTGTGGTACCTGGCATGCGGGCATCGAGGTCTTTGTCGGTTTAGCGACACTGAAATAGAAAAGCCGATCCTTCATCAGCCTCACATTCACACATCATTGTGTCCTCCGCAGACGTAACTGTATCTTGGCTGACGAGATGGGTCTCGGAAAGACCATCCAGTCCATCACATTCCTCTATGAGATTTACATGAAGGGCATTGAGGGGCCATTCCTGGTCATCGCCCCGCTCTCCACCATCCCCAACTGGGAGAGGGAGTTCAGGACCTGGACCGAGCTCAACGCGGTGGTCTACCACGGCAGCCAGGCCAGCCGCAAGACCATCCAGGCCTACGAGATGTACTACAGAGATGCACAGGTAAACGGGACGAGACAGATCTGTCCTGCAGCATGAATTAATGCTTCATCAATAATTCTCTACTTTCTGTACTCTGCTTTTCTTTACTTCCCGTCAGCTCCACAGTAACTTTTCTTCACCTCCTCCCTCAGCGATCACCTTACAGAGCTTTTTCCTCCTTAATTTAGTTACTCTGCGGCTACTAAAATGAATTAAAGCGCCGTGAGGTTTATGAGGAGAGTCAGCTCTACAGACTTTTGCTCTGTGAGCCTTCACTATATTCACATACAGCTGAACACACACAATTTAAAGCCCTTATCCAGCGACGAGGTCGGAACTTTACCGCTCGCTTTCACGAGCTGGCAGCTCTTCAAACACAGTGTAAAAAAAAAAAAGATTCAACTTTAGCTAAGCTGTGAATTACAGGCTAATGTCGGAGCTAACGAAGCTAAATGTGAAAAGAGAAGTAACTAAATTAAGGATGAAGACACAGTAAGGTGATCAGTGAGGTCGGAGGTGACTAACGTGACCTCAAGAGTTGACAGGAAGTGAACAGACGTGCAGTTTGAGATATTGACCAAGCAGAAAATGCAAAAAGGAAACATGCCAACAGTAAAATATGATTGAAGTTGTGTTAATAAATCATTAAATGTTCATTTTCATGTGACTTAAGATTGCATAGCTATAGGAAAGTCTACTGAACGTGATCATCGACGTTTCATTAGCTCAGTTAGCCGTCTTGATGTCTTCTCCAGGCTGTCTCTCTAAATGTTTCTGTATAAAACGAAGCTGAGTATAGATTTGAAATGGAGTGAAGAAGTCAACAGAATGTGTAACGCGTCCTCTCAGCAGCTCTGTGTGAGAGTGATGAGCTCACGGCTGTGGAATAGATGAAATGAGATGCCGCTGTGCGAGACAGTCAGCAGATCTGAACACCCTCCTAAGTCAGGGGAAAATCTTCAGCCAGCTGGGGATGGACAGTGCTCCTCTGCTGCTGTATAAGCTCTTTACGGTCCTCTAGCTGTAAGCCATATACTGTAAGCTGCCATCGTACAATGCTGCTAACATCTCAGCTAACCCCCCATCCCACCCCCACCCCCACCTCGCCACAGTGAAGGAAATAAGCTGGAGTAGCGGCGTCCTTGCTCGCCACTCGTTCCCAATTCAGGCTGAGGTAATCCTCAAGGTCACAGTGTGTCCTTCATTCCTGCAATGCTGGATTCACAGCAGACAGAGAGGACACGCAGCAGCTGCGTGGAGCACTCCCAGCCTACGTTGTGTATTTGTTAGTCTTGGATGGCTGACAGATTTAGATCATAAGTGGGTGAATAAGGAAAAATAAGGAACAAAGAGGACAGGTATGAAACATGGAGGTTTCCCTGTATAAAGATAATGAAACCAAGCAGTTACTAAGGTGAACACACCAAAGCACTGTAAATGGTAGGAGTCTCCTCCAGTTCAGAGCTTCTCTTCATGTTTTCTCACATTGTTTGGAGCCGTTTAGTTTTTCACTCTTCTCCTTTCTTTCTTTCTGTCTTCGTCCCTCCAGGGTAAGGTAATAAAGGGAGCGTATCGGTTCCATGCAGTGATCACAACCTTTGAGATGATTCTGACTGACTGTCCGGAGCTTCGCAGCGTGCCGTGGCGCTGCGTGGTGATCGACGAGGCCCACCGCCTCAAAAACCGAAACTGCAAACTACTGGAAGGACTCAAAATGATGGACATGGTGAGTGGTGAAGAAGAAAGGAGGAGTAAATATTATTATTAAGGTTTATCAAATGGTCTTAGAGATAATACTATCTGAGGTTAAGGCCTTAAAAAGCCTACACTTCAGTAGTTTGAGAGATGTGGCAGCACTGAGTCATGTTGATGTAAATAAAACATGTTTTGTCTCTTAGGATTTTCTTGTAGAATCTCCTAGTTGAATTTGGCCCGGTGCCACGCTAATACAATCCCTCTCTGCTCCTCTTTGTGGCTCAAGACATCCTGCTTTCTATTTTGGAAACTCTAAATATTTCTTTCCTGTCCTCCTCCAGGAGCACAAAGTTCTGTTGACAGGAACTCCGCTCCAGAACACTGTGGAGGAGCTCTTCAGCTTACTCAACTTCCTGGAGCCCGAGCGGTTCCCGTCCGAGCAGACGTTCATGACTGAATTTGGAGACCTTAAGACTGAAGAACAGGTAAACGGATGAGTCAGCGTGTCGTCCTTTTCCCCATGATCGCCCACTGAATGAAGAGTTAACATTGCGTCTGTCTGTGTGTGTGTGTCTCAGGTTCAGAAACTGCAGGGCATTCTGAAGCCCATGATGCTGAGAAGACTGAAGGAGGATGTGGAGAAGAACCTGGCCCCTAAAGAGGAGACCATCATTGAGGTAGGAGCTCTCGTCATAGATCTCTCAAAACTCTCACCTGTCAGAATCTGTTGATTAACTGTTAACACTGTTATTGTTGTTGTTGTCAGGTGGAGCTGACCAACATCCAGAAGAAATATTATCGGGCCATTCTGGAGAAGAATTTCTCCTTCCTGTCCAAAGGAGGTGCAGGAGGAGGAGGAGGAGGCGGAGGCGGCGGCGGAGGATCCAGTGTCCCCAACCTCCTGAACACCATGATGGAGCTGAGGAAATGCTGCAACCACCCCTACCTCATTAACGGTACGCTCACGCTTCCAAAATGAAATAATTAAGTGTGACTGCAAACCAAACCTCGACATTGGCCAGATCATCTTTTTGTGTCCTGATGAACAAACTGTTCTCCCCCGTCCAGGAGCGGAGGAGAAGATCGCCGAGGAGTTCAGGGACTCCCACGGGACGGACATACCGGACATGGCGCTCCAAGCCATGATCCAGGCCGCTGGCAAGCTGGTGCTCATCGACAAGCTGCTGCCCAAACTGAAGGCTGGCGGGCACAGAGTCCTGGTGTTCAGTCAGATGGTCCGCTGTCTGGACATCCTGGAGGACTACCTCATCCAGAAACGGTGAGAGGAGAAGACAAACATGTATTGATTTTATATTTACCTTAAAGACATGGCTGGATTAAAAAAAATAACTTAACTATTAACTATAAAATTAATCATCTTGCATTATTGATATATGAATGAAAGAAGCTCTTGTTCATGTTGACTGTCATGATGCTGCCGACACTCACTCACCCATCCTCCCGCTCTGTCCAGATATCCCTACGAACGCATTGACGGCAGAGTTCGCGGTAACCTGCGTCAGGCAGCCATCGACCGCTTCTCCAGACCCGACTCGGACCGCTTTGTCTTCCTGCTGTGCACGAGAGCCGGAGGACTCGGCATCAACCTGACTGCGGCAGACACCTGCATCATCTTCGACTCCGACTGGAACCCTCAGAACGACCTGCAGGTACAAACCTCACTGTGCTTCGGCTGCAATAAAGATTCTAATAGAACTTGTGTGACATTTGAAGTGTCAAGAGACCAGCTATAGCTCGGAGTTCAAACTCTCTGTTCTAACTGCACGTCCCCAGCTGATTATACCTTGTACATATGTATACTCGCTGCAGAACAACGTTTATGACTCTCTGACTGCGTCCTCCTCCAGGCACAAGCTAGGTGTCATCGTATCGGCCAGTCCAAGGCGGTCAAGATCTACCGTCTGATCACCAGGAACAGCTACGAGAGGGAGATGTTCGACAAGGCCAGTCTGAAGCTGGGCCTCGACAAGGCCGTCCTCCAGAGCATGAGCGGGCGAGAGAACGCCAACAGCGGGGTGAGACACAACACACACGTGCCACCAAAACGCCAAAATACCTTCATATTGATCGTTTCACTTGTCATGGAATAAAATGTTATTGTTCCTGGTCCAGGTCCAACAGTTGTCCAAGAAGGAGATCGAGGACCTTCTGAGAAAAGGGGCGTACGGAGCTCTGATGGACGAGGAAGACGAAGGCTCCAAATTCTGCGAGGAAGACATCGACCAGATCCTCCAGAGGCGAACCCACACCATCACCATAGAGTCCGAGGGCAAGGGCTCCACCTTTGCTAAGGTACAGACAGAATGACACCTTTGTCCTTCTTCACTTGCTCAGCCTGTGATGATCTCTGAACATGTGATGACCCGCTTCCTCTCGGCTACAGGCCAGTTTTGTTGCTACAGGAAACCGGACAGACATTTCTCTGGAGGATCCGGACTTCTGGCAGAAATGGGCCAAGAAGGCCGAGTTGGACCTGGACGCCATCAATGGACGGGTACTACACACACACACGCACATACTGTAAACACCTGCAATGTAGAGGCACACTGTGCCGGTGCGCACACACACACACACACTTGGTGGTGTCCCCATATGGAAAGGGGACTAGCAGTGGTAATTAGTCAGTGCTACAAGCTAGGAGGAGGAAAGTGAGACAGACCGAGAGAGAGACAGAAAGATCGGGAGGGAAGCAGAGAGAGAGAGAGAGAGAGAGAGATTAATATTGACAGTTGGGAATCTCCTCTCTTCCTTAATTACCCATGTTTCCCTGCTCTCGTGTGTGTGTTTGAGCGAGAGAGAGTAAGCTGCTTAGCTCCACTTAACAGAGCGCAGATGCCTGGAGGGTACAGAGATATCACTTAGGCTAGTGCTCACACACACACACACGCGCACACACACACACACACACACACACACACAAAGCCAAGCTCAGGCACATTCTCTCACACACACACACACACACACACACACATTGAGTGCTCAGCCTAACAGGCATCTTTATGTTCGTCCTTCCCTCCATATTTGTTCACTTTCTTTCTCGTGTGTGTTCGTCCCTCCTGGTTCCTTCGCCTCCCTCGCTTGCCTCTCTTGTGGAGGACCCTCCACTGGAACACTTAATCCAGCTCCACGAGCGTGAATGCGGCCCACTCCCCTGGGATTTCTTATTGTGTGATCTTAAAATGGAAATGACGGCAGCGGTCTGTGATAATTGTGGAACTAACTACTGCCCTGTTTGCGCATATTAATAGGATTGTGAGGGGGGGGGGGAGAAATCAAATTAATTGAACAAAAATGTAATTCATTAGACAACATAATTAATGCCAGTTTATGTTTGAGCCGGGCACCAATTTTCTCAGCATTAGGAGTGAAACACAGAGGGCCAAATATCCAATTAATCAGACTTTGTACAGAAGACGCCACGTATTCACAGGATTCACTCATCATACGAGTCAGAATATACAAGAAATGTACAAACAGGCCACTTCACAGCAGTAAAGCAGAAGGCACTTTGCATATTGTTGTTGGTGGATTTCAGGCCATCTGTAAGTGAAACCAAACACTACAAAAACATTCCAGGAGGGAAGAACGTGCAGTCCGCGAAAGTACGCCGACTAATGTTTCCATTGAATCCGTCCCTAGAACACGCTGGTGATCGACACGCCGAGGGTGAGGAAGCAGACGCGGCACTACAGCAGCGTCAAAGAGGACGAGATGATGGAGTTCTCCGAGCTGGAGAGCGACGACGACGAGCCGAGCAAACCCTCATCCAAACCGCGACGGCCCCAGGACAAAGCCCAGGGGTACCCCCGATCCGAGTGCTTCAGAGTGGAGAAGAACCTGCTGGTCTACGGGTCAGTCACACACTCAAAAACCAGACTAATGATAATGTTTACTACTGGCTTGTTCATTTATTTCTATATTTAGATCAGACTTCAGTCTATTATTTAACCTAAAGCTCTCCTATTAACACTTTACATTTCATATTTCTACCTAAATTTAGAAACCACAAGTTTTCTTGGCCGGTGCAGTGACTTCCTGCAGCCTCTGCTAGCCACTGAGTAGCCTCACAGTGACAACAAGACACTGGATTTAGGACAGGTTAAAAAAATCGGATATGTAACATGTTAATTAGTGCTGGTGGGTGGTCTTTGTTACCTTTAGCCAGAGCTACGCTAGCTGTTTCCCCTTATTCCCAGTCTTTATGCTAAGCTAAGCTAACCGGCTGCTGGCATTAGCTCCACTTAACCCTCGGCGATGTTTCCCAAAGTGTTGAACATTCCTTTAATTATGCGGACGACGATGCATGTGAGGGAAAGATCAAAGAAATATTGAAAAATAATACAAATGCAATTAAAACCTTCACACAACTTAAAAAAAACCTCCCCGGGGAGCAGCTCTGAATGGTTAAAAACATGAAAGGAACAAAACATCAGTGAAGTAGACAATACAACAGAGAAGAGGAGACGTTCAGGTTGTGGTGGATGGTGGAGTCATGTTGGTGGGTGGAGTTCATCCCTCAGATAATGTGTGTGTGTGTGTGTTGTGTGTAAAAGAGCACACGAGTTAATGGATGCAGTGATGTAGTCGACAGAAATCTTTAGACTCACGGCCGCCAGTGCTGATTACTTAAATAACTTATACATATTTCATTTCACATTTTTCTGAATGTCTGTTTTCTATTTTTGCTTCTTGACTTTCATATTTCTTCATATTTTTCTACTAATTCATCGCTGTGCATCAAAACAGCGAGGCCAGTTCGTTGCTTGTGAAAACCTGCTTTGCATTAAACCTGATTCTGATCTAGTGCACACAAGTTTGTCATTTACATACACACAATCGACCCTCTGTAAGCGCCCTCCCCTTTTTGCTCCGTGCTCCAATCACAGTGAAGCTCTGTACAGTGACAGTAGAGCATCTACACACACACACACACACACACACACACACAGAGGCAAATTGACACACTTACCACAGATAGTGATTATCGGGCGAGCCCATCCATTTTCTTCACGGCTGACTTGGTGGGTGTGCGTGTGTGTGTAAGAAAGAACAGTGGTGTGGTGAGATGTCAGCGTTGTTGTTGTTACAGTCTAGTCTCGTGGCCCGAGGCTGTAGGACACAAAAACACACTGTCTGACTGGGTCTGTCCACGCCGCTCAGCGCTCTGTTGTCTTTTCCCATCATCCATCTCTCTCTCACTCTCTCACTCTCTCTCTTCTCTCGCCCTCATCCACCATTTTACCCTGTCTGAAATCATTCAGAGTGAGACTGGTTCACATGGTTCAGTGGAGATTGGGAAGCAGCGGTGGAAATATCTGAGTTGAGAACAAGACAGTGTAAGAGATGCTGTCCACCACATCAGCCTAGAGGGTCGCTCACTCTCCAGAGGTGGAGGATAAGGTGGTGGTGGAGGTGGGGGGGTTGGGCTGTGATCCATGAAACACACACAGAGGGATGCCCGGGTGGCACTAGTTAGTGTGACAGTAATGGTTAAATCAACAGACTGGTAAAATGCGTAATGAGACCCTGTGTGTGTGTGTGTGTGTGTGTGTGTGTGTGTGTGTGAGATATTCTGAAGCAACCAAAAGAAGATGGACGTTTTCTAGACGTTGCATACTGTTGAACAAATGTTCAATATTAAATCTTTGATGTCTGACGCTGACGGGCTCGTCCCCTCCCTGTCTTCCCGTCTTCAGTTGGGGTCGATGGAGCGACATCCTGGCTCACGGCCGCTTCAAGCGCCCCCTGAAGGAGGCCGACGTGGAGAAGATCTGCCGAGCCCTCCTGGCCTACTGCCTGCTGCATTACCGCGGCGACGAGAACATCAAGAGCTTCATCTGGGACCTGATCACGCCGAGCGAAGACGGGACCACCAAGACACTGACCAACCACTCAGGTAACACACACACCCCTGATTACTCTATAGGCACACTGAGGATACAGTAATGGACTAATTGTTTAACTTATTTTAAAATCTGAAAATGTTTGACCTTGTAGTGCTGATAGGTGGCTGAAAAATAATTCGAATAATGACGTATACTCTGGCAGGATTCTGGCTGAAGTTGTGTGAGCACAGTGGACTGCCTCTTTCATTAGTCATTAGTTAATTCTTGAGTTTTACAGACCATTTCACACCAAATGTCCAAACAAATGAAGCCACACAAATAAAATGGAGGTGAAACTTGAGACATTTAGACGCCATCTTTTACTACTCGACATTCTCCAGAAGTACGGACACATTTCAGACACTGGTTCGACACTGAGGTTCGATACTCAGCCCTCATCCCATCCAGAGCGACCTGACCTGATAACTGACCCCAGCAAAGTCTTGGCTGAATTGTTTTGAAGATGACGAACTGGAAATCTGACCCTGGACATGCTGGATTTGTAGAAGTCTCTGACCACCTTCTCTCCTCCTGCAGGTCTCTCTACCCCGGTCCCTCGAGGCAGGAAGGGCAAGAAGGGGAAGCCCCCGGCCCCGCCTCCACAGACCCCACGAGCTGATTGGCTGGCCAGCTGCAATCCCGACCACTTACTGCAAGAGGATAGCTACAAGAGACACCTGAAACATCACTGTAACAAGTAAGTCTCTCATTTACACACCGGTTAAAGAAGTGTTCACATGATGGACACACAACTAATGGGACATGGACACAAGTGGCAGGATGATGGCTTGAGGCTGGCTTGAGCCAGACACAGCAGCCTCCCTGTCACACACACACACACACACACACACACACACACGCTCTGTGGTCAGCTCCCTCTCCTGTTGTCAGGGAGATATGCTTCCTTGCCCTCCAGATTCAATTCCAAGATTTTTTTCTTCTTGAGGGGGGAAGTTTGTTTGCTTGTGTGTGTTTGTGTGTGTGTCTGGCGACGTGCCAGGCCAGGTGCTAGGCAGGCAGACCTGTTGGAAGTGGGTGAAAGACGCACACTCACACACATACACACACTTGGGGGTGATTATGTGGTGCCATCTGCTAGGCTGGAGCACAGCGTTGTGTGGCTAATCAGGCCTGGCACATTGATGGATGAGCACACACAGCCTGCCAACAAACACACACATACACACACACTGCAAGTTGTGATGCCATCGATGCGTGCACACACATACACACACACACACACACACACACACACACAGCAGAATGAGTTGCAAATGACTGTCTTTATACCCCCTCCTCCTCCTCTTCACTGCCTCTCCAAACTTTCTGTTCCCTCCCTTCCAGCTCAGCTCTCCGTCCTTTCAATTCTCTCCCTCTCTGCTCCTCCCACTCTCCTCCTCCCTCCTCACCCCCATCACTCCTCCTCTGTCTTCTGCTCCAAACACTGCTATTGGCATTAAATCCCGGTGACAAATCTGGTGACAAATGTTTACAGTGAAGCAGAACTCCCAGATAGCAGCGTTTCCAATGTCAGGAGATCAAATCTGACCGAAAAGATTCATTTCAGTGACGACGAACACGTGTGATATGTGTCCAGAGCCGACCGTCTATTAGACAGCAGCCCCAGCCGACGGCGCCGAGACGCAGTAATGAATTATAGTTTATGTAGCCAGTATTTCAGCAGAGGAAAACCTCGGGATGTTTTCTGTCATTTTTATATCAAAAACCCTGTTCACACTTCATACAGCACATCATCCAGTAGAGTCAGCCCAACAGTGAACACTGTCCTCCTGCTCATGAAATATTTGATATCATTGAGTATCAGAAGAATACAGCATATTCCCAACTTACTTCAGTTGTCAAATGACTATAGAAGCATCATCTTTAGAGCTCAGGCAATTAATCAGTTTGTCACTCAACAGGGAATCAATCTTCAACAATGTGTGTAAACTGATAAATGGTTCAATATATTTATTCAGCAAAAATACCAAGCATTTCTGTTTGCTGTTTGGGTTTTTGGATGCTGGTCAACACATGAAGACATCATGATCACAGCTGGGAAACAATGACAGACATCTGTCACTGTTTTAAAGTCCATTTTAATCCATTTCTAACAAATAACTTGGTTAGATTCAGTGAATCATAAAGAAAATAATCATGAGATCTTTTGTCTGAGAGTTTTACTGACTTGTTCTTGTTCTGCAGGGTGTTGCTGAGGGTGAGGATGCTGTACTACCTGCGACAGGAAGTCATAGGCGACCAGGCCGAGCGCATCCTGGAAGGAGCCGACTCGAGGTGAGCAAACACTGCTGATGTCTTCATTTTGAAGTGATCTATAAAAACAAGCCCAGCTTTTGTGTTGACACACTCTTACATGATGAGTGACTTGTCCAAACCTCCTCGAGTGTTCAAGTTCAGCAGCCTGATATTCACTCCAGCTCATCCGAGTATTTTTGAGGTGTTTACAGTTGAAAGGCTTTCATGTGTTGGATGCATCCTGAAAGTGAGTTGATGGATATTTATATGAATATGTGATGAATTATTACTGGGGTGTATTTCTGTCTGTTCTAGTGGCCTCTTTGGCAGCGTTCTTCCTATTCTGACAGATACAACAGTTACTTCATCAGGGGAGATGAGCTTTTTCTCATCATTTCGACCCATTTCGAATTTTTATTCCACACTCCGACGAGCTCCGGCTTCTTACAGTTTGCCGCGAGTTGAACTCCACAGCTCACCTGGACTGTTTTTTCCTCATTGTGACAGCTCCTCCGCTGCTTCCTCCTTCTCTTTCTGTCTCACACACACACACACTTTTCTTGCCATCTGTCCATCTCTCTCTCTGCAGTGCACTTTAGTCTCTCATCATGTCCCATCCCCCCTCACCCCCTGCTCATCACCCTTTCACCCAGATGTGAATGCATTTATAATGTGGAGCACGTGCACTTCATGTTGATCTCTCCTGCTCCCTCCCCTCTCTCGCTCCCCCCTCTCCCCTCTCAATGGCTACTGTGACAGACCCCTGTGTGTGTGTGTGCGTGTGTGTGTGTCTGTGTGCGTGCGTGTGTGTGTGTGTCGGTGCATGCCAGACGTGAGCATACGGGGTGCCATCGTGCCAACATATGCCAGGGGGATTTAGCATGCCAGTCTTGGCGCGCACGCGTATGTGTGTGTGTGTTGCCAAGGCCGGGCATGCTGCTGTTTGCAGAGATAAGGGACTGTTTCCCCGGTTTCTTCTCTCCTCCTGTCACCCTCTGTCTTTCTGCTTCCATTGTGTATTGTACCCTTTCTCTCCATAACTAGCTGGAAACACCATTTTCTACCTCCTTCTTTCCATAATGGAGGATTTGTTTGTTTTTTTTTGGTGCCACAACATAAAATCTCTCCTGCAAAAAGCTTGAAATTATTCTCATTTAGATGCACAAAGAGTTCTGTTGTTGACCAGATAAGTGGTTCTGGTTGGACTGGTTACGATGTCATCTGTATATTGTTTGTAAGTTACTGTCAGTTTAATTGAGATACCTCGATGTAATTTAAATCAACAAATGAGAGCACAGGGGAGATGATTGATGTCATGTGTCCCTAAATTTGAGGCTGAGGTGGAAACAGTCAGTCTGCAGATTTAGCATTACGCTGCGGTTACATTCTTCAGTCATGATGGACAGTTTAAAAAACGATCATAGTCAGTGCAGTGAAACCAGATAAATCTGCCTTTTATTGACACATTACTTGCCAAAAGAAGGCCTGCATTACCCACAATGCAACTCAACTGCTGATAGCTTTGTTGGAGATTCGAGTGTGTTATGCTAGTAGCACCCCTCCAAACAGCTGGAAGCACTCAGATTGTTGAATTTCCTTTTTTTTACTATTTGTCATTACTTCGTGGACTCTTACGTTCTAAAATAATTCATAAAGGTTGAAGGGAGGTTGACAAGATTCATGTTGGGGAGCCATCATCATGTTTTAGTCCTACAAACTGACATGATCATAAAATACAGTGAGATCTGAGAATATTCCACTGATCAAACTGTCTGTCTGCACTTGTAGAGATGAACCACATTAATACCAGTATAAACCAGTCTATGCCGGATATACATCCTGATGATCTGTAAACACTTGAGTTTGCTGGTCCGACAGTGCCCTGCTTTCTACCTAATGAACTCCCACATGGTGCAGAGGCTGCCCATTGGTGCTTTGTTTACTCTCCATATGATCGTAGTCCTGCATGTGTCACCTCTCAAACAGGTTCTTGTTGTGGGGTTGCATGTTGTTTAGACTCGAGCAGGTCTGCTGATCAGTTCGGGGTCTGTTCTTGTTTCAGTTCACTTTGAATTTGAGAATAAAACCAAATATGTTAACAGATTAATTTGAATAAAATCAACACTAATATGAGTCTTGATCATTTGTAAGAAGACAAATCTCTGCGGCCAAACAAAATCTATCTAACTGAAATGATTTGACCGTCGCTGTTTTGGATCTACATTTAAGCGTCACAGCTCCGGTCCACTGGATTGTAAACACTGCCTGTGTCACGTCCTTCTTGCTTTCAGTTTTCGCATTAACATGGCAACAAAACAGACACTGGCAAGCAGAACATCCTGTTTAGATCCTCCTTCCTTCTTCCTGTAGTTCCAAAGAGGGAAGGGCAGAAATATTTAGATGTATTCACGTCAGCTGACAGCTCTTACAGTCAGATTACAACACCATTGGCTCATAATCTGATTCCCTCTCTTCGTTTTTCTTGTTCCTCCGTTCGGAGTTGAAACACGAGACCGAAGCGAGCTGAACACAAACAGTTTAGTTTGATTATCAGTGATCTGATCTGTTTATCTCTGCCACAGCGAGCTGGATATCTGGATCCCTCAGCCGTTCCACGCTGAGGTCCCAGCTGACTGGTGGGACAGCGAGGCCGACAAAGCTCTGCTCATTGGAGTCTTTAAACACGGTAACACACACACACACACACACACACTGTACATACAGATCCACATCATCCAACATGGCAGCCAAAACACAGCGAATACAAAATGAACATCACACACACACACACACACACACACACACACACACACACGGATAACATGTCAGCACCTTCAGACACACTCCAGTGGCTTCCAACCCAGTAAGCATCATGCACACACACATCATTAAACTGGGTGAGGGCTCACACACACACACACACACACACACACACACACACACACACACACAAACACATCCCACCCACTTCTGCTGCCACCGGTTGATTGGTGTTGCCATGGCGATAGTGGTACGCAGCTGGCAGGCTCAGTGTGCTATCAGGAGTGTGATTGATGGCTGGTTTCACTACTGGCTACGAGTGTGTGTGTGAGTTACAGGTGTTAATGTCGTAAACAAAGCTAATGTCAAAGTTTAAAATCTTTTCTCTCTCTGTTAGCCGTTAGCCATTAGCTCTTAGCTGATTGTTTGGAGAAGTTGTGTTGACCCCCCCCCCCTTTGGGTGCTGACTGGGTGACTGAATGTGACTCCCACTGTCAGACCGACAGTGCCGTTTGTGTGTGTGTGTGTGTGTGGATATAAACCCTCATTCATATTAATTTGACATAATTGTCGTCATTTTTCCATCATTGCCACCCTCTATGATTCAATTAGGACACACACACACGCATACACACACACAGGAATACAAAAGGGCTCACCCATAGTTAATCATAATCCTCATTCACCAGGGAGGCCCTTGGGGGGGACTGACTAACACACACACACACACACAGTGAACTTTGTATGCAGACACGCACGCAGGCACACAAAACAATGCGTCTCACACACACACACACACAGAAAAGTGATGGCCTATAAAGGCTCTGATGATTAACGTTTGGCTGCGGGCAGAGTGTGTGTGTGGTTAGGAACAATACGTCACATCTTTCGTAATTGAAATGTGACAGAGAGGAAGAAGGAAGGAAGGAGGGATGAAGAAGAGGTGGTGTGGTCCTGTCCTCTCCTCCTCCTCACCCACTCCTCTCCTTCCTTCCATCTCTCCTCCCCCTCTCTCCTCCCCCATGTGTCTCAGTAGGATCTGCACATTCTAATCTGTTCTGCCTGAATGCTCCTAACGGACAAACACACACACGCACTCACACACACACCCACACAAAAACACACACAGTTTCTCAGACCCACTAGCTCACTTTCATAGACGCCATGACACACACTTCTCTCTCCCCTCTCTCTCATAAATGAGCACCTGCAGGCTGACTTGGATCAACACGCAAACACACACACACGCACACACACACGACAACACACACACACACACACACACACACACACACACACACACACACACACACACACACAGGCTGTCTGTCTTGTCAGCAGCTGGCTCCTGGGGTCTGCCCTTCTGCTGCTGTTTTTGTCTACTCCTTCATTTAATATTGGATGCTGTGTGTGTGGTGGACTGTGTAGCTTCATGTCTCCAAGACAGACAACTTTTTTCACTCTTCTGTCTTGGAGTTTGCCTTGAGCCATGTGTGTGTGTTGACCAGTAACTGAAGCTACATCAGATTTCAGTCAAAGATATTGATACTTTGATACGTTTTCAATACCACGTGTTTAAAAGGATACGATCTCTGTTATTTAAGCATTCGATAGTATATAAAGTTATTAAAAACAGACGGCTACGTCATCGTCATGTTCCTGTTTGATACACAGTTTGTGAGTAAACCCTAATATAAGGTGGAGAATTAAGATGGAAACCTGAGAAGTGACTTCTACACCTCCAAACGTCTGCGTTTCTCACGTCCTCTTCTTCTCTTCCTCTTCAGGCTATGAGAAGTACAACTCGATGCGAGCTGACCCCGCCCTGTGTTTCTTGGAGAGGGTGGGCATGCCGGACGCCAAGGCCATCGCCGCAGAGCAGAGGGGCTCCGACATGATGGCAGATGGCGTCGAGGGGTAAGGGAGCAGGCTCCACTCCACCAACAAAAAAAAAGAAAATCACAGATAGCTCCTCAGCTCAGCCCGTTCCCTCCAGTGTCGTTCTGTTTTTAGTCTTCATCTCCATCTGTGATTCATCACGTTTTAACACCTTTAATCCGATCTTCCCCTTTCATGTTCCACTCTCTGCTGTCAACACAAAAAAGGGCTCAGAATGTTTGAAATGAAATGATTTAAAGCTAAAAGATAAACACTATGAACTGTCCAGTCCCTCCAGATCATGTGAATGGTAGCAGGTGTAGACCTACAGGGTCTCTTCTTCTTTGTCCTTGTTGTTAGTTCTTCAAACATTAAAACAGAAAATGATCGGTTTGTGACATGTAGCAGTCTGTCCCTCCATGAAATTCACATCTTCCCTCCAACCTGCAGTGAGGACGAGGATCCCGAGTACAAACCACTGCGGATGCCTTTTAAAGACGAAATGGACGACTTCACCAACTCTCCACTGGACGACAAAGACGACACTGTGGAAGGTGAAGCTGAAGGTAAAATTCAAAAGTCGTGTAAGAATTTGAACAGAGTTTTTGTGAAAATGTGAACCCTCTGCAGGGGTGGAGCCTGATGTTTCAAGAAGTAAAACTCTTTAAACACCACCCAGAACTTGTTTCCTGTTACAGAAATGTGGAAATTTCAACAAGATGCTGAATGTGGAGCTCTGTCGTATAAACAGATTGCTGACTGCTCCTCTCTGCTCCCCCGTAGCTAAATCCGGAGAAAACGGTCAAAGCGTGCCCGCCATGGGTGGAGCTTCAGGCTCCAACGAGCGACTCTATTGGCCGGCAGCCTCGGCTCTGACCGCCCGCCTGCGTCGCCTCATCACGGCCTACCAGCGCTCCAACCGCAGAGAGCAGCTCCGCCAGGAGGCCCTCAACCGACCCGACGGTCGCAGGAGGAGACGCAGGGACTTCCTGCCTTCAATCGGCATGGTTACCGATACAGGAGGGGCGGCTTACATCCAAGACGGGGCGGGTGTGTTCATGGCAGAAGGAAGCCCGTATCTGGCTAAAGGAAGCGCTTACTTTGCCAAAGGTGGACAGTTCATGCCAGAGGCGTCACCGGTGATGACCGCCAGCTCGCTGATGGCTGACGGAGCCATGTACTACAAGGAGAGGAGACAAAGGTAGTGTAGCACTTAATGTGACTCTATTAAAACTAAGCCTGCAGCCTTTTGGTGTCTGAATCTGTTCTCACATTGTTGTTCTGTCCTCTGTCAGGTGGACTCGTCGTGAGGAGGCTGACTTCTACCGTGTAGTGTCCACCTTCGGAGTCGTCTTCGACACCCAGCGACAGAAATTTGATTGGACACAGTTCAGGGCCTTCGCTCGACTGGACAAGAAAACAGACGAGAGCTTGGAGAAATATTACTACTCGTTCATCGCCATGTGTAAACGCGTGTGCAGGATGCAGGTCAAGACTGAAACAGGTTAGAGCAAACGATCGCTGCGAGGCTGAAAGGCGTCCTTTCATCGTCTTGTTCACTAATATAACTTTCAAATAAAAGTAGAAAAATGGTCTGACATATTTTGTTATCTGTCTTTTACCTCATCAGAACTCCCAGACCCAACCCTGATCATCGACCCCATCACTGAGGAGCGTGCCTCCCGCACGCTGTACCGCATCGAGCTGCTCCGCCGCATCCGAGAGCAGGTCCTCCCCCACCCACTGCTCTCTGAGCGCCTCAAGCTCTGCCAGCCCTCCCCAGACCTCCCAGAGTGGTGGGAGTGTGGCCGCCATGACCGGGACCTCCTCCTGGGGGCCTCGAAGCACGGCGTAAGCCGGACAGATTATCACATCTTAAACGACCCCACCTTGGCCTTCCTGGAGGCCCACCAGCGTTTCACCAGTCAGCGAGGGGCCGGCGTCTGCACGGGAGCCCAGGCAGAGATCCCCAAAGCTGGGATGGGAGCAGCGGAAAGCATCCCTGCGCCCCTCCTCACTGCCGCAGAGCTGGCGAGCGCCACAGCTGCTGCCAAAGTTGCAGCTAAAGAGGAGGGAGAAGGGAAGGAGGTGAAGACAGAGCTGGAGGTGAAAATGGAAACAGAAGGAGACGCCAACGACATTCCATGTACCAAGACTGAAACTCCTGATGAACAGAAGGAAAATGAGGGAGAGGGCAGTGAAGGGAAAGATGAAACTGCTGTTTCACCGAAGAAGGAGGTGAAGGAAGAGGAGGAGGCGCAGCCAAAGGTAGAAAAAGAGGAGAAGGAAGAGCAAAAAGAGGAGCACAGCGGAGACGCAGAGAAGACTTCCAAGCCAGCAGAAGACCAAGATAAAGACTTAACAGAAGAGGACAAGACTACCGTTGACTCTCTTGGGGACCAGAAGGAGACGACCACTGAGCTCCCAGAACATCTGGACTCATCTCCTAAAGCACAACCGGACCGCAAGACCGCAGAGGAGGAAGACGGAGAGGAGAGGGAGAACCCAGAGTCTCTGAAATCTCCAAAGTCAGCCGACACAGAGAAAAGCCCAGAGGAGGAAGACGAGGAAAGGATGGATGAAGACGACAAATCAGAGAAATCCTCTCAGGCTGAAGGTGAGGGGGCGAAGGGGGGTCAACGTCATTCTCACTGGGGGCAGTTTTTAAACTTTGTATTTAGTAGATTTTATCAGACATGATGACATGACGTTCTAAATGTAGCTTCCACACAACACTGCTGACAGCACGCTCGGTCACAGGCTTATTTCTGGTGTTTCCCCTCATGACTTGGCAGAGTTTTAATGAGTCCAGTTCCAGAGGCAGGAGAGTAAAATGAGTTTGGATCCCTTGATAATGAAACCCTTTTTTTAAATTAAGAGTGGCAACATGACTCTCTCCTCTCTCCACACAGCGAGCGCTGCGTCAGAGCAGAAGAACTTTGACGAGGAGAGCATCGCGTCCGTCAGCACTTCAGCCCAAAACGAAACCAGAGATGGGTTCTGCCCCGACGACCTGCCCGAAACATCTGCACTGCAGGCCTTACAGGACCGCGCCTACGGCTTCTCTTTCTGGCCTAAGGTGAGTCTCAAACAGCAGCTACATCGACGGATAAAGTCCAGTCTCTAGTAAGAGCTGTGTGATAATAGTAGAGGTGCAGACAGTGATCCTCACCTCTCTCCCCCCGTTCTCTCAGGATCGAGTGATGATCAACAGGATGGATAACATCTGCGAGGCTGTCCTAAAGGGCAAGTGGCCCGTGAACAGACGCCACATCTTTGACTTCCCCAGCAACCTGTTGCCAGGGCATGGCTCCACGGTAACCACAGCAGCCGTAGCCACGGTGACTGAGAGCCCGCTGCATAGGCGGAGCCTGGCCGAGCTGACGATGGCCGGCATCCACACGCCTTACAGTGGGAGCGAAGACAAAACACTATCCCCACAGGTTCATGTGAGTGTTTGTGAACAGAGACTTGACTTTGACTTGAGTTACACCACTAGAAGCCTTAGCATTAGCCTGTTAGCATTCTGTTTTTGTAAACAAAGATGCTGTTGGTGTCATCAGCTCCTCGATAAGATGCTGTTAAGCAGACTTATGACACATGATGACCTGATGTTACAGGAGGACGCTCTGAGCCTGACGGCGCCTCGACAGAGGAGGAGAAGGAGGAGGAAGATCGAGATTGAGGCGGAGAGGGCAGCCAAGAGACGTAACCTGATGGAGATGGTGGCTCAGCTGAGAGAGAGCCACGCTGCTACAGAGTCCCAGAGTCAGGCCATAGACCTCACCAAGGTGCTCACACTAACACTCTTTCCATTATTTGTGTCGCCAAATCAGAAAAGAACCGTTCAAACTGAAGCTGCTCTGTCTGTCGTTCAGGGTATGCATCATCACCACAAGGCCTCCCCCTCATTGGCTGGCTTCCCCAGTGCCCTGGTGACAAGCCCCTCGCTCAAAGCCCAGATGGAGCTGCTGCAGCAAGCCCCGCCCTCCGGACACAGAGCCAATGGTTCACTGGAGGCCGACCTGCCTATCATGAGGAGGAGGCGGGGCCGCAGGAAAAATGTGGAGGGCCTGGAGCTGCTGTTCATGGGCAACAAGAGAGCAGGAGGGGTATGTGTGGACTGTGTGTTCTGCTGCACCAACACTGAACACAGTACGAGTATCAGCATTAAATGTTTTTTCTTCTCCCTCGTGGACATTCAGGATGATGCTGAGGAGACGAAGGTTTCAGGTGTGGAGGCTGTTCAGGGTGCCACCCGTGCCCACAGACCCCACACTGTCCCTGAGCAGAGCCCCAGCACCAGATCTCTGGCATCCGGCAGTCTTGAGGACGACGAGGCAGCAGTTTCCAACAAAGAGCTGGGAGAGTGGCTGAGGCAGCATCCAACATACACCATGGACATGGCTGGATTCACACCAGTATGTCATCGTCTGATTTTATTCACTTATTATCTCCAGTTTTTATTCTTCAGTCTGTAAACTGGATGTTTTCTCGTTCAGCAGCCTTCTCTCTAATCCAATCATGACTCATCTAGTCATTCACAACTGCCTCTGTTTTTGTCTTGCTACAACAGAAGAGCGAGGAGTTGCTGCTGTCTCAGTTTTCTAAGCCCAAGCAGAAGCGCCATCGCTGTCGAAACCCCAACAAGATTGACATCAACACGCTGACCGGAGAAGAGCGAGTGCCCGTGGTCAATAGACGCAACGGACGCAAGGTGAGCTCACGTACAATCAGGACGCTCGTCACGGTTACGCTGCAGAAAGAAAGAAACTCACTCCATCTTCCTGTTTCTCAGATGGGCGGGGCCATGGCTCCACCAATGAAAGAGCTTCCCAGATGGTTGCTGGAGAATCCAGAGTTTTCTATCGCCCCGGATTGGACAGACATCGTCAAACAGTCGGTTAGTAACAGCACGGAACATACAAACAGTTTGTGAAAACTCGTCTGTTAGTTTCCTTCTGAGAGATTAACTTGTTTTCTGACCTCCACACAGGGTTTCCTCCCAGAAGCCATGTTTGACCGCCTCCTGACCGGCCCTGTAGTCAGGGAGGAGGGCGTCCGTCGACGGGGACGACGACCCAAATCAGAGATCGCCAAGGCGGCAGCTGCCGCCCAGGCAGCTGCAGCAGCTCAGGCTGCCCAGGTGTCACTGGCAACTGCTGCTTCATCTGCAGGTACAGACATCATCACACAGATACAGTCTGCTGAGGAGACGAGAGCCGTCTAATGTCATAGCATTAGCATTAGTTGGTGTGTGTGCTGAAAGAGCTTCATGTTAACCCTTTGTGTGTGTTGTGTGTGTGTGTGTGTGTGTGTGTGTGTGTCTGCAGGAGGCATCAACCCTCTGCTGTTGAACAGTCTGTTTGGAGGGATGGACCTGTCGTCCCTCCAGAGCCTCCAGTCTCTCCAGTTGGCTGCTGGTCTGATGGCCTTCCCTCCACCCACCGACCCCAAGCAGGCTGCCGCTAGCGCCGCCGCTGCTTCCATGCTGCCCCTCATGCTGCCCGGCATGGGAGGCCTGCCCAACATGGCCGCCCTCCCCAACATGTTCAGTCTAAGTGGGCTGTTTGGTGGCAACCTGGCAGCAGCCGCCGCCGCCACGTCCAACTCCACGGTCGCCTCCGCCGCATCAGGGAACACCAACGGAACGATGGAGGGAGAGGGCGACGAGGCGGGGGCGAAGAGGAAGCGAGAGGGAGAGGAAAAAGACGAAGGAGACGATTATGAAGAGGGGGGAGACGAGGAGGAGGAGGCGGAGGCTGAGGGGAACGAGGGAGGAGTGAAGAAGGCGAAGAAGAAGAAGATGCAGAAAGAGGGTGAGGAGAAATCAGCTAATGATGTCACTGCAGCTCCTCAGATCCCGGCTGCTGTTTCGCCAGCCGAGACGTCCATCAACGGTGACGCAGCAGCTCTGTTAGCAGCAGCCGGCATGTCCGCCAATTCTCTGGCGTTCAACCCCTTCCTGCTCTCCACCATGGCCCCCGGCCTCCTCTACCCCTCCATGTTCCTACCTCCAGGCCTCGCGGGGCTCAGCCTGCCCGGCTTCCCCACCGCCTCCACCCTGGCCGAGCTGCAGAGCGCCATGGCCGGAGCGCTGGGCGGCAACGTTGTGACCACAAACCCCCCAAGAGAAGCAGAGGGGAAGAAGGCGGGGCTGAAAGCTACAGAAGGGGAGGAGGATGACGAGGAGGAGGAGGAGGAGGAGGAGGAGGAGGAGGGAGGAGAGAGTGACTTGGCCGAGGAGAAGGAGGGCGGAGCGGAGGAGGAGACAAGAGGCGAGGACTCAGCCCTGGAGGACGGAGGGATGGGAGGCGAGGAGGAGGAGGAGGAGGAGGAGGAGGCAGCGGCGTCTCCGCAGAAGGACAAGAGTGACTGAATAAAAACACAACAGTGACTGGCCTTGGACATTTCCTCACCCCCTGACCTCCCCCTTCCTCCCTCCCCCTCACCACGTTTACACGCCTCCACCAGAAATATCCAAACTATTATGATCCTGTTTTTTTTTTTCTTTACATTGTTGTTGATGATTTCTCTCTCACTCTTTGTTCATTTTTTTTGCCAGGTATATTTACTATGCGTCAGAGAGGACGAGGTGTGTGTGTGTGTTAAGTTAAATCTCTCTGATCGATAGTGTAGTCAGGGAAAATCCTCACAGCCGAGCTCGGCTCCTCTTCAAAGACTGTTTCTTTCTCTCTGGTCGGCCTGCGCGCCCACACTTTTTTCCCACAATCCCTCAAATAGGATTTCACGAGGTTCCAATAGTACTATTATTATTATTATTATAATTATTATTGCTGCTTTCAGCTCTCAGATCTTTATTTTTTATTTCCGCTTCCTTCTTCCTCTGGACTGTTTTGTTGTTGTTGGTTCTTAGCAGCATCTCATCTAAAAGAGGAGAGACGTCGCGCTGGCGGGCGGCGCTTTTTCTACCATCAGTTCTCGTTTAAAAAAACAAACAGCATTACAGCTGACCCGGCTGTCTGTCTGACAAAAAAGCTGCTGCAAAAAGGAATTGTGGGTAATGGAGTTGATGGAGCTGCTCTGTTTCAGAGCAGATGTTTTTAAGTTCTCACATATCAGATACCAGGTAGACTCTGAGGAGGAGACGAAACCAGACTGGCCTAAGACGCAGTCTCACACTGATGACCACAACACACACACACATCCCAACACATACTTGATCGTTAGCTGCACACATGCACACACACATTCAGAAGTCCACCACTACACACCCCTAAACCCCCCCTCCTCCTCTCTCTCTCTGTCATGTGACTGTTTCTGGGAGGACTCGTCCCTCTTTTGAGTGTATGTGTGTGTGCGCTTGTGCGTGCACGCTGAACCAATACTGTTAAACCAGTCCCACACTGTTTGAATGCCAGTCTTGAATCTTTCCACTGCCACCTCTGAACCCTGTCTCTCGCTCTCTCGTCGAGGCGGCCGGTTTTTGGCTCAGGGGGTGGGGGGGGTGGGAGTGGCAGCGGGCTGGGTCTGCCACCAATCAGGCCTGCTGATTGGTCCACTTCACGCCACCAAAAACCGGCCGTCCCCGTCTGGAGGTTTCTGTGAATGGGTTTGGGTCGGTGGTCCACACACAGGGATGTGTTGTTTCAGGTTTATTCTTTAAAGGGGGGCACATGAGATGGTTGACTTTTCCCGGTCGCTGCCACATTAAAAAATCCTCAGTTTTATTTTTATTTTTATTTTTCCTTTCATGTCCCGGTAGTTCCAGACCAAGTGCTGCTCCCTAGTGACCTTCTCTTTAAAGACTGTTTCTCTAGTCACACACACTGACACCAGGCCTGGCCAAGACAGGACTGAGACACATTTTCAACAGAGTTGGAAATTCTCAAGTTTCTCGATGAAGTTCAACTCTGGTCGCTGAGTAACTTTTAAAATGCTTGAAAAGCGCTTGCGGCGCTTGATTTGTTTCCATTTCTGAGGCCAGTTCAAGTGTCCGAGGGAAATCAAGCGCCGCGAGCGGTTCAAATATTTGAAAGTGCATTCAAACACACACTGTGGCCAGGTCTTATTAACGTTTGCTATCACAGCCAGCCCAGCAGATGCAGAGATGGAACTGGGACGGAGGGGGGAGAGATCGCTTTTGGCTCCACGGACGACGCCCCCCCCCTCCCTGTCAAAGACCCTTGTTCTCCTCTCTAATGCTGAGACAGCAATAACCAAGGCAGCTTTTGAATGTTCCAACATCACTCTCCCAACACACACACACACACACACACTATATGAATAACCACAAGTGTCGTATGAATAGAAAAACAAAACTAAAACTGTAAATGATGACAAATAAGTACTGCAATCAATTTTGTCTCACTCTGTTCCTGTTGATGCACTGGTGTTAAAGAGTTAAAATAATCAGGTACCTTTATTACTTAGCTACTTTTCTTGAAAAAAATGGACTTTTTGTTACTTTTAGCCAGCAAGCTGAAGAGCATTACCTCAAAATTCTTATCTAGCCTTGAAGTTTACAGACATACCATGTAAATGTTTTTTTTTTCTTCTTTTTTTTGGTGTTTGTCGTTTTGTTTTGTTTTTTGGAGACATCATGTATGATGAATTGTAGCTATGATGCTTTTAATAAAAGTGAATCATGATATTCGCCTAGGAAACCAAAAATCCGCCTGCATCTCATTATTTGTTTCACTCGTGTTCACGTGTACTCTCTGGAACTTTTTCCGAGGCATTCAGAGGAACATGCATGCATCTTAACTCGAGAGCTCAAGTGAGCCAACTCTGCTGGTGAACAAGAGGTTAAAACTCAAAGGTAACCTGACGAGGGTTCAGTTCAGTGTTTCTAACCAAAATGTTCTGTGTGTCACTGAGGTTCCACATATTTTGAGGGTATTATTTGCGAAGCCAGTTTTTGTAAGATCATCCCTCCATGTTTACCTGAGCTGGGCGGTGTCTTAAAATTAGTTTCATTAAACTATTTCAGCCAAAATCAAAAATTTGTTTGGAGATTTTTATTTTTTTTTAAAAAATAGTGATTCCTGGATTATCACATTAGTTGGTTAATTTTATGTGGATTGACAAATTGGCTAATCGTTTCAGCCCTTATAGAAAATCAGTCAGCTTCATGTACAAAAGTTAACCGTGATGCTGTCTAAGTTTTATTGATGATTGTTATTCATCTACCTGATGTTTTTATGTTGTGATCCAGAGCCGTGAAGCTGCTCTTCATCTCTGTCATCACTCTGTCTAAAACTAAATAAACTGCCCTTGAACTGAGAAACAGTTTTTCTGTGCAGGACTTGAGAGGAGGGATGTTTAGCTAACGTCAGAAGATGATTCAGTAGTCTGAATGTTTCCACTCAAACACTGACTCTACTTTGATATATTGTTCAGAATGATGAGTGTAAAATTAGAAGATTATTCTAGATGACATTGAAAACTGTACAGAGCAGATATAGAGGACATGTTTTAATATTCATATTTTCAAAGTGTTATTGTTACCCATGGAGTCAGATGTTAGAGGGATATACTCACAGGAAAGCGTTGCATGGAGTCTTGTTAGCCTGTTAGCGGCCCCTAGAGGCCTCATGTGTCGTTACATATAAACTGGATCAGGCAGTGAGAACAGACTGGTGTGAATAAAGCAAACTGTTCGGTTAGATGTGGATGTTGACTTCATGAACAGTGCGTGTGTCAGCATTAAAGAGGAAAAGTTGAACATTCCGGTCAAATGGAGGTGAAATAAGAAAACAGGAAGAAATTGTCAGCCTGTGTGTGTGTGTGTGTGTCTCATGCCAGCCAGCCGTCAGAAATGGCCTCTCTCCCACTGGAGCTGCTGACAAAACACAAACTGACAGCCAGACCCCACTGTGTGTGTGTGTGTGTGTGTGTGTGTGTGTGTGTGTGTGTGTGTGTGTGTGTTTTGTGTGTGTGTGTGTGTGTGTGTGTGTGTGTGTGTGTGTGTGTGTGTGTGTGTGGAGAGAGAGAGAGAGAGAGAGAGAGAGAGAGAGAGGAATGGACAATATAGTTGACATTCTGGTTGTTCTTTTCTTGCATCTCAAACCACTCATGTACGCTGCATTCAAAGACATTGTGGTGTGTTTGTGTGTTGTACAGCAAATGTTTCTATTGTGTGAAAGAACTCACAAGCAAGTATCACATTGCTATGTCTTTTAAATCTTTAAACCAACAATCCTGAAACGGAAAACTGTCTGTCCATGCTGCTGTTTGATAAGAGAAACATTTTGCTGCTGGATCCAGAGGAACCAGTTCCAGCTCAGTTCCATAAAGTGTCACAGTGACAGTGAACCAGCATGTGCAATAGCAGGACCTCCACTAAGTGGAAAGCAGCCATCATTGATACACCTGTGAGTGTCCTGCTATGAAACATCAAAATGTCTGCTGTGCGATCAGTCCATTCTTCTGTACATTACCATGGCGGTGCTTTGAGCAACATTTGAGTCATAGCATGCTAACATACATTTTTAATGCCATGTTCACATCTTAGTTTAGCATACTAACATTTGCTAATTAGCATAAAACACAAAACACAGCTGAGGCTGGTCGGACTGTCATCACTTTTTCAGATCATAAACCAAAGTCGTGGGCAAATCAAAATTTTATCGTGATGGTGGTGCGAGAGGAAAGTCTGGGGATAGCCAAAGTTGTTAGGATTCGTCGTTTGTGAACAGTAAATGTGCGCCGACTTTTGTACCAATCCATCCAGTGTTTGTTGATCTATGGGCCTTTTCCACAGTGGCCATTTTGACATGTAATAGCAGTGTAAACTCAGGTGTTACCAATGATGCTAATTAAGGCTCAGTTCCATTAAGGTCAAACTGAGTCAGGGTGCTGCTGTGGTGCATGTTGGCTCACTGGAGAGTATCTGCTGCTATAAATGGAACTGAACCTTAATTAGTATCATTGGAAACACCTGTGTTGACCCTACTATGTCATGTGAAAATGGCTGCTGTGGAAATGTCTATTGTCTAAACCTCTCTGTTGATAAGGACAAGGCCAGCCTCTGTTTATATCCACAAACCGGAAACTTTATTCACTTATTGTCCATTATCCATCAACCTGCAACGTACTGTGAATGTTACTTTGAGTCATTAATATGGTCAAACAAATGAGAACACGTCTGAAATGCTTCAGTGATGCTACATTAACATCAAAACAAAATGTCTTTCTGTTTGCTCTTTGTCAGTTTCAGTTCTGTTAACACTTTGTGCTTCTACTCGGTACAAAATATTCATTTCTGAATTCAAACCTTCCACCGGATTCAGTGAATCTGAAGGGAAATATTGAGCAAAGCTGCTTCAAAGCTACGGAGAAAGCTAGCCTTTTAGCTATCACTTCATTTCTTCTCTGGCAGAATAAAAACTTGACAGAACAGAAGTTTTATAGCTAAAAGCACTCAGTCATCATCTCACTGAGAACATCCCGGGTTTATACTTGTGTTCTGTGTTCGGTTTTGTTATTTAGCATGGTAGCTTATTACTTGGTGATGTAGCTCAACTTATCATGGTTGCGGTGGGGTTGGAGCCTATCCCAAACAACCTTTCACGTTTACACCTACGGGCAATTTAGAGTCACCAATTAACCTGCATGTCTTTGGACTGTGGGAGGAAGCCGGAGTACCCATGCAGACACAGGGAGAACATGCAAACTCCACACAGAAAGGCCCCAGCCGAGGTTCAAACCAGGGTTGCTGTCAAGCAACAGTGCTAACCTCTGCACCACATGCCACATTCAATAGCTAGTTTCTGGTACTTATACGTGATGTCTTTAGGTGTGTTTATCGTGTTCATGAGTTATGATGTACCGTGTTTTATGACATTACTTTGTCATTCTCTTTTTTTGGTTCCTAAGACGATAAAAAAAAAAAAAAAATCTACCAGCTGACATTCACTGTTATTATCAGCCACCCAGCAGCAGTGTGTGCTGGACTTGCCCAGATGAAAACATGAGTTTTACTTGGTGGTACTATTATAACAACCGCAGTATTTTTCATGTGTGATCCAGTGACATTCAATGTAAAGTACAGTGACGAGGCTGCCAGTCTGCTGAGTGATGCTTTAAAGTGTTTCCAGTCATCATATGTCTCAGCGTTGGACTGATCTCACAACAGCACCTTTAAAAAAGCAGCAGGATGTCCTCACTTTAACAGTAATACAAACACAACTGTGTGTGTGAGCGAGGGTGTGTTTACTCTAGCAGACAGTAGAGAGGTGGAGTGTGTGTGTGTGTGTGTGTGTGTGTGTGTGTGTGACAGACGTCTGGCCTAATCGCCTTGCTGGAGGAAGTGGGACGTGAAATCCACCAGCCGCTCCACACACACACACACACACACACACACTGAACACACACCGACACAGCATGTAGTCTTGTCTTCTACCCTCATTTCTCCTTCCAGGAATTCAGAAAAAAAACCTCGAGCTGAACAGATTTCTGGTCGTGGATTGAAGGTCTTTGCAAAAATGTAGATGCAGTCCAGTGATACAAGTTACACATGATACAATATACATAACATATGTAATTATAATATAATTTTATATAAGTTATGTGAAGCGCTGATGAAAATAGACTGAAACAGTTACATTTCTTTGGTGCATATCAGTGTGTGGCACTGTGGGTTGCTGACACTGTTTCATCAGTTATCTTAATATGCAGAGCAGCTGAGTATAACTGCGTGTTGAGCAGTGATATATCGGGACAAAGCCTGCCTTTGTTTCTGAAGACTCTTCAGTCAGAAGCCGCTCTCCTGGCATCACGGCTCTGTCTGTATCCGTATCACAGCTCTCTGTGCTGCCAGGCTGCGCTCTGCCAGATAACTTGTAATGAATTTGCCCAGATTAGTTGAATATGCGGCCTTATTGTCCAACATACTGCATGTAATGTTCATGATAATCCAGATCTTCAAACCCAGATATCATATCAGAAAAATCCACATTAAAGGGGCAGTCCACCGATTTATTTTTCAGTTTACCAGTCATGAGGAGTAATTCATAAAGTGTCATGTTCTGTTCTGGTGTTACAACAGTGTGGAAAATGATGTTGGCATTTATGAGGGAGCAGGACGGGTCTAATGATGCTATCAAGTAGCATTATGGTAAATTTAAGTTTGAAATGTTTCGGAGCTTCATCCATACTAGGTGCTGCATAATGCTGCATTCATATGGACTCAGACAGACGTTAGACGGCAGACGGACAGCACCTTCTGGTCATCACAGGAAGAACAAACAAGCAGCCTGATGGAACGGCAGGACGGCAAAATGAAACACACATGATGACATGTTGCCATGGTGACTTTGTATTGTTTACAAAGAGTGGGATAAAGTACAGTAAATAAATTTCATGCCTATTACTTTATGAAATAAATGAATTCCCTCTTCACCCGTCCATCCTTGTTTCCTCTGTGTGAGGGAGCTGTGTAACATCTGGGTGTAAATTCCATCACATAAAGTTAGAACATTTTAACTTTGGATGGCAAAGGACATCTACTTTTATTGCTGGTGTTATTCTCACCTAATTTTACATGACACATTAACATGATCAATCTGCCTGAATCCACGTGAATGCGGCATAAAAGTCAGAATATCTCTGCCTCTTCTGCTTCGCTGCAGAACCCCTTCAACCACATTTTTTAAAGGATGTAGTAATGTGTGTGTATCCAAAGGCTGTGCCATCATGGAGTGCCATTGTTGTCAAAATTGTGCCATTGTGTCTGAATGGGTGAGTGAGAGGACGATTGTACAGCATTTTATGAGTTAAGGTAGAAAAGCGCTGAATAAATTCAGTCCATTTATTGTATTAAAAACTGTATTAAAAACACATCAATGAAACACACTGTTGCTCTGGGTGACATGTTCCTTCATTTATGAACAACTCCTCTCACCTCCCGCATGAGACTGTGGGGGCCTTAACCCTTTACAGGGCACTCATTAAAATACCTGGAAATTTAAAATTTCAACCATGGAGTGTTATTGCTGGATATAAGAAGACTTTTTTTTTTTTTTTTTGACTGTTTTAGGTTGCAAATGAAAGTCATAGAAGTTACCATATACGGTCACTCACCAACCTAGGGTAAAAAAAATCCCCAAAAATATGTGGAGCATTTATTTCCAAATTAACAATCAGACATATGTCTTACAGAACTTATGACACTTATTTCAAAATAGCTAATGAATAAGATCCATTAGAGGCCATAGCAACGCTACCTGTGACATAGCCTGACATTCGCTGATTGGCTGGAGAAAGTCACATGATTCTGCTCCTTCATTAATAGACGTGGGGCACCATTTTTAAAGCCCGTGGAAGTGACCATATATTGTTCCCACGCCTGATAAAGGGTTAAACAGCTCCTTCAGTAACAGACTGTTACTCCCACCATGTAAGAAGAAGCACTACCGCAGGTCCTTCATTCCAACTCCAACTTCATTACTTTTTTTATACAGTTTATGAGTCATTTATTATCCACTTTGTGTATACGAGCTGCTGTGAAAAGTTAATTTCCCCGTTGTGGGATCATTAAAGTGTATTGTATTGTATCGTATCGTATCGTGACGTATTGTATCGTATCGTACCGTATCATATCGTGACGTATCATATTGTATCGTATCGTATCGTACCGTATCGTATAGTACTAAAGTGAACACTATTGTAGTTAGTAGTTGATGTTTTTTCTACTCAGTCCAATACACGTCATCCTGCTCGCACAAATTCTCAACAGAGAAGTGTGTATTAATCCACTTCTGAAAATAGTCCCCAATAAATGCACTATTTCCTCCTGTTTAATGTTTGTTAAAAACTACAGTGAGCAGCTGTTTTAGGAAAGTGTCACAGTCAGAGTAGAAAGGTTCTAAAGTTCTGAGAGGCCGACTGTCAGTATAGGTTTTGGTCTTTATGACATTTGGTGACAACATCAAAACATATAGAGTATCACCAGCCTTAGCCATCAAAGCTGCACTAATCAATATTTTTGTACAAACAATGACTCAGATTACTGCGTGTAGCCAGAGTGAATACTGGACTTAAATTCGTCAGGTGGACTGCTGAATCCAGATATCAGGCGCATCAGCACTGAGGTTTGATGGCAGATGACAGGTTTGTTGTGAGTTCCTCTGAACCAAAGAACAAGACTTTCTCTCTACAGTCGCCTTTTTTCATCAACGTTCAACAATCATTCAGGGAGAGATCCATCAGTGAGGCGGTACAGAGACCGGTCCGTACACCTACAGCAGCAGGCAGTAGATCATAAGTCACTGCAGGAACACGAGTAGTGTTGAGTGATGGGGACGTTACAGAACTCAATGCTGCTGACTGACGAGATCATCTGTCAATCATACATAAAGATGTGAATATAGTCGTGGATATCTGGAAGATTTCTATTGTAACCTGGAATGTAAGTTAATATTTGAAAGCAGTCAAGCATCAGCGGTGTAGACCCTGACCCTTTTTTCTGGTCTGCTCTGAAAGTGGATGAGCAGCACAAAGAGACCTGTTATTAGACACTGACAAAGAGTGTGTGTAATAACTGCATTTAAGACAGTTGATGCTTTTAAAGGCTTTATTTCAGATGAATGTAGGAATCTTATGTGGGTGCCGTGCTCTCTTTCTCTGTCATTGTATGAGAAGAAGATGTAATATATATATCAAAGAAAGGTAAGGTCAGTGGGAGCACATGGTCTGTGTGTCCATTTCACAGGTGGTATGTTCCTGATGGTGACTGAAGACAAGAGGCAATTATAGTCAAGAAAAAAGATTTTAAAGCAATATGAATAAAAGTCCATTCCATGGATCAGTGTGTATGGATTAACACTTCATTGTTTTAATGTTTCAATAAAATATTATTAGTAACCAGTGAAGGGTGTGGTGACCTTTTGGCACATGTTAAACTCTGCTGTTGGGTTTGGATAGCACCACATTTACCATAGGTAGATAGATTGACAGAAGAGTTCAGTAAATAGTGAATAGAAAATCTTGAGAAATCCACAGCTGAATGATTGTGAAGCATACATGGAGCAAGAGCAGGCAAAGAGGGGTGGCCAGAGGTGCCCCTAACCTTACCACAGTCAGAAGGTGATAGGTAGTTGGCTTGTTAATATCAATGATGGATTACTGAACAAAATGAATGGGTGTAGGCACAGAGACCTGGACCAGAACATCTGTATGAGGCATAGACTGTAAAAAAAAAAACATGGATGTAGTATCCGTGACGTCACCCACAGGTTTCTGAAGAGCTGTGAAGCTCTGAGTGTGCTGGCTCTGGTCATCTCCATTTAAGTCTTAATATCATTTGGACAGGTGAGTTGTATAAAAATTCACCCTCAGTACAGTTGTCATGAACGGGGAAATTAGCTATAGAGACCAAAACTGTTTTTTGTACCAGGCTGTAAACATGTTTATTTCTGCTGTGAAGTTGGACATTTTAACATGGGGACTTATGGAGACTGACTCCCTTCTGTAGCCAGCCTCAAGTGGATGTTTGAGGAACTGCAGTTTTTGCCACTTCTGTCTTGGCTTCACTTCACAGACACGGAAGTCTCTGCTTATTCCACTGGCTGACTGTAGTACTGCAACAACATTTTCCTGCAGTAAAACTGCTCACAGTCGACGTCCAACAGAAAATTACTATAGTTTTTCTGTTATGATTTTTAAAACATTTCTCTGAATATTTCTACTCTGCTGTGAAGTTGGACATTTTAACATGGGGACTTACTTTGGAACCAGCCTCAAGTGGATCTTTGTAGAACTGCAGCTTTAGGCTTCACTTCACGGCCACAGAGGTTGCCGCTTGGTATGGTAAGTGACTTAATATTTCTTGTTTGAAAATCAATCAAGTGACCACAACAAGACACAAAATAACTACAAAGACATGTAAATGGACTCTCTCTTAACATGTTACTGTCGTGTTTGCAGCTTGTTGTACTGACCCCAAGTGGCTGAAAAAACACATTACTGCAGCTTTAAAGGATTTAAAACTGGGTTTAACTTGAGTCTGACTGTAGTTTGAGTAGTAGCATTTCACTCAGCAGCTTGATTGCAGAGACAGAAATACAGACTTTGCAAGACGGTGCTGGCCGCCCATTGCTGAACTATAAAAATAGTCATATTTGTTTGTTGGAGTTACAGGTGTGATTGAAGAAAAATATGACAATTATTATTATTATTATTTTAGATTTTAGATTATTATTTTAGATTTAGAAGACGTGAATAAAAACATCGCACCAAAACAAAACAAACATAAAACAATGAAGTCAAATATGAAAAATTAGATGAGCTTCAACCGGCATAAACTGGAAGCTCTGTCAGTCTCCCTCTTCTCCTCACCCTTTCATCTCTGCTGTGTGTGTGTGTGTGTGTGTGTGTGTGTGTCCTGTCCAGATGAATCTCTCTCCACTCGGCTGGATGTGTCACTTCCTGCTCTCTGCGGTTGTCATGGAGAGGCCAGGGCTCCAGCGATAAAGAGCCATCTGCCGTCGGCATGACCACCTACAGCCCGGCCGCCGTCACGGCAACCGTGATTGATAGCCCCCAGAGAGTGACAGAGAGAGACACACAGAGAGAATATGATAGAAAAAAAGGAAGGAGAGAGAAATGAAGAAGGCACAGAGGAGGAGGAGAGGAGAGGAGAGGAGGGAGGGAGGAAGAGAGACAGGTCCAGATGTCCTCCTGTTTGCTCTGGGGTTTTAAGTCTCTCTCTCTCTGTTTCCAAGGGAGACAAACGGCAGAAACATGACATTGAGAGCCAGTGCATCAATTGCCCGCACACAAACACACACACACACACACACACACACACACACACACACACACACACACACACACACATACACACACACATAATGGCATTCATTCAACCTCACTTCCTCACTTCCTCCGGCTGAGGGGAGGATGTATGTTTCTACCATGATGAGAGTTTGGAAGACAAATAAACTCTTTCTTCTTCTGTTGCTCAAGATCAGATCTGACAAAATTTGGAATCATTTTGATGCCACATACATACCCCATGTCTGTTCTCACACTATGTAACTTTGTGCTCCAGGTACGATCACCCACGAGAAGTACGTAACGCTTCACGGCACTAAGTCACACACCACCAACTATTTCACTGATTTTGGTGAAACTGGATCATATTTTATGGAGAAAATGTTTTCTGGTTTTCCCTCTGATGTCCTCCGGCTGCTCCACCTCAACTCTCTGTGATTTACAGAGTTTCCTGAAGGACGGTGAAGTAAACTGCTGCCAACTGTAGCTGCTGTTAGCTAATGTTAGCTCAGTTTGTTAGCCGAGCTGCCTGGACTGTGAGCTAAGAGCACCGGGGGAGTGTTAGTGTTTGTACCAGAGCTGTTTTGGGAAGCCTAGAAATGGAGCTGGGCAGGTAGGCAATGTAACTGGTGTTACGGCCCAGGGGGCGTGTGTTTGGTTGCTCTCTCCTCCCCCATGTGTTCCCTTATGTCTTTCAGGTGCTGCTCCTCCTCTCTGGTTTCCCCACAGGTGACTCCAATTGCCAATCACCAGGTGATATCTGGGGGGGAGGCAGACCTGTTGAGGGGAGCGGACATTTTGGCAGCGCGTGAGCTGTGTGTTAGTTCTGGGCAGAGCTGTCCTCCCGTTTGGAGAACTCAACTTTAGTTTAATTGTGTCTTTCAGTGTTGTCTTTAGGTTATGTTTTCTTTTTGTAAATAAACCCCTCTGTTTCCTGCCCAATCCTGTGTTGCGTCGCTCCTCTTAAACAGTGGTTTGGCTGTATGTTACTCCCCTCTTCCCCTAGCCTTTCGGGGGATGTAACACTGGGCTCAGGAAAGGAGGAGAAGAGACCAGAGGGGACATTGATAAAGGAAGCTAAAAAGATGAAATGAAGGAATGAGCGAGCAAGAGACAAGAGTAAATCTGGGATTGACTTTTAGTCATTGGTGAGAGCTTGGTGAAATAAAAGGCTGAAAGACAGACGCCGAGCTGGGCTGACTGCTGTTGGACTAGTAAGTAATATTAGCTGGCTGCTATGTCTTGTAATAGTAATAGTAACAAATAGTAATAGTAACAAATACACATGTACAGCTGTCCATATTTACCACAGTGGGATTACACTCTGAAACTAAAACGCAAAAATACCAATTTCTACGTAATGTTGCTTTAATACAGAAGTTCACAGGTTTCCTCTGTACTGACAACGACATCCTACATGTAAAACAGAATGCTGATTTTAGATGAATCTGAAAAATGAAAATTACAGTATTTTTGTTACCAACATGTTGAAAATGGATTATTTCTCCAGCTGACAGGCCATGCTGGTTAATGTTAAAGTTTCACCACACCATATGAATGTATGAATGTTACACAACTTTCTTTATCACTAGCTTTGGATGTAAATTGTGTCCTACAGAACTAGACAAAAGCAAAGTGAACGACAGCTACATACCACTCACACATGCCTCACACACACACATACAAGCTAACTGACCAACAAGAAACATGACTCAGAGTGGGCAGCCCTTGTAGGGCAGAGGAGTTGTTTGGGGTCTTCCTTCACTCTGTGGTCCAGATTCACTAAATGTCGCTTTAACTGTCTGAACACGGGTGGATCATCTCTACATGTACACATTCATTAGAGCATGTATGGAATTTCCAAATTAAACTGTTGACATCAAGATGATAATCACACGTACTCATATTTTCTACAGCAGTGATCATTGACTGGCGGCCCACAGGCCACATCCTGCTCCCCATCAGAATATTAATGAATTCATTAAAATTATGGTGACTCATAATAACAACCAAAACTTCTCAGTCAAAAAAAAAAAAAAGAAAAAGAAGAAAATCGGTTTAATTAACTCCTCAGTCGACTTCCTCTTTGGTGGAGAACAGACAGCATGTTATAGTTCTAGTTTAAGGAGACTGTTCACATACAGGCTCATAAAAATAACACATACATTTTTGTAAGAAAAGGGAAAATAATAAACAATAATATTCATTAATTAGGCCTAAATAAATAGATTTTTTTGATTTGTCCCTTAGACAAATGTAGTTGACTGCAGCCATGCTAACAGCTCTGTTCGGCTATAATGCTAATGTTAGCATGCTACTTTTCACAACGACAATGCTAACGTGCTGAATGATGTTAATTTATATTGTTAAGCGCAGTGTGATGTGGAGGTACAGATGGATGCAGATGGATGCAAACATGTCAGACACCAGAGATCAGTGTTTGTTTCAAACAGCAGTCTCCTGCTTTGTGCTTTAATTTGATCAGAACAGTTCGTCTCTTCTGTTTTTCTTTCCTCGTTCCTTCCTGAAACGAGAAATTCCAGTAACAGACTGGTAAGATGACCGGTCAAACCAGTCAGCAGTGGAACCAGCTGAGCTCTTTCCTGGAAACATCCAGCTGCTTCGTTACCACAGTTTTTTTTTTTTATTGTGACGACCTTGAGCTCTCTGAGGTGACTCATGACAATTTCAGCAGTATTATCTCATAATTCATTTCAGATTAGAGCTTCACACTGTATGTAATGTCTCTCTGTCACCATATGTTCTATATATATGTAACTGTTTCTATGTGTGTATCTTGAACAAATTAATTTGATTAATTTCTCATTTATTTCTGAGGCCGATCTCATTTCATCCCATTCAGTTCATCTCCTTATCTAAATCGATAGAGATATGAATCAGCCCTGTGTGGTCTGCAGCGGAAAAATCCATTTCTATGGCAGGAGATACGAGATCCTCACTGGGCCAGTGTGTGTGTGTGTGTGTGTGTGTGTGTGTGTGTGTGTGTGTGTGTGTGTGTGTGTGTGTGTGTGTGTGTGTGTGTGTGTGTGTGAGAGACCAGTGAAATATGACCCAGGGTGTCTGGGGTCCATCCATTTCCAGCAGCGGCTGCTGATGGCACTGTGTCAGCCTATCATATCGCTTAATGACTCTGAAGTCATCACTTACCTCATCCTGACATCAGGTATCGATTGGCTGACTGAGAGAGGGATGATGAATAGATGAGTGGACAGACAGACGGACGAATGGACAGATGGACGGAGGGATGGGCGGCTGAAGATGGAGCTAATCTCATTAATGTGACATGTTATTTACGTACAACTCCATCAGTGATACGGATCATAAAAAAACAGATCATTAAATAAGACTACAGCTGTGTTTTTACTTTCAGATCCATCATGGCTGCATCAGTTCACTGCACAGGAGGCAGATTCAAGATGGCACACTTTAGTCCAGAACCAGAGATATTGTCTACATGCAGTCTTCCCTTCTTTTCTGGCGCCTACATTACCCACAATGCCACTTGCCTACAGTTCAGTTCAGTTGTAGATTTAGATGTGTTGGGCTATTTACTAATTAGCCAGCTGATGCAGTAGTACTCCCCAAGACCTGTAGACACAGTGATGATATGTACAAGTGGTGTAGTTCCCCTTTAAGAGAGCTGGACATCACAGACTGTATGAAACATGGACGTAGTCTCTGTGGAGTGACTCTGAGGAGCTGTTGTGGAGCTCAGTGTGGTGGCTCCGGTCGTCTCCAGCTTTGTTATAGCTAGCTAATCTAGCTAATCTAAGAATCACTTTTGGGTGGAGCTGAGGCGGCCTGAATGAAACCTGGTTGATCAGACAAGCCACCTGTAACGGTACCTACCTGTCAATCAAAGCGACCACACTCTTAATTCTGCATAAAAAAGTCTTAATATCATTTGAACAGGTGAGTTGTATTAAAATTCACCCTCAGTACAGTTGTCATGAACGGGGAAATTAGCTATAGAGACCAAAACTGTTTTTTGTACCAGGCTGTAAACATGTTTATTTCTGCTGTGAAGTTGGACATTTTGACTTATGGAGACTGACTCCCTTCTGTAGCCAGCCTCGAGTGGATGTTTGAGGAACTGCAGTTTTTGCCACTTCTGTCTTGGCTTCACTTCACAGACACGGAAGTCTCTGCTTATTCCACTGGCTGACTGTAGTACTGCAACAACGTTTTCCTGCAGTAAAACTGCTCAGTCGACGTCCAACAGAAAATTACTATTAGTAGTTTTTCTGTTATGATTTTTTAAATATTTCTCTGAATATTTCTACTACTTTTTCTTTTTTTTTTTTTTTTTTTACAACAACAGACCCAGGATGTGCATGACAACACCCCAATATAAAGTTTATGGACCAAGTAGGTAGGGCCAGTTATGTGCTGGGTGAACAATTTTCAAATGAACAGGTGGCATCTTGAAGTGTGGTATAAAGTTCTTATAATCCATCCATAGTCTGGTCGGGGTCGGCTGGTAGAGCAGGTCGTCTATTAATAGCAGGCAGGGTTGGTGGTTTACTCCACGGCTTGAAGTGTCCTTGTGAAACACACTGAACTCCAGTGGATAGGCCAGCGCTGTGTGATGACCTACTGTGTGTGTGTGTGTGTGTGTGTGTGAGAAAGAGTGAATGAGAGGCAAAATGTAAAGTGCTATGAATCAATGTCTGATGCAGTTGTTTGGATGTGATGCTGTGCTCATGCAAGAAATGTTAAAAGTGTAAAGCTTTATTCACATAGTAAGCAAGCACTGGTTGGCCCTAGTATCAATACAATGAGGTGAGGGGTGTGTATTTGTTTCAATATTGTATAATAATAATAATAATCACAGAATATTGATGTAAATAACAGTCATGCAGTCGACTTCCTGACTAGGCAAGAGGATGAAGTGACTGAGTAAGATGTTGATGTAAATCAGATTTCCACGTCTGAATGTCTCTTTACAATCATCCATTTAAACAGTCACACACCAGTTAAAGAAACGGTACATACGAAGCAGTCATTGGTCTAATTCGGCTGATGTTCATGGCAAGAAGAACTTTTACATCCTAGTTTAGTTCCTGAGTTTAGATTCTGTTGTTCCCTGTTTCTAGAACAATTTGGTCTAAAAGACACCGATGTACATGCTCGTCATCAGAGACTTTCTTCTCTCTGAAAGAACACATTCTATTCCATGGACAAAATCCCTTAATGCCTTGAAATGGGTTAGACGTAACTCTACAGCTTTGCCTTCATGTGGTACATGCAGATCTATGAATAACAACTAGTCCAAATAATCTCCACCCTCTGCTCCGTCTATCTGACAAACTGTTTGGAGGAACTTCTGCCCTGACTTTCCTTGTCAACATCACAACGACATATAAAATGTCATCTCAGCATTTGACATGAATCTGGCTGTCTGAATCTGTGTTTTTGAGACATTGGCACACTTCACTTGGAAATGCTAAGCCGTGGCACTGACAGCTTATTTTCGCTCATGTCTTGTAGCAGATAACAACACCACATGGACATGTTAACAAGGTTAAAAACTTGATTTTCATCAGAGGGTGTTAGTCCCTAAGCTGCTCCACTTGGTGTTCAGATGGTGTTCACATCCGACTGGGAACGGACCCAGGACACACTCCTGGGACTTTAATGCTGGTTATGCTGAATTCACATTACACAATTTTAGCCCTGATATTCCTCTGACCGACAAAAGCCCCAGATCAGAGGCGCTCGCTCTGCGTTTGCTCCTGTGATTGAGTGAATCATTTGTGTGAACTGTTCAAAGAGGTGATCAGAGAGCTCGCAGAGGCCTTGCAGAGGCCTTGCAGACCCCCGAAAGATGTAAAGTAGGATAAATACCTGGTTGTGTTGGGGAGCCATGCAACGAACTGTACAGCCAGTGAGAGCAGACACAGGCTGCTATATGTGGGCCGCTTGTTTCTTACAGTCTCGTCTCTTGTGTTTGTGTGACAAAACATCGTTTGAAGGCCAGACAGACACTGAACACTGTCACTGATCAGTCATGTAGTGTGCAAAACCATGACTTCAGGATTCCTGATTAAAAAACAGGAGTTGTGTAGTTGATCAAAGCTTTAGTCATCTGTCTTTGTGAAATGACACTTTGGACCATTTCTTCCTCTCTGCCATGACTCCATCTTGTTGCAACACTTCAGTTTAATGTCATTAAAGACATGCCGGCATTGATAAAAGGCACTGATAAGCTCTGAGGCATACAACTCTGTTGGAACAGATAATTTGGAGTCACTCCTCTCATCAACACTACGCTAACCTGTGACACAGAGCACAACATCTGTTAATCTGAGCAGCTGTTAAAGCACCACAACTAGAAATGTCTGAAATCACGAAGACAGAGCTGAACTGTTCTTCTGAACTCTCATTGTGGCAGAAACATACATCGTCCTGTCAGCTGGAGGAGGAAATGAGGTTGAATGAATGACATTGTGTTTGAGTGTGTGTGTGTGTGTGAGAGAGAGTGTGTGTTTGTAATTATTGGAAGAAAATGTCGCGTTCCGTCGTTGTTCTGCAGGTTGTTGCAGTGGTGAAGGTTCGAATCCTGTCTTATAGTTCTTGGTTGTCTTAAATCTTTCTGTTGGGACTCGATACACCATCACAAACATGGATCTCACTGCAAGTCATGGATACACCCTCCTCTGTGTGTGTGTGTGTGTGTGTGTGTGTGTGTGTGTGTGCTGCTCCTCCTGCCTGCTCCTCCTTTTCACCCCGCTGACTAATGACCTACACCCCCTCCTCCACCTCCCTCCCTCCCACTCTCCCCTCCCCCTCACCACCAAGGACTGTGAGGAAAATGGAGGTTAGGGAGGGGGAGGGGAGGAGCAGATCAACCACAGATCTGTGGATCATCTGCATCACTGAACACACACACACACAGGGGAGGGGCTGTGAGGTCATCGGGGAGGCTGCATGCTATTGGTCAGCTTGGAGGTCATAGATCTGTATGAGCAAAATTCTTTCTTTCTTTCTTTCTTTCTTTCTTTCTTTCTTTCTTTCTTTCTTTCTTTCTTTCTTTCTTTCTTTCTTTCTTTCTTTCTTTCTTTCTTTCTTTCTTTCTTTCTTTCTTTCAATCCCATCATGCATTGGGTGAAAGTCATGGAGGCCACCATTCACTCACAGGGCTAACACAGGTAGACGCATATTAGCATCTGACATTACATCACTTGGATTCTGGAGGTTCTGCAGTTGGTCTTGGAAACATTTTCTTTGTCTCCAGGACTTTTTTCTTCTTTGTCTTTGTTTATAAAAGAATACATGTTAGTAGAGATGCAAACGTGTGGTCATTAAACATGAGTTTAAAGGGTCGGTTCACACAGATGACTCTACTCTAGTAGAGGATTTGTAAAGTTTGCAGCATTGGAACATTATTTTTATATACATGTTCTGTCAGGCTTCACTGGAACTACTTACTACTACTCTGCTAAAGAAATAGTCCCTAAATAAATAAATAAAAACTGCTGAAAGTGAGAAACAGTCATTTTCTGCTGCTGTTACAGACATGTTACTGTTGAAATTCAAAAATACCTTTACTTCATGTACACAAACAAAATACAAACTGTCTGCATGGTTAGATACTACGACGGTATGTAAGTAAGAACACTGGCTGAACTGACCCTTAAAAACTCAACAAGACTAGATGTCTGTCCACCATGAGCCGTGTTCCGTTCAAGGTTTCTGTATCTTAAGGGAAGTTTTTCCTCACCACAAGGGCTTGCTCATGTTGGGTTCCTATGAGTAATATTATAAAGAGTACGGACTAGACCTGATTTATATGGAACATGTCATGAGATAACTTCTGTTACGATTTGGTGCTGTATAAATAGAACTGAATTTTAAGTTACTCTTTCTCTGGGTTACATTTCCTCTGATGGCATGATGCAAATAAACATTTTTAAATATTGTGTGTATCAAAGCCTGATTTATGTTCTTCCTCTATGGTGCCATAGAGCTCCACGTTGTCCAAAAACTATTAAAAACACATAAATGAACCACACTGTTGTTCCTTCATCACCATGCTGTAGATTATTTAGACTCAATAAGCATTTTTGATGTGTCACAGTAGGAAACATTGTTCATGGAAGTCGAGTATTGACTTACACATAGCTGGATTTGGTCTTTTCATAAGCAAATAAAATATAAAGAACAACGTCAGCCTCATTCTTTGGAGAAATGGATCTGTTAGATTCACCTTGTTGCTGAAAGTTGTTGAAGATGTTCAGATTGTAATCACTAACATGTTTGGATGGGAAATATGAAACTACTGCCAGCAGTTGGTTAGCTTAGCTTAGCACAAAGACTCCACCACACCAATCCACCTAGCAGCACGTGCAAATCTCATTAATTAAGACATTATATTATATTTTGTTCCATCTGTACAAAGAAGAATGGAAACATGAAGTTACAGTGTTATGGGGAGCTTAACCGTAACCGTGACTTTTACCTAGCATAGTTTTACCTTAGACTTTATGCTAAGCTAAGTCTGCTGGCTGTAGCTCACTCATCATGGAGGCGACTGAGACTATCCCCTTAAAGGTTCAGTGTGTAGAATTTAGTTGCATCTAGTGGTGTAATCACTGTATTGCAATCTCCTCACATCACCCTCACCTTCTTAGTGTAAAGGAGAAACAACACTTTAAGGGCCCTGTTTAGAGTCACTATTTAGTTTGTCTGTTCTGGGCTACTGTAGAAACATGCTGTTTATATATATAATATATATATATATATATATATATATATAAAATCTTTAAATATGGCAGCCTCCATGAAAGAGGACCCGCTCCCACTGTAGATACAAAAGGATAATTTTTAAGTAACAAAAACAAAAAGATTCTTATTTTCAGGTGATTTTACATGTATGAAAAGATAGTTATGAATATTATATTCCATGTCATTCCCCAAATCTTACACACTGGACCTTTAATACATTCTTCCTTCTTCATTCTTGTGCTGATCTCATTTTAAATGTTTACTATCACATTACCAACAGACAGATGAAAATATTAAAAACATCAAGAAAGCATGATGAGGGTTTATTCAGCTGCGTTCGACTGAAAGGATGGAGGAGGGTGACATCATTAATTTAAACCATCTAACTGGAAGAAACACAAGTGTTCCGTGCTTAGATCAAATGCTATGATTAGCAACAGCGTGCTAGCTTTATCTAAATGCACTGAGCCAGATAGGCGAGTGTTGGACCGTGTCGTGTGCATGTGTGTATTTGAACGGGTAAGTCAACAGGTAAGTCAGGTAACAGAGCAGTCCACAGAGCTGAAGACTTCCAACATGGCCGCCAGAGTGTTGTTGTTACATGTGCCTCCTGCAGAGTTCAATAGAGCAGCACCTGTCTCAGAGCTCCATCCACCATCTGTATGAGACAACAGTTGTCTGATGATCTCATCCTGGATACAGTCGCTCTCACTGTAACTCTATCCCCCTTTATTCTCCTCTCACACTGTGTGTGTGTGTGTGTGTGTGTGTGTGTGTGTGTGTTGGGGTCATGTAATAAGGGCTCGGTTATGAAAGCTTTTGTGAGATGAATCCTGATAACTGCTAACAACAGAGAGTCACAGACAAACAAACTGATGCATTATATTTAGCTCAGTTTACTGATATTTGGTGGCACTGTGTTATTACTCCTGTGACGAACCTTCAGCAGTCTCAGTGAGTCTGACTGGGAGTTTCAGACTGGTGCTGGCTCCAGGACTTGGCTCAGGCTGACCTCTGGTGGAATGCTGAGGAACTGCATCTCATACCAACACGCTGCATTAATGGGGACACACATATTTTACATAAGTTCAGTTTCTATGTCATGAGAACATGTGTAATCCATGGGGACAGTTGTATAATGTGTCTTTGTTTTAGTTTTAACAAGCCTGAAAAAAAAAAGCCTGGTGATGTCACTGTGATGTCATCAGGGTTATCTGAGCTTGGGTTTAGAGACTACAAATGTATAACAAAAAGCCGCTTTACAAACTCCAGCCAGGAAGTTGAAGATAGGCAGGAAGACACTTGGGTTGTATTATGGGAAATGTAGGATCCAGGGCTAGGAGTAAAAGTCGAGATATTGAATGCTTTTTTTTTTTTATTCTGTCACTAGAAAGACCACTGAGTGTTTGGAAACACAACAGCAAACCACTGGATTCATTTTTTAATCCAACAGACTGAAAAAAAAGACAAACCTGATTTATAAAACCTATTAGTACCTTCATTCAAAGAACATCTTCATCTCACTGCATGTATGCTGTACCTCACTCTGCTTACACCGGATGTGATTTCTAATATGAATTTATTCAAATGTAAAACGTGTTCTCGTACCAGTCCTTCATTTATTACAATACACTTGCTTAATGACTTAATAACAATAACAATAGTGACTTATAAACTCTCATCAAGTCTCATTTCACTCAGTGGTGTAACATTGACTATCATCAGCTGAATCTCAAAGGTTGTACATATGAAATTCACTGCTACTAGATCTCTCTAGACCCACCAGACTCACAGACAATCATAAAACACACTTCAAACCGCACAGAAATAAAATAAAATAAAATAAAATAATAATAATAAAAAAACTTGAAAAATTTGTGAAATCTTCATCTGCAAACAAGCACCTCATGTGTTCGATGTGGAGGAGTAAAAAGCACCATATTAACCTCTGTAATGTGCTGGAGTACAAGCAGTTACTTGAGTAAAGAACTACTACTTCAAAATTGCATTGTATTGAGTAAATGCACTTTGTCCTCCACCACTGCACACTTAACAACAAACTTCTCACCTAAAAATACTATATACTAATATTTTTGTCCCGGTTGGTTCCACTTTTTTTGCTCAACAGAACAGATTAGAGACGTTGCTGTTCAATGGTCTGACCTGACCAGTTGTTATGCTGTAGCTTTGCTGCAGCACCAACCAAACTCTCACTACCAGCCACATACGTGTGAATAAAAAAAACAGTAATCATGTCTCATCCCAAGTTTCCTCCCACATGCATGTGATCCGTGTTAACAGACATTTTCACAGCAGTCTTTTTGACTTGTCATAGCACAGGTGACACATTATTTGTTAACAGTGACCCAGTTCCAGTCAGTACCGGGACGTTGGGACCACCTGAATGAGCTGCAGTCATTTCTCGTGTTATCACTGACACTGAGACATGACAACATGTCTGCTGTGAAAATTCAAATTGCTCCTGAGTCCCTCCTTTTTCATGTCATCTTCTGCGCTGAGAAAGACGTGCTGCCGTTGGTCTCTGGAGTCTGAATCATACACGGTTTGCTTTCATTGTGTTTGTTAGTCATGCTGATCATCCTTCACTTTTTATAAAGACGGATTATAAACCAATCTGTGCAGCTGCTGAGGCTACAGCAGCTCCTCTGACTAAATCACACCCGATTAAACCCAAGACAGTAAATCAAGCAGTCCATTAATCTATATTTACTCTGTGTCTTCTCTTTTCTCTCCCGCTCTGACTTCTTCTACTCATTGTGTCATAATAAGACTTCATTAATGAATATTTGATTAAGTCATCAAAGGTAGAGAACAGACAGATGAGAGCAGAGGATACGTTTCACTTCTTTACAGCTTTAAAGCTGCACTGCAAAGCTCGGCTTAACGGATGTGATGGAAAAGGTTTGTGATGCAGAATTCAGTCAGCAACACGACCAAAATACACTAAAGGCACATTGAAATAGTGCTGCATAATGTCCAAAGTTTAGACACTTCAGAACAGGAGACAAGAAAAATTCTGCTTTTCATGAGCTCTCCTTTAACTTAACTTCAAAATATGCATCAGCCTGTAGAGTGAAAATATTGTTTGTGTTTTTTTAACATTTACTTATCAAAGAGTAGTTCACCTACTGCAGCACAAACACCCCGCTCAACACCAAGTTACACCCAGTGATGCCTGGAAGCTGATCTTCTGGACACTGAGCAGCTCCTCTGGGGCTCTTTCAGAGTGCTGGCTTAAAGGCACATCGACGGCGATGAGGAAGAAACAAGTTCTGTTCAGATCCCTGTCCAGATTGTTCTCACTGCAGGTTATGGCAAGTTTGAAGCGCTTCAGTTTTATGGTCCCACACAGTGACTCAGTTTGAACTAAAACAAAATGCAACTCACAGGTGAAGCTAATATTGTCTCTATGGAGTCATCAGATTAATCTTGGTTCATTTCTACTGACTTTATATTCATTGTTGTCATTTAACCATCCACTATCCTTTTTTCAGCACAAACATTATTTTGTCAGTTTAAAAATGATATTTACTCAAAATATGAAAGAACAGCTTTAAGATGTAAAAATGTAAGAAATGAAACTCTAAGTGTAAATACATGTGAAGTGTTATTCCAACTGTTAACAAAAAAATATTAAAGTCCATGTATGCCTTTGTGATTATGAGCTGTTGTCAACAAGTTCACAATATCAAATTTAAAAGTGATTGTGTGCCGTAAGAGTTATGTTGGAAATGTCAGAGTGAAGTAGGAACATTTTTACATGGAATTTGGGGATGTAAACTGGTCAACCTGTTTTGGGAGAAAGTATTGGAACATGAGTAAATGGTTAGCCGCTGTGGTACCTGCATCACCAAGGCCACGCCATGTTTGTGCCAAATGTACGTAATTATGAGCAGGCGGGTATAAAGGTCAGGGTGGTCAGCTGCTTGAACGATTCTCAGATTATGGAAGAGTACAGCCTCTCCAGATGTTAAAAAATGGATCAAATTGATGTCAGAAATTGAATCACATCAACATGTTGGCTAGAAAAAACAATGAGAGGGAACCTTAAGACGGCATGGGACCTCTGGGACACTCTGAAGGTCTGGTTTATCATATGCCTTTGTATATATTGTTATGTTTAATTTTATATTTATGTATGTTTGAATGAATAAAAACTTGAATGACATCACATGTCCTCAGTGTATTCACTGCAACAGATCAGTCCAAATAATCTCTTTAGGGTTTCTTGTACTGTTTTGCAGGCCCACACTAAGTTGTAGTTTTGTTGAGCAGATCAGTCCCAATTAGACCACAATAACTGAACACACAGCTGTGTTGTGGTGCTGCAGGTTCACAAATTGTTGCAAAGATTTGAAAAAACAAAAACAAAACCCTCTTTGCACATACAGGAGCAGAGTAGATCAGAGATCTAGACAGAAGAGCTAAAGGAGGGAAAAGTGGAGAGAAAGAAGTGAGAGCAGAGAGAGAACTGAACAGAGTGAGAGAAGTTTATTGACAGGTAAGATACAGATGAGAGTGAAGGCCTGAACCAAGTCTGAACACACACAAACACAAACACACACATTTAGGTTGGGCTCGTTGGTAGAAAAGACATGTTTAATTTGGGCTAATCTGAAATCTTACCACAAAAGAAAATAAACTCAAGTAGAAAATTTACAACAATCTCCCAAAAAAAGTTCTGAAGTAAGATCCAGAGCTGAGTGAAAAATAAAAACCCTCTGTGGACATGACCTCAGTTCAAACAGTGACCCAATGATCTGTGCATCTCTGATTGATAAACTCACATCGTTAAGACAAACGGAGGACTGGGAAGACGAGCTTCACTTCTATTTAAAAAATAATTAACAAAATAATCTGTTTCTACAGGTTTACAACACAAAATCAACAAACATGAGCAACAAAACGAGCTGTCCAAAGACGGGAGATCAAACCAGACTGAAGCAGACTGAAGGCACATGTACTTTGGTCCCAACAGGCCTCCTCCCAAAAGCAGAGACCGAGACCAGAATCACATGTTGAAACCTTGTCTAAACAGACAGCCATGTGTGTGTATGTGTGTGCACACACATACACACACATGGTTTATAAAAAAGGCCGGGGTGGGATTTAAACAGGTACATTAGAGGCGAGTCCATTCTTCACCTCTGGATCCAGAATATTATCACGTCAGCAAAGTGTTAATGTCATTACATTCCAAGTTATTTAGTAAAGAAGTGTCGGGGGCCTTCAACAAACATTAGCTTACTGTTCTTTCAAAACGTCCATGATGAACTTGCTGTTTTTAATCAAACAGTGTCAGAGTGATTGTTCGGAAAGTGTGTCCGTTAAGAAAAGCTGCCTCTTCACATTTAAAAATTGCTTCTTTGAGGATTTCTGGGTGTGAAACAAAAAATAAAATTTTAGTTACGTCTGGTGTTTAAACTACATTTAAAGTGAGTGTGTATGGTGCAGCAAATCAGTTAAAGCTGCAATGCCAGATTACAGATGAGAGAACAGCATGAAACACTTTAACCTTTGTCATCCCCCTCTACTCCTTTATGCGCGGAGCTTGGAATAAGATATCTGTACGTCAGAAACAGCACTCATCTTCAAATGACAGCAGCTAATGACCGCCTACCAGGAAAGGAAAGACTGACTGACGTGTAGAAAAATAACAGATCATTAATTACAGGAACTTAAAACCTCGACAGAAAATCCAGGGAAAGAGACGACAGGTGATCGCTCGGCAGGGCAATACAAAAAATTAAAAGATTAAGATTGACGGCAGCAGGTGAAAGCAGTGTTTGTCTGTCCTTCAAGTCTGTTGCACCTCTGAGCAGCATCACTGATGGATGTAGTTGGGTGCGGTTAGAGGTGTGCTCTGACCTGGAACCACGTCCAACAGTGATGTCACAGCGCGCTGGCTGACACTGGAGTTCACTCCGTGCCGTATGTACCGTTTCTACTGGTCAACAAAAAGAGCATTTTGGATTTTCTCAGTATTTTTAAACTGTTTCAAATGTTTGATTTTTCATTTGGACACTGAAGCATATTTCAGTGATAACATATCGTATTCCTAATTAAAGATTTGGGGAGGAAGAAGAGGTTAACAGAAGATGTTGAGAATAAAAACAAATGGTGGAGACTTCCTCGCTCGTCTTGGATCTTAAGGTTCAGGAGTGAGCTGTGGGGGTCAGATGGTGGACTTTGAAAAGGAAACTTTCAGGTGGTGATTCCCTCCCATGTCATAGTTGTGAAGATCCATCAGAGCCTGGATCGCTTCCTCTACTGACGACATCTGGATCAAAGACATCTTCCGGTCCCTGTTGAGGATGGAGCACACAAACAGTTGAATATTATGGAAGGTTCATGTTTCTCGTCTGTCTGCATGGCACTGTCTACTTCCTGGGTCATGAGCCCAGAGCAGAACAAGCCCCTGATTCATCATGTACAGAGTGCAGAAACAGAACATCTAACATAAAAAAAAATAAATAAAAAAAAAGTATGTTGAATTTTTTGCTTCCTTGAAAGATGATCAGACAAACATAAAAAAATAAAGCTTTAAAAAGTTTGTGTGGACATTTGTGGAATTTTATTTTGAAGTGTTTCTTACTGGAAGAACTTGAAGGCCTTGACGGTTCCTCCACTGTTGGAGAACAGAAGACGTAGATCCTCCTCTCCAACTCCATCCCTGAACATGTAGAAATAAACTGTTATCATCTTAAAGCAAAGAAGGATGAAGCCAGAGCTCTGCCTGACTACCACACAAACACACACACAGCGTGTAATGGGTGTAGTACCGGATGTTGGAGAGGTGAAGAGTTGCAGATGGAGGAAAGATGTTCTGAAAGTTTTTGGATCCTGGCTTCTTAAAGCGATGAAGAGGCGAGCCAGAAAAATCTGTTCAACAGAAACAAAACATGTGAATGATATTAATTATTATTGTTATTAATAATACTATTAGAACTTTGGTACTTTATAATGTTGCTTCTACCCAACCTGCATCATTTTTTCATATTTTTTGTTGAATGTAATTTAAGGATTTGTCCCCTGATGTTGAATTAACAATCCCTGCCAAAATCCCTCTTATTATCCACAATGCAGATTTAGGTGTGTTATGCTAGTAGCGGCTAATATAACCTGAAGCCTTCAGCCTGCAGTAGAGACTAGCAGCAAAATGCAGAGTCTGGTACCATCCATCATTTTTCCCACCAGTTTAGATGAAACTAAAGCGACTTCTGTATCCTTGATGACATACTTTGTTTTTTCAAACTGCATATGACAGCTACAGTAGTTGAATAACAGTAACGTGGGCACTGAATTGGACGGATTTCCTGTTTATTAATGTGAAACATTGATTGTGAAGGACTGTGAGTTAACAGTCTGAAGCTCTGCTTGTCTGTTTTTCTTCTGATTGGTTTGTAAAACAAACAGCCAGCAGCGTTAGCTTTATGAACATAATACAGCCTCTATGCTCGACTCACTGTTAACTCTATTATGACTACAGAGGAGTGACACATGTGAGTGCGGTTCCCATGGAAACACAGCTGTCAAGGCTTTCTTAATATGGAAGTGGTCGTGGTTTCATTTAAACTGGGTTGGATAGACTCGATCTGGTCTTTTTAACTCCACACCAACTGATCTGTGTTTGAAACGTGATGTCTCAGCCACAGCTAATGCTGACTCATGTGAGTCATCAGCTGAGGACATCTATCAGACTTCACACAGCTCCCTGTGGAGACACTAAGCTTTAAACTACTTGTTTCACATAGTAGTAGGTCCAATATGTACAAACTGGGACAAATGTTTTGGAAAACACAGTTTAAAGAGGAATATTGTATCAATTAATATTGCTTTATATTATTATACTTCATTCAAGACTTGTCATGGATGTGTGAATATCTGATCCAGCACAGGCCTGCACCAGCTGTGTTCCAGGATGCAGATAACCTCTCACCTTTAGTTAGTAGTTGGTCATCTAATCCTTCTCTGGGCAAAGCCACAGTTTGATGTTTGGACAGAGTCACTCTCATCACTTTACCAAACACCTTTTGACCGTTCAAGTGGCTCATGGCTACAGGTGGGGACAAACAGAAAATATGGGCGAGTGATTAGTCTGAAAGCCTGGCAGCATTTCCACATCTGTTGATACATCAATCATATGAATCATCGCACATCCAAACTGTTCTATGGTTACAGAAGTAATGAGGAAGTGACCACTGCTGCAGTAGCTTCAATAAGTAAACATTTATTGTACATCTATCTATCTATCTATCTATCTATCTATCTATCTATCTATCTATCTATCTATCTATCTATCTATCTATCTATCTATCTATCTATCTATCTATCTATCTATCGGATACATTGTTTGTGTTATTTTTGTGTGGTTGTTTGAGGTACTGATCCACAGTCAGTGTGTTAAATACAGTTTGGAGAAGCAGACAGAAGGAGCAGCATGAAGCTGAGCGATGTACTGCTGTGGACGTGAGCTGCATCAAAACAGATTTAAGACACATTCAAAATATCAGTCCATTTAGTTAGAACCACTTTCACTTGAGTTGCTGGTCCAATGCTGCCTCGATCAGTTAGTCAGTTTGTGTTATTGTGCGACTTCCTGTTTTAACACACTTCAGATATGAACTGACATTAGTTGCAACTCTTGTGTTCTGCGATGTAAAATGACATTTTTATTGTCTGGTGGTGTTGAAGAGGGCATAGATTGATATAAACGTTTGAGTTTACAGTCAGAAAGGACTGTCTGATGCAAGATAAAGCAGTAAAAATATTCTAAATATAGTGAACACTTCTGTGTACATGTATGGGTCTTAAATCTGTTTTGACGCAGCCCACGTCCACAGCAGTACATCGCTCAGCTTCATGCTGGTCCACCTGTCTGCTTCTCCAAACTGGAGGCGTGCTGACCGCCGTCCACTGTAGTCCAACAGTACAAAACTGTGTTTTTGTAGCAAGACATCATAAAAAACACAAACATAAAATATGAAACACAAAACACACTCAGATAACAGAAGATGTACTATGTGCGCAATTCATAATAAAATAAGGGATGTGTGAGAAACAACTAAAGCTGTAACATGAAGAATAATGAATTATTTAAAAACAAACATTATTTATCTTTATTTCTCAATATAGTTAGGCCTGAGCACAAACAAGTGTACATATTGTGTCAAAAATCCCCATAAGACATTATGGTATATGATGGTACGTGATATTAACACATTATAACACGTTTCATTTCTTGACTTTCGCTGCCTCGTATAACCTTTCAAAATAAAATAAAGTCATCCTGTCTTTTCGTATTATTTTGCAGTCCAATACTAGTGACTAGTGTGACATTGTTAGCATATAAACTCACCCAGCTGAGCCTGGTTGCCATCAGACAACTGTATCAGAGCGCTGTCCTTTTTGTTGTAGAGGATCTTCACCCTCTGGACATCACCATAGACTCCTGAAGGTAGGGAAGAGAGCAAGAGCGAGAGGCAGACCGAGAGAGGGAAAGAGAGAGCAAGAGAGAGCAGGGTGGAGTAGAAGACGAGGAGGAGGACAGAACAGACAGAGCAGGAGAGATGGAGCCGACGAAGATAAAAGAAGAAGAGGTGTGAAGGATGGAAGGAATAAAGTTAGTGCTAGAAAGACAAATGAAAAGAAAAGATGGAATCTTCCCATCTGACTTCCACTAAATCAAACACCTCTGTGTAACTGAGAGGTTTAATGTTATGACTGTCAACCAGCAGGAAAGGTGAGACACCTCAGCGTTACCACTGACATACACCTCAAACTGTCTGCCGTCTGGCTGAGTGGTGAGTGCGTTCATTCAGAAATCCAGCTTCAAGTCTGGTGATTAAAGATGTACAATCAAATAGACAGTGCAGGAAAAAAATCAAAAGCTTTTCATAGTCATGCACTAACCTAAGACAGAAACATGGAGAGTAAATGCAGGAGGAATAACTAAACACGTTAAGTTCTTTTTACAGATAACTTTAGACTCTGAAAGATGTGTGGATGTCCAGGAGTAGCTGGTCCAACATGTGTCAGGATGAAAACATAAATATTGCTGGGCTGGTTGACAGTCTGATGTGACCCTTACAGCATGACTAGTTTATGTGGCAGTAATCCCAACTGCAAAGTCGTGTAATAAAATGGAGAGGTGAACTATGACTGCACTTGTTAATACAAAATCTAGAGAAAAGGCAAAAAGGCTGGAAGAGGTACAGAGGTTTTAGAGCTACACTGAGTCTTAGTGAGTACACTGGACTGTCATGATCAACTTAACCAATAATGTGGTGAGAACATTAACCCTACAATAATCCACGGGTCCCCGATAGTGTTCTACACTGTCTGTAATGAACTCTTTGTTTTAGTTTGTCAAGTTACTGAGATGAGAAACCTACTTAGAATTAATGAGAAATATGAGCAATGGGAAATTAACGATTTAATTAGAGGTTAGCACCAGAGCTTAGCAAATCAGATATTTTGCCAACTGAGCACTGAATCGATAATGAACACAACCCTGCTCCCTTCATGTAGCAGATTTGAGGTGCTGGCTACTAACCTCATTAATATCTGTTATTTCTATGAATCTATGATTTGGAGGTGTGACACTGCGTACCAGTTTTAACAGTTATTAAACAGGTCTTGCTTGCTGTAATCATTAAAAGAACCTCTCCAAATACTGTTCCAATGATGTGATCGGGGACAATATATGTAGTATTCAAAACTTTATCTGAAGTTGTACCTGAGGCTTCAGCAGTCTGAGTTAGACAAATCAAGTGGACATCCTTCAAAATAAAAATGTCTCAGTGATTTCTGAGACAGTCTGTCAGTGTTTTCAGTCATTGTTCTTTGAGAAGAGGTGAAATGTCTTCATGAATGTATAACCAAGTCTAGTTTCTCAAGATTTAACTTAAAGATTTTGCAGTGAAGGGATGACAACAAAAAGAGGACACTGAATACCAAAAAGAGCTTTGGAAGATCCATTTGCGTAACTCACACTGATGAAGCCTCATATAAACTTCACTGAGGAATGACTGTTGATCTTTTTAGGCCAGTACGAACAGGAGAAATGATGAAAGCAAGAAAACCTGTTTCAATGTTCATGTGCACACCTGACTATTGTTTTAGGTGATCATTTATAGGCATGAAACTTACAACCAGTCATAATAAGCAACACTTTCTATGTGACATTAAGAAGGAAACATTTTAATGCCGTCCTCACAATACAAGCTCCAATCCCAATGTGACGGACAAACTGTGGATCAGGTTTTGTCTTTGTGTGTTGACAACACATGAATGCTTTTGGTGTGTTTGTTCTCATCAGTTAAGAGATAAGCTGACCAAAGAGACAATCTCTCAGACTCACTATTGTTTCAATGTAGAGACAGAAGAAGATTTTAACTCTGCAGTGGACAATATGATAGAGGGAGGCTCAGAGATACAGAGAGATACAGAGGAATAGCGTGTCCACGACATCACTGAAGAAAGTGAACAAACTTGGATTAACAGAGAGAGATATACAGATAGAATAGTAGAGGTTGAACATACCGAAGAGGGTAAAGAGACTTTGAGGCGTGACCATCTTTAGAGAGAGAGACCGCAGAGCAGAGGACAGGAAGAGGAGGAGCAGAGGAGGAGGAAGAGGAGAGACGAAGGTAGAGATCAGACCGCCCAGCGTTGGACGAGGGGGGAAGGTGGTGGTTTCCATGATGATGTGGGGTGGAGCAAAGATGATAGGCATGGGGAGAGGGGGGGTTGTTTGGGGAGCGGGTCAAAACGGCAAACCCAAAGTCGGGTTAGACCGGATTAAGTAAAGTGAAGAGAGGAAAAGGAGGTGAAAGAAATTTGGGATAAAACGTACATGGGAGGGGGGGGGGGGGTTTTAAAGAGAAGTGTACAACATTAAAGGACGTGTGGCCGAATGGAGAGACAATAAATGTGTGAAAGGAGGAGCAGAGGAGGGCAGAAAGGAGGCGGGGAAGGGAGAAAGGAGGAGAGGAGGACAAAAACCAAAGCAGAGGTCAGTAAACAGAGCATCAGTGGAACATCAACGGAGTCTGAATGATTGCTGGATCCATTCACACACACACACACACACACACACACACACACACACACACACACACACACACACACACACACAATTCTTCTGGGTCTGTTAAAACACACACGATCGCGCACTCACTTTCCCTGCTGGATGTATTTATCAGTGAGGAGAACAAAGGATGGGAGGGAGGTAGAAAATAATAAAATTAAGGATGGAATAATGAATAAAGCATGAAATAAATCAGTGAATGACAGAGTGAGTGGCAGGACATATCAAACCAAAAGGGGGCAGTACCATGAAGTAGATGACCAACCAGATCACGTTATTGGAGACAACAGCTGCCAAAAGGACTAGAGTCACTGACTGACAGTAAAGAAACAACGCTACTGTAATGCAAACAGATATTTTCATTGTTTACAAGATAGAAAAGCCACAAATACAAATTACAAAACTATTAAAGATGGAAAACTATGACATATTTTGACTAACAAGGATCATAGTATGAAGCAGTCACCTTTGAATGGGATGCTCAGCACACTGTGCTAACCGTTACATGACATGTTCATTTACACAAACATACATCTGACCCGTTTGTGATTCACTACCATGTGATCATTCATTCATTTCAAGAGTTACGTCATGACATACTCCATCATCGCTCACAGATGTTTAACCAATATTCATTTTTCAGATGGTTTCTGATCATATGCCGCTATTGCTATGCCGCTTGGAAACAGGGTAAGTGATTTGATGACAGGATGAATAGGTGAAACAACACTCTCCTGGATTCAACACTCACAACATGATGAATAGCCACATGACACTCAGCCTCCACCTTGCCACTGGATTGTACCGCGTAAACTGTACTTGTACCGAGTGCAGGAGCTGCTGCTCTCAAGCTCATCGGTCACCAGTGAGAACAGTACGCTGCTACCAAACAGCCAGAATACAGCTGCTGAACCGAGACTTTACCAGAAGGGGGCACAAGTGTGAAAACCACCACTCCACTATGGAGTCACAAAGACAGACAGAGAGAGACGGACTGATAGATGACCACACGGAAACAGAGAGCAGATACTGTAGGTACAGAGATACAGATGAAAGAGTAGGTGCACATTTACAATTAGAGAGTGAACTGAAACTTGACAGAAGAAACAGAAATGTAAGATCAAAGTATAGAAGTATGTCGGTGTTCAGTTTAGAGAAACCACAAGGCTTCAAACACAGAGATAATGTGCTCAAACAGAAACAAGTTAAACATATTTAAGACATTGAAGTTTATGAACTGACAGTCCACAGAGAACAAAAATCAATATGAAGAATCTACATACACACACACACCGACACACACTAGGGATAATTCTCAGGGTACCATTCGTTTGTAGAAGACAATGTCTGAATTTTGTGATGGCAGTGAACAGTGATGGCAGTCTTCTGAATCTGTCTGAGAACATTCGTCAAACAAGATAAACTGACCATTACACAACTTCTAGTGTTTGTCATATTTCAGAATGTATGTGTAGTCTCTAAAGAGGAGTGACATGCAGTGAAAGGTCTGTCCTGTGTGGATCCTGTGTGAACAGTTGTTTTTTTTTTTTTTTGCCAAAAAGATGGTTTAAAAGTGAGTCTTCAGTGTGCAGTATAACACCTAGAACCAATATTTAATGTAATATTTTAAAGATTAGACAGCTAATCGTTTAGATAATGTATTATACTTTGACACCTTAAGACCACAGTCACTCTTTTAATCTACAGTAATTATTTTATACGAATCAGATCTTAGTAAAACATACACGATAAATCATGCAGTGAAGTGGGCTAAGCACACATACAACCACACACTCACACAGGAGTTCGTACTAATCATTCAGCAGTTGAAATGAGTGACTTGCAAATACACATTCACAGTTATGTTCATGGTTAGTGTACCTCTTCATTTAGGTTGGATGCCAACAGGACTCCTGACACTCCGGACCCAGACAGAGCAACACGACCAGCAGCTGCTGCCGCTGCTGCTGCAGCACTCAGTGGACTGATGGCTCCTGTAAGGAAAACACAAGACGGCAAACATGTCAGAATCACACGTGGAATACAAGATTCAAGGCACTAAAAATAATTGTTTACATTAAATTCACAAATGAAAACAAATTACATCAACTTCTGTCAAGACTAATAAGTCGTCATCAATAGATGCTACATAGATGGAAATATAAGACAGAAATGCAACACATGCTGCTGTGTTTAACAGTTAGCACAGAGAGCTGCAGCATAGAAATCTGAATGAAATAAAGAAAAAAAAAAGATCCAAATCAGAGATGGTGATTGGCTTGATGCCATGATAACATGCTAAATGCTATTTAAGATTTGTTAACCTCCAAGCTAATGATCTAGCACACGTAATAAAACCTAAACAATATCATCTTCATCAAAACATACATTACTATTAACACATCATTTCTCAGGGGTCTAAATGGTCAGAGCTGCTTCAGTAATGAACATTTAATTCATTTAATGAATTATTTAGACTGAAGGAGTTTCACTCAAATCCCTGCTAACTCATCTACCCCCCACTATGTACTCACTTAATTAAGGACTATACACTCTACCACTTAAATGTAATTAAAACTCAATTATAAATTACATAACTATAATAACTTGAAAAGGGGAATGGTGGGATTTCAGAACATTTGTTTTATATTCTTGGTTTCTTGTAAAGTTTAATGAACAATGCATTAAAAACACAGATTAGCAGATTAGAGTTTTTTGTTACTTCCTGTTATTAAACACATGAATATACTGTCATTGTGAACAGGAAACAGCCTCAAAGGGTGCAGAAGTCAGAGCGATATGTGGGGTGAGGTCAAGCTCTCACCATGCCATGCAAAATCAATTAAATAAACAATGCATTTAATTTTAATTCAACCAAAAATTTCATTTCATCTCATTTATATGTCGCGTTCCATCAACACATTTAAAAAAAGGGAGACATTTTGAGAAGGAAAAAGACAAATTACACTCGGGTTTACTTTTGCAGTCACCAGATTTTTCACAATATTCAAGTTTCTGTTAGTCTAAAGGATTGCACCTCACAACGTCTCTTGAAACAAAGTGATTTTATAATTATATCTTCAGTAAACTTCGACTAACTCTACTTTTTTGTGCCAGTAAACACAGAAAAGGAAGTGATGCTCCTTCAAATGCCTTTTTAAATAATAAAATATAAACTGGTCCAGTGGTAACAAGCTGAGCTCAGTTTTAAGATTCAGCTAATACAGGACTATGAACAACTCCAACTGTCAACAGCTGCTTTTCTGCTCAGTATTAAGGATTCTTTCAATTCTAAGCAAAGAAAAAAAAAACATCTGATCAAAATATCTGATTACAATTAATTAAGTCTACTGACTCTAAATAAACAAGCAGGCAATAAATATGTAATAAAGTACACTGCATTGTACCCATCCACACAAGGATTGAACTGACCGGCTAATTATCCATCCTAAGGCCAGTGTTTGCCTCATCTATTATTTAGCTGTACTATTCTCTTAGGTCATTGAATGAAAACCTGTTTTCTAGCCCTGGTGCAGTCACACAAGCACAGCAGGACATGACGAGAGACAGGAGAGACAGACAGCAGAGACAGGCTGATGTAAAAACAGAATTAAGAAAAAAAAAAGAAAGGATAGGTACCTCCACCCTGCGAGAGGGAGAGAGAAGATGAGTAACCTCCTCCACTAGAGTAGGAAGCTAGCGCTCCAGATGGGGTACCTATAAGACAATGACAACTAGATTTACACCACAAAACACTCATCTAACGTCTGTGTCTGTAAAATATTTGAACTGTAGCAGAGTAAATATTGTCAATATGCCAAATATTTGTGTAGTAACTACTCATATATGAAGCTGCTTTTAAAACTTTTACACAGAAACTGAATGTCAATTTTAGTAATGAGCTGATATGAAGTTTGACAGAGTTCTGATAGCATACCAATATAATCAAAATACAAATACAGTACAAACATGGAACATATCTGTTCATTTCTTATCATATACATCAGATGTTGCAATTATTTTTCAATGCATGTAGCCAGATGTTTAACTGTTCCTGTAATACTGTAGTGGGGCCGTTCTGTGGCAGGGTGGAGCAGAATGGGTTTCTCATACCTGTGGCAGGGCGTTGATAAACGTATGAAGTAGAACTAAACATCCGCACTAAGAATTTTCTGATTTTTCAGCCATTGGAGAAGAATTTCAGAAACAGGTGCTAGTTTTTTTTTTTTGTTCAGAAGAAGACTGTCTGGTTTCACTGGAAGAGGAGCACACGTCCTCCTCACTTCACCTTCACTGAACTACGACTAAACAGAGGCTGTCACTTTCAGTGAGAAGTGGAAGCCATGGGAACTATTGTTTCAAAAATAAATGAATTGACACACATTCTGTGACTGGAAAGTCTTCAGAATCTCTACAGACGACAGCTGCTGTCTTTTGACAAAACATTTACAGTTTGTATTTGACTGAATTTAGCTGCGTATTCCAGCGAGGCAACAGCTACATCAACAGCGCCCACTTTACTGTGTCATTCTTATCTTTTTAACTTCCTGTTAAGAATCTATTTCTCTGTGTCCAACCCATCAGTCAATATCAGTTCAATATATATTCAGTGTAGATGCCCCTTTACTTTACTTACGTTTACCTGTAGCTACACTAATAGTCAGATTAATTAGAAATTAATCAATGATTAAAGATTTGTATATTTAGTTTTGCCTTTGCAGAGCACTTGGTCCTAATAGCAGTGCTCGTACAAGCATTCAGAAATAAAGCTTGAGCTTTATTAAATATTGATTCAGCTGAAAACACTGAAAGCTATTGATCATCTTGAACAACTATCACAGCCAAACTAACAAACAGCAGCAGCCTCTCGACATTAAAACACACCAGCCTGAGCTGACGCACGTCACTGCAGGACAGAAAAAGAATCCTCAAGGATGCTCACGTCTCATCTACAACTTCAGACTGACTCATAGTCAATATTTGTTTCTCCTCCACTGAACCAAAGCTATTTCTTTGTGCATGAATGATTAGTAAATATACTAAATACCACATTGGTTCATAACTAATTTACTTCTCACAGCAGGATGAATAAAAACTAACAAAGCTGTTCGCTGGAAGAGAAGAAGATGATGAATAAATAGTAGTAGAGGAGTAGTTCTACAGTACAGAGAACTTAGTCCTCTCTGTCACCTCCACAACCACAAGCTGATTATCTTGTTCTAATTCATATCATCACTCTATTATATACTTCTTAGGTAGGTAAGCAGTTCACAGAGATGCACACTAATAACTCAGAGCTAACTTCCTGCTTATTAGCCTAATAAAGAGAACTGGAATAGTAAGTCTTTACTACTCTGCCACAAGTGTTTACATTGCATTAGCTTGTGATATAATTATTTACTTATGCTTGTTTTGTGTCAACTGAGAATCTTTGGTGAGTCTCCATACACACCGAGCCATGCATTTACAACTTGGTACATGTCCAAACGTTCTCAAATCACCCTGACATGATCAGGCCATTTTTCCAAATCTGTTTTAAAACAATAATCAGGTGCCCATATGACACTAAATAACATAAATCAGGTGTAGCTCCTCGTGTTCATACTGAGCCTGAAAAGATCCTCTACCAATGTGATTTTAATGTAAGATCCAGTCTCCTACCTGCTCGTTCAAGGCAATCCAAACTCTTCTCGTTTGTTGTTCCCCGTTGGTGGAACGCACTACCAGTTCCTACCAGAGCAGGGGTGTCCCTCTCTACCTTTAAAAAACACCTGAAGACCCAGCTCTTTAGAGAATACCTTCTCTCCTAGCACTACCTACAACTGGACATGACAAATCTACCCCTTTAAGAATTGTCACAAGCACTTATTGCTGCACTAACGCTTCTTATCGCACTATACCTTGATTGTTCCCTTCCCTGTAAGTCACTTTGGATAAAAGCGTCAGCTAAATGACTAAATGTAAATGTAGTTAGACAAATCTAATTGTTATTTTCTAAAGTTACATTCTTTAGCACATTTTGAAGGTGCATTTTTATGCCCCATCAAATATTCAGTAAGTATTCCAAAGTCAGCATGAATGATCTGAATCTGGAACAATCTCAGAGGTCATTTGTTAAGAAACATCTCTGTAACACTACATAATCCCAGATATATACTACCCAGCAGGAGTATCACCTACTGATGCAGCTGATACAGTAATCCAGTCATATTCTATTTTTTTCTACTTTTATCACTTAATAAACCAGTGAGACAAAATGCCCTCACACAGTACCAGATGCTACATGTGCACCACACTGAAAAACCTGCCTCCAGTGGGTCTGTTTCTCACGAGTCCTGCTCAGTCTTATTTTAAGTTTTGGTTGATGCTTCACCAAACAGCACTTGAGACAACAGCAGTGGAAATAAGGGAGACGTGGAAGAGTTGGGCTCTTTCCTAAGGCAGTCCCTCTGCATGAGCCCTTCACTACTGAGAGCCACTCTGCATGGACTCACAGGAACAGCTGTGGAGGACACTCTGTGCTAACAGGGTTATTTATAAACAGGTAAACTGAAGGACTCACACGGCCGGATTTAGACAGAAAGTCAGAAATGATGTTCAGATTCAGTCACATCACTGCTGATGACACTGCATAATGTGTGCGTGTTAAAAACTGCTTCATTTTCAGTACTAAAATGTCTCTGTAGATGTTTTCAACCCCCCTGCTGCATGGGCAGGAAATATGCGTGTTTTTCTCTTTTATACTGCACCGCCACTGATGCACGGTCACCGCTGGGCATTAAAGTTCACTTAACCTCCCTGTTCACTTATTTGGGGTGACATTAAGTATGCTGATACCTTCCATACAAACAGAGGTGGAGTAGAAAGGATGGGAATGTATAGGTCAGAATGATACTGAGCCACAGAGGTGTGGCTTTCCCAGGAGAGCTGTTTTTGGCTTCACATTCACAGCGTCGGGTTAGACTGAGCAGCACTACTAGCAAAAGAATGTCCTACAGGCGAGGTGTCTTTAATTCAATGCATGATATGACCACAGGTGTGACAGTTAAGTATTATGGATTTCCCCAGGAAGATATGAATAGATGTGGTTTGATAGATGAAGACAGAGGTGTATTTACCCAGTAATGAATGATCCTTGTTGGCAGACTCTCCATCTCCAGTAGGGAGGTCTGGTCTGGTGTAATCTCGACTCTTATCATTGTTGTATTTGACGTTGAGGTTGACCAGTTTACTGAAGTCTATCCGCAGAGTGCAGCATGAATTATAGATGTTCTGTCCATCCAAAGACTGGAGTAGAAGATATGAAAAGAGAGAAAGAATCAGAATGTTGTAGTGTTTTGACAGTAAACAAGTTGTTTTTGCCACGTATATCTCAGCTAATTCTGTATTTTTGAGTCCACCACTGACATTTAAAAGCTACAGTCACTGTAACTCTTTCAGTTACAGTTATGTGCTTTCAGAGACAGCAGATAAAACATCCTTCAGCCTGAGCCAATGACACGTGGTCAACGCTTCTAGGAAACTGTAACTGCTAAATGCTGATAAACACAGGAGGTCGGTCCACCATCATTTTCGCGTGTGTGTGATCTTACCAGTTTAGCCTGCTGCGCATTGACGGGGTCGCTGAACTGCAGAAGAGCCTGAAACTGGTTGTTCTTGGTGAAGGTTATAATCTTCATCACAGTCCCAAACTTACTGAAGATCTGGAGGAATCAGTGAATTCATAAAGAACAACACAGATACATGACGACAATTTCATTTGAATAATCAAACTCTATTTCTGACATTGTAGTTTAAAGCAAAGCAGACACAAGATCATTCACAATCACAGGTGAACCAGAATGGGCTCCTGAAAGGCTTCAAAGTAAAATCTGAGAAGGTGACAGTGATCATCGTAATGCTGAATACTCTTCTCTTTTCCTCTCCATTACAGTTACAATTTTTTACCAAGAAGGTCAAAACATAAGGGGAAAAATGTAAACTTGATTGTGTGTACCAATCTGAACTGTAAACAATGTGTTCAGGTTTTACCTGTTGGAGAACGTCCAGCGTCACAGGATAAAACATGTTGTCAATGATAATTCGCAGGACGGGGCTGGGAGGTGGAGCTAGGTCCAAAACTCCAGGGTCAGAGGATGGTGAGCTTCCATCCTGGACTGCTGACACCGCCTGCAACACTGCCTGGGCTCTCTGCGTGAAAACACAAAAACATTCACAACTCATCATGGGGGGAAGGTATCAGGTCCTGCATCAGTCTAACCTTGGATAGGTTGATAGTGTCTGGTATACACATATATATCTGTATATACCTGGTTCAGAGCTGAGTCTGTTTTCAGTTCCTTGTGGTTGGAGTACTGGATGAAGACAGGAGTGTTTCTGACCTAAACAAAACAAGATCCAAACAACACACACTTCAGTGAGCAGCTCTTACAACCAGAACAGAAATTATGAACAGTGTGCAACATGAATGGACAGACACTAGTTCAGACCTGTGGTGTGACAGCTGTGTAGTAGTTCACCATAGTAATGGCTGCTTCCTCTGTACCCAACTCCAGAAATGCCTGGAAGCACACAATGAATAACAAATCAGGACTACATAGTACCGTCATTTTCTTGTTTCTATTGGGTCAAATTTAAATGTGATTAAAGACTGTTATGTTTCGTCTTCACTCGGCTGACAGTTTGATGGAGTTTTGTTAATTTACCTGGTTTTTCCCTTTCAGCATCAGTATGTTGGTGACCTTTCCAAAGGGCAGCCCCAGAGCGATGACTTCCGTCTCCGACACTTCATTAGGAAGTTTCCTGATGTGGAGAACTCTGGAGGGAGGGGATTCATCCAGACGCTGTTTCTTACTGTCACTGCCGTTCGCTGAACATGGACACACATGCAGACAAAAAATAAAAATAAATTAATTATCACATGACACCAAAACTCTAGATACAAGATGCAAACATATCATTCCCTCCCAGACAGCTTCCTTCATTTCTGGACCCACTGAGGTTCAGACCTGACCACTTCCATATGCACTAAAAACATTGTGGATTCCAGCTTTAAATGATGGTGGATTGTGTCTGCAGATCCACTCCTAGTTAAGATAGTTAACGTACCGGTCATAGAATTTGGGCTGCTACCGTACATGTTGAGCTCATCTGAGCCTCTCTGGAAAAATAAGGAAGAAAAAAAGAAAAAGAAATTATGCATTCATTTACATCCAAACATACTGTGTCAGACTAACTGTCAGAAATCACTCCGTTATTGCTCTTCAGAACATTTAGCAGAAAATAAAGGATGAAATTACTTTGATCTTAATGAAATTACACCTTAACCTCCATCAGTTATTACCATCCTACAAAGTTTAACACAAATCTTTTTAGTATGTCATCTTGTAACTTCACAGCCGCTATTAATAAGGTATTATATCTACAGTACATCTAAATGCAATAACTGACTGCTTACCTTCACACCAACCGCAACATCACTGCCAATGGAGAGAATGCAGGGAAATGAAAAAAAAAAAGAGATAATAATATTATTTCAAATCCTCAAAGAAAGAAAGGGACACTTGTGCTAATAAGAGTGTAACCTGGATGAAAATGTTGTGGTATATTACTTTCACAGTATGAAACACTTTAACACCTCTGAGAAATTATGAAAGAAAAACGTGCAATATAGGTTTAAATGTTTAAACATGTTTTTTGTTTTTTTTTGGAGTGCTTTTCTCTTCGGGATAACTAAGATAACTTTTGGACCACCGGTGACACTGCCCTGTCATGTTTACCTTACTGAAGGTGAGCCTTACTGTGATTGTTATGTTTTGCACCTGTATTATTTGTTGTAGTGTGATAATGTTCTCTGAAAATTAATAAACACATTTGTTAAAAAAAAATAATAAAAATGTCTAAACAGGTTTTTAGACTCCTGGTTTTGAATGTACAGGGAGAAACAGAGCTATTTAGCAGTTTCACCGTTTCAATAATTCTCAAATTATTTGCCTGAATTACTTCAACTCACTGATAACAGCCATTTTGACATGACATAGTCGAGTCGAGCAGGTGTTTCCAACGATACTAATTAAGGTTCAGTTCCATTTATTACAGCAGATACTTTCCAGTGAACCAACATGCACCACAGCAGCACCCTGACTCTGTTTACCTGAGCGGAACGGAGCCTTAATCAGTGTCATTAGTAACACCTGCGTTTATCTATTATTTCATGTCAAAATGGCTCAAAGAAAACAAACAGCATTATGGAGGCAAGTCTGCTTCAAACAGCCCAAATCAAACCAGAGAAGTAGACCATAGAACAACCACCTCTCTTTTTTGGCGACATTATTTCGTCACACACGGTAAATATATTATGTTTAGATATGATTTGGACACGTTGAGGCGCCCTCTCTTATAACGGAGGGTTCACGGTGTGTACATTAAGCCGGCAGAGGTCGCGTGCTACGTGCACGAGCGTCAGACAAAGGACCGTGACCTGACAGGTGCGCACACCATATCTGCTCTGACACGGTCCATTAATAACACGCAGGGATAACAGCTTGTTCACTAATAATAACACTCATACAAACACACATTCACTCTCCCCAGTAGCTACATTAATTTCGCTAACGTTAACAATTATTTCACGCGCGATATGTCTGAACTGGATTAATATATTTTGCCAACTAGCTCGTCAACTATCACATTGCCGAAGATAGAAGACCGAAACTAGATGTAAAATAAGCTCTGGAGTCATGTTCCACCATAACTGCAGGTGTCCGTATAATGAAGACAACATTAAATATCACATTTGGGACACTAAGCGCTGTTAGCTAGCTACCGTCATGTTCTTTGTAACACACAGTATCAAGGTTCGCAGCAGAGCTAACAGTTAGCATATTTTAAACTGAGCGCAGGGAACAGCTCATTCTGTCTATGTCACATGCACAGCTGCGGAAAATTCACCCAGGAGCGTTAGTAGTAATATAAAGACGTTTACCCGTCCATTGCAGCTCTTTGTCCTCTCTGTCTGGTGATATTTCAGCACACTTCGATGCCCAGACAGTCTGAGCAAAATGGGCGTTCTTCTTCTTCTTGTCTTTTAATGGCTGCCGGCGAGCAACAGTAACGTTAGGTGCATTACCGCCACCTTCTGCTCAGGAGCAGAAGGGCAGCTCAGAGAAACAAAATAACCCATGCACGACCTTCTCTTTCTTCAACATGTCTTCTTTCCCAAACGTAACCTTGCTAAAAAAAAAGAATGCCTGTGGTTGTATTGTTTAGCTTCTAACCTAGCACCTGTAGGTAAAAATCCTCACTATGGGACACTGAATTTGTCTTGCATGCATCCCTAATATCTAAAATGTGACAACAAATTCAACTGCATTAACACACATAATGAAAGAAACTTGAAATAGAAATATATCTAAAGAGATCTATTTATAAATATATAGTTATGTCACCGTGTTGGGGAGAAAAAATAACTTATGAATCAATAATGGTCATATTGTGTGTGTTTTGTATGACAGATATCAGGATGAAACAGTATGTCATCCTGCTTAGATGGGAATGTATCAGTACTAATAATGATAACTGAATCATCAGTAGTAAAAGAAGTATATGTAGTAATATAAAGTAAAAATATTATGTATTCAAATATGTACAAAAGTGCAGTGTTATTGTTAAAATGTTAAATTGTTGTTGTTAAAGTGTTATCAATGAAATGTACTTTAGTATTAAAAGTAATCCATACACAGAATGGCTATAACTGTATAACCTATAAAGTCTTAACAAATAAAGTCATTACAAGTTGTAAACCCTTCATAAATATATATACACTATGAAATGTGATGGAGGAGTAAAGTAAAGGAATATAAATTGTACAGTAAAAATTAAGACAATGTACTCATGTTGAATTCCAACACTGAAAATAATCCAGTATATATAATATACATCTATAGACTGTTGCCCAGAAAGTTGGAATAATTTTGTTTTCAGATACACATCAGGTTAAAATTGTGCTTTAATTTTCACTGATATGTTTGGAAGAGATTGATCAATAAAGTTTTGAGAAGACATTGTCACAATCCTCTCATGATAAGAGGCAAAATATTTTATTATACTACATGGGCCATAGTGTAGTATATAGTGTATATAGTATATAAGTATATACTATATGTATATGTACTATATGCAGTATATATAGTATTTGACTCAAATTCTCCAACATTATTTATATTACTCTTTATATAATAAATGTTGTACATTTTGTTCTGAGAATACTTGCAACAGAGTATTAATACTTTGAGATATTGTTATTTTTTTTATTAAATAGAGGTTCTGAATACTGAATATGGCCTAATGACTGCCTATTTCTACGTGTGTCTGTTAACTACAAGAACTTTGTGCTCCAGAAGATTTACTGCATCAGAAAACCTTTATTTAAATCACAGACAATATCAAAGATGGATTTCCTTTCACATTAATACCTTTAACGTGCAGTAAAGGCACATTTATTTGACATGGTCTATCACCACATGAAACATAGGGTGGAATATCAAAGCAGAATCTACAATTGCTAACATAATTTGAATCTGAATTATAGTTCAATCATGACACATTTATGTTGATAGTATTGTTGCTGATTGATCAGTCATAAACTAGAACTTATATAACTCATATCTGATCTCCATTATTATTAAATAAGGTGGAACATTTTGGTTTGTCTTTCCCTTTAGCAGACAGGACTGATGGGTACACCTCTCTTGGGTTCATAGGGTGTTTTCCTGGTAACCATCTTGATGCAGTCTATGATTGGACAGACGCTGAGACACAGAGTGCAGCCCGTACAACTGTCAGTCACAACAGGAAGGTGGGTCTCTGGGTCGAACTCTATAGCCTGGGAAGACAGTAAGACATGTTATAGGACGGAGGCAGAGACCAAAGGAAAGAGACAACTGTCAGCAGGCAGGCAGACAGACAGACAAACAGACATACCTGGTATCCAGAGTCATTGCAGGTCATGTAACATTTACCACAGTTGATGCACATCTCTTCATCTATCAGAGCCTGGACCTGAGAACAGAGGGGAGGTGATGATTATGATCAGTTTATATTTGTTTTATTTCAGACTAATTATCTGAGACCTTTTATATGAAATAATTAGATTTAGTATATGTTTTTTTTATTTGTTATTATATGTATTAACCTTACAGCACTTTGGTCACCTTGGTTGTTTTAAATGTGCCTATAAATAAAGTTTGAGTTGAGTTGAGTTGAAAACAAAATGGGTACCTGCTCCATGTTGTCAAGATCCTGGTATGCTCCGATATAGCGCAGCGCTCTGGCTATCACATCCTACAAACACATAATCACCACACACACACACACACACACACACACACACACACACACACACACACACACACACACACACACACAAATACAGGCACATACACACACACACACACACACACACACACACACACAAATACAGGCACATACACAGTATGCACAGATGTTTTCTTTATTAAAAACTTATTTCACAGAACAACGTGTAATGCATACAAAGGAATAGTGAGTGTGTGTGTGTGTGTGTGTGTGTGTGTGTGTGTACCTTGACAGCAGGAACAGGTTTTCTGGGAGTGCTGACCCGGCTGATGTTGGTTTGTGTCACATCAGTTTGACCAGCGTCTCTGAGCTGTTTCTTGTACTTTGCGATGGCTTCTGTCTTCTGCTGGAGGTATGGACCAAAACTGGGGAGGCTCTACACACACACACACACACACACACACACACACACACACGCGCGCGCATGCACACAAGTTAAACATTGAACGATGAATTAATGCAATATTAGTTAAACTTTCTACTAAACTACAGTGTTGTGCCAGAGTTAAAAGGTAACTGGTTACTTGAATTTTTAAATCTTTTTGGTATGGAACGAATGGCAGATCAGATCAGATCAAATGCAGACTAAGGCTTCGGCAGACGCTCACATCAAAGCCACTGCAGCCATCTTCTTGACTTTGAGTGTTATTTTTTAGAGGTGGTTGAAGCTGTGACATCTTTGATGACATGCCTTTAAATTTAGAACTCCATCTGATTGGAACAACCTGTCCAGTTAGATCTATTACATCCTTTCATTCCTTTAAGACATCTTTTTTTACTCCTCTTCAAACAATCTGCTGTTGTTTATAATTATTCTTGTAACATGTAATTTATCTGTGTAGATGCATGTCAGTGCATGTATACAGCTTTGTAGTGGGTATATGGTGTTGAAGAAACTTCATCCATGAACTCACAAAGCCTCTTGCGTTATGTCTTCAAGACCAAACAGCTCATCGAGTCTTGGATTCTACATAGAAGTGGTGCTAATGCAGTAGTAATATTGACAATAGTAGTACTCGTAGTAAGTAGTGGTACCTTTCCAACCAGGTCTTCCAGTCTGGGAACTGATTTTCCCTTCTGATGTCTCTCTGTTGGAGGAGATTGTCCATCCCAGTCCTTCAGCTCCAGACTCTTCAGGTACAACAAGGCCTTCAGACCTGAACACACACATTCATCATATGTTAGGAACATTAGGTTGGTTCAGGAGGGTTGAGGGCATACAAACTGTGTATACATAACTCTTCTTCAGACTTTCTTTAAGATGAGAAATAAATAAAAGAGAAATAAAGAATATGGACAGAGAACACAGAAACACAGTTACATACCCACACAGTAATCCTCAATCACCGTGAAGTCCTGGTTCTGTACTGCACTGCACACCTGTGGTAATCAAACACATCATCAACATCAAACACTTTATGATTTTATTTAGCTTCAAATCATTGCAGCTTTGTGAAGACAAATTCAACATTGTGTTATCTATAGTTGCAGCTTGTCACGTCAGCCTCTATTCCTCAAAATACTCTAATGAATGAATGGATTACACACTTGAATGTCTAGTTTATACCATAGGCACAGAACCTCACACACTGTTTACAATACGGTGCCCTACATTGAAAATATGCACTCCAGAACCTCAGTGGATAATTCAAATCATCAGTTTTCTGGCTCATTCACTGCCACTCTAAAGGGCACAGACATTTAGGTTAGATTTTATGTAATTCTGAAGTACTCTCTGTGCTGTCTCAATTACCCAATATAACTTGTAATATATGTTTCTTTCTAAGAATTACTGAGAAACAACAAAAATTTAGGTAACTAGCAAATATATTGTAGCAAAAACAGTAAAGGTCATCTGCAGTGATCTTAAACAGTAAGATCGTTCAGATTCAGTCAGTTTCACAATGTTATTAAATATCATATTAACAGTGGCTGACATATAACTAATTTATAATTAAAGAGTGCACGAGTAAACCATCACTTCAGTCTCACCCTGATAGGTGTCACAGTAATATTATCACCTGTAACACTGAGGCCCCGGCATGAAGAAACTGTAGTCCAGTGTCTGCTGAGTCGATACCTCCAGTGGCCAGAACTGGGAAACCAGGAATGGCCCTGGCGATGGCCGACACAGCTCTGAGAGCGATGGGTCTGATGGCATTACCTGCGCACATTGTTAATATGACTACATGATGAGCCTCGGACAGTAAGAGCTGGCTCAGTGAGTACTTCATGGGTCACTTTTATTTATTTAGTAATTTAAAGATCTTTTAAAGGGTAATGCGGCTGTCTTGACCCTGATGGTGTCATAAACTGGAGGCATTTGGAAAAACAGGGGTGTTTACCAGGCAGAGAGAGTTGCATTATGGGAAGTGTAGGTTTTAATACCCACCCTATACTCTTCTATAACTACTGCACTGGTGACTCACACTTGCGAGGAATAGAGTGTGTTTGTATGTGTGTGTCCTCACCAGACACCCCTCCATACGTGGTCCGTTTGCCCTTTCCAACACTCGGCCAGGGGGCGCCGTCAGCCTTCAGTCCCATCATGCCTGAGACTGTGTTGGTAGCTGTTACTCCATCTGCTCCACCTACAAAACAACACAACAACTTCAATCCACATGTGTGCATTCATCACAGACACTAAGTACATACATTGTATGATGTGATAATGCTGTTGTGAGTGTATCATGGTGAAGTAGGTTTACCTTCATGAGCAGCTTTGGCGATGTCGACAATATTGGTGACATTTGGAGTCAGCTTGGCAAAGAATGGAATGGAAATGGCTGCATGCACCCAGCGACAGATGTTACGCACCAACACTGGGTCCTAATGACAAAGACACCAACATCAATACCCATTTAGGATATCAAATCGTTCATGATTGAAAGATTACACTAGAGCAGTGTTTCTCAAACTAACTGTTATTTAGGTCAACCCTATTCAGCTATAGACAGTTTACACAGGAGGCAGGTTTATTAACCCTAACGCTAATAAGATCATTATTTTTTGCTGACTGCTGTTGAATCGTGAATGGAACTGGTTCAAGAACCAGAGCTAACTTGGTGGAAAAGGGGCCCTCCTGATCCACACTTCTGTTCCTCATATTTCCTGTTTGGAGCCAGGATTGCAGTGTTTGTGAAGCATTCATTTTACCTCCACTTATTATCCCGATGTCACATTGTAGCTCATGACTAATCATGGATGTATGCAGCACTATGTGTGTGACTATGCAGCAGGCTGATATCGAAGCAAAATAATGCAAATGGAAATGCAGAACTTATTTTAAATTACATTCCAGTTATCTTGTATTTCATTTTCATTCAAAATATAACCCCTAGAGGGAGTTTACGTAGCACCAGTGCACCAGTGGTACTCGTATGAGAACAATAATATGACAGAAGAGCTATTTCATTAGTTTGATCATTCTTCTTCTAATTATTTATTGTTTGTTTTTTATTTTCTTTTTTGTTGACACTAGGGGGCAGGGGAATGATAAAGGTAAAAGGAGTGTCAGTGAACGTAAATCCTGCCTTGACAATGGACTTCTTATTTGCCTGAGTACAACTTAACTGAAATGGTGCATCAGTGGCCTTTGATTGTAAGTTTGATCATATGTGTGTGTGTGTGTGTGTGTGTGTGTGTACCTGTCCACAGGCCAGTCCCATGCCTCTCTCTCCCATCCCATGAGGACAAGACAGGTTCAGCTCCAGTGCGTCTGCTCCTGATTTCTAAACACACACATTTTACACCATCACAAACCACACAGTAACCCGTGCATGTACATAATTACACACTAGTTGTACTGTATACTTCCTGGGAATGGTGAAGTCTTTGTTACTTTCATGTGAGTTTTCTCACCTCTGCCATCTTGGCCAGTTCTGTCCAGTCCTCCTTGTTGTAACTACACATGATACTGGAGATCACCACCTGACAGAGAAACAAGGGAAGGTTAGTTTTTAACTCACTCATTTTTCACAATATTTCAGACACAATGAGAAAACCTGAGTGAATGATGCATCTCACTGTGAGATCAAACACTGTAGAACAGATTATGATGTTCTTTGTAAAGAAGAGTAAAAGCAGAACAAACATGTGATGTAAAGTGAAACTTACATTATTAGGGAAGTCCTTCTTTAGCTCGGCAACTGACTGACACCAGTAGGCTGCTGTCTTCTCACTGATGAGCTCAATGTTGAGGAAGGAGCCTTGACCTGGTCCATACAAATGACCTGAGGTGGTGCCACGCACAATGCGAGGAGACACGTTTGTCACCAGGTCCTGCAGAGACAGATTTATAGAGACAAATCAGATGAAGAGACAGTGGTGGCCGATGACCTTTTCACTCAGTTGTCTGGCCAAGCTGTGTTTCTGGTGGTAAACTGAGAGTAAAGACTAAATGGACTTAAAATACAGCTCCATGTCTCCATGTCAATACAAATATAATACCCTGAAACTAAGTCTAGTTTAGAGAATATCAGTGTTATCAGATTGTCAGTACTTGAGCTGATTTGGTAAATTACATTTTACAGACTAATCAGGAGAATTATTGGCAAAAAATAATATAATATATAATAATATAATATATCTAAATTATATTTAGATATTACCTCCTCTGTTCGATTTAAAGTACTCCCTTATGAATTTAAGCATACGTGTGTGTGTGTGTGTGTGTGTGTGTGTGTGTGTGTGTGTGTGTGATTGTTTCTGACTTAGGCTACCTTCAGGGACACATTTCAGCTTAAAGACCAGTTCACTGGCGATGGCTTGTCTAATTGGGGACTAACTGTCCCCAAAATGTCCCCAACTGGGAAAAAGCTGATTTTTCTATCAGTGGTTAAGGTTAGGATTAGACAAGTAGTGCTTTGGGGTGGAGTTAGGGGAAATGTCTCCAGGAAATGAATGTCTATGTCTATGTAATGTCCCCAAAAAGTAACATAAGTCAACATGTCTGCTCACATGTCTGTCTGATGTTGTATTTTGGTCCGTGTATATGTACCTTATCCAGTCCAAATGTCTTGGTCAGAGCGAAGCCCCATCCTTGTTCAAAAGCTCTCCTGATCATAGCTGTGCTGGTGGTGGGAGGAGCAGACGCCAGGCCAAACGGGTTGGGAAACTTTATTCCGCAAACGTCAACGCTGATGTCCACCTGATCTATAGCGCTGTAGAACAATGGCAGCTTGGGAACCGAGTCCACCGTCTGTCCATGCAGGGACTACAGGGGGGGACAGGACATTTTACTTACATCACTAATCTTACAGTTTATGGAGTTGTATTGTATTTATGATGTATTCTTGGATCTGACTGTGTGTCCAAAAGACACATTACTCATGAATCAAACAAGAACAAAGAAGAATAAGCTAAAGCTTCTAACATTTAAAAGGCTTCTACAGTCTGCCGAACATACCAACACACAACACAACATCAGATATTAGGATTTTAAAGATGTGGTATAAAGTCCACAGAGACAAATGTACCTGGATGTATCTGTGAATATGCCATGAGGCCTGTTTGCCATCGTTCACTGATTCCACCGAGGTGTTTGCCAAACCAGCGATGTCTCCTCCTGCAAACACCCAGGGCTCACTGGTCTGCATGGTGTCTGTGTTCACCTCTGGAGTACCCCAGCGGTTCAGCTTCAGAGGACTCATGGCCTCAGTTACTGCACACACACACACGAGATGGATCAGGTTGTGTATGAAAACATGTCATGTCAATAAGTAACAACTCCTACAAATCTGAAATGCTCAAAGTCCTGATTTCTTCTCTGTAACGATACAAGTAAATATTTTATTTTTCCATCGGACCAAGAGACCAGGAATTTGTTTTTAATAAGATTTGTATTATATTTAGCAAAATGCATACATGTTGTACATATTTTATATTTACACACACACACACACACACACACACACACGCACACACACACGCACACACACACACAGTAAAAACAAATACAAAGATATAGAAAAAGGTTGAACTGTCAGTTTGTGTTCTCCTAATCTGATTGCTTAATTACCTTGCGGCTCGTTGAGCATGGAACCAAAGGCACTGATGATGTAATCTGCCTTCAGCCTGACAACCTGGTCCTCATCTTCTAGCCATTCACCTTCCTCAGTCTGCTCGGTGCGACAGAACTGTAGTCCGGCAACACGACTGTTCTTCATGATGACCTCACGAGGAGACAGGAAGGGGAGGAACTCACACTGCTCCTCCTTAGCCAACTCCATCTGACAGACATAAACACATTGCATTGTCTAAGTATCCATCAGCCTGTATAAATCTGTCCATCCATCTATTCCTCATCTGTACCTCCTCAGGAACAGCCCTGATGTTGGTGAAGCCCTTCCTGAAGCAGACGTAGACTCTTCTGGCTCCACAGCGCAGAGCCGAGGTGGCACAGTCAAATGCAGTGTCACCGGCCCCCAAAACGATCACTACACCTCTTAACTCTGGCAGAGAAGCACGACACTGGCACATACCTGGAGAGAGAGACACCAAGAGACAGGCTACTGACAGACTGTCTCTGACAAATTAAATGAAGACATTTTTATATTTGAACTAGCCAACTTCATTGTGGGTTTCACAACAGCACCTTTCTTGCTGGCTGAGGCCACCATGGGCAGAAAGTCTTTGGAAGTGAAGAAGCCTTGATCCATCGTCAAACCCTGGAAGATTTTAGCTCTGTTGGCCTGAGGGAGACCTGGAGTCACACACACATGTACACACACACATGTACACACACACATGTACACACACACACACACACACACACACACACACACACACACATTTGATAGTGGATAAACATTGCTCTGCACAACCATGGAGCCAAATGTAAAACTGTCGTTTAAAGTGTTTTCCAAGAGGCCCTCACCAATCCCAATGAAGACAGCTTTAAATCCTTCCTCTTTCAGGGACGTCAGAGTCATTCCGTTAACACCAAGACCCTTCTCACACACCACCTGGTGAGTACACAAACACAAACATATATATATATGCATCTAATCTTTTCAGCATCTTTCAGCGTGGACACTGATGGCACTTACGTGGTATACTCACACACAGACTCATACCTTGACTCCCAAGTCTTTCATCAGGTCTATTTCAAACTGGACAACCTCATAGGGAAGGCGGAACTGAGGGATTTCTGATGTGCTGCAGGGAGGAAAACACATTAAGTATTGAATTTCTCTTTATATCACTCCTCTTGCAATCTTGATTTCCTAACATGCACATTTTTAAGAGGTCATTTGCATTCTTAACACTGTTAGTGAGCCTTTTTCGTTTTGATGATTTTAAACAGGCATGCACTCCTGCAATCCTTGTCACAGAGACTTGGCCTTGAACACTCTGTCATTAAACATTAATCAATTTAAATGAAAAATTATCTTCAAAAATGACTGAAAATTTAGTCGTTAAGTGACTAAATTGTAAGATTTATAGTAAGACAGTTTTTAATAGTTAATAAATAAATATAACAAAAACATAAAATATTGACTAAAAACTCAACAAAGAAGTTCATTCGTACAATATAATATACAATACAACACAATCTAATATAGTTTCCAATCTTTCACATGATATGATATACAGTATTATGATGATGATGATGTGTTACCTCAGCCCTCCAGTGTACTTCTGTTTTTCAAATATGGTGATATTATCATATCCAAGACGGCCCAGGAAGGAAGCACAGCTGATTGATGCTGGGCCACAGCCAATCAGAGCTATAGGGGTGTGGTAGGACGCTGGCATCTCATTGGCTGGTGGGAGATCAGGATTCCTGATCTGAGGGATGCCCATCTTACTAAACACCTAGGAAGATACACACACACACACACACACACACACATTTAAAATAAGAAACTTGTCAATCCTGTTAATAGACTGCATTTATATCATAACACCAATCTAACTCTCAACACAACATGGCTAACTTTAAAGTGAGTCTATACATGCAAGTAAAATTCAACCAAAAAATCTTTAGTCATTGCCCACTTGACTCAGTAATGCAGTTTACACAGCAATATCTATCTTAAGTTGGCTAACATTACGCTATTGATTTATAAATGTTGTACCTCTGTAGCAAACTGCTGTAACCCTCCAATATTAATGGGTCCTTCCTCGGAAGCATACAAGTTGCAGCCCCCGACACACAGCTCTGATGTGGGACAAACCATCCCACAGGTCAAACCCAGGGGGTTGTCAGAAAGGATGGACCGCGCTGCCCCATAGTAGTTCTGGCACACATAAAAAGATACAAGATACACACAAACATGAAGAATACATTTATGACTGCTTCATTCATTGTTTGTTCTTAACATTTCTTAACATTTTCTGACATTCAAAAATGAGTGTGTTTGCGTGTGTCTATTTTACAGTACCTTATTAGAGATGCTTGTAATAAATGACTTTATGTCCAGGTTAGTGGGGCAACTCTTCTGACAGGGAGCATCTGCACATTTTAGACATCTAAAACACAGATTTTAATTGTATTTGACAGTAACCAAAAATCCTCATTTCAGACTGGTCTAAGAAAGCAGCAAGCATCAGGGCAAACAAAATGTGAATGATTGAGATGATGATGATGATGATGCATGCATACCATAGTTACATTCTTCATACTATTCATTTATAACTAGAAAGTTATCCATCCTGATGATTGATTGATGATAATTTTTGAGATGCAATGAGATATCAAACCACTCTACAAGGCTGCAATCCAACAAGTGTTAGTGTGGACAGTGCTAACATGTATGCATTAATGTGTTATGTTTACCATGTTCACCATTTTAGTTTAGCGTGTTTGCATGCTAACATTTGCTAATTAGCACTAATCACAAAGTATAGATAAGTGATGGGAATGTCATTAGTGCTGCAGGTATTTCAGTCAATTTGAATTTTGACCGGGGCTAAAGGGAAAGTCAGTCATCAATAAAGTTAGTTAGGTCATCTTCATCATCTTTATATGAATGTCTTTCATGAAAATCTATCTAGTGCTTGCAAAGATATTCTTCTTGGACCAAAGCGGTCAACTGACTATCCCTAGAACCATTCTGCTAGCGTGGCTAAACACTACAGCAGTAACACTCATTGCCTGCAGGGGGCACAAATGTTAAAATTGTAGCAGCTACTTTTTTTGCCTATAGGGGGGCACATTGACATGTCATCATCTGCAGTTCTAAATTGATGTTTTTTACTCTCACGGTGGTGCAACTTTACAGGTGGACAATGACCAGAGAATCTTTAGCCTACTAAATACAATTGAGTGAGTTTGTGAGACTGTGTGTGAGTTACAAGTCAGTTTAAAGTGTTATTCTGCATTAAAAAATAGCAAAGTCATTCATTCTCACCTCAGTGCTTCTCGTAGAGCTCCACGCTCGCTCAGCGTTGTGTGTTTGATATCGTCAAAGTTGTTCTCTAACTTGACACAAGACTGAGAGAGAAAAAGAAAGAGTGCAGGAAATATAATAATTTAAAGGGAACAAGGAAAAGAGGAGACAAAAGGAAGGAAGAAGGAGTGAGAAAATATTGAACAAATATTATTGACTGAACTGGACAGTCAAAACCAAATTGTGTGCATTTCTGTGTGTGTGTGTGGCATGTCTTACATCACAGCTCCTGTCAGGGTTTCTCTTCCAGTGTTTCTTTTCTTTCTTCTTGTTTGCCGTGGACATGATCTGAGCATGAGTCTTCACCCTGGGGTTCAGAGTCAGGATGCTCTGTACAACATGACGTGAAACACATCAACACTCAGGAAAGCTCTTGATTCAAACACAAAGATTCAAATCAGAAGTACCAGTAATGTTTTTGGTGATCTGTTTTTTTAAACACTGAAAGAATGTGTTACTTATGAAAACCAAGAGCAGCCGTGGTCACAATACATTCTTTTTCTGGTCTATTATCTTGACAGGCTAATTATATCATTATCTCAGGATATCAAAGCTATTTTTTTGTGATAACGGACTATATTTCTCACTGTTTTCTCGAGACAATGACATGTTACTATCACAAAATAAAAGACTTTATTATTTTGAAGATAACACAATAATTAACTGTGATTTGATGGTCACAGAATAATTGACTTCTGTGGCTACCCCTAATATTGATATTATATTCCAGTTTTGTCACAAATCACTGTGAAGCAAGGCTGTTTATTACTTTCATAAATAAGCCAAATTAAGGAATTTAATGGTATAAATTGCATTATTTTTTGCAAACCAAAAGTTTTGGAATTGTGTATTTTGAATTAAAACACTGAATGATGCTTTCTGTTACTCATGAACTACTATTGTTATCAATCTTTACAGCACACGCGGAGATCTGCTGACAGAAACACTGTAACTACGGAACATTCTAGGAAGTTTGCTTGTTTGGAAGGTTGGGGTCAAGATGATAAGATAACGCTGAGCTGCCAGGTCAATGCGCTGAGGACAAGTGACCTGTGGGAGGAACACATAAGAGAAGATCATTTATTCCTATGAATTATCCCCCAGACTGACGTCCTGTTCCAGCAGGAAATATATCCAATTAAGAAAGCAAGGTGCTTTCAGTCTATTATACAGAAGCTCAATTTGAAAACATATGAAGGGTTATATATCAGATTTTTATGACATCCGTTGAAACTTTTGCCCTATCTCTACACGTGCACACCCATAAGGCCATATTAGGACAGCATACAATGGCTTCTTATCCTTTCAGTCATTACTGCTGCAGCATGTTAAAGAGCATGTTGTTGAAAATAGTGCTTACAACTCTTCTGTCCCCGAAACAGAGCATGATGAGAGTAACAGAGAGGAACATCAGCTAACTGAGAGAGCAGCAACAACTTTTCCTGACCTTTATGTGAACCACATGAGTCCAATGATACCTCTGCTGGGGCAGGATGTAAACTTTTAAGTTAGTTAGTGTGGTCATTAGCAGGATGTAACTGGTATTCACTATTCAAGTCAGAGCCTCTGCCTCTCTTGTCTCCTTGATATACATTATTTTGTTTATGTTCTGAGCCACAGACCAGGACAACAGTCTTCTATGTGCAAGTTTATCAAATTGTGTTATATGATTACTTTTCAGTTTATTTCAGTGATGATCTGTCCTGTATTCAGAGTCATAGATTTATATAAAGGGATACTCAGAGCTTTATTATTTTCCATAAGCTTGGGGGACTCACAAAGGATAAAAAATGGATGGTCAATTGAGGCAGATATCCTGACTTTTATTCCAAAAAACCGACATGTTGAGTTTGTAACACCTGTAGCAGGCCTTCTGTTGAGAATTTGAAGTTTTAAGTTGGAAGCTTTTATTTGTATAGTGACAGCTGAAGATAGACTGGAAACCGGGCTTAGATGGAGAGGATGACATGCAGCAATGGGCCACATACTGGAGTTGAACCCGGGCCACTGCAGTAAGTACTCAGAACTCAGCCTTACAGTAAGTACCACGTGAGCTACCATCATCTTATTTTTTCTAAAACTCCATCCGGAGCCACAGAGGACCTGATACGACTGTACCCCTGTGGCTGAGTGCTACTCAATGAGCTAATGATGAGTGAAGTGAACTTCATGTGTAAAATGCAGTCCTTTAAAATGCTAATCCTCAAAAGCCTTTCATTCTCCACTGTTAATACTTGACTGAAAGTATTGTGTTGTAAGGCTGTTTGAGGTATGGTAGTTTGGTAGTCTGACTTACTACTTTTCTGCTATAACAGCTGGGCAGAACTACAGTATGTGTGAATATTTGAACTTTTTCAGTCAGATTTCTGAAGTTGAACTTCCATCATTAGAGATCAAAGTATTAAATCAGTACACGACTGCTTAAGACATGTGCAAAGTCACCCAATGTGAGGCCTCAGATTAGTGCTCAGTCTCACGTGGTGAGAACTCTAATCTAACTAAAAAAACAAAATATTATTTGTACTAAAATCCCTTTGAGGATTTGAGGTGTGTCAAGGTTGCTTGCTTATTAATTCATTTGTTTACACTAGTTTGCACCAGATTTACCAGAAAACCCTGTCAGAGGAATTACTTTGCCACCCAACCTGATCTAATGAGGATTGTAGTCCCTTGAAAAGATGGCTTGTGACAGGACTTAAAGGACAAAATTCAATTAAAATTAAAGCTGCGAGCAGCGTTGAGGCGGACCGAGCCCCCACGTAATTCGGGCCGTGGCTGCAACGCCCCACGCCGTCGTAACACGTGCCGTCGTAAAAATCCCCAACCCCCCCCCAAAAAAATTTCACCTCCCCCCCCCCCCCCCCCCCCCCCCCCCCCCCCCACCCCCCCCCTCCAAATAAAACCCCCCCCCCCCCCCCCCCCCCCCCCCCCCCCCAAAAAAAAAAAAAAAAAAACCCCAAAAAAAAAAAAACCCCCCCCCACACCCCCACCACAAACCAAAAAAAAAAAAAAAAAAAAAAAAAAAAAAAAATACCTGTTGCACATGAGTGTGTTATAATGAGACTACTATACCTAACCCAAAGTGTCACAGATAACAATATCACCCAGATGCACAAAACTAACATATATTGTATGAATGTGTAGAATCTAAAAAAAAAAGTGAGATTAAAAAAAAAATATAAAAATTTATAAAAAAAAAAAAAAATTTTTTTTTTTTGTAGGACAGGATTTGTGTTAAACATTGTATTGGTCTGTTGGGATTTGGCACCATCTGGTGGACACTTATTAGACCAGCACGTGATTGCCAGCATTGGGCCAGCATTTGGAGCTATACTGAAATGGGCCAACTTTGAGGGCACGCTACGGACACAGTGTTCGACGTACAGTCACGAAGAGCACCGTTTTAATTCAGCAGCATGTTATGACTGTACACAGCAAATTTGAAGCGGATTTGATAAAAGCTGTAGGAGGAGTTAATGAAAATAGAACCTTAAATTGAGATCATCAGTTTGACATTTGGTGAAAGCGTCTGACTTTGAGGCCACGGTATGTACACGCCGTTTGACGTACAGTCACGAAGAGCACCGTTTGAGTATAGGTCGACAAGATGAAAGCACTGACCAAGTTTGAAGCCGACCTGAGAAATAATGTAGGAGGAGTTAAAGCTCAAACGTGCTAAAAAGTTTGACATTTGGCGAAAACGGTCGAATTTGAGGTTACGCCCTGGACATGCCTTTCAACGTACAAATAGGAAGAGCACCGTTTGAGTAGAGGTCGACAAGATGAAAGCAGTGACCAAGTTTGAAGCCGACCAGAGAAATCCTGTAGGAGGAGTTAAAGCTGAAAAGTGCTAAAAAGTTTAAAATTTTGGAAAATTGGCAAATTTAAGGGCCACGCCCTTGACACGCCATTCGACTTAGACTCACGAAGAGCACCGTTTGAATACAGCTCGACAAGATGAAAGGACTGACCAAATTTGAAGCCGATCCGAGAAATCGTGTAGGAGGAGTTAAAGCTCAAAAATGCAAAAAAGTGTCAATAATGAAAAATGAAAATGAAAATATCGGGCTTCCTGTGGGATTTGGGACATGGGTCCAAGAGGCTTTTTTGTGTGGCTTGGCACGTTTTATGTGCCCACCAAGTTTCGTACAAATCGGCGAAACGTGGCTCCAGGGCTGTTCCTTAAAGTTCCTGTAGGGGGCGCTACAACAGCGAAAAATGCGATTTTTGGTACATGAGCCCCAGGCACCAGTCTACACGTGTCCTGTGAATTTAATATTCCTAAGTATTACGGTTTGGGCAGAAAGAGTTTTCGGCCACCAGAGCGCCACCTAGCGGCAAAATTTTTGTCCCCTTTTTAGGGGAGCCTCAGAGTGCCCTGGGCATGTATCGTACCAATTTACGTTTTAATCGTACGTTGCGATGTGGAGATATAAGCGTTGAACTTTGAAAGAGCGCCACCTTGTGGGAAAGGGGGAAAAAATAAAAAAAATAATAAAAAAAAAAAAAAAAAAAAAAAAAAAAAATAATAAAAAAAATATTAAAAAAAAAAAAAATTTTAAAAAAAAAAACACCCCACCCAATTTAAAAAAAAAAAAAAAAAAAGAAGTGCTAACGGTATAACGCGCTCATATTGCAAAATTTTAACATACTTTAAATTAGTGTTTTTGTCAGTGCGGTCTCCAGATTGTACGTTGAAAATTTCGTGCAAATCGGACAAACGTGCACGGAGAAACTCGAAAAAGTCACTTTTGCACATATCGCCCTCTAGCGAAAAAAAAGTCTAGGCGGAAATGGGCGTGGCCTATATGGGCGACTCAGCTACATCCCCGAACGCGTGGATATGTTTTTTATGAATGAGAAAAAATATTTGAGGGAGTTATGGGCCCCAAAAATTTTTATAAATTAAAACCCCCCCAATTGTTTTTCCTAATAAAAAAATTAAAAAAAAAAAAAAAAAAATTTTTTTTTTAAAAAAAAAACAAAAAAAAAAAAAAAAAAAAAAAAAAAAAAAACCAAAAAAAAAAAAAAAAAAAAGAAAAAAAAAAAAAAAAAAAAAAAAAAAAAAAAAAAAAAAAAAAAAAAAAAAAAAAAAAAAAAAAAAAACAACACCCCCCCCCCCCCCACAATAAAAAAGTTGCGAGTAGCGTTGAGGCGGACCGAGCCCCCACGCCAGGTCTTCCTAGTGGCAAAGTTGAATGTGACGCACAGTTTATGAAATTTTTCACCATCCCTGGCGAATTTGCCAAATGAAAATCACGAAAAGTGCGCGTTCAGGCACTCAAAACAAGCCGCGAAGAGGCTGAAGCGTAATAATAATAAGAAACGGACCAAATACAATAGGGACCTTACCAGGTTCCCTGGCTCGGTCCTTAAAAAGAGCATTGCACATGACCTTCAGTCAGTGGTCAACAGAACAACCACCAATATGATCAAAACAGTATGACATGCAGAAAAATGAACTTTGTTTCCTTCTTTTAAGTGCAACCATCCCAAATATTAATACTAGCACAGACACATGTTTTTATAAACAGATATACATGCAATCATTTACCTCAATATCTGGAAGATCTTTACTTAACATGATGCTTCTGGAATAAAAGCTTTCTGAAGATCTTCTGGAGATTCTCGTTAGTTTCTGGATTAGAGGTCCGAAGCACTGTCCGGGACTGCTCTGCTCCAAAGTGGATCTACCTAAGAGCTGACCGTCCTTATCAGGCCCACTCCTCTCACTATCTGTTGAGGATGACTGGTCAAAAATGTTGTTTTTCTTCTCAGGCTAATCTGTTGATAAAGTAGACCGAGCTGATATCTCTCTCTGGGGGTCGAAGTTCAGCAGAGCTGGGCTGCGGGCAGGTTTCTGGGTCCATTGCACTTCAAACAACGACCATAGTAAACTGTTAAGTCCAAACTCCACCTCCTCTGAGGGCGGGGATTTCTTTTTTTTTTTTTTTTTTTAAATCAGTCTGTGTTCTGTGTTGCTTAACTCCTAACTTCCTCTTTTCCACTTCACTCTCCTCAGAATAAACATCAGCTGTCTGAAGCCAGACAGAAGTTTAATCGGAACAGTTAATAAATATACTATGTAAACCATCATCAAGTAAAGCATTTTCTGTGCTAAATCTGGAGCTGTTTGCTCTTCCACTGACCCACAGTGGTCAAGATGTGGAAGGATGTCTTAATATCTGTTTGATATTGTAGGAGCATTAGATTATTACTTGGATGAACTTTTCAGTGAATTTGGTGACATCTTATGTCCAGTAGATAAATATTTGTAAGAAAACACATTTGCAAATTCATTTTGGATTTTTCAATGAGGGACAACAGTAGGTAATTAACTACAGTTTATAGTTTATATATATGAAATATATATCTAATAATTATTGCTCGGGGCAAAGTGTTTTGCCTTTCAATAAAGGTGATTATTAGCTATTCATTTGCTGTCACAGATATCAGTATAAACTTCATCTCCACAATGAAAACTGGTATTGTTATTCCAATGGGCTCTGAGTTAAAATTATGTTTTGGTGTGAAAATCCTATTTTATAAATTGAAATCATGAACCATATTTTTTGTGCTTCATCTGGAGCCAGTTGCACTGGACTGGCCTCTGATATAAAGGATGGGATGTTAGAGTTCAGGCTGGCTGATTGTTTGTTTAGGCTACAAATAATCAACAGGAAGTGAGATTTATATCATGGTTAAAATATTCCCATTCTGTCTTTATACAGAATGGGTGTGGGTATGCAAGTTTGTGCAATTACATGTTTCATCCATGTTCCTCTTGAATTATGGATTTTCTTTCTATTTCTTGCTTATTTTAATGGTTTGGACAGCTCAGAATAGATAAACAAAGGCATCACAAAAACAAGCACCACTCTGGTTTAAGTCCTCACAGGGCAGTTGTTCAAAGTGGCAATGCAAGGAGAAGACTCCAAGCCACACTTTGTTTCCACTGGAGTGCCTCAAGGATCAATGCTAGGTCCCCTTCTCTACTCAATATGGTCCTCCCTAATGGTTTCTCTGACCTGCAGAGTTGGTGATAATAGTCAGTAAGTATAAACACTCAATCAATAATCAATAGTAAAACACTATTGATATAAAAATATTGATACAATATAGAAAAGCTTAAAAACAAATAAATAAAATAACACTTCTGCATTTAGTCATTCAGAAAACAGGCACTGAAAAGTTAGAAACACTTTATTTGGTGTGTGCATGTGTGTGTGTATTAAACATCGTTGAGATAGAGCATTGAGGCAGCAGTGGCAAGTAGGGCGACAGCAGTAGCCATGGCAACACCTAAACAATACAAAGGAGAATCATGACAGTGATCATACTTTTATGATTATAATGTTAAGTAATTAATTCATATCAGTTCAGATAGTGAGTCTGACTGGGATATTATAGTATGTATTATAGATTGATTATTTTAGTACAGTACAGTAATTGTCACCAGATTCTGACTGAATGACTGATATACTAACAGAAGAAACCAAACACAATCTAACATTCTGTTCTGCCACCTTCCATTTTCTATATGAAGAAAGCAACTCCCTGCACAGTGCATGCTGGGAAAGGAGAGGTCCAGAACACACAATAAACAAATGTGTGTGCTGTATGCTTGTGAGAACTAATTATAATTTAAACTTTCTTAAAGATATTTCCACAGTCTAGATCCAATTTAGTAGCATACAGTAGTAATGACTCAGATTGCTGTAACTATGCCGTAAAGAAAATATTTTAATATATCTAATTCTTGCTTTGCTTTTCTAAACTGTATGTGTTACAGTGCAAAGTGTTTTACCAATGTAGTTGTTCCTCTTGGGCTCCAATGCTTCAACAGCTTCCACAGTGGGCTCTGGAAACACACAACACAGAATTTCATGAACTAATATAATATCTATAATATGTCAGTAAGTCAAACCTGGTTGGCAGGTTTTGAAAAATCAAATGATGGAAGGAAACCAGAGAATTCCTTTAACTTCAACGTTCTGTTCAGTACTGATTTGGGTCTGTGAGAATAAAGAATAAAAGTTGTCTTAAAGTTATTTGCAGTGTTCCCACAGTCTGACACAAAGTAGTTGACAGTCTGCCTCCACTGTGCAGAGTGGATGTCATGTAGTGTGATGTGGAAACACGAGACCTCCAGTGCACTTAGAATGAAGTTTAGATTCCATATTCATAGATTAATCTCGGGCGGCAGTAGCTCAGTCCATAGAGACTTGGTTTGGGAACCGGAGGGTGGCCAGTTCAAGTCCAGCATGGACCAAAATATGGAAGGTGGACTGGTAGCTGGAGAGGTGCCAGTTCACCTCCTGGGCACTGCCGAGGTGCCCTTGAGCAAGGCACCGAACCCCCCAACTGCTCGCAGGGCGCTCCTCAGGGGGGCTGCCCATCACTCCACCATCTCTCTCCACATTGCATGTCTGTGAGCCCTTGTATGTGTGTTCGGGGTTAAAATGCATGTAAAATGAACTGCGTGAAAAAAGAATTTAATAAATAGATAAATTTAATTAAAAGATTAATAAAGTATCTCTTCTTCAATGTAAACATCATCTCCACAAAAAAAATGGTTCTTCTAGTTCTTCAGCTCCCATTGAGCTGTGAATTAAAACTATGTTTTGGTGTGAATATCCTACTTTATAAACTAAAATCATGAACCACCTGGTAGATGCAGTCCAGACACTTCTTTCCTACCTGCTTCAACAACTCTCTCTAGAATTTCAGCAGGCGTTTCCTGCCTGGTATCCAAGTCTTCCTCGGCTGAGTCCATGTCCAGCATCTCCTTCAACCTGTCAGTCACCTCGGACTGGCCCTCGTCACTGAACTGGTAGTCACACACACACACTGGCCCGCTCACTTTTACTGGACAGAAGATGCGTCGTGGCAGGCAGAATTGCTCTAAAAGAGAGACGTAATGGTACGGTGAGAGAGATACGGTGAGACTTCAATTTAAATATTTTTCGCCTCTTGTTTCTGTGGTTAGCAATAAAGACATAAGAGTGAGACTTTGTAAATGAAATAAGCAGGAGCCACTTCTGCTGCAAGTGGCAATTACAGGATAACGGAACGTTAAATTTGCCTTCATGTCCCAACAATGTCTTGAGTCAGTTGCTTTAAAGCCATCAAGTGTAACTGGAGTCAAATTGCTCATGTGTGTCTGTACACACACCTGGCCAATAAAAGTGATTCTGATTCAGATTATTACATGACTTGATTGAAGGTGCGGCCATGAAGAAATTTATTCACCAATTATTTAAATAATGAAGGGACTAGATGTATTTTTTTCCAGATGCATATTGTTTCTGCCATGTTCACTTTGCTTGAGTTTAATTTGACTGAGCTCTAACCTGCGAAGCTTGCTACTGCTGTGAGAGGAGAGAGGGCAGTGATAAAAGCTAATGACAGTAAGGTGTATCACTTACAGCTTATTAAATGCTGTTGTTAGCCCACTAGCCATGCTAGCACAGATTAAAACTTAACCTGACTGTGAGCACTGTGCTGGGTCAGGCTTGGTGTTTACTTCTCGTTTTATCTTTGTGATAAAGTCATTTAGTTTTAACTGTGACGTGCAAACGAAAGAATGAAAAAGTCAGTGAACTGACTGTAATGTCAGTGAAACAGCAAAGTTTATCAAAGGTTTGCTAACATTAGCTAACCATTAGCCACATAAACATTAGCAAGCAAACTTTAGCCATTGGTCGACCCCAAACCCACCCTGAATCCCCTGTCCTTAACCTTTACTATCTGCAGTCAAAACCAGAGGATAGGTGGAGGGAACGTGTGTGTGTGTGTGTGTTTGTGTGTACCGGTCTGTTGTTTGTCTTTGCTGCCCTTGCTCTCCTCCTCTGATATCAGCAGCTCCTCCAGCATCATCTGAACCCTTGTGGCCACCGTAGAAACCATGTCCCTCTTCAGCAGCTGTCCACAATGAAGATTTCAGCACAAAATGATGGACTGTTCTTCTCTGTGTCATTTCAGACTGTCCTCTGAATTAAAGAAATTACCTTTTCGGCCAGTCTGGCCTTTGGTTTGTTGCTGTGCAGGTAAGCTCTGCTGTGGATCGCCCCTCTGACTGAAACACTGCCTCCACACCGCTGGACCACATCTGGTAACCTCTGGTCATCCTAACACACAGAAAATCATAGTCCTTGTTCATGAACAACATGTTAACAACCAAGTCATGATCACTTGTTTTACAGTAGTGTTGTAGGAAATATATAGGTCTTTACCACAACTATTCATAACATATTCACAACTGTATGTGTGTGTGTGAGAGTGTGTGTCTTACCGGTGTGATGAGCAGCTGAGCTGTGTATGTCTGTCTCACATTCCTCTTCTACAGAGAAATATGAAACACAGCAGGTTAGAATTACACAATCCAGAGTCAGTTTGATGCAGTATAATGTTGTAGGATTTATTATATTTATTTATATTCTAAAGTTACAGCCATGTTTATCAAGTGTCTCAGAATCACTCCAAGATCATCATGGTGTCTAAATTTTTAGTCTGCTGTCGACCCCCAGAGAGGATCCTAGTGCACATTATCTTCATAAGGCACTGCAAGTGTGATAAAAGTTTATGACAAAATCGTTAGTTCTAAAAGAGACATCATTATTGTAGAGCTGCAATTCCTCAGTTACAAAAAAGTGTAACGTTTGCGTTCTGCGTCCTGCACAAAGTCAGTCTCAAAACTTTTTTTTCCAAAACATCTCTCCTCTCTTACTGAACACCATCTCTGAGCAACTCGTAACGTGGTTAGGACTCCTCTGGAAATATCAGCATAGAAAGGAGTGATCCCTAAGTTAGGAACATTTTCTACTCTGAGATGCTCTATAAATCAGTAGCATCTTGCTTTCTATCCAAATGTGACTGTGACTGAAATTTTACTGGGCCCACGGCTGTTTAAGTGCCTTTCTCAAAGGCAAATAAACTGTGTGTTTGTTGAGGTAAGCCAGTGTCAGTAACAAGCTTTTTCACCAGTTGTGACCCCAAGATTTGTTGATCAAATTCCTAGACTGCCTTGACGAAATTCACTACAAAAATGAACGTGCCGCTGAGCAAAGGTCCAAAAATCTGGTTTTGTGTCCTTCCTTCCTGAGGTAAATACAGGTTTTATAAATTTACTTTCTCTGCGTTGGTAAGTTTTATACAACCTGTCCAGCTGTGAGATCCGTGTCCTCTGGCAGCTTTTTTCCATCGATCAGACAAACTCCACTCTCAATCTGGTGTGTCCACACTTTGAGTCCCTCCTTAAAACAAAGTGTGACCTGAGAACAGTTCCACTGAAATTGAATTATGTGTGTGTGTGTGTGTGTGTATGAGTGCACCAACCTTTAGACATTTATCCATGTTTTCTGTGCTGACTCTGTTGTCTGGTAGCGGTACCAACATGTCCACATTTAAACAGCAGGACACCATGCTCCAGGAGGAACACACACCTAACTGGTACTTCCAGTCTGCAGGCTTGGCCATGCTCTGGAACAGCCAATAACATTGATATGATGAACAACAACATGCTGCATGTTTAAGTCTATATAATATCACGTCATGTGTCAGTTTAGGTGTCATCATGATCCAAATCATGCCCAGGTTAAAATAATCTGGATGGATCTTTGGCATGTTTCTGTGAAAGGGTTCAGTATCTATATTTTTTGTAGTCAACATTTAGAATTTGAACGCAGTATGCAATGATGATGGAAGATGAAGTGAAAGATGTGTGAACTAACCTTTGGATCTTTGACGTCAAACGTTCTGCAGACGGTTCTGATACGTCAGGGTTAAAGTATATCCACATGCAGAGTCTGGCAGCGACCTGATCCAATGAAAACCCTTTGAAAAAAGGATACTTCCTGGTTTTGGGGTTGACGTGCAGTGTGACGCAGTCTGTGATGTCGTCATCTGCTGGGCTCCACAGATTGTCCGAGGAGATCAGGTTCTCCACCGCAAAAACCAGCTTCACACAGACAGCACACACACAAGGATCAGAAGAACAGGACACACTCACTGGGACATGCACATAACCAAAGCAAATGTGATGTGTAAATGTCCTTATAGAGCTTCCTTACCTGATCATAACTAAAGCATAAAGCATTTTTTTCAGATCAACAGAGAGTGAATTTTGGATTCCAAATGAATGCTAATGCTGCTAACACTTTAGTCTCTTCCTAGTTTTCTGACAGAAATGTTTACTTTGCTTCCGTTTGAAACTCTGTATGACGGTGTGCCCCAGGGTTCTGTCCTGGGTCCTATTCTTTTTTTTACCTTGTATGAGCTTCCCCTTGGGCAGATAAGTCACTTAATACTATATCTCTAGTTAATGTTGTGCAAATGATATTCAATTATGCATCTTATGTATGCCTTAAAATTTAGCAACATTTTCTGTTTTAAATAACTTCCTAAACTCTATAAACAACTGGACGGCAGATTATTTCCTTCAGATTAACAATTTTTTATTTCTGCCTCTGCTACCTTTGTCTATAAAACTTCCCTGCAAATTCCAGGTGTCTTTTAGAGCCAGGCACTGACTCTGGACCAACATGTAGGGCATTTGATTTGTTTCTCTGTTTTTTTCAGTTGAGAAAAATGGCCAGGCTCATTGTGTCTCAAGATGATTGTTCACACTCTCATTTCGGCCCAACTAACATGCAGCTAACATTGCAGCTCTCCCTTCACCTATCTTACATCATGAATCATTTATTAACTGGATCGTTTAAGTGGTTCAAGAGGTTCAGCTGCTAAGCTTGAAAGCGTCTGTGACATGGATTTCTCTTTACTGGCTCTCCGTCAAATTCAGAATCCAAATCAAGGTCATGATCTCTTACAGAGCTCTGCATGGTCAGGCATCAGCCTCCATTAGAGATCTACTGCAGCTCCTCACCAGCAGGTCTCTCATCTGATCAGGGTCTGTAGTTTTTCCTCACTTCAGGCTGTGAACACCTTTAAAAAGCAGCTCAAGACTTTTCACTATTTTCATTTGTTTCTTTTTACGGGTGTTTTTATTCTCTTTATTCTTAAATCTGTGTTTTGTTTGTTGCCTCATTTTTTTTATTGTGAAGCACTATGGAACATTTTGCTCTTGAAAGATAAAACTGTTCTAAACAACAGTTTAGGGAGATGTGATGGCGGTGCATCGGTCAGCTGATTTTAATTAATGTTCTGCCCCCTAGTGGCCAACCACTGCTTAGTGCAGCTTTAAGAGCACCGTGTCCTCGTTCATATGAATCATACCTGTCGTAGTGTGGTTAGTGTGTCCTTGGCATCAGTATCAGTGATAATGAAGACACCCAATACAGACAGGCCACCAGGCAGCATCCGGGACACCTGAAAACAGATCAAACCAGTATCAAATGTAAACTGTAAAACTCCACAGCAGTTTAAAAGCCAACCATTGTTGCCTTGTTGCCATTACAGATGTTAAGTTTTTTTAATAACAATGAACATAACCCATATGTTGTAACATAACTTACATACATATATATAACTCCACATATGACGATTCTATTACATAGTGTTATACATGTATTTTACAACTACTTCCAACAGTTTCTGATTCTCTTTTTGTTTGTTTATTGCCATTAATTGACTTTATAAGCTGACTGTATCAATACAGCATGCCCCAACACCACATGAGTGTGTACTGGGACAGAGCTTTGTCCCTCTTTGCCTACCTGTCGAGCATGCTCAGTCACCCACTCCTTGTCCAATGCTGAAGTGGACTCCTCCCTTTGAGGTGTCCGAGTTGCCATGACGACAAAATCCCTTTGGGCCGAGCTCTGAAATGTTAAGTCATTAATATCAATCACTGACAGATATATTCTCCAGTTTATCACCTGAACTGAAAGAATTCTCCAGTCTGTATGACACTGTCTGTACAGGTAAGGTTACATTATGATCTAAATGTAACTGCAGTGAGTGACTGTCTGTTTTGATGCCACACAGGCTCATTGAGAAAAAACAAAAGATGTTCATTCATAACTTACCTGTCCAATGAGCAGGCCCGTGACTGGAGCTGCTTGTTGTTCACACAGATTAGACAAATATCCCTCCACGGCATCTTCTACTATGTAACCACGACCCATGCTGCCTAAAGACAGTGTGGACAGAGAGGAAGAGGTCATATATCTATTCATGCACACAACACTGTCATTGTTTGTCTTTGTCAGTGTGTCTGCAGTGAGAAAGTGCTGCTGGAAAGGCAAGCTGTGGAACACACAGGCTGACAAGGCTTCAAATGTACAGACAGTTTCAGTTACTGACTCAGTTGACAGCAACAAATAGTTAAATCACGTAAAACTTCATGTCAACGTCACACCGTGCGGTTAACGGCTGTCTGCCTCTCTAACTTCAGCTAGCCGGTATTCATTCACTACGTTTAACTGACATTAGACGGTCAAAGATGTAATTCAACCACCGTCTTGAACTTCATGAAGCTGTGAAGGAAAATACCTGACAGAAGCAAGACAGTGGGTCAGATATGAAGCAGAAAGCAGGATGCTGGAGGCTCGCTGTGACAGCTGGCAGTGGTTCGTCAGCAGAGCGGAAAAAACTTCATTTACTAGTGATGTGTCGGTCGTGAACGAGCCGGTTCAAAGAGCTGGCTCTTTTAAGTGAACGATGGGAGCCGGCTCCGGTACGTGAGCCATTGAGTGATAGTAGAAAAAAAGAAGCAGCATTTGGACCCATTTAAAAAAAAATGAAAACACAAAGGCAGAATGCAGAATTTTGCAAAGCCAAGCTGTCGCATCGAGCTGGGTCCACAAACAACCTTCACAGACACATGAGAACTGTGCATCCAACAGTCAATAGCTGTCCTTTTAAAAACATTTTTATGCTTTTTATAGTTTTTATAGGTGTTTCTATCTGCTCTGTGTAGCAGAGTGGTTCTACAAGTACGTTAGTGCATTCATTGGGCGGTTTCTGAGAGTTACAAGGGTCTGTAAACGCAATGAAAACAACTGGCTACAGCAATTTATTGATATTAGAAAATGTAATTTTTACTCTTGAATGCTTCAGTACAAAGGATGTATTGAATATATACATGATATGTGTGTACACATACAAATCATAAGTCAAATCAGCGCTAAATTTGGTTGAATTATGAAAGGCATAAGTGGTAAAAATGAAGAGCCGTTTGGGAGCCAAAAGAGCCGGCTTTTCTTGGTGAGCTGAGTCAAATGATCTGACTCCCTAAAAAGAACCGAACTCCCCATCACTACAATTTACAATATGCGTCAAGCAGTGACGTATTTCCGTCGCACGTCTCTGTCGTGACTGGTTACTCGAGGTCAGGTGGTGAAGTTACACAACGAAAGACGAACAATGACGGAACATTGTCAGCGTCTTTTCAAAATAAAACCTGCATCAACCACTTAAGTTAGTGATTAGTTTTAGACACGTTAGCCATTACTACTCATCTATCAGTGTAATATGACGACGACGACTGTTATTTTTCAAAGCACAGTGAAGCTTTAAATCAACTAACTGAATTATTGTAAAGTTACTGAGAGTAAAAACGTTATGCCAAGGCTTCCTGGCTGACAACTGTCATACAAATATATATATATACTAAATTGTGTTTTACAATAAAAACAACAATTCAGTCATTTCAAATCCATTGACGACACCGAGCTACAGCAGGCTGCTGCCTCCACTTCACTGTCTGCTGTAACCTGGATGTCAATGGTTGCTTTATTTTGAAAGTTTAGAGTGGACATCCCGTCTTTGTATGAGCGTCTCTTGACTCTTCCTCGGTGAGTTATCAGCGGGTTTGCGGACGGCAAAGAGCACAAAATTATTTCACCGGAGTTTGGTGTCCGTTTACAGTGAGTTGTCGGGAGGATAGGTGGAGATGGCGGCCGTCCTGCTGCAGGTTCTGGAGCGGGCGGAGTTGAACAAACTCCCGAAAGGCGCCCAAAACAAGCTGGAGAAGTTTGTGACGGAGCTGCAGAATGCTAACGAGGCGCTCAAGACCCAGCATGAGCGGCTCAAAGCGGACAGCGGTGGGTAGCTAAAGCCATGTACACATTAGTTAGACAATTAGCACGTAAGCTATGATAGAAACCTCATGTTGAAGTCCAGTGTACTGTGAAACTCTCTCCTGGTAAATTCGGCCTGAAAATAAATGGTGTGTGTGACCGACCATGGTTACAACTGCCCGCTAACGTTAGCTACGATGTCACGTTAAGGCTAACTTTGGCGGAAGATAAGGGTGCCAACAGTTTTTAACTTGACATTTCATCTACATAATAACTCCATGTGGTGTTGAATTAATGCCGAATTGAAGAACAATGTCTAAATATTTGGTAAAGGTCTGTTATGTTTATATATTTGCTATGTCAACCGAGGAAACTATACATTATTATAAATTTAAGTGAAGTTTTGCTTGGTGTCTTTTCACTGCTTCAAAGCAGAATGAACAATTATGAATTTAGATTAATTTTAGATTATTACATGAATCCATCCTGGACTATAAACCACAGTTCCATTGAGAATTATCAACATTACAGTACATATTTATCAATGACACGTTAAATTAAAGGGTGGAACACTATGATGACAGTTTATAAAGCTGAGTAGCTGCTGCTGATAAAATTTGTTGTTTGTTTGTTTGTTTCAAACTGTAGTCTTTAACAGGCAGGAGTGATAGATAACACTACAATTGTCTGTGTGCTGTAGTTATGTTGTATGACACGCGTGTGCTCATGTTTTCCTGCTGAATGTCCTCTGCACATACAGAACAGCAGTACTTTGACATTGAGAAGAGACTGGCGGAGAGTCAGGAACAGATCCTGTCTGCCACCAAAGACCTGCAGATGCTCAAGGAGGAGAATAAAAAACTCAGTGAGTTCACACACACTGCTACTGTACAACTAACACACACTCCCTTACCTTCTGTTATTGAGGGATCTGTGCTTCATGTAAACAGTTTCCACGTCTTGAGACATCAAGCATCAAACTCTGGTTTAAATTGGATCAGGTTCCTGTTTCAATGCACAATAATACCTACAACAAAATAAATAAACAGCATGTACTCCAACAAAGCTGTTCTTTAAGGGTGGTCTAGGTTTAGCACGACTGGGATTAGATCACAGAATATAAGATGAACATACTATGAACTAACAAATCACAGTTTAAACCTGTTCAGTCTAACCACTGAGTGATTGCAGAGGCACTGCTGAGGTTCTATAATGATTTCAGGACAGTTATACTTTGGAAATTAAATTATTAATTCAATGAATCTGTATTTTATCTGTAGTGTACAATATATCCTTTATAGATGCAAAACCTAAAGCTTGAAGTCAGCATTTTAATCTCATGTCACTTCCAAAGTGCTTTACCTTTAACTGTTACCACACAGTGCAGAGGTAGTTCTGTAAACACGTGGAACCTCTAAACATTAAGTTAAAGAAACTTGAACTCGTGCTGTCTCTTTTTCAACATGTCAGTGTCTTAATGCTTCTCTCTGTGCAGATGAAGAGCTGAGCACTCTGAAGGGAATAGAGGGAGAGACCTCTGAAGACAAACCACCACAACAGGTAAACATATCCATGCACCTCCATGAGGATGTAGTGTTTATGATGTTCTGTTAGAACATTAAATAAGATAAGGCAAAGAAATAAAAGTACACAACTGTGCTGAAAGTAAAAAAATTAGTGCATCAATGTGTTGTCATTTTTGTCCAATTGGTGAAGAGCAACTTATTTATTTCACAAATAGTCGAGTGTGTGGATCAGATTCTGTGACCAGTGTTGACAGAGGTTTAAGACCATAAACTGACCTATTAGCATTTAACTTCAAATGTGGGAATATACAGCTCATACAAATGACTTTACAGGACTGCCATTTAAATCAAACAACCAAATATTTGCATTTTTCTACAAACTTTGTATAGTATTATACTGTACTGCTGTGTATACTGTTGTAAACTGTGTGTGTCTGTGTGTGTGTCTGTGTGTGTGTCTGTGGCTGCAGCAAACCAAAGCCAAGTATGAGATTGAGGCAGAGAAGAGAGAGCTGGCGAGGCTGCTGGAGAAGAGAACGCAGGAGGCGGAAAACCTTACCGGTAAGATGTCAGGCTAACACACACACACACACACACACACACGCAGTCAGATATCACAACATGTCCTGAAGGAGTTTTGAAGTCTCTCTCATTATACCCTCACTTTTGATGAAGTTCAAGTTTTTCAGTTAATCGTGTGTGTGTGTGTGCGTGTGTGTGTGTGTGTGTGTGTCCGCAGAGGATGTGAAGCGTCTGAATGAGAAGCTGACAGAGACCAGCAAAGTCAAGATGGAGCTGCAGTTAAAACTGGATGAGCTACAGTCTTCTGAGGCGTCTGTACAGGTACACAGCAGATTTCATGGAAAGCACCAACATGCAGTGTTTAAGCTCATGTAGTGCATTAAGCTGCAGTTTGTTCAGCGGCCATTAGAGGCTAGCCACAAGTAAAAATCCTGATGGTGAAGAAATAATAAAACAAAAGGTTTTTGAGATACAAAATCAGTCGTGTATAATTGTTTCTATGTATATTACGTGTATAATAAAGTGCCAACCACATGTCTCATATTTGTCATTTGTAATGTACTTTGTAATGTCGTAGCACCGGGAGAAGCGCATGGAGCAGGAGAAAGAGTTGCTGGAGAAGAAAATCGAGTGGTTAACGACAGAACTAAAGACCAAAACTGACGAGCTGTTGAACACCAACAGAGAGAAAGGCAAAGAGATACTGGAGCTACAGGGCCGCCTGAAGACCAGCGAGGAGCAGGTAACACAAACAAAGAAAAAAAACTAAGATGAAGTGTGTTAGTATGGACTCCACGAGCCTCCAGAACAGCTCCAGTGCTCCTTTCCAAGTCTGTGAGATACAAGTTCACATTGTATCATTTGGTCTTATGGAGATGTTGGTGGACAGTGTTGTCTTTAATAATAATTTTTCCTATCCATTAACAAAAGTTGTGGATGTACCAATACAGTCACTCCATTCTGTCGTGTTGTTCATTAAGCGTCTGTTGAAGTTCCAAGTCGATGTTAAAACTGACGACTGATTGGTCAGAGAGAATCGGAGCAACCAGAGTCAAAGTCACAGGGACAAAACCCTCGAACTATGCACTATAATCAGAGAGTTTGATGTGGCAGACAACATGAAATTGAATGCTTTAAATTTGTCTCTTCAACAGGTGAACAGACTGGAAAGTCAGCTCACTTCTCTGAAGGAAACCGTTGAAAGCCAGAATAAAAGAGCCGGAGACCTCAACACCAAACTGAAACAGGTAATAAACACCAGTGTTGTCCTCGGCTGAGAATTGTGAACACAACAGGTTGATTAGAAACTTCCTTTTGCACTTTAAACTCAGTTAAAAAAATTTTTCTTTTATCAGTGGCACAGAGAGGAGCGTATATTTAAATTAAATGTACAGGACAACAATATTTATTGTGCTGGACAAAACTGATGTTGTAAAACTTGTCTAGTTAGCTACAAAGACACGAAGGTGTTCGTTGTATTTATGGTCTGCATGTCTGTCCAGGCTAAAGACGAGCAGAGTGCCATGGAGGAGAAATACCGCAACGAGCTCAACGCTCACGTCAAACTGTCTTCACTCTACAAGGTGAGAATCACTGCAAGGCACCTGGAATTAATACATGCTCTGATTTTTAAAATGAATACTAGGCATTCCTACATTGTACTGTCACGTTATTCCCTGCATGTATGTGATGTCTCTGTTCTGCCTTTAGGGGGCAGCAACAGACATGGAGAGCAAGAACCAAGAACTGAGCAGAGCAGTGGAAGAGCTCAGCAAGCTGGTCAAAGACAGCGGGGAAGGTAACACTCGACTTTTCATCTGTCCTCCAGAAAAGTGGCAAATTGAAAGATTGACTGCTCCATACTCGTTTCAGTTGTTAACACTGATCACCTGTCAAAGTCTGACAATATGAATCAGAGAAATGTCTTGTTTTTGTGTATGAGGTGTAACTTTCCATTTAATAAGTATCCATGGTGACCTGTGTGATTGATGTCACTGTCTTTGCAGCCAATAAGTCTCTAGAAAGGAAGTTGTCGGAGGGAGAAGAACTAAAGACAAGGCTTGAGGCAGAGCTCAGAGAGAAGGTCAAGAAAATGGAGAAAGAGCTGGAAAACGCCACGATGAAGGCTGCTGGCAAACGCTGCTGTAAGAACACATATAACTTTCATACATAGATGTGTGCGAGTGTGTACAAGTATGTCTGTTCACACCTGACCGTGTGTGTGTGTGTGTGTGTGTGTTCTCCTCCAGGTGTGCCCTCCCTGACTGAGGAGCAGTTGGACACCATGTGTCCGTCAGCAGCTGCCATCGCTGCCATAGTCAAACCCGGCATGAAGTTCTTTGACGTGAGTTTAATGTGATGTACTGTACAATTTAGCTTTCTGTTATCTCTATGTCTTTATAAAGAAGGTTGTAACTAGTCACACTCTTTGTTTATGTGTTGTAGAAAGCATTCATTTTTTTCCCACTGTCCCTGTGTTTAGCTGTATAACGCGTATGCAGAGTGTCAGACGCATCTTCAGCTGGAGAAGCAGGAGACCAGGAGAGTGAGCAGAGTGCTGGACGAGATCGTCCAGGAGGTCGAGTCCAAGGCTCCAGTCCTGAAGCGTCAGAGAGAGGAGTACGAGAGCATGCAGAGATCCATGGCCTCTCTGTGCAACAAGCTGGAACAGGCTCGAACGGTCTGAGATAAACTCATGTTCCCTTTGTTTGTTAAAGTGTGCGTTCAAGTGCCAACCTTTTTCCTTCAGGGACCTTTTCTATCATTTAAAAAAATGATGCATATTTCATATTATAATCAAACAGTCACAGAACAGAACAACAGATAAACTGAACAATGAACGCAATAACTGCAGGAAGTTTGTGTCACATGGGCGATTTGGATGAATTTTTGAGCCGATAATTTCCTGTCAATATTTCATCAGAGATGAGTTCTTCTGATATTTTTAGGAACTTTTTATACAATTCAAATGAAAATGAATTAATAAATAAAAAACAATAATAGATTTCTTTTTGGATAGTGTTTTATTCTCACTGTTCTATGAGCTCTGTGCAGTAAGAGGCTGTTTAACAGAGAGTGAAGGCTCTGTGATTATAGGTTGTGTTCAGGTCTTTACTGTACCATTAACCTGTCACATTTCTTTAAAGTTTATATCTTAAATAATAATTTCATACTTTAAAAATAGCATTTTTTAATTTAATTTACAGATATGAATAAAATATTGAGATATCCCTCAACTATGTTTTTAATATGTTGTCAAGTAATTTATTCACCTTTTGATCCCATGTAACGACATATTTTAATAACATATTATAATAACATTATAACAACATATTCTGTTCTGTTCAACATGCTTTTTGTCATTAGGAGATCTACAGTTTGCAGAAAGAGAAAGAGGAGGCCAAGCAACGCTGTGACAGCATGGAGAGAGACAAACTGAGGACAGAGCGACAGCTAGAGGACACATCTACACAGGTACAAACACACACACAGACACACACACGCACACACACTCACAAATATTTTATAATAAAACCAGAATGTGAATGGGGGATTGATGAAATAATCAGAAGACAGTGTTTAAACACAGAATAAAAGGCGATCCCTGTTGATTGGTGCAGATTCTCTCGCTCACTCTTTGGTCTCTTCTCCAGGTGTGTACTCTTCTGGTGGAGCTGGAGGAAGCCAGATGTAATCAGGTGACCAAGGACGACGCCAACATTTCCAGCACCTCTGAGGTCATCAGTCAGCGCCCGCTGTCCTTCCGAAGTGTGGAGGAACTGCAGAGGCAGAACCAAAGCCTGCTGGGAAGACTGAGGGAGCTGGAGGAGGAGAAGGACAGACAGCAGAGCCAAGTAACATCAGCACGGTAATGAAGGGAGGGTACTGTTACTGTTTGTTTTTTAAACACGCTGAGACACTTTGGTCCAAACCAACGTACAGATGGTACAGTCCAAGCCAGCTCAGCTCTAAATTCTACTTGTCGCAAGTGCCACAAAGCTACAGGTACCAGAGGGAAGATAGGTGATGTGTGTCAATACACTGACAACCAGTGACATGTTAGAGAAATTCAGGAAACAAACCAGCCTTCAGCCCGAAATCTTTAACTGGTTTTTATTCACACACATCCAATTCTACACAAGTTTACAACAAGTAAAATCAAGTGTTTATGCTCAACGAATAAATGAATGAATGCTGTTGTAAATGTAAGTTCTGTGTCTCTGGTTCCCTTCAGTGTGTCTGAGTTGGAGGTCAGTGTGGATAAGCTTCAGAAGGAGGCGGAGCAGCTGAGAGAGCAGAGGAACCAGCAGAAACAGCTGGCAGACTCCAGCGCCAGACAGAGAGACATGTACAAGGCCTTGCTGACACAGAGCACCGGCTTCAGCCTGCCTGCTCCAGGTCACATTAAACACACACAACACACACACACACACACACACACACACACACACACAGGCCTTTATGGTGAATTAGTTCTGAACAGTCTATGTAATGCCGCTCTGTGTTTATGTGTGTCTGCAGGTCCAGATTCTACATCCCTTCCTGCGCATGTCAGGCCCTCAGTCCCAGCGACTCGCTCTACTCCTCAGAGAGCTGCTGCTGCTGAGTCAGCACAGACTGCTCAGGCTAAAGCTGCTTTGAAACAGGTACACACACTGAAATGTGGGCTTCTCTTCAACATCATATGAAATGGAGGGGGAAAAAGATCTCTTAAAAATCATTGGCTGTTCTGTGTGTGTCTGTGTTTGCAGCTGAATGATGCCTTCACCCTGTACAAGAAGGAGAAGGCAGAGAACGACAAGATGTTGAATGAAACAAACGACAAGCTGCAGAAGCAGCTGACAGAACTCCGCTCGAGCCATGCCAAGCTCACCTCCCAACTAGAATTCAGCAACAAGAGGTTTGTTAAAGTCCAGTTCTGCTGCTGCATCACGTTGTCAGTACATGGAGATCATTTTTACACTGTGTGTGTCTGTGTATGTCAGGTATGAGATGCTCCAGGAGACTGTATCAGCCTACCGCAGAGAGATCTCAGCCCTACAGGACAGGACTCAAAAAATGGCTGCAACGGCCCAACGACACGAGTACATCATCCACACAATGAGCCAGGACCTGAGACAGTCGAATGAAAAACTGGCACTGGAAGAGGTGAGGAAGAGAAGCTTCATTATCTTCTGATGGTGGAAAGATACGAGACCAAATCTCTGAATGAAACCATCATCTCTCTGAATGTAATAATGTGTCATACATTCTTACCGTAATATATTCTCTGCTTTCTGAATGATTACCTAATTATTGACTGTTCCCGTGTGTCTGTAGGTGCGCGTAGAGAACTTGACTAAAGAGAGAGACATGTTGAGACAAGCGGAGAGTCGACTCAATCGAGAAAAAGAAGCCATGCTGGCTGAGCAACGTAACCAGAACCTGCTGCTCACCAACCTCAAGACGATACAGGTAGCACATCATACAGCAGCGCTTTTACTCTCAGATGAACAACTCAAACATCTCACTTTGTCTTTCCTAATTCATTGTTGTGTTCTGTTATTCAACAAAATCAGAGGATGCAAGAATCCTGTTACAATCCAATGAAATTATAGTAATGTCATGTAATCTTCCTGTTGACTGGCAGAAGGTGTCAAGTTTCTATTTTTCATCCATACAAGATATCAATATAATGAATCTATGATTCAGATTGACAGTCATGGTTGTTACAAGTTACCAAACATTCAGATAAAGTTAATTTATTCTTCCTGTTTCCTCCTCTCTCATATTAATAGTTGACTATGGAGCGCACAGAGACAGACAGCCGCCAGCGGCTGAACAACAAGATCGAGCAACTGGAGGCAGAACTGGCTTCAATGAAGACCAGGCTGGACCAGGAAGTAGCACAGAGACACAGCCTCGGACGCACCATGGATGTATGAGTATAAACGTTTTATAATGCTCCTAAATGCGTTTTGTTCGACACTGCATGCAATCTTGTCTCATCCCTCTGTCACCTCCGCCTCCTTTCCAGGCTCAGCTATTAGAAGCTAAGAAACAGCTGGAGACCCAGAACACCTTGCAGCAGAAGACCAGGGAGTTGTTGCGTGGCTCTGAACAGCAGGTGACAGCACTGAAAGCTCAGCTGGCTTCTGCTTCATCCTCTGAGGCCGCCACCACCACCCCCAGCATCACAACCACCCCAGCTACCAGAGCTGCAGGCCTCAGAGCCCCGCTTCGAGGTAAACGGACCAAATCTGTGAACCAACAATAGGAGTTTCTAAAAGTGTCACCCATCACTAAAAGTGTCTCTTTTTACCCTCAGTGCGCTCTCCAGTGCCAGCAGCCTCTCAGCAGCCCAGCCAATCAGAGCAGGAGCTCGTGGAGGTGAAAGGTCACCTGCGTTCTGCTGAGGAACAAATTGGTGAACTAACAGAGCAGCTAAAGAATGCTAATGCTAGTGTGGAGCAGTACAGGGCTGTGGTGCTGACTCTGGAAGACAGTCTGAAGAAAGAAAAGGAGGTACAGCACTTCAACACTCACTTCTTCTCCTCCATCTTCTCTTTGCTTTTCACACACACCTGTCCACACACACTCATAAACTGACCCTCCTCCGTTCTGTAGTCTCGCTCCCCTCTGGAGATCCGGCTGAAGGAGTCGGAGGAGGTGCAGAAGCAGCTGGAGAAGAGGATTTTAGAGGTAGAGAAAATGAAGCAGCAGGAGCAAGAACTGAAGAGAAAGGCTGTGGAGGAGGTGGAAAAACAGGTATTTATATGACCATTCATTGTCTTAGACAGCCCTGTACATGGAACATCGGTGCGTTTTCTCTCTGACTTTTCAGCCTACACAGTGTCAACCTCTGGTTGTCTGTAGTTTATTCCCTGCTCTCTTGTCTACAGGTGTGTGAGCTGCAGCGCAGTCTGAAGGCCAGCCAGGCAGAGCAGCAAGAGGCACTGGAGAGAGCTACTGCTGCTGTCACACTGGAACAGAAGGCCATACAGGAAAGCCTGCTGCAGGTTCATTGACACACTCACACTCACACTCTTATGCTGATTAATATCCAGTTAGCCTATGTATCTAGTTTTTCACCTGCACTCAGAACATCACACTCGACATGAACCTGACAGCTGTCTGTCCTCCTCTCAGACGAAACTAGCTGGAGAGGCGCAGGCTAAGTATGAGCGGGAGCTCATGCTTCATGCTGCTGACGTGGAGGCCCTGCAGGAGCTGAAGAAAAGATCCCAGCAAGAAGCAGCACGGAAGAGGGAGTTAGAGGAGCAACTGAACAAGGCCTCTTCACTCCTGCAGGAGAAAACCGCAGCCTGGAACACAGTAGAGAGACAGCTGAAGGTAAGACGACACAAGAGAGGGGAAGAAACTAAGCAAAGATCAAAGATTCCAAAGTGTCTTAAACCTGCAGGAGAATATGATTGGTCGTAACAGTTTGACTCTCCTGCAGGAGGATCTGTCCAATAAGACTCGTCACTGTGCAGAGCTGGGGAAGCAGAACACACTCCTGCACCAACAGATGGATGAAATGGCCTCCAGCAATCGTCAGGGCGCAGCAGCAGCAGCTGCAGCAGCTTGACCTGTCGTTCAGTGAGGAGGGGAAGACCACTGAACAGATACAAGAAATACTCAGGTAACGCTGTGTGTGCATTAAGACCTGTGAGACAGGCTTTGAGATTGTTAACAGAAAACCGTCAGTGTGAACTCTTTGAGATAGAGTTTAAAATGTGTGTGTGTGTCTTGTAGGTTTGTGCGGCGTGAGAAGGAGATCGCCGTGGCTCAATCCGAGGCGTCTGAGGGAGAAGCTCTTCGCTACAAACAGAGAGTGGAACACCAAGACAGAGAAGTGAAGGAGCTACAGGAAGCTCTGAACGCTGAGAGGGAGAAAATGCAGGTACGTGATGGAGCTGTAAATGATGTGAAGAACAACGTCAGAAGCATTCCTGTTTTTGAAGTAAACTTTTTATAAAATTTAGGGATGGTAGCTTTATCTCAAGGAAGGTATATAATCTGGAACAACGACTCAGTAATAAGTCAGTAATGCTAACTTACTGCACAAGAAGAAACTGTTTATTATAATTGATAAACTGTCTGTGTGCCTCCTCTGTCTCTGGTTCAGGCCACATTGAAGACTCTGGCCCAGCAGGAGGAACAGCTGAAGAAGATCGAGACTCTCGGTGTTCTCCAAGAAACCAACAGGATGCTGAAAATGGACAGAGACAAACTGGAACAGGAGCTGCATCAAGCTCAGGCTAAAGTAAGATTCAAGTGCATGTCATGCTTTGTCTGTTTACTAATGTCTGTGGCTCCAGTCAGAGAATCAGTCCATGCTGTTCAGTTTCATCTGAACCTGAACCAAGTTTGTTACTTGAGAGACAAATTCCCAAGTAAATCTTTTTATCTATATGAACATGATTTATGTTTACTGCACATTCTGCAAACTAGTGCTAAGTGACTACATAACCATGTAATTCAAGTACACCTACTGTAACTAACAGGATATTTTGAGGGGCTGTTTGAATCAGACACTGATGCAGTCAGGAGATAACTGCTCTGACGAAGTCCTACTTCACTATAAACCAGGGGTGTCAAATTGTTCCACAAAGGGCCGGTGTGGCTGCAGGTTTTCTTTCCAACCAAGCAGTAGCACACCAGACTTGACTCATTTAATTAACTGATCTCAGTCTTCAGAGAGTTGATTGGTCAAACTGTGTGCTCTTGGTTGGTTGGAACAAAAACCTGCAGCCACACCGGCCGACAGTTTGACACCCCTGCTGTAAACTGTCCGTAGCTGAACCGGGTAGGCCTACGCTGCTGTTTTTTAACATTTGTCAAGATGATGGTTCTTGGTTCTTTTTTTCTGAGGTGAAAAAAGTTTGACAAACTGATGTTTGTGTCTTCCTCTGTCACATCAGGTTACGAAGCTGCAGTCAGACATCAGCCCGCTGCATCACTCTTTGTCTCAGCTGTCAGAGAAAAATGGCTCCCTGCAGGCCGACAAGAGGATCCTGGAAGAAGACCTCAAACGCTTGAAGGCTAAAACACAGGGTGTGTGTGTGTGTGTGTGTGCGTGTGCGTGTGCGTGTGCGCGTGCGCGTGTGCAGCTACTCTATAATATATACTGTTGCTGTTTATTGTACAGTTCTTCCTTCATCCTGTCCATGTATTTTCATGGACTGCATTACTATTACCAACTGTTTAACACAGCATATGTTTTATCCACAGAAAGTGTATTAGTTTGACTTATAAATGACTGACTGTCCCTCCACAGCAACTGATCAGCCAACAGAAAGACGGCGACGTCGAGGAGAAGCAGAAACTCACCACTGAGAGAGAAACTCAGCAGAGACGCCTCGCACAGCTAGCTGAAGAGACAGCCAAGCTGAAGACTGAACTGGCAAGGTAGAACAACCCGCTGAGACAACACACACACACACACACACACACACACACACACACACTCTATCTGGCTGAATGCAACACAAAACACATCATAACATCTGCCCCGGTTAGTACGCAGGTTTTACCAAAAGTGAAAATGTAGCATTAGTTCAAAGGAACTGATGATGGAATAATAGATATTAAGTTTCATTTCCGTCCTGCGGCTTGTAGCAGAACTTGCAGCAGCACTGATGCTCAGTGTCAGATGGATCAATGCATCCCTAAAAATAACCAAACTGAGATTATTGTTCTGTGTGCATCAGATCCAGTGTCAGCAGTAACTCGGTTCAGTCTCAGCTGCAAGGCCTCAGAGACTCTCTGGCCCGTCTGATGTCGGAGAGAGACACCCTTAAAAAAGACCTGGAATCCAAAAACAGCGACATCCTGGAGAAGAACAAGACCATCACCCAGGTCAAGAAGATTGCACGACGCTACAAGACCCAGTATGAGGAGCTCAAAGCCCAGCATGACAAGGTGGGAGGAATCACATCATGTCAAAAGACTGCAGTAGACGACCAGTATAGTGTGGGTGAAAACTGAAATTGTGCGTGTGCGTGTGTGTGTGTGTGTTCCAGATGGTTGAAGAAACGGCTGCTAAAGCGGGAAGTGAGACGGGTCAGAGCAAGGAGGTACAGCAGGAGCTGACGAAAGCACAGGAGGAGCTCAACAAGGCAAAAGAGGAGCTGAACACACTGAAGGAGGAGACGCAGAAAAAACAGGAGGAGGTGAGCAAGAAGACATTTCAGGCCTTTATTAACCCAACATACAATGATGCAGCACCATCATATTTTTAAAATCAATACTTTGCTCTGCATACAGTAAATTCCACGTGTTCAGTCTGTCACTGCACAGATTAGGTGTTACTTTGAAGTAACACTTCAACTACTACTCTTTAAAAAGTTGAACAGCAGCCTGGTCCTGCAACCATGATTGTATTGGAATCTCTCAGTGTGACATTCAACTAACTTACAGATCATTGTTGTTACAGTCTAAAGGTGCCTTAAGTCATCAGAAAAGTCACTTTGTAATGTGTTCATATCTAATTATCATAAAATGATGTAAAACCAAAATATAGGAAGATACATAAGAACACATTACTCCATTACTTACTATTAGTAACTACCATTACTACATTACTTTTTTCCTCCCAACCAGGCCCAGAAGTCTAAGCAGGAACTGGAGGAGGCCCAGAAGGAAAACCAGCAGACCAAGGAAAAGTTCCAGGAGGTCCAGAACCAGCTGACACAGAACCAGAACCAGCTGACACAGGTACTGTAGCACATTCAAGTTAATATAAACTGCAATTAACATTGCCGCCGATTAACTCAGTTGGTAGAGCGTGCTATGTGTATGTATATATAATTCCCATGTACAAAGGGTCAGTCCTCGCTATAGTGGCCCATGGTTTGATTCCAACCTGTGGCCCTTTGCTACATGTCGCCCCCCTCTCTCAATTACCACTTACCTGTCACTCTTCAGCTATCTCTGTCAAATAAGGCTTTAAAAAAAAAGAAGAAGAAGTCTAAGACTAAGTCTGGGTTTGATCTAGTCAACAAATACAATGTTGTCTGAATATACGTTAAATGCTGTAAATTCCTGCAGACAAGTTTAAATGGTAAAAACACCAAAGTGGAAGAGAAGGTGAAAAGTTTGTAGCTCCACATTTAGGTAGAAAAATGCAGCAGAAAAGTAGGAATCGCTCCATTGTCACCTCTGTGTCCTATAGGTCCAATCCCAGTTGTCTCAGACCCAGACTCAACTGCAGCAGAATCAGAACCAGCTGACCCAGAGTCAGAAAGAGCTTCAGCAAGCAAAGACCCAGACCCAGCAGGTACAAACACAGCAACACATGACATTTTCATTATTTATCTTAGAGTTATTAGCTTAGAATTATTCTATTTTCTGGTGATATAGTTGTCTTTTTATTTGTGTGTAATATTGGTCGTCATTCTACATGAATGTCGTTGTAACATCTGACAACAGACCCCATTACCAGCCTAACCACCTCCTCCGTTCTGATTTAAAGGCACAGAACCAGTTAAAATCAGTTCAGTCTCAAGCTCAGGCCCGTCAGAACCAGATTCAGCAGATCCAGAGGGAGCTCCAGCAGGCTAAAGACGCCCTTCAGCAGAACCTCACTAATCAGAAAGAGCTACAGCAGAGCCAACAGAGCCACAACCAGGAAGTCAACAACCTCAAGACTGCTCTCAGCCAGGCAGAGAGCAAGGTGAGGAGCCTTCTTTCTCTTTACTGTGTCTTTGTTTGTTTTAATACTTTTATTCATGCACACATTTACATATATAGTTGTAGTTGTGCCATACAGGAGACATTGATTTATATTTTTAATATTTTGACAGATTCTGTCAGTGTGCTGCACATCTGTGAAGAATCAAAGTCAAAAAAAATCAAACACATCTATAATTTTCAAATTATGTTTCTGCAGTTTACATTACAGAGTGATGACGGGTTGTAATTTTAACTGCAGTGACAACTTTGCAAAGAAGCTCTCTTTATTAAAAGTTTCCAAACATACTAAAAGACCCAGTGACGAAAGAAAGAAGTCTGTTTTCAGAATGTTTTTTGATTTTAAAATCTGTGTTTTTTTGTGCAATACATAAACTAATAAATACTGTATCTGTGTTTAACAGGTGACTGAGCTTCAAGGTCACATGGACAGCCTGCAGAAGGTTGGGAAAAGCTTTACATCGTTTTTCTTTAACTTTTTTAACTACAAGTGCTGTGTGGTGATGTACGGTGATATGTGTTGATAAATCAGTAGCATTCAAAGTTATTCTGCCTGAAGTACTCCGATTTATCTATTTTGTGGATTTATGTATGAAGGAACTCTTTGCAATGAGTTAAGCTTAAGCCAAATGTTTAACATTACATGTTAGCATGTAATTGTGGAATATATAGTGATGAAACTCAATACAGTCTGTACCTCTTCTGTGCAGTTATTTCTCTCTTTATTCATGTTTCCATCTCCCGTCTTTTCTATCTGCTCCTTTTTTGTATTCTTCCATCCTTCCTCTGTATTGATATGCTTTTGTTCTTTTAAATGTCTCGTTTACACAACGTGTCTGCCCTATTTGATTGATCCTCAGTTAACTGGTGAGCGTGAAGCAGACATCAAGCGTCTGCAGGAGCAGCTAACTGAAGCTAACCAGGCTAATGAAGCTAACCAAGCTACACACGCCAACCAGAGCCAGAGTTCTCAGTCCATCCAGGCCAGTGATGCTAATGCTGCTGGTGAGGCTAACCAGGCGCTACAAGAGGAGCTAGCGAAACTGAGACAAGAGGTACACGAAATATTAATTGTAATAATAATAATCTGTTGAGTTGATTTGGATTTCTCTATTGGCACCCACACATTCTTGCTAATTAGCAGTACATATTTACTTTGATTTGGTTACATTGAAGGCAGCCTACAGGAATTTTTACACGAATGTACTACTGATTGGGGGTGAGCAATAGATAAGAATATCATCAGCATAAAAACAATACTGTGCATTTGATAAACTGCTACAAAGATTATTAGAAATTGTAATGGTCCTAGTACAAGACCCAGGGGCACGCCCTTTAATACAGGTATATGGGAAGAAGACAATGTCCAATGTCTTAGTAATGCCCTTCACCACTCGTTAGAGCAGCAGTTACAGAGCTGTGTTGTTTTTCTGCAGCTTTCTGAGGGCAAGAACCGAGAGGAGCAGCTCAGACAGCAGATGGCAGAAAAAGAGGAAAAGACCAAGAAGGTGTTCATGGGAGCCAAGACCAAAATCAACCAACTAAACAGTAAGTTCCACAAGTACTTTTACACACTGACACTACACTGAAGACAGGTAGATAAAGTACAGCTAAACTAAGAGATTCCTCTGTTAGTTAGCTGAATTTGTTACCTGCCCTTTGAACCTGTAGGTGCCAAGGAGCAGCTCAGTCAGGAGAACGAAGAGCTGAAACAGAGTAAGGAGGAGCTGGAGGTGAGAATGAGCGCCCTCAAGTCTCAGTATGAAGGCCGATTTCTTCGGCTGGACCGAGAGCTGAGAGAACTGAGAGAGACGCAAGCACACTCTGAACCCAGAGAGGAACCACAGGACCAGAGTGGAACCAAGGTACATCCATCATGCTGGCTGTTAACATGAAGGTTGAGGGCAACCGAGCAACAACTTTGTCTCATCAAATTAGACCAAATGTTTTTAGAATTTCTGTGCGGCAATTATATGACTTCGCAAACACTGAGAGTAATTCAGCTTCTTTTTTGTGTTCTCTCTAAATATATTGTGTGACGGTTATTTGAATTTTACAACAAACTTTTAGGGTTACTAACAAGGAGAAAACAAATTTAAAATTTGCAGAATAAAAGTCCAACCACTTATAAAAGAAAGTTGACATTTACAAGAAAAAAAAGTCATAATCCTTCAAGAATACGTTTTTAACAGAGTTTTCAGGTTTCACAAATTTCACCTCAGCAGATATTTAATGATATTACAATACAATAAAATTAATATGAAAATTATATGAAAGGCAGCTAGACCCAACCTGCTGGTTGGTACTCTTTGCTCTGTTGGTATAGTCAAATCCAAATTTTTTTTTTGTCTTGAATGTTTATTTAAAATTTAAAATTTTCCCCAAAATATTATGATTTTATTATCTTAATCTTATAGCATTCTGTGTTACCCTCTGAGTTATTTCTGTCATCTAATTGTAATATTACAAACCTGTATCTGCACATAGGTGGGTGATCAGGCCAGGTCTACAGACCAGAGACAGATATCTTTGAAGAGCCCTGCCCAAGACAGAGGAAGGTAATTAATGAGGACATACCAGAAACATGGCTAAATGGTTGTAAACACTTTCATTTACACTTTCCATAGAAATGTACATTTTTCAGTCAGTTCATGTAATGGAAGCGTTCAAGCTTCACAAACATTGTTGAGTATTCAGATCCAGATTAGAACGGATCTAGTATGAGTTATTAAAGTGTAAAGTTGTTAACAGTAGTAACACAAAAACTATAACTTTTTACGGTTTCTCCGCCAGCTCCAGCATGACTGATCCTCCCACTGCCAACATCCGCCCTACCCCAAGTACTCCATCTCCTGGCAACAAGCCAAGCCCCTCCACCGGTAGCAAGGCTACACCCCGAGCCAGCATCCGGCCTATGGTTACCCCGGCAACTGTCCCCATCCCGACGCCCACCGCCACGGTCATGCCGACCACACAGACTGACAGCCAAGAGGGTGAGAGCAGGAGGTCGAAGTGTAAAAGCAGAGTTGGTGTTTGAGATTATGTTATTTGTTTATTAACCGTAACACCTTGGTTTTATGTTACTTCCTTATACCCCTTGAGCTGGTCGTAACAGATTATTAGATTATTTTGAAGTCTTGTGTGTTCAGTTAGTCACAATAAGACTTTTAAACGTTATATAAACTATAAACGTTTGTCTCTTCAGTGCTGATGAGTGCAGGAGCCTCTGTACACTCTACCAGCTCTAGTCTGGTGAACACGCCCACATCAATAACTCAGCCAACCAGCACCCAGGCCACAGCTTTTGTTCAGCCCACCCAGCAGCAGGCAGCCAGTCAGGATGCAGGCCCCAGTATGGAGGCAGAGCGACCATCTACATCCTCCTCTCTGATTGGAACAGGTGAGCAAACTAGCAACAACCTGTGACTTTACAGAGAGCAATGAAAAGAAACAGAGGGGAGTCTTAAGAATTTTAATGTTAATTAAATGTTAAAAAATAAATAAGCCAGTGCCGTATCCACCTGATACTATGTACTAATGTTATCGTCTGTGTGTGTTTTTGTTATTAAAGCCGGTTCAAAACGAGGCAGAGAAGAGGAGGAGGAAGATGAAGAGAGCAGACCGGAGAGTTCACACACACCTCCAACCACTAAAAAACTACGACTGAAACCAACAATAGCACTGCAGGTAAACACACACACACACACACACACACACACACACACACACACACACACAAATCTCAAAATGTTCTTCATCTGTGGCCTTTTAATCCTCTAGTTATCCTGTCAGTGGGCTTCTGGGATCACACTTACAGCTTGAAATGTATTGTCCTAGATTTTGGATTTGGACATTTTGAGTCATCTCCAGTCTTCTTCAAAAACATACATAAAACACATACAACACATCTTTCTAGTGTTGTGGCAGTGACGTCCATGTCAAATCAAAACCTACACTGTAGGTATCTCTGCCAGGACTTTGCATTGCATCAAGCATAGATCCATTGTTGGGCTGTCGTGTACCACAAATGTTGTTACATGTAGAATATCCAGGTGTTTGTTTCCGGAAGAAAACCAAAATCAAAAAGCATGTCACTGACGAAGCTGCTGTACGAAGCCTCCAACTTCTGTTAACTTGCTCACTGTGCTTGTGTGTGACTTGTTCCAGATGGAAGGTGATGAAGAGATCGAAGGAGAGCTGAGGAATGAAGGAGAACAACAGGATTCACCAGATGACAGTCAGGTCAGTTTGAGAAGAAACCCAGTTTGTCATTTGATAACTATTTTTTTCAGCATTGTTGAAAGAGGAAATTTATGAATTCAGGGTTTGACCAATATAGAGAGATACTGTGATTATTTCTGAAGGGACTACTTAGTCCACAGACTTCTGAGTTATGTTGTTTGTCACGCATGCTACATGTCTTTCATCAGAAGTGAATACAAGCATTCCAGTTATAAAGAAAGAGCTTCTTTTCTGTTGTTTTCGGCTGTTGCTAACTGATCTCTGAATTTACGAATCTCACTTCAGCAAAGGCATGACCTGCCCTACTCTGCCTCTGATTGTTATATATAATTATATGTATTGAGTATGATTGTTTATGGACATAGAGTAGTTGTGGCGCTGTCCTGAGGGTATATAGATGACCACTACCAGGGAAATAACTGTATAAGTTTGAAGTTGAACGTAGAGATGATGCTCCTCGGTAACGGTGGTGGTTTTTGGGGTGTAGGAGCTTCCAGAGGAGGGTTTTCCTACCTTAGCCGAAGATGACGAGGACATCGAGGAAGAAGGCGTGTCCCAGTCTGTGCCCTCTGATCCGGGCTCTGCTCTTATTCGGGATGTCATCGTGATCGAGACAGACAGCGACAGCCGTGAGAGCAAGGAGGGGGAGGAGAAGCAGGAGGACGAAGGTGAAGAGGAAGAAGAAGAAGAAGAAGAGGAAGAGGAGGAGGAGGAGGAGGAAGAGGAAGAAGAGGAGGTGCTGTTCTGTTTCTGAACTTGTCAAAATGTTTTCAGCTTTGATCTGTCGTCTGGCGTAAATAACCGCTTTCTGTCTCCACCCCAGTACAAGGAGGAAGAGGAGGATGACGATGAAGATGATGCTGGCGACAGCGGGATGAGAGAAGGAGAGGAGAGCAATGAGGCGAGCAGGGAGGCAGAAGAGGAGGGAGGGGAGGAGGAGCCATCGGAAGCCCCCAACGCTGAGGAGAACGTGTGCGGAGCTTCGTCGGACTCCCAGCGTCCCTCTGAGCCGTCGCACAGCAGTGAGAACCCTCTCCGCTCTCTGATTGGTTAGATTGATCCATGTTGAAAGCACCTCACGTAACTCACTCGTCTCTTCCAGGTGAAGGCAGCAGTGGTGCCACATCAGAGTCCGACCCACCCAGAGACTCGGTACACTTCGCCCCGACCCCCTCCTCCTCCTCTGCACCCTCCCCTTCCCTCTCCTCCTCGTCCCTCACACCCCGCCTCCCCCAACCACGGAGGCCCCCACACCCCCTCCCACCACGGCTCTACATCCAACCTCCAGCTCCGGAGCTGGGACCCCCCCACACACAGGTACACACACACACACAGCTTGGTCAATTTAAATTTAAGAGCATGGTCCTGCGGGTCCTTGAAATCCTTGAAAATAGACAGTAATTGATATGGGTCATTGAGAGATCTTGAAGTAATGATCACCCTTTGATCCGTGTTTCAAACTATGTTGTGTTGAGTCCTTGAATTTGACGGAATAGGGCCTGGAAACCCCTTGATAGGTCCTTGAATTTGATATTTTATGAGAAGTTGATTTAGTTTTACTCTCTCCAAACATCCGACTAGTGGACTATTCAGAACAGTAGCCAAGTGGTTTGAAAGACAACGCCTTCAGCTTTGACATTCAGATCACTGCCTGGAATAAGTTCTCGTTCTGATGTGTTGAAGAAATCACAGAATACTCTGACAGTGCAGACGTGTGTGTTTGTTCATCAGAGACAGCCGTCTCAGCTGCGCAGACCTTCAGGAGGAGGACGCGGACCTCAACTGACACCTGGAATAGGCAGCATGGTAAGAGATAGAGTGTGTGTGCGAGTGTGCTGAGCTGTTGGAATGAAGGACCTGTAGTAGTGCTCCTTCATACATGGTGGGAGTATCAGTCTGTTGCTGAAGGAGCTGTTTAAGGCCTCCACAGTCTCATGCAGGAAGTGAGAGGAGTTGTTCATGATGGATGTCAGCTTTGCTAACATCCTCATCTCCCCCACTTCCTCTATGGAGTCTAAGAGGACAGTCCAGGACAGAACTGGTCCTCTGTCACGCACTGTGCTTCTCCATGCATAGAATAATGCAGATTCTACCACAGTGTCATAGAAAGTATGTAACAGATCTGTGTGTTTGTGTTTTGCAGCAACATTTCTTTGATGAGGACGACAGAATGGTTCCCAGTACTCCCACACTGGTAGTCCCACACCGCACTGATGGCTTTGCTGAGGCTATACAGTAAGATCTGCGCACACATAGACCATGGTTCTCACTGCTCCTTAAATTCTTCAAAATTTTTAAGAAGAAGGTGTGGAGACTGTGACAGACACACAAACACTATGGTATAAACAACACATACCTGGAACATTTAGTGGTCATTGCCTGAGGTGTGCTTGATTCTGAAAGTTTGAGAATATCCAGGTGTTGTTCCAGTGGCTCACTTCACAAGAATCAAACAGCATTTTGTGTTTTTGTATATTTCATTTCACACACACTTCAAATTGTTGTTTTCACTGAATTTGAGCCACAAAATAGATTTTCATCCAGATTGTTACAGTCAGATACTAACAAATGTCAGAAGTTGTTTCCCACTACAAAACAAACACTGTTCACCATATTTTACAGGAAAACGTCCCCTGGTGATAGAAAGTAAAGACAAAATGTCTGTCTGTCTCTGTCTCTGTCTCTGTCTCTCTCTCTCTCGGTCTGCCTGCCTGTCTGTCATCTCCTCAGTTCTCCTCAGGTAGCGGGTCTGTCCACCAGGTTCAGGTTTGGACCCCCAGAGGACCTGCTGCCTCAGACGTCAGCGTCACACTCTGACCTGGGACAGCTGGCTTCTCAAGGAGGTACTACAAACACATGCATACACACACACACACACACACACACACCCCTAAACTAACAGTTGCGTGTTCATTCATGTTTCACACTTCATCCCTTCTTCCTTCCTACTGCTGTTTGTGCAGGTCTGGGGATGTACGAGTCTCCTCTGTTCCTGGCCGCTCACGATGAAGATGGAGGAGGGAGGAGTGTCCCCACCACACCTTTACAAGTGGCAGCACCAGGTAGGACACGTACACACACTGACGCTCAGTCCAACATGTAGCTGTTTGAATTCTAAGTCTGACATCTGACTCTCGGTGTCCGTCAGTGACGGTTTTCACAGAGTCTCTGCCCTCAGACGGCGGTGACAACATGGCATCCCAGTCGGTTCCCATGGTAACCGCCTCAACTGGGATGGCTTCTGCTGCAGATGATGGCGATGAAGTCTTCATGGAGCAGGAAGGAGACGGGTGAGCATCTTAAGAACAGCCTTTAGATTTTCATGAGTGAGGCAAAGATGTGAGTGATCAGGAAAATAAATGATTTGAGGTTCAGGTGTGTTTGTGGTGGAAATACTTTGTACCATTTGACTGTGGCTGTACTTTTTGTCAGCATGGAGGTTTGTCTAACCATGTTTGTGTTTTGCAGTCCTGGTATTGAATCCTCTCTGGAGAGCCAAACAGACATGGAGTCGTCAGGACAGCAGAGTGATGATCCATCACTGCCATCTACCAGCCAAGACCCTGGTAATTTACTGATTACTGACCTGTAGACTGACTTTTCAACACAAACTGTTGTTTTTCTTTTCATGGACATCAGGCCTGGAATGAAAAGGGCTGTGACTCACTTTATTTTGATTACTGATTCATCTGCAAAGGATTTTCTCAATGAGGAAAAAAAAAAAAAGACTGTTTTCCAATGTGACATAGATAATCAATTTACCATGATAACACAAAGAAAAGCCTCATATTCACAAATCTGAACCTAGAAGAGTGTTTCATGTATTATGAAAATGTTTCTGTCGATCAACAAATGGATTACTTTCAGCGCTACAATGAAATCATGAATTGCTGTTTTCACTCTGATTTAGATGCAATAACCATAAAGTTTTTACAGCAGTAGGTCACACAGTTATATACAATTGACAAATGATACTGAAACTTTGCATTTCAGTTCAGTTTAAAAAGGGAAAACGTGGCCAGATCATCCTTTAGAACCTTCCTCCCTCCAAACTCATGAACTTGTCCGTGTCTCCTCAGCAGCCAGCATCATTATCCTACAGCTGTGACACGACTTATTTTTAAGTATTCAGCTAATGTGACTGAAAGTCTGATGTGTGGTCTGCTCATGTTTGGCTTTATTCACAGACACCAGCAGTGTTCCTCAGCGGCGCACAGTGACCAGTCAGCCTCTGATCAGCAGCCTGTCAGCCAGAGGAACCAGAGGAGGGAGGGGGGAGGCCAGGACGCTACTCACCCGCAGAGGTAAGACACCGGAACAGTCCTGGAGGACTCCTAACCTCTGTTTAATAGCCACTGATATTGTACACACACACACAGAGTACACACAGTAATGATGAAGCTGTTTATTGAAGTGCAGTAAGCAGAGAGCAGCATACACATGGGCAGAAATTCTGGGGATAATACGATGAACAGTGACGATGTGGGATCATATCGATCACCTCCGTCATGAACTGCTCTGTTTTTTCAGGAACTTACTCCCGAGGAGGAAGGGGAGGAGCCATGGGCAGAGGGGGCATCGCCTAATTATGATGTCACCAGCAGGAACTCGTAGTCATTTCACCCAACAAGGAAATGAAAAGACGACACTTATTTTTTTGTTGAGACGTTCACTGTATCAATAAATATTCTGTCTGACCTAAATCAGTAATCACACTATTACAGAGAGATGTGACAGCTTTGTATGTGTGCGAGCCTCTCTGAGCTCACACTGTGGAATCCAGCAAGTTTTTAAGTTGTTTTGTAATTTGTGTTTCCTGTGTATTCATGAGCGCAGCCTTTGGTTTGTAATTTTGTTAGTATCTTCATTTTGCTCTGTCTTTTAATAATAAAGCTGAATAATAATAGCAGCGATGTCATGTGGTTTTAATAATCAATGTGCGAGGACGTAGCATTTTCATTGTTTCTGTATTTTGACTTGAAAATTAAAAAAGGAAATGTAGGAGTGGGACACAGTTACTGTAGCCCTGAAACAATCAGTCAACATTTTAAATATCAAAGAAGAAGAAAAAACTCTAGATGCAAAACATATCAGAAAAAGGCCTCCGTCTCCTTTACAGGATGTTCCTATGGACAGCGCAGCCAAACTCTGATGGAGTTGGGGGGAGGGGCGGGGTAGGGAGCTGCCACCGGAGGGCTGACGATGGGTGAGAAGACTGCAGTCGGCTCGGGTTTGGTCAGCGCCGGCAGGGTGCCTGAAACCTGGACGCTGAAGAAGAGAGCTGCAGAGACGAGAGAAACAGACTGATCACTCAAGATACAAGTCACATAATGAAACAAAGTGTTTGGTTCACAGTCAACAAACTACAAATGATCCCACAGATCCTGCTGCTCTCTAACACAATAAACAGAATGCACTCTGGGTCATTCTTACGTCCAGAGAAGACGTAGTGCTCGTATCGGTCAGTCCACTCAGGGCTGGGCATGGACAGAGCAGAGGTGACCGGGGCTGGGAATTCCTTCAGGGACACTTTGAGCTTGATCTCTCCACTCAGAAGAACTTCTGAATTTGAGAAATAAAAACAGCATTTAAAGAAGATACTTGTTTGATTAATTAACCAAATGAACTAAACTAAAACTGAATTGAATTTTAATCATTGTTAGCGGTGAGGACCAAACTGCTACTCTTTGTAGAGGAGATTCTTTAAAAAGCAGCCCAACATTTAGGGGAAATGCTTTGTCAGGTTTACCTGTTGGGTGATCGAGGCGTCTCTGATACGATCCTCTTGGTGTCTTGCTGCAGACTGGAATGCTGCTTGATGGGAAGGAGAACCTCTGCATGATGTCTCCTATAGAGGACAAACAGGGACCACTGGTCAGTCAGCATTACAAAGACACGCTGTGTGTCCACCTCTGTGAGTTTTTTATGTTCATTTGTATATCAACCGAGCTTGTTGCCTGATTTCCATCCAGTTCCACACATCCATACTGGGAGCTGACTAGCACAAGTTCATTTTTGACCTTGACACCATGTGTGACTAAATAGTTTCATGTCAAAGGTCCACTCTTAGCTTTTTCAAACATTTCAACTGGAATTCAGTAACTTGCTCTGGGTGCCTCTGTTTCTCTGTTTATTTGTGTTCTCCTCACCACTCTTAAAGAAGTACACCGTCTCTGGTCTGCTCCTGGTGGCTGGTACTGCCAGTGCAGCACGGATGCTTCCCCTCATACCGGGGAACTCAGAGGCCACAGGTTTGGGGTAGCCCGGCTCCATCACCATGTTTGCATCTAGAAGCCAGCACTGGTCTCCCTGGAGCAGAGACAAAGAAGATAACGGCATACTGCACTCTGACCTCCATCATCACATCTCATCACATCGGTGATCTTTTATTGTGAAAACACACATGCTACATCATCATCATAATGGTGGTGTCAGTACTTGTAGTAATAGCAGTAGTCTGGATTTTACTGCTAGTACAAGATCCAGTTAGGCATTAAGCAGTTATAAAAACAACATCAGTAACACAGTGACACAGCAGCAGTGATAATGGACTCTGGTCGTTGTACCTTGATGATGTAGGTGTTTCCTTGGCAGTTGGCGCGTGTGAAGACAGTATCGATGGGAGCAGAGATACCCAGAGTGTCTGTGATACTCCGTGGACGACCAACTGAGCGAGTGACAGGGTCCACTGACCAGAACAGCTCGCCTGAAACACACATATACCTCATCACACTACATTAACATACAGTACATGTACACAGACAGGGAAGTTTTTCCTTGCCACGGTCACCAAGTGTTTGCTCACTGTGGGAATTGTTCGCTCTCTGTAAACGATATTATAAAGAATGTGCACTAGACCTGCTCTATATGGAAAGTGTCATGAGATAACTTGTGTTATGAGTACAACTTATGGTGCTATATAAAAAAATCAAATCATGCACAGACAAAATATAGCAATTCTATACTGCCATTATTTACTTAAATATGTATTTCTTATTTATAGAATATCATTTTATCTCTGAGTCATTCATTACACTCATTTTAATACATGTTAAAACAATATAACATCTATCCATAAAGACAACTGGACATGACGAACAACACACACTCACCTTTAAATATCAGTATGGTCCCATTGATGAGAGCTGTGATTCCATTGATGGGAGACTCATTGCATAGTTCAGGGTCATCACAGAGTCCTACACACACACACACACACACACACACACACACACAATTTATTTTACGCATTAAAAAGTAAAAAATGGATCCATTGTGTTTTTTAAAGGTCCCATATTTTACACTTGATTTTTTTTTTGATATCCTTAAGAAGAGATAAAAAACACCTCAATATAGTTACAAATTCAGCTCAATCCAATGAAACAGCTGTTATATTCAGAATAAAATCTTTAATGAACCTTGACTTGGTCCGGATGGAGCCGCTCCTCGAGGTGACAGCACCACATGGACGTTAACATTTCTTCCAGATGCTCCAGAAGCTCTGTTGCTCAGAGACGGAGAGCTGGACATCGGCACTAGACCAACACCTGCAGGAGGAGAAGAGACAGAGAAAGTTTTTATGTTAAATAAAAAATAAAATAAAAATAAGGAATAAAGAAATCTTCCAAACCATGTTGGAGTGGATTGGCTGGTACTGGCAGTGGAGTGAGGACACACTCAGCTCCAGGGTACTGTGCACAGCGGTGCCTTCCTGCATAAGGACATATTTATCAAAATTAGCCTGACAGCATTAATCATGATCATCATTTTTGTTCACTGTCTTAAACACTGTTGTATTTAAAGTTACTTTAGATGATCAGTAGTCTGGAAAAGTAAAGGTTCTGTTATAGTTTAATGTGTTAGAGAGTAAAAAATAAAGACAATGTGAAGACATAAAGATCAAATCTTTGGTTTCATCACAGTGGCTGGATGACCAAAACTGACCACCCCCACCTCCCACCATCTCCAGTACTCCACCTGTGACGGAATTTTCTGTAAGTCTGTGGTAGTTTAATTAAACATACTGTAACCTTTTTATAGTATAGTGTGCGCACAATATAAAGTGAAATAATTTAGTTTACCACTTGTGTCTGTAGAGTAAATTTGAAGCTTCCACCAGCTGTCTGCTTCTATGTCACAGTCACATAAACCTAAAACCACCACATGTTGTTTTTACACTTTGGTTTTTGTGCAGATTGAAGAAACAAGATACAGCATGTTGACCTGAGAGCTTTAGAGGTGCCAATTATGTTACCTTTGGACAGAGCCAGGCTAGCTCTTTCCCCCAGTTTCTAGTCTTTATGCTAAGCTAGGCTAACTGGAGTAACCTCATATTTACTGTATAGAGTGGTATCAGTCAGATCACCAGAGCTGAGCTGATATTTTACTTTGGCAGTGTGATTTCCCCAACACATTTGAAATAATTCAAAATATCAACACATGATAAATAAGCAGTGAGCCCAGAGGTCTGTCTGAGGAGCAGGGTTAGTAGTAAAAGCTTTGACAGTGTATTTACTGAATGCTGTTTGGACACAGTGAACATTTTTGTCTCATGTACCTGTGTACCATTCCTCGCTATCACTGTTCAACTTTTTCTTGCTCCTCTCTAATTTACGAGTTCCTGAAGAGGAGGAGAAAACGATGAAAAAGGAGAAAGATGTCAGTTGAATGAAGACTGTGAGGACACGCCTGTTATTCAACATCAGTTTAGTATTGAAAAAAAAAAGAACACTGAAAGGTTTGGACAGGCAGCTTCTCAAAAATGACAACATGTTTCGAGCTGAGGCTGCTGACCTGAAGCTGCAGCCCTCACAGACTGATAAGTCCTGGGCTGTGGAACATCTGTGGACAGAGACAGTTTGTTTAGTGTCACATACCCAAATCAGGACATTGTCTTCATTGATGATGTCTTTAAACTCCACTACAGTTGTGTTTGTGTTGCACTGTGTTGTTGCTGTGGTGGCCCTTACCGCAGTGTAGCTGGTAGTCATTACAACAGGTGTTGTAGTTGATGCACTGTGCATCGCACTCACACACCTTACCGCGCTTGAAGGTCTCACCACAGCGTCCCTGACAGGACTGAACTGAGAACAACAGCCAACAAACTCATTATCAACATGAGAACACACGCTGCTTTCAATTGCTCAAAACTGTCTCAGGTTTAAAGCTGCATTGGTACATTTTTATCCACCAGGGGGCAGAATAAGTTAAGACAAAATAATTGTCTATTACACATCCAACAGACATGAAACAACATTTGCAATAATTTGGACCCATAATTCCACAGGATAAATCTGGCTCGTCAGCTGCTAAATGCTCATCTGAGAAAGTTTGCAGTGGGTATATCAGAGCATCCGCTGAAAGTTATCTTGGCGAAACATTTCTAAGAAACTAAGCAAGTCCAGTTGTCTATCATAATACCATACCATACCAATACCATTTAAGATTTAGCAAAAAAAAAAACATGATGATGGCAGTGAGGCTGAACCAGACTGAACTGTACCATAAAACCAGGAGCTAAGACAATCTAAAAAAGTTCCATAGAAACCAAAACAATAAGCTAAAAAGAGGCAAAAAAGTTCCATAGAAGCTAAAACAAAAAATAAAAACAAGCTCAAAGAAGGTAAAAAGTTCTGTAAAAACAAGCTCAAAAGCTTTTAAGAAACTTTGTCATATACCAGTTCCCCCACAGAAAGTAATACATTTGTCACAAGAGGAGAAACGCACGTATGAATAATAAAAATAATGCTGGATGAATTCCATTTAGTTGCTTCAGTTTCAGTGTCCTGGTAGCTCACTGACTCTGACACTTAAACCGAATGCAGCCATTGTTAATGTTGTGTTTCTCCTGCTGTAAGGTCCAAAAGGTTCGTCTCTTAGCGTCTTACCTGAGGTGCAAATGGCCTGAAAGTCTGGGCAGCACTCGTTATGTTGCAGGCAGCTGAAGTCACAGGTACACTGCTGACCTCTGGTGAAACTCTCACCACAGCGACCCACACAGCTGCCTGAAGACAGACAACCTCAGCAATCCTTCATTCTCATTCATACGATGTTATACATCATATATACAGTATGTCATCAAGTGGACTGCAGGACATCCCACGGTATTATGGGTACAATATTAAACATTAGACATTGCTGTAGGTCTATTATTAGAAATTTTAAGGTGTGTTAAGTGTGTTTGTGTGATACCAGATAATAAAAGGCATATAGGGACATATTATTTGAAATGTTAAGATATTATAAGAGTGAGTATAAGTCTAAATCATGATAAGTTATCATGGGTGTATTATACATCACTGCTGCATAAGCAGGCACTTTAAACCATAACAGATGCTTAACCAGAGCATGTAGCCGATATGAGGGCTATTATTATTATCATAAGGAGAATAATAATTCAATAATGAATTTAAAAGTAAATGAAAACACACAAAGTTCCACATTAAAGATACACATGTCAGTGTGTTCAGTACCTGGTCCAGCAGCAGTGTAGGTGACAGCAAGGCCAAGCAACAGAAGCCACTGTGACATTTTCTTCATCATCTTCATCATCATCTTCATCTGACGATATACCTGAAAGAAGCCAAACTACAAAGATATTAACACAGGCATGGATAGACAAAGAGAGACGCCGTCACAGTAATCGTGTTGTAGGCGTAGCAGTGCGCCACCTTCTCAGTGTGTCACCTCTCCTCAGCTTCTTTCAGTCTGTCGGTCTGTTGGTCTTTTATACAGAGAGAGACAAAGGCAATGACACAGGACACTTTAAATTAGCATCACACACTCATACTACACCCACAGACTAATTAAAAACCGCCAAGACGTACTTAAACTTCACTGACAGTAAATGAACTCCTACACACAGTAACCTCTTTTAAGAGCAGCGATGGAAAGTAACTAATTACAAATGACTCCAGTTACTTTAATAGTATTTGTATATTAGCACAACAGAGTCCTCGTCTTTTTAGCATGTTTACAATATATTAAATTGGACTCCTTCAATGCAGACGCCTCTAAATCATTAAGTACTAAACTCACATATACATGTCAGTTCAGTGCTTAAAATTGGTGTCATAATTTGTAAACTACATTTAAATCATAGATACTCAATAAATACTCAAGCAGAATACTTCATTTTTCCACTTAAGGTCATGTCAGGTCACGTGACCTCACTCCTACCTGTTGCCCTTTGGTCACATTTTCTCTGCCGCCAACTTGAGGTGCTTTAACGAGCCAAATCTGATGTCATATGGTTTGGACCATTTTTGCGGTGGAGTTTCAATAGTCCAGCTTCAGTCTGCGGGTCATAAATAGTGTCTGCACGTGGGGGGAGGAGGGCAAAGAGCCAAAGAGAGGACATGAATGAGAGAGGTCAACCTGCCAAGGCGTTTACTGTAATTGGAGTGGATTGACTGCTTCATTTTGGACTGATTTATCTCTTCCTAACATTAAGATGAGTAAAGATCTGGACAGAAACCTAAGAAGACGCTGGCTAATGCAGGATGATATGAAATATTTCAATAAGCATCTATTCTTTGTAAGCACAACATCATGCAATAATGATGCAAAGATTTGATGCAGCCCGAAGCTTCATTTTTATAATATATTATTTATGACCTGCTAGGATTGTCAGATACTGTATGGCTGGAAGATTTGGCTTTTTGGATGACTTTGCATTACTCGTCATGTTTAAAATGAACATGATCTTAAGATTTTTATCAACTTCATGTAAGTTTAACATATTCCATGCAATTTATTCTTTGTTATCTGACTCCAGATGTGAAAGAAAGGAAGAACTGGTTTTTGGATTTGTTCACGCCTGATTGGTTTAGATTTGGTGACATTGCCATTAAAAAATGATAATTGTGGCAATGAAAACAAAATTGTTAGAGAACAGTGCATTTGTATGCAACTTTTATTGTTCTTTTTTTCATTTTTAAAATGGTAGTATTGGCCCCTGGGTATCTTCACATTGTCAAATCTGACCCTCTTTAAAATAAGTTTGGACAGCCCTGTCTTAAATGATCAACTTACATGATGTCAAAGCACACAAAACTGAACTGACATCTTCTTGTGTATCTTCTTTAATATTTTACATTTTTTTTATTTGTTTGCTCATCAAAAAGAGCTGTGAGAGAAATACATGCATCCAAAGTAGAGACTCTGAGGCTGAAAGCAGAACATAAACTGTATCGTCTCACAAACCCAAACTTTGCATCATCATAAACTGAAAGATGATATAATCACATAAACATTCTACTCATAGTGGCTTTCCTGGAAACACAAGTTTGATATAAAATCTTTTAAAGGTTTGTAAAGGCTGCTTAGCGTCTGTTCCACGCTTACAGGCCATCTGCTGCAGAGATGAGTCACTGCAGCAGACACAAACGAATGAGCACACCCATTCTGCTCAAATTCACCTGCTGCTCTCACTGACCTATGCATGTGTGTGCTCTGCTTCATTTCCAACACTCAATTATGTGTGACGGGCAGGCCTCTAATTAGTCCTCAGGGAGGGGTGTGCTCACACTGAGATGGTGTGATTGGTCAGACGGCCAGATTAAAGCGACTCATAAAACTTTATTAACACCACACATTGTGACCAAGTACCAGACTGTGGGACGCATACTGGCAGGCAGTTGAGAGAGAGCAACACACACACACACACACACACACACACACACACACACACACACACACACACATTCACACACTTAGTAGGTGTTGAGAAACAGAAATCCAGACAGACATGATGAAACATGTTTAAAGAGTGTCTGGCAAATGAAACATGACTGAAAGAAGAATTAGATTAATTCATTCTCACCATGTGAGTTTAAGTATGGTCCTTAAAAACATAAAGTTCATGTGAGAGCGGGGTCTGTTTCTCTCTGTAGCTGCCAAGTGAGCTGACAGGATGATTGTAGAGCCAGCTTCATAAATGCAGTTTTACTGCTGCTACTTTTATTCAGTTGACACTGGTAATGACTCTCTGATGAGACTGTGGGTTGCTGACCAGAGTCTGCTCACATTACCTCACCCTCCTGGTATCTCCCTACTCATTATTTCGCCTTTATAGCTGAAGCCAATTTCGTGGTGGACTTCATTTTCCGAGTGGTTCTCACTTTGTTTACTCTCAGTATGGGATGCACACTATGGATGTTAGATGGTAAATGGTAAATGGACTGTACTTTAGCACCTTTCTAGTCATTCACACATTCACACACATTCACACACTGATGGCATTGGCTGTCATGCTAGTTGCCAACTGCTCATCAGTTTGAGGAGCTAACCATTCATACACATTCACACACCGATGGCGCAGCCTTCAGGAGCAGTTTGGGGTTCAGTATCTTGCCCAAGGACACTTCCACATGCAGACTGGAGGAGCCGGGGATCGAACCGCCCATCATCTGATTAGTGGATGACCCACTCTACCACAGCCGCCCCCCATATAGTCGATAATTACCTGTTTCTTTTGGCTAACAAGACTGATAATACGATAAGCAATCATTCCACATTTTTGTATTTGAAAAAAGTTCATAACCTGTAGTGTAGACACATCTGAGGGTAAGAAACACTCAGGTGTAGTGAGCAAAGAATGATGATTTAAAGGTCCCATATTGACATGACACTTTTCCATAAGAATACATATTTGTGGGATAAAGTACCAAAAATATATATTGTTTTACATCAATGAGCCTTTCTTCTGATTGGCTGTCTGTTTTCTAAGTGACAAGGCCAACCACAGATAGCTGTGTTTTTTGTACCTTGTAGCAGACCCACTGTCCAGGTGAGCCATGATAGTGGTGTGGCTGAGGGTGGTGACTGTATAGCTGTGACATCACATTTCTGAGCATGGGCTGTCACTTTGATACTTTCAAAGTATTTATATAGCACTTAGACTTGTTTTATAAAAAAAAAAAAATGGAAATCTCTCTTTCTACAATATGGGACCTTTAATACTGCGTTAAGACTTTTAACCTCAGGACTCTTGTGGAACATGTAAATGTAAACTGCAGTCGTGTTCTTTGTCACTGTAAAATGTTTGTCTGTTTTACACTGTGCGGTTCTACTCAGATGCAGCAGTTTAACATCATGAGCACAACAACAGCTGCTGCTGGCTTGTTAAGTCAATGAAACCAATGTCAGCTTCATGTTATTGCTGTTCTGTGTATCGGCTCTAATTTCATTATGGGAACAATACAGAATGCATTATTAGTTTCTGTAAATCTACATTCTATAACACCAGTCAGAACTCATACCTGAGACAGAGAAGGTTTGTCATGTTCAGCAGTGATACATAACAGTGACTGGATGCTTTGTTGAGGCTGAAAAGTGAAGTAAAATCTTATTTTTCCTGGATTCAGATGTCTTTATGAGTATCTTGATAGATTTTCCACTATTCTTCATTTCCAAACATTGTTTATTGGCTTTTGTTCATGTGGAATAAACACAACACTTGGCTGTGGATAATGATAACATCTTTGTTTCTCTCCCTCTCTCATGAGATAACTTCTGTTATGATTTGCTATATAAATAAAAACTGAACACTTCCAATACTTTCTGCAAATTTGGAGATTGGACCATGAACACATGAACATCTGGAGCTCCTGATGTCGCCACATACAATGAAACAGAATACCAAGTTCTTCATTAAATGTAATACAGTTGTCAGGAATATTGGGATTAAAATGATGTCATTGTAATGTAAATCCTGTAACAGTATAGTCTGTGTTCAGGCATGTGTGGAGATTATTCTTCAAAGCAGCAAGCAGACAGATAATACAGTGAGTTTTCTTTAGAATCTTCTAGTATGATGTAATTAAACAGCTGACCTCTGTTATGTTGATTTTGAGACTTGTTTTTTCCTCAGTATTTAAACACTACTCCTAACCATCTTCATGTGTTATGTGATATGCATGAGCAGACACCAGCTGCCAACAATTTTACATGCATTACACGTCATGCACGATGTGCAGGTGTGCACTGATTTCACCAGCAGATGAGCCTATAGCAGTGTATTGTTTTAAATACAGGTCATTTTGTGGCTATATCTATGATTCACTTTAAAATCTGAAACTCTATAACATGATTTAGACGTTATTTGAAAATTATTGTTGTGGAGAAATTGCTGGAATCAATGGTCAATGGTGAAGTCAGGAATGAAGAAGTGTTCAGAAGCCTTTGATGTCTTATGCTGTAGTATTTATTGTCGCTTGATCAAGGAGAATTAGAGACACTCTCATAGTGCATCAGAAGTGCCTGAGTCGGTCTCACATTCTGCTGAACTCGAGCTGGTGGATAGACTTTAAACCTCGAGATAACACCAACACTATACACCCCAAATGAGACAAAGAGAATGTTTCTACCAAGGACGGTGTTATCGTCAACATATTCTAGTCTGGAGACACAGATGTCTGTTTACGTCAACGGCAAGCTATCTATTATGTCTAAGCAGGCAGCAAGAGTCTCTTCGACCCTGGCCACCACAGTGTTGAGATAGACTGGCACCTACTGCTCCCAGTCAAAGCCAAACAATTAGTACCGCCGAGGACCTCAAGGCCCACACGTGACCTCGTGTAACCTAAGGATAGAAAATTCCATAACAATTATGACCACAGTACTTCCAAAAAACAAAACAAAAAGTCAATACATGCGCTCACTTATCGCCTCTATGTGTGTTTATTGAAAAGTAGACGTTTCAGCCACAAAGACCTTCCTCAAGCCGTGTGAAACATAAAGTGACACAGCCCATAAATGATTGAGAGTTGACAGCGGTGTTGGAGGCATATCCACTCCTGATGCTACCAAAAAGGAAAAGCAGCCACACAAAACACAGCCCAAATATGAAGCACGTAAACCTTAAATTCATCTGTGTACAGATATATAAAAATATACATTTTTGGAGAACAGGCCCATCCAGTAGGAACATGTTCATATTATGTCTGAGAGGTGTGTGCGGGGTTATTAAGCACTCACATCAATCCAAATTAATCAACTGGTAAAATATATATATAAACTCCTCAACTGCAGTGCCGCCGCTACCATAACGCGCGTTGTGCGCTCCGCGTAGGGCACCAAGTGCTGGAGGGGGCATCAAATGGCCCAGTTATCATCATGTTATAAGAATAGTATAATTCCCCATGGGAATACCGCAGTTATAACGTGTGTGCGTAAGGTGTGAGTGGACGAGCGAGAGAGAGCGAGCAAAGGAGTGAGTGAGTGAGTGAGTGAGTGCGGATGGAGGAGCTGCAGCTTAGATGTAGGAGTTATGTTAGGAACAAATGTGTATGTATCTGACTGCTATTATTTTAATACTTTTATTATCTTATTTGTTTAATTTGTGAAGTGACCTTGGGTGTCCTGAATGGCGCCTGAGATAAAACGTATTATTATCATTATTTTTTATTATTGTTGTTGTTGTTATTATTATTTTTAAAAGCCAACGCCGGAGCTCGTATGTGTTATTCCACTGCTGAAGAGAGTGAAGGGGGTTCACCCCGAAGTTGACATGCACTTCGGCCTCAGGAGACAGCATCTCCCCTGTGCTGGGACAGGAACATAACAATCATAATCATGATGATCATAATGATGAATTATTTAAATTTATTATGAACCCATTCTGTAATGTGCATCATTAATCTACTATAGACATTTTCTAACTGGCCCTGCTCGTCTGTATACAATGTAGTTCATACCATAACAGACAAATGCTTTTGTATGAAGTATACAGACTAAAGATGAAAGAAGAAGTCTTCTTTGTCTCACATTACACAGAGATCCAGGTCCTGATTCATTCCCAAAGCTAATGCACTAAGCCTCTTCGTCTGATGCTCTCTCTGTGAACACAAAGATGTTCATGTAGTGCTTTTGACCTGATTTGATCCTGGAGCTGAACCTGGAGCAATCACAGCGTGTAAACTTTAAATATAGACTGCTTGTGTTACATCTGAGTGATGTTCACTGACTGATGACAGGTGACACATTATAATTACATACCAGAAATTACAATTATTATTTTATTTCAGAGTTTAAACCACGTTTGTTTCCATCAGGTTAGATGAGTGTTAGATGTTTGCTGACATACGTCACTCTGACGTACGTAACAAACGTCAGGTTCTGACGGTTCTTACCAACGAAAGGGATCTTACAGGATTTGGTGTAACACCGGAACTAAAGAGTTCTCCTGTACGTTTCCACCCGGACAGTGTCCAATACGAACCAAACACTTTAGACGGCACACGCTTTCTTTTTGTCTTTCGTTTCTGTGTGTGTGTGTGTGTGTGTGTGCTGAGGACAGTTGTTGACTCGGTCCGTCACATGTGAACAGCGGTTAGAATCGGAACCAGCACAGAAGTGAGATCAGCTGACGAGGTGAGAGCAACACACACACACACACACACACACACACACACACACACACACACACACACACACACACACACACACACACACACACACACACGTTATACTGCACCGAGTACAGGCTGACATCACGGAGCAACACGTTAATGATGTTAATGATACTAATGATCAGCACTGAAGAGTGATGTCATGTCTGAGGAGAAGGTCTGATGTTCTGTGTGCAGCTTCATATGACCTGTAACTCAACCACACACTGAAACTGTAGGAATGATTCATTTAGTTCACTTAGCAGATGACAGGAGAGGGAAGATACAGTGAACCACTCAATATTATGAATAAAAGATTACATGACTTTATAAAATAAATCAAGATTTTATTTAGATTTACAAATATAAACCATTTACATCATATACTGCATCAATAAAATCTACTGATGACAGAGCAAAACACACATAAAACAACATCAGTGTCTTCATATCTCGTCTATGCTGATGACTACTTTTATTGGACAATATGTTTTAGGCAGTCTGTGGGGCGTCACAGAGACTACGTCCAGGTTTTAGACAGTCTGTGGGGCATCACAGAGACTAAGTCCAGGTTTTAGACAGTCTGTGGGACGTCACAGAGACTAAGTCCAGGTTTTAGACAGTCTGTGGGACGTCACAGAGACTAAGTCCAGGTTTTAGACAGTCTGTGGGACGTCACAGAGACTAAGTCCAGGTTTTAGACAGTCTGTGGGACGTCACAGAGACTAAGTCCAGGTTTTAGACAGTCTGCGGGGGACGTCGCAGAGACTAAGTCCAGGTTTTAGACAGTCTGGGGGGGATGTCACAGAGACTATGTCCAGGTTTTAGACAGTCTGTGGGGGAATATTACTTTAGAAATAATAATTACAATAACAACATTATTGTTTTTTATTATTTTATGCCACTGATGTAATGACAAGCATAATAATGTAAGTACACCCTTTAAAGGCTTTAATTCTGAAGAATATTCAGACACTGGAATGTGGAAAAAAATCTTTAAATATCCTAAATAATTAACTATAAATAAAATAATAGCAATAAATGAAACTGACTCTAAGTAACAGTATAATAGTATGATTCAGTCCGAATGCTGACTCATCAGAACCAACAGTCATGTGTTGATGTGACAGGTTAAGAGTCTCTTTCCTAACTCGTGTCTCTCTCTCTGCAGTCATGCTCCTGGTGGACCCCGGTTTGTACATCGGCACTGCAGCTGACCTCAACGACAGCCGAGCACTGGCCGATGCAGCTGTCGCTCACATCCTGTCTGTGGACTCCGTGGACCCCGCCCCTCTGCTTCCTGCCAATGGGGGCCTCCACACGAAGTGGATCAATGTTCTGGATGAGGTGACGTCTGACCTCCTGAGTCACATGGATGACTGCTTCCTGTTCATCCGGGAGGCTGTGGATGGAGGCGGGGCTGCGCTTGTTCACTGGTGAGGGTCAGAGGTCAGCGGGAAGCCTCAGTTTCACTGTTGGTCGTGTGATCATTAAAGAGTGGTGACCACAACATGTTCTCATTTTAATAATGGATATACTACGTCCTGTCTTAAAGTTATGAATAATTAAATCCACGTTTGAATGGATGTCTGAAATTATTTTGAATGTGTGTGTGTTTGTATGTCAGCCAGGCCGGTCGGAGCCGCAGTGCCACCATCATTACTGCTTATTTAATGAAGAGGTACCAGCTGGGCTTCACTGAGGCTTACCACAGGCTGAAGGCTGTCAAACAGGACGTACAGTAAGTGTGTGTGTGTGTGTGTGTGTGTGTGTCTGTGTCTTTGTTTTTGTAATTTGTGTGAACTCACCGTTTAGGAGTACATTGTTAGAATGAATTATCATTATTGTTATTAATATTTTAATATGTTATATTAATATGCACAGTACAGATTGAAGATAAATGTCGGATGGGTGTGTTTCAGGGTCAACAGTGGTTTTGAGGAGCAGTTGCGTCTGTATGAGACCATGCAGTGTGAAGTGGACACCTCCAGTCCTCTGTACAAACAGTACAGACTGACCAAGATCACTGAGAAGTACCCAGGTAAAGACACACAAACACACACACACACACACACACACACACACACACACAAATGTAACCTAAAACAGGGTAATACAGCATAGTGTACTTGTTCAATGGCACAATGGTAACACAATTTGTTTTGGGAATACAAACCACCTGAAGAAGCCTACAGACAGTAGCACACTTGTATATTTTTCATATCGTTATTCTTTAAAGCTCCCTTCTTTATGAACAGTCTGCAGCAATATACTGTACATGAGACCTATTAGCAGAATCTGTACACATTGCATTTAAATATAGCACAAATACAGCTAAATGTTTCAGTGTCTTTAGGACAATGTTCAGTTATGTTGTCTTCTCTCTTGGATCTTTACTTGTTATTGATTATTGATTCACCAGCCACAGTAATGCTGCATTGTGATTTGAAAGCTTTAATGAATTAAGGAAATATAAGGATGTTGAGGATGGGTGTATTAGAGGTAGGGAAGGAGGAGACTCAATGTGGGGTATAGTCATCTGTGGTGATTATTGGCTCCAGTATCTGGAAAAGGAGAGATGGCAGGATCAAATACAAGGGAATGATAGGAGGGAGAGTCAATGGATGAGAAAAGAGATGGGCAGAGGGAACGAAGGGTTCTGGAGGGAAAGGTTGGGGAAACTGAGACAAGTATAAATATAACAGAGGAGGTTGAAATGTTCTGTAGCCAGCCTCAAGCGGCCTCTTGAAGGATTATAGTTTTCTGCACCTCCGCATTGACTTCATTTCACAGCCACAGAGGTTGCTGTATGTTGGACCTACAAACATCCTTGCAGCACACACTTCATCTTTTGTTCTGGTGATTCAACAAGGAAGTTTTCATTCAGATCAAAACTACAGAAGAGGTTCAACTGCCAATCACTTAACATGTGAGAAAAAATGAATGAATTTCAGGAACCAGGGCTGCAGTTAGCTCCTCCCACTTTAAAAAAAACAAACAAGTTATGAAGTTTTCACATAGCTCCTCCCACTTTTAAAATCAAAGGATTAAACATCAAAACCAAGAAACGGAACTCTGATCTAGGATTCTAGAACTCTGCTGTGTGTCTTCACCCCAGAACAACACAGGAACTTGTTTCTCACTGCACACTACTGCACACGTTTAGAGACAACTACAGTCTATCACAGACAACTACAGTCTATCACAGACAACTACAGTCTATCACAGACAACTACAGTCTATTACAGACAACTACAGTCTATCACAGACAACTACAGTCTATCACAGACAACAACAAACAGTCTATTACAGACAATGGAACGAAGCCAAAATCCAAGGACTGCCCGAGGACGCCGTGTTCGGTTTGTTGACACTGCTCCTCATGACTACTCAAGATCTCGTCCAGATGTCCACCCTCTGCAAAGGGACCTTGACTGTGCTCACCTGAGGACTGAGCGCCTGCAGGGTACAGTAGATGAACTGGCACGTCAAAGGTCAGACTTACTAATTAGTAAGAAGAAGCTTTGCAAAACATTGCACAATTATAAATGGCAGATCGACAGACTGGAGGGACTTCTGGAGCTCAGGGAGAAGGAGTTTAAAACTGAGTTTAAGAACAGTTACGTGACCATTTCATCGTTTGAGGCAAAGGTCTCCTCCCTCGAGAAAGAACTCCAGTCTAAAAACGAGGAGATAGATAAAATCCAGCTCCTGAGAAAGCAGGAAAATGATGAAATGACCGCAAGGCTGGAGTCGGAGCAGAAAAAAGTCCAGGAGAGTGCTGTGCTGCAGAATGACTTGCAGCAGAAGTTGAAGCAGATGGAAGAACAACTCCTCCAGAAGGACAAAGAGATCCTGGATCTTCGGAGGAACAACCATGATCTCTCTCACAAGCTCACGGAGGTTAGTGCTGAATTTCAAAACGACAACGCTTGGCAGACTAAATACAACGGTCTGCAGGAGAAATTCACAGAGGAGATGGCCGCTAAACAACAGAGCTGTGAGGCCACCGAAAAACAGTTGGTGGAGGAGAAGAAGAAACTGAAGGAGCTTCAGCTGAAAATGAAAAATGAGAAGACAGAAAAAGACAAACAAGACCAGGAAATTAAAAATAAGGACAAACAAGAGATTGATCGACTCTCCCAGAAGCTCACAGAGGCAACAAGTGAGCTGAGGAACTGCAGAGTTGAATTTCTCCAGAGCTACAAAGCTTGGCAGGGAGAATACAACGCCCTGGAGGAGAAATACAAAGAGCAGTTGATCCAGAAACAACAGGACTCGGAGAAGACATCTAAACTGGTGGAGGAGGAGAAGAACTCCCTGCCCCAGAAAGAAGAGGACTCGGAGAGGAGTCAGGAAGAAAGAGTAATGAGTAATGAAGGAACAGTTGTCACATCAGGGACACAAACGGAGGAGGAGAAGAAGAAGGGATGTCTGAGCTGGATCCACAAAAAAAAAAGGTGTGACAGCCAAACTGAGGGGGAGGAGGCTCCTTGTTGTTCGACTCAGGTCGCACAACAGTAGCTTCCTCTTCCTTCCCCCTTCATCCCTCTATCTTCCCTCCATCCCTCTGTTCCTTCCCTCCCCCCCCCCCCCCCCCAACTCCCCATTTTCCCCATCATCTGTCTCATTCAGCCCCTACCACTCCACCGTTGGGGGCAGCATGACTTTGGAGGTGGTCTATGTTTGATCCAGGCTCCTCCAGAGGCATGTCAAAGTGAACTTTACCTTTTAGGGCAGCACAGAAACACTGCCATCTTGTTTCTGTGTGAAGCTCTCTAAGTGTCTGCGTGGGTTTTCTCCTGGTGCTCAGGTTTCCCCCACAAAGACATTGTCAATCCCAAAAAAAAAAAAAAAAAAAAAAAAAAAATCCGTCATTGGATCCCAGGCTCCTCCAAAGAGGTGCCCCATTCAGGACAGCACAGAAACACCACCATCTTGTTTCTGTGTGAAGTTCTTCATGTGTCTGCGTGGGTTTTCTCCTGGTGCTCAGGTTTCCCCCACAAAGACATTAAATGTTCCATCAAAAAAAAAAAAAAAAAAAAACAACTATTAAAAAAAAAAAAAAAATCAAATGTAACTTCACTCATATTTCTGCATTGTGTGTAAAGATATTCATTGGAAATATAACTGTAAGACAGTAAGATGGCTAAGATGTGCTGCTATCTGTCATGAAACATCACTTTTTAGAGATATAAAATATAACATTTCTGCATTAACATGTCTAGACATATGGTTTATATTTTGTTGAGTTGTGTACTTGTATGCAGACAAAAGCTTGTATATATGTGTCAGTCTATGTTACACAATAGTGACACAAAGACATTAAAAGTAGGCAGAGAGCATGTAAGTGACTGATCGCTGTTTTTTCATCACAGTTGTCTTGAGAACTTGTCTTAAGAAGCTGTGTTATGAAAATTGTCATCCAACACAGTTAAGCTGTATACAAAACACTGGAGAAATGTAAAGTAATCGAATCAGCATCGTTTTATATCCATATTAGTAGCATATTGAGTCTTTATTAATCATTATAAAACATATGACCATATTCTGCAACTACTAGGCCATTAAGTTTTCCCTTAATAACCTCCTAATTACTGGGTATTGATAAATAATAAATAAGTTATAAATAAGTTGTTGTACATGAATAATGATGTCAATATGCTTTGCTCAGTGTGTGCCTTAATAGGTGGTAGTACAGCAAGAACACTTATTCTCTCTTCATAACTAACTCATGAATACGTTCCCCATTCTGAAGGGAGGTCTTGTTCATAAAGAATCCACTAGTGGTTTGACACTTATTGGGGGGGGGGGGGGGGACATGTCGGGATTGTCCCGACTCGGACTGTGGAGGCAGAGAAGCGTTGTGCCTCAATGAAGCCCATTGAAGACAGCGTGAGAACACATTACGCATGCGCGAACCTCCTAAACTTTGCGTTCGTTTCACACAGGGCATAGAGGCAGAGGTTGAGTCTGCCTCAGCCTCATGTATTCACATACGCCAGCTTTGAAAACAAGCTCTCCTGAGTAGTGGCATTCCTTATACCATTAAAACAACACATTTCACGTTTTCATTTTTTATTTTTACAACAATAAATCAACAATCAAAACAAAATTATAAAAATATTTTTTATATATTTTTTAAAATATATATTTTTATTTCTTTTTCTTTTTCTCATTAGCCTAGGTGAGGCACTGCCTACCCTGCCTCACCTGACTGCACACCACTGCTGTCAATCTGTCACATCTCACAAAAAGTGTTGTACACAATAAAACTACATACACACATTCAAACAAAAAACCCCAAAACAAAGAATAAAACTAATGACTTTAATACAGTAGAGTTTGAACCTCTATTTAGCGTTTTTAACATGTTTTAAATCATTTACAACGAGAGCGCTCAGATTGTCTTACTGTACCTCTCCTCAGCATAGCGTACCGTTACTGAGGAGAATAGCGCGAATCTCCAGAAAGTGACATAATTTCAGGGTCAACGGTCAAACTACTAAAATACAATTAACAAAATAAAAGCTCCCCAAAATAAATACACACAAAAACAGGTTTATACCTGTAGAAAAAATAACAAAATATCAACAAAGATGGATTTTTGGTTAAATCTAACAAACTGTAAGAACACATCGGTTACATATACATCCGAAAGAGGTCCTAATGTATTTCTGTTACCTTAGTAACAGTATTCTGACTACTTTATATATTATGGTAGGTTGATATTGAGTAAACATTTGTGACAGTGGTGACAACATTGCTGGTGCCCCTTTACTAAAGAAATAACAACAATGTAGATGATATGATATTGAGTTTAGATTATTATTTTCTTTTGATAATGATCCATTTATTTATCCATACTGGAGTGTTAATGTCACTCCATGATATCTAAGAGGTAACTTGTGTCATTATGTACCAGCAAACAGTTATTACTGTACATTAGTTATAGTATTATATATTGACCAATTATCATTGAATTATTTAGAGTGAATTATATATTGACCAATTATTATTGAATTATTTAGAGTGAATTATTGGAATTGTATTTGGTATTTAAAGCATGACCAACAGGGCTAGCTTTGGAGTCCACTGTTGGTGAATGTGTGGCGAAGTCTGTACTTAGATAGTGCACGTACACACAGACTCGCAAAATAGTTGTGTTTGATAAAAACATGGCAAACACACTCTTTACTTACATGGCTCATATCTGTGTCTTGATTTCCAACATATTTCTATATACAGTATATATGTGTGTGTGTGTGTGTGTGTGTGTGTGTGTGTGTGTTGATGTATTGGTGTGTGTGTGAGCAGAGCTGCAGCATGTTCCCAGGGAGCTGTTTGCCGTTGACCCCGCCCACTCCAGCTCCTCTGAAGTGTCCTATCGCTGCAGGAAGTGCAGGTGAAAGTGCCACAAATGCTGCATTTACTTCAAAATAACATATAGATCCTCTTGTCATCACGGTGGTTAAAGGAATAATTCAACATTTTTGAAATACGCATCCTGACTCCTGCTTCTCCTCTGCAGACGAACTCTGTTCCGTGACTCCAGTATTCTCAGTCACCCAGTGGGAGAAGGAGCTCCGGCCTTTAGTCACAAGAAGTCCAGTAACCTCACTGGTGAGAACACAACCGTACTGTTGGTCACTTCATCTAGCCCACAATGCAGCTCAACTCAATTCACTCAACCGTACAGATTCAGGTGTTTCATGCAACAATTAATGTAGCCTTAATCAGAGCTGATGAGCACATGTCACTCAGACCTGTAGTCTTCAGCCCCAGCTGATACTGACTCAAATGACATCACTTGAGTCAGCACACAAAAATGTTTAACAGATCGTTTCAGTTTGTTTCATTTTGTTATAACTAATCACATAAATAATAGTTGCATTCTGTTTTGGTGTGCATGCTGGCTAACTGACAAGCCTTAAGATTAATCCTAAATGGAACTGAGCCCTCATTTATATGCTTAGTTAGTCAAAATGTCTGTGCTTATTTCGGTCCTGATTTCTATTAAGACGTTCAAGATGTTATTCATATATAAGATATATATTCAACTGATCTCAGACCATGTGCTATGATTACAGTGATGCGTTCTTTTCCAGACATAAGTTTAGTGCAACATGCAATTATCAAGAGAAACATAAACTAAAACAACTTAGCTAATAAAAATTTAACTAAAAGATTATTGGAAAGAATCAGATAAATATTAAATATTTAAACAAACAGATAGCAGGTAGCTGTGATAAAGTCTAATTTGAACTTGTTTCACTGCACTTCCCACAGTGCTCTACTCAGACATCACATATGTGAACACCACGATCCTGCTGTAGTTCATGCTGGCTCAGTGTCACAGAGTCATTGTAGGTGTTACTAAACATACTGAACGCGTAGTTATCATGAGTAATGATATGACGTGTTGTTGTCCAGGAGACGTCCAGTGTACGTCTTACTTCATTGAGCCAGTGCAGTGGATGGAACAAGCTTTACTTGGAGTGATGGATGGACAGGTAACACACCTTAACCCTAAGAACACCTCAACCAGACTTGATAAGTTCCACACAAGTATGAATGTTAGTTAAGATCATCTTCCCATGAATGAATGCTGATGCTGCTTAAAACACACCAGTCGCTTTATCTGCTCTTATGGTACCCTCCACTTTTTTCCTGTGTGTGTGTGTGTGTGTGTGTGTGTGTGTGTGTGTGTGTGTGTGTGTGTGTGTGTGTGTGTGTGTGTGTATAGCTGCTGTGTCCTAAGTGTAGCTCGAAGCTGGGCTCATTCAACTGGTGTGGTGATCAATGTTCGTGTGGTCGCTGGGTCACTCCCGCCTTCCAGCTGCATCGCAACAGAGTGGACGAGATCCGACAACTGAACATCCAGAAATAACACACACACACACACACACACACACACACACACACACACACACACACACACACTCACACACACACAGAAACACTTGGACATCAGGTGGCCTTTGAAATGTTTAAAGGACTAATGCAAACAAACATTTAATGTTTTACCGAAATTGGTGCTGAAACAATCATAAGATTAATCAAATATTTTCATAATTGAAGTCCTTAAAGTTGTTCCTAATTGACGTTTAATGTTAAACATGTATGAATTGTCCCCCATAGTGATGAACAAGCAGAGAATTATCACCTGAATCTGCAGCTCCTCTAAGGTTTACTGAGATTTATAGCGAGTTTTAGCTCTTTGTTTCTCAGTTTGGCTGCTATTGTGGCATCATTTCCAGCTCCAGCTGTACAACACTGCTCAGCAATCAGAAAACAGCTAACAGACACAGTCAGAGACCATTTGGTGAACGTAGTGGAGCATTTAGCTGCCAAAGAGACAGATATTTCCTTCAGGAGTTGGTGGAGACCAAAAACAGAGCTGAAAAGAGAGACAATGTTGGACTTATATTCATCAGATGACAGAAACACAACTCCAAATTAGTGATGTTGCACAATAACGACTGTATTTATCTGCTGCCCCCATGTGGCCCAAAACAACAAAAAGTGGTTATTGCAGGATTAAAGCTGCATTGATTGTTTCTCCTTTTTATTGTTTTTGGCCACATGAGGGCAGCAGAACAACATAAATATTACCATACTGTAAAGTTGTTAACATGTTATAAAACAGTTTCCTATTTACAGAGCAACATTATCATGTCACCTGATGAATATGAGTAGCTCTATTTTTGCAAAGATAAATATTAAATATATAATTAACTGGATAAAATTACAAACTATTGATTGCATACAACTTCTTCAATGAGAAAGAGCTTCATTCTGTGTGTTTCATATCACTGTACATTAGGTGTCATTGGGTTGGTCAGACAGTTAATCAGTTTGAAGACATCTCTACATGGTTATTGATATCTTGTGATCAATAGATAAATTCATATAAAAAAAAAAAACATTAATTGTAGCCCTAACAGCAATGGAGGAAGTGCTACCATCCCTGCAGCAGCTTACTGAATCTTATATGCCAGTGTTGGTATAATACAACCTTTCAGAATGAACCAGGGAACCCTGTAAAGTGTCAGAAAAATGAATTTTATACCATAGCTAATATTCCAGTACAAAGAGGATCAGGTGACACTGCCTATTGTTAAAATCTCAGAGTAGGACAGATTCTGTGATACACATGAATCCTGTAAATAAATTCAAAAAATAAAAAGACTTGTTTATATGCTGCAATAATTTGAGCTCTTACATGTGTGCAAGTTTATGTATAAGTGGATGTGTTTGTGTGTGCTATACTGTCAGCTGACATGTGGTCTAAATTCTTCCTCCCTTGTATTTTTGTTTTCCACATGCAGCGGTGAAAACAGTTTCCTTCAACCTGATGGTGTACTTTGGTTCAGACAGACAGACAGACAGACAGACTGTGCTGCAGTGATGGACAATGGATCCAAAACAAAGATTAAATCGGGATGAATTTCACCACATTTGTTTGCTCTGGACTTTAGTTTCTGACAGGCAGATGTTGAAAACAGAGAGCACATTCCTCACTCGTAATTCAAATGACATAATATTTTCTACAACTGCAGCCCAGATAAACTCAGCGGAGCCTGTCAATCACGATCCTACTCAGAGAGAATTTCCACAGAGATGTTATGAATATGGTAATGTTTTTAATGTTGAAGCCATCATGTTCCCCCAAGTTCACTGTGATTTATTGTATTGCTTTGTTGCGAACTGAATATCCTGCGATCCAAGCCTGTCCATGCCAGAAGCCCTTTACTGATCATTTAAGACGGTTTGAAGGGATAAATCAAGCAAAACTCAACAGTGGAATTCATCTGAAACTCACCCTTTAAAGTTTAACTACTACTCATTGAACAGTGTAATAACAGGCTTATGTCACACTTTATAGAGAAAGACAAAACAATAAAAAGACAGCATAAAAAGTTACAGTCAACTGTTAATACTGTCCACACCTCATAGAGTATATTATAGACATAGCCATCACCATCACTGTGATAACTACTTAATTGTACTCAAGTACTGTACTTGTATTTAAAAGTATTTTATATTATCTTTATATTTCTACCTTGTATATACTATACTATAAAATGTACTATAAGTATAATAATGTTCTTTTTACTCAGTTACATTTATCTGACGGATACTTTTTTGCATAACAAATATGAATGCGTTTAAAACTCAGAGTTCAGTCATTCCCAATCTTTTTGGTTTGTGACCCCGTACTAAAAATGAGAAAATAATAAAATAACATCTGGTTTGACTTCATTGTCACGTTGTGTGAGTTTAGCAGGTCAACCAAAGTGTGATTTCCCCTCTAAACTTCTCACATGGTTTCATTTCAATGAGGTACAAAGAGGTCAAATTATCCATTAATTCACACAAAAGCAGGTTCATTCCAAAGTCCAGAGAATGAATAAAAATCTTGTGGAGCAGAACTGTTCTTTTCCTGTTTCCTGCCCCATTAATCATCTCATGACCCCTCACATGTAGGCCTCACCTATATTAGAAACCAATTGACTAAACTATACTAGCTGCATATAAAGTAGTTAATTCCACCTACAACAGTGAAATACTGCTTAAATATTGACATCAGTCACAGCACAATGAGTTCTTAAAGTAGATTCTGATAATAATACCACTGTACTTTTACCCAAGACCTTGTACTGCTTCTATTGCTGAAGTAACAGAGTTCTTCCTTCTCCACTGGTAAGCTCTGGATTAGTTGTAAGATAAATGTAGTTTTCTCATGGCTTTGAAAATAATCATTCATACATATTGGCCCAAAATGAGGCAGTTTGTAATTGCAATCCTCAGTTGGATGAGAATAAGTTTGGACCACTGAGCCTTTGTGGTTTTGATCAGATGTTAGTGGACCATCAGTGTGGGTCCGCTTCATGTTTCTGTTAGCTGACATGGTGCCAGACGTGACTCAGTCTGGCTGCCAAATGTGGACCAAACAAGAATCAGCGGCATCATCCCAAACCAGCTGACGGTCTTACCATTTTACATGCAGTGTGTTGTGGTTATTTTATTATTCAAGCAGCACATTTGTCATTTAGAAAAAGTGTGGACAAAACCACTGCTGATAAATCTGGATTTTCCAAACCCTGCTGAAGGGCCTGTCTAACAGTATTTGTAGTAACCTATGGGCTCCACAAGATGGCAGATCAGCTCCAATGCAAACATCTACAGTACACCTCCTGTAGCTGAAGAGACAAGCGTTTAGCAAAGTGGAGCTTCTGCTCCCTGTACCAGTGAAAGAGATGAAGCAGTAAACAGCATCACTGACAGATAACCATGTGAGGTGAGAAAACATGGAGGCTTCTGAGTGACGTATGATAGAATATCAAACATAAGTAGTAGTTAAGACCTCTCCTAAAGAGGTCTGAGCAGATTTCACTTTAACTATTGTAACTAAGTATTTTTCATATATGAGATATAGAACATTAATACAGCAACAACAGCAAATGGATTAAAGGCATCCTGAGCACAGAATGAAGTCACACTACCTCTCTGTATGTGTGTTGTTCCCTCTGAGCTGCTCTGTGATTTGTTTATCCAGCCGGTCCAGCTGCACGTGCACATCCGTGCATGTGAATCCCCCCCCATGTGAAACTTTTGGCTTTGAGGAGAGCGACTGAAACGACTGATTGTTGGAGGAGCGGAAGACAAACAAAGACGGTTTTATTTTATTTCCTTTCAGCATGAATGAAGTTCAGATGTTACAAAGATCTGAGAGGTAGAATTATGGTTTTTGTCAATAGAGTCTGGTGGCAGGTGACATATCTTTAACAAAAAGGTCTATCTATAGGGAGATACCTAGAATTAGAATTAGTGTGCTGCTACTGTAACACATTTCACTAAAATGTTCACATCTAACTCTGTGAACGAAGCGTTTATTTTGACAAAAGCAGGCTTGTTGATTGTGGAAAAACGAAAAAATATTGTTTTGCTGAGTTTTATTTTGTTTCTGTCCAGTTTGAAGTGTGTTCTGTGATTATCTGACAGGTAAAATTACTGTGTTTGTCAATGGAGTCTGGTTACTGGATACTGACGCTGGTACATGTAGTAACCTTTAAGATATAGTCACACATCGTGGCCTAATGCTGAAACTTCATATAATAAAATGGGTGATAAGTTTACAATATAATATGAATCCCTCTCCTGCTGGGGCTTTGATTTGTTTATCATCAGCTTTTTTTCAGTGTAGAGTTGTAAATTGTGATAATTATTGATATTCTTATTCATGTTCACTCCAGTATGAGCTCCATCCTGTCCTGATCTGCCTCCACACAGATCCTTAGGACCGTTTTTTCATGCACAGAATCTTTGTGTGAGACGTTACATCATCTAAGCATTTTGTTTTTATCATGACTGCAATGTTGAGGCGTACAGGTTCCAACTAATCTGTCTAAGCACCAAAGTACAGTTTGTGGATTGTTACAGTGAGTCGTCTTAAGTGAGGTTGTTCCGCCAGTGCTGGACTGTAACTCAGCTGTCCTGTCCAAAACACGCCTGGAAAGCTGGAGCACACACACTGGAAATGTGGTGCGGGGAGGAGGAGGAGTGCGAACGGTGACCGCCAACAAAAAGAGAGGGTTATGTAAAAAGAGGTGGAAAAAGAGTTTAAATAAGGTAAAGTGAAAATGTGTGAAAATGACATGAAAAGAAAGGAAAGAGAGAGCGGGGATGTGGTCTGAGTTTTCCATGCTCTCATAAGCACAGGAATTAGGAATCAATCACAGGGAACTTCCAACTCTGATGTATGTGTGTGTGTGTGTGTGCTTGTGTGTGTGTGTGTGTGTGTGTGTGTGTGTGTGTGTGTGTGTGTGTTTGAGAGAGAGACATGAGACCATAACTGGAATACAGTATGTGCAGTTATCCATGATATCCATGATACTGTAAAACTGCAATTGCAGACCAAAATCGAGTATCAAGTATGAAAACTTCTATTTTACCACATCAATAAGAAACTCCTTTTAGCAAGAGAAGGAAATAAGACTGCTCGTTTCTTTGGCACGATCTCAAGAGGCTACACTATTTGAATGTCTACTTCTGATAACCAACAAATTGCAACAGTTACACACAGTACACAAAGAGTTACAACATGCTATACACTGTATAACTGCCTAATGTTTTGAGGCATTAACATTAATCTGCCTTTAAATTAGCTTGAATGGCATCCTAGTGTGTTGCGCTTTCATTAACACTGACTGTTGATTGTTGCTGCATCTCCACAATGAAGCTAATCAAAGATCCAAGGCTGGCAACCCTGACTTGGAAATACAACCTGCTAGTCTGGTTAATAGTGATCAAATACAGTACATATGTAGTTCAAATCACTTTTACAAAATCTTTGACAAATATTTAGAAAAGTTCCTCTCAAACCCACTTACACTTTTGTGTTAGCCTGGTTCCAGATCGTTGAATTGATGCCATCATCTCCACTGGTCAGTTCAGTCTGTTCAGTTGAATGGTTTATTAAAGCTTGATCAAGGTGAATGTCGGATTTATCAATACACTTGTTATGACATGATGCCGCCTCAATTCTGAAGAAGCTGTCCTCTCTGACTTGTCTATGCGACCTCAGAATAAAACTCTAACTACTCTATGTCCTAAAATAGTTATACTCAGTGTATCTACAGTATAAAGTATGCCAATTGGTCATTAGTCTGCAAACAAGGAAATGTGTTCACCCTTAGTAGTCTGACATTGTTATCTGACTCTGTAGAGGCTTCTACATGTGCTACATCTGTTGTGTTGAGGGAGTGAGACAGCTCTATCCTCTGACCTTGGTTTCCATAGTAATGATCAGAATGGTGCCTGCTTTCCTAAATACAGTCATACAGTTACTCTGTATCTAAAGGAGATAACCCCCTGTGTAACCCCTAATTATGGCATGCTAGAATAGAAAATTCCCTCACACATCTCTGGTCTTGTGTGTTTCTGCTGGTGTCTCAATACCTTCTTGGGTGCTCTAGTAAGTATTTGTGGCAACAGGACAATGTATGTGGGACTGAGTCTAAATAAACTACAGTGTGTGTTCATGATGAAGAAACAGTGTGTGTGCAACAGTGTGGCGTGAGTGAGTTTTTAAACAACAATAGAGCTCAGTGACACAGAGATAGAAGACATATCATGCTTTGACACACACACAATAAGAAACAGACTTATGCAAGTAGTTACACATTACCTTCTACCTCAAAAATGTGGTATTATTTAAATGAAAATACAAATTTGTGGTTTTGTTGTGCAAAAACATTCAGGTTTTGGTTATAAAAGAACTGGAGTGAGACGTTGTTGATACTTTCTGTCTGTCTGTTCACAGCTGTAATACACTTCTGTCTGACCAACATTAGCATTTTCTCTGAGGCAGAGGCAACAACATGATACTTATAATGGCATTCTAAGACATATTATAATAATACAGAGCATAGTTCTGTGTTTTTAAAGTGGGGTTGTATGAGGTACTCATCCATAGTCAGTGTGTTATCTACAGTAGACAGAGCACTCCTAGTTTGAAGGAACAGACACAAATTCCAGCACTGAAGTAGAGCAAAGCACTGCTGTGGACAAGGTCAGCAGAAAACTGTGTTTTAGCCACAAAAAAATATTAATATCTGTTTAAGTGTACGCTATGGTGAGCTTATTCTTATTGCTTCAACTTGCTGTCAGATCTACGGCATAATATGGCACAGTTGGGCTTAGGTGTAGGAATAAGTAAGCTCTATGGTTGAGACAATGGGTGCCAATGGGTGATTTTTTTATTTTTTGGTGTGGCCATCTATTGTAGGTAACACACTGACTGTGCAGACATACCTCATACAACCACACTTCAAAAAACCCAGGCTATCCCTTTAAAATACAGGTCTTTTGGGGGGCATTAGACTCACTGACAGTCACTGCTGCTGCTTTAAAAGCTCCAAGTTGGTTCTCTCAACAATTTGTTCAACGGTCCATAAAATTATCATCCTCCTTTGTCCTAAGATAGTTTTGCTTAACTTAAGAGCATCAAAAGTGCAGGATTTAAGAAATCCTTGTTAAAGTGCTTTAAATTAGACACATACATTGCATGTCTTTTATTCATTGAAGTGAATGGTTTCTGATCTGGTGAGCAGAGATGAGTTGGTGGAGTCTCAGGACAGCCAGCACTCTCACTTTAATGCTCCTGAATGTCTTTAATGGTGTGTCTGCTAATAAAGTTGACGTTGAATGATTGCAGTAATAAAAGTAAAGTGCGGTGATGCAGACGCCAGATGTTGCTGGAAACATAGAAAATGTTCAGTGTTCTTTTTTGTTGTCACAAGTGTTGTCACATTGCCTGGGTTTTTCCTTTAATGGGGTGTTCTGTTCTTCTGATAAATGTGGTGACAAGTTGCCAAGTTGGTAACAGTGATCAAATTCTTCTGTCCTTCTACTCTTTAGACTTTCTTTTTTCCCATTCTCTCTGTTTGCTATTCTGTCCAGCTTGTAGACTGTGTTGAAACTATTAAAACTTCCTAAGATTCTGTGGTGATTTCCGAGGAGACTGTGTGAATCAGGCCTTCATGGTTGAATTGCTGCAAAAAAAACACAACTGAGGCAGACCAACAAGAGGAAGAAGAACTGCTTGGGCCAAGAAACACAAAGAATGGACTGGTTGAAATCTGGACTTTGGTCTGATGAATCCAAACTAGATTTTTTTTTTGTTCCACCCTCCATATCTTTGTGAGACACAGAGAAGGTGAACGGATGGTATCTGCATATGTGGTTCCCACTTTGTTGGTGACACTGTTGGTGTTTTGACATGTCATCCCATCTGGTTTGAGCTTATCATCACCATGAATTGTGTTTCAACAGGACAATGACCCCAAACACAACTCCAGGCTATGTAAGTAAGTGCTATTTGACCAAGATGGACAGAGATAGAATGCTGCAGCAGATAACCTGTCTACAATTACCTGACCTTAAACCAATTGAGATGGTTTGGGATAAGTTGGACTGCAGAGCAAAGAAAAAGCAGCCAATAAGTGCTCAGCATATAAGGGAACTCCTTCAAGACACCCCACATTCTGTATGAGAGGTCTTTTGCCCCTCAGTGAGGTCTGCCTGGTCCAGTAACTGTTGTACTTACAACCTCTGTGTTGTAAATGTGTTACTATAATGGACAACATGTCTTAAATTGCACTAGACTGAGGATGAACAATAACTGTAAAGACAATAATCACTGATCACTGTCTTACAAATACATATAAAATCATCCAGAATGAACATGTATGAACAGCATTTTGATAACTCTTTGGTAACTCTATGTATTACAATAGCATTTAGCTTTAGCTCTGTTTTCACTCTATTACAGTCTACTCTTATTCTTATCTATTAAGTCTTATCAGCACTTTGTCATTAATGTGAAGCACTTTGAACTGCACTAATCGGTATGGAAGGTGATACAAACAAAGTGTGATTGATTGATTGGGAGTGATAAAAAACTATACAAAAACAGTTTGGTTCACTTTAGTCGGCAACGTCAATGTATCAGTGGGTCAAAACAACAAGAACAAAACTGTTGTGAGAAAATGAGCTTTAGGTGTTTATAGAAAAATGATTTTCATTTGATGATTGTGCCAAATTAGTTAAAAATGTGATACGCTGCATTTGACCACTATGAGTCATTCCTATGACTTCACTGCCAGGGAATAAACTTCTGCAGACTGAAGTTATTGTTCTGTTGTTGCAGGAACAGTGAGTTTAGGATGGAGAGGGTCTGACTGTTTGTATAAAATGAGATCAGATTAATACAGCAGATGTGTCCTGCTGCAGTCTGGACTGGTTAGCAGCATCATAAATAAGCAGAGATTTAATGTGGATGTCTGACACTCTAGTTTAGCTTAATGTCTGCACCCGGACTAAAAGATGACTTTGATTAACCTGCTTCCTGTAAACTGATCCAATGAAGAGTTACAGGAATGACGGCGGGAGGGCAAAGGAGCGACATGATGGAGGATGTGAGTCACATTGAAACCCTCGACCCTGTGACTCTGTGGTTTTCTGTGTCTGCGCTCATGGGAGAACTAGACAGGATCTCTGCTTTAAGAGCACGCAGGAGAGAGATCTGCTGCCCTGATTGGACTTACAGGAAAGGTGATTTTCACTAACTGTGGCCTGAGCCATTATTCCAAAGAATGTACAAGGTCTTTGGCAGTGAACTGTGGGAGTCTGACAAAAGTGCAATATTTGCAGATTCATGCAAGAGCTCAGCTTTCCAGAATAAGCTATTTCTGTCTTTCTATTTCTTATTACATTCTCAAAATCTGGCTGCAGACAGACACGGCACACTAATTGATTTTCCATTGTGTGTGATTTAATGACTTCTAGCCTCCAGGTATTTTGTATTTTTCATCCACTTCTTCACTGTTTTATTTCACCACCTGAGCTGTTTGTCATTTTTGTGTAACTTGCATCATTTCGTATCGACCACAACATATTTTCTGTCAGTAGTTCAGCTGTGTTTTTTCCTCTGTCTGTCTGAGACACTCAGAGTAACAAACCAGATGTTGAAATCTAATGTCTGGGGGACACATTAGCTCTCCCTCCTGTCTCCCTCCTCCTCTCATCTCCACTTCTCTATTTCCTCTCTCCTCCATTATTTTCCACCACTTTCCTCCTCTTTTCACCTCCGCTTGCTCTCTTTTCATCATTCACTTCTTCTCTGCTTTCTAGTATTTCCTTTCTACCAGCACTGAAGGTCTGGCTGGAAGCTAAAGCAAAGTGTCTGTACTTCATATCACATGTAACCAAAATATTCAAAGCTCCACAACCTCTTGACCTCTTCATTTCAACCCTATATTCTTCATCCACATGAAATACATTATACTAACAGTTCTAGCACTTCAATGAAGCTATGTGATCCTTACATTGAGTGAAATATTCAAACCCATGATGTATCAGTTTTTTTAGTACAAAATTCTGTAATAAACAGCACCTAGGCATCATTGTACCAGGCTTTATACATGTTTATTTCTGCTGTGAAGTTGGACATTTTAATATGGGCGTTTATGGAGACGGACTCTCTTCTGGCTCCTTGCATCCAGAGGCTTCTAGGTTCATGGCTGACTAAGCTAACAACAATTAACACAGAGAGTTGAAGCTGAGCAGCCGGAGAATATCAGAGGGAAAAGCAGCAAATATATTGTGTATAAAATCTGATCCAGTTTCACCAATATCACTGAATAAAGTTATAAAGTTGTTGTGAGGCCCGGCCATAGATGCATGTAGCAGAATCACTCATAGACTGTATAAAACAGCACTCAGAAAAGAGTGTGAAATTAGTACACACCCCTGAGTGCAGGATGAGTCATCAACAACTTTTTATGGTTTATCAGGCAATGACAAACTCTAAAATACCATGAAGTATACCTGAAAATACTGAAAACACGATGGTGCATAGGTGACATATAGCACCAAACGCATGTGTCATCATCAATTATGAATTCATGAGGACTTTAAGTGCAAATAGTGGAGTTAAAGTATTTAATTACGTTCCACTACTGGTTAATATACACCAGTTGTGTCAGTTGATTCAGTATGCTGATGATGCACGCTAATGATGGTGTCTAGCTGCTGTTTCCTAACTCCTCCACCTCCTCCTGACGATGGCTATAAAGTAAAACCAAGAGCTTGAAACAGTAAACATGCCTCACCATCCATCTCTCACTCTTGTAAAGTATCAGTTCATCATACTGTTAATTAACATCTGAGTTTTATTACAATGATAAAAGCTGAGAATCAAACTGAGACCCACTAATGTTTGATGGTGTTTTCTCTACCTCTGTTCCAGACATTCTGTCTGATTCCACTTTAGTTCTGAAACAAGACTTGAGACTTTCTCTTCCTGCTTCTCTAGAGACTGCATCATGCAGTCAAGAGAAACATTAGGATGTTCCAAAATGTTCCAAAATGTTCCTATCTATCACTTACTTTCTCTTTCAGAACCTGTAATGGGCACTAGTGACTGCTTCTCCCAACGCTTCCAAGGAAAATCCACATCACACATGCACACAGCATGCTGAGAATGATGGACTGCATCAGCGATGGCTGCAGGATGTCCCCGCAGTTATCAGTGGAGTTCTGGAAATAATGAGAGCATTGGATTTGACTGGCTTTGCTCGCTCCAAATGTGAACTCCACGATGACAAATTTTGGCATCGTGGTCGACAACCAAACAAAAACACTCATTTTTGTTCCATCATGCCTCGACTATTATATCACCTTCGTCTGCCTCGGACACCTGCATCAACCCGTCACTCCAAAAGTCAGCCAAGCCAAGGCCACATCTCACGTTACACAGGCTGTTGCTGCTCTTTACTTTTCATGTTTTATGTCGACTTTGTTATTGTCAAGTTTTGATTTGATGACAAGGCTACTTAAAATGATCATTTTATGTTCTTAATACACATATATATCTAATTCACATATTGTCTTGTCAGTCTGCAAAACATCTGGGAGTGTCAAAACAAAAGAGAAAAAATAAAAATGACACAGGTCCTTGTTTTACCTTTTAAATTTCGAACAGCTCTGGCATAAAGAAAGTTTCCGAGTTGTTAAGATGAAAGACACAGATAAATCAGAGGAACTTGCTCAGTGCAGCTCCCTCGGCAGCAATGGAAATCAGTTCCTGCTCACAGGCGCGGTGTGTATGTAGGAAAAGTTGATCACACTTTGCTCAAGGCCTCTGGCAAAGACCTACAGCAGGTTCTGGTACTGTTTTGTTGCATCTGTGTTATTAAAAAAAACAAACAGTGGAATCCATAAATTTCAGCCCTGAGACTGTTTAAAAGCTGCCAAGCTTTCTGTAGAATTTAGGTACTTGTTATTCCATAAAATCCCACAAAAAGATCAAAACTATCACTAACAAGTACAGTGTGTGCATCAAAGCCTAATATATCGTCTTCCTCTGTGCCTCTAAACTAAAAGTATAAACTAAAAAACTACAAAAACACATCAGTGAATCACACTGTGGCACTGGCTGACATTTCATTATTATGAACACACTAAATCTTAGAACCCAAGATCCAACCTGGGGCAATCGAAAAACAGCTCTAAGGAAATTAAAATAGAGAGGTCAAATTTAACGTTACATTAGACAAAAATGTTTTGTTTGGACAGCTTATAAATGAACATTAACAGCAATCAGGTACAAAATCAGGACTGTGTCTCTTGTCCAGGTTTGGGTCTGACATTCCTAGATTCTGCATGGGTCTGGATCCCATCTTAAAAATAATAGATGGATTTCATTTTGTTCTCAGAAATACCTTTCTGTGTCCTTTTCAGTTTGGACACAAATTTCTCGATCCGTGTAGAACTCCCAAGCCCCAAATGTGGATTCATCCTCCTCTGAAAATAGTCCCCAAGAGATACACTAGTTCTTTCTGTTTGAATAATGTTTGCTCTTCAGTGACCAGCTGTTCAGGACCTCAGTTTATTCCTGACTTTTCTTTCAACTCTCTTCTTCTTCATCTTTCATCTGTTTCTTCTCTGCCCACTCCTCCTCTCCCTCCTTCTGTCTCTCTATCTTCTCCTCCCCTGGGTTGACAGTGTGGGAACTCAATGAATCAGACTGCATGCAGAAGTCCAGAACCAATGGACGAAAGAGAGACAGGGTAGAGAAATCAGAAAGTCTTATCTTAGTGTGTCACATTTAGGAGGCTCTATTTACAGAATATGGCAGAAATGGATTCTGCCACATTGAACCGCCACATTTCTACAACAGCCCAAAAAGACAAACTAAGTATTGGCTTTACAGGGCCATCTGTGTTCTCCCACACACTTGAAAAGGGAGGACTAGTGGAGGGGGTTGCAATCTGCAGCTACACTGAAACTTCTTAACACTGATTCTTTACACATCAACTTGGCATGGGAGAACAGACGTCACTACAGTATTACTGCTGCTGTGTCAACCATGAACCAGAAAATCACGCATATTGACTCAGATGATGCTGAGCTGCGTGATATATGGAATCCCTGAGAGGACTGGAAGTGAAAAAAATCTGGTGGGTTGATTTTCTAATACAGATAAAGATAATTTTTAAGTTACTTTTTTTTTTTTATCTGTGAAACCATATTTTACTTATGCAATGAGCCCTTCACACGATGGAATAAGCACAGGATACCTGAAGTTTCGAAAGAGCACATGTACAGTACATTATTACCCTGACGACCCAGCAACACTCTACTCCACTGTCCATTTTTTGAAATATTTGACCACAAAAAGCAGAAGTGCACCAATACCATTCATCCATCCATCCATCCATCCATCCATCAATTTTCTGTAACCACTTATCTGTAACCACTTATCCTCATCAGGGTCCCAGTTGGGCTGGAGCCTTTCCCAGCTGATTTAGGGTGAGAGACAAGTCAACAGTTCATCACAGGGCACATGGAGACAAACACACTCACATTCACACCAATTAACCTGTTAAGGTTCATGTCTTTGGACCGTGGGAGGAAGTTGGAGTACCTGGAGAGAACCCACGCAGACACAGGAAGAACATGCAAGCTCCACACAGAAAGGCACAGCCGAGGTTAAAACTGGGAAGCTTCTTGCTGTGAGGCGACAGTGCTAACCGTCCTGCACCAATACCCCATGTTCTAAATTAGATTAAAACATTCATGTTTTCTTCCAGGTGAGTTTAATACACTCTAAATACGAGGTACATATTGTATATTTTGTGTTAGCAAGTTATATAAGTTTAGAATACAGCCTCTTGTGGCTGAAATGAGTATTACACCAAACTTAACAAGATTATTCTTATTTCACCTGTGCTGAAGTCATAAACACAAGAGAGACATTTTAAATCACACAGCAGAATTTTTTTTTTCTGACTTTCCTCTCAGGGCTTCCGTATAAAGTTTGTTGTGGCAGGTTGTGAGTTTTCCCAGGTCTCCTTTAAAAGTCAGGCTAACAGATTGCCCAAATAAAAATTGTTGTCATGTTCAGTTGATCTCTTTAGTGTCCATAAAAGCCCCACAAGCTCCGTCTGGTCTGTTTATGATGTTGTTTGTTCTTTATTCCTCCAACTTTCCTGTGACCTCTGACCTTTAACCTCTCCAACTTTCTCTTTGTCTCTGACTTTGCTATTTTTTCCTCCCTCTTTTTTCTCTCAACCAAGCCTTATTTTCACCCACCATTTGTACTTTTCTTTTCTTTTCTCTCTCTCTCTTTCCTGCAGCCCTTTTTTGTGGATTTTCTCTCTCCTACTATAGTTAAACACAAATTACCTCTGAGGGAGTGTATTTAAGAACCAGAGGTCTCAATCTCCATTATAACCTCTCTTTCTTTTCTTTCTTTGTTCAGATTTTGAGTTCAGTGGCAGTCAGGAATGTGTTTGTAGATACCACTGCTATCTTTAAACCAGATTATACAGTACAGTATGTGTACGTGCGTGTGTGTGTGTGAGTTCTCTACTCTGTGGACTTGGACAGATAGCATCCTTAGCGTGTATTTTCTGAAGTATGTGTGTGGTCTCTGTGCTTTCAGACATTTAGACCCGGTGGTTTAAAGACTGACAGTTGTACAGTACACACACACATTCATACAGCTTAGTGAGTCTTTTTGAGTCAATGTGAATGGCCACCTTTCTTCTACATCCTGCTGCTAGGTGGTCACTTACCCACACACACACACACACACACACACACACACACACACACACACACACACACACACACATACACAGCAGCACATAAACATGACGGTTATATAACTTTTGATGTCATCTTCAGATGATCCAATCAGTTTTATTGAAACATTCCTGCTCAAATCCATACATTTGTAGTCAATATGTTGTTTGTAGTTTTTGGAATTTGTTGGTTCGGTTCTCTTTCTTATAGTCTGATTCACTTCATGTGAACTGTATTGCATTATTTGCAGCTGCTGTACAAATGCTTTGCAGGTAAGTTTGCAGCATTCAGATAAGACTGTGTGTGTGTGTGAGTGTGTGTGTGTGTTGTGTTGAGTTCTCTGGAGAGTCCATTAGCGACCACGTGTCAGAGGCTGCAAAGGGACCATAAACTAGTCCATGAAGAGGAGCTATTAACTCCCTGTGTGCTCACCTCCTTTGAAAACGTGCTATTGTTATGAATGGGTTACTATGTGTTGATTTTTTTCATGCATTTTCATCCTGTTTTGAGTTGATTGTGACAGATCTGATCTGGACTGTGCTGAATCTAACCAGTCCGGATTGAAAGCAAGTCTTCCCAAACACCAGTCCATGATCTTATATGAATCTACAGTATGTGAGAGGGGTCTGGTCTGTGTCCTGAGCATTCCCAGTCAGAGGTTCACCAGCATCTGGCTGGGTCTTATTTTCCACCTTGGGATCCTTCCAGTGGCTGCGCTGCTTCCAGGAAAACTAAAAGCAACCCGAGGAATAATGTCCGCAGCAGGCTGGACTTACACAGGACAGACAGGAGAATGAAAGAAAATGAATAGTCCACCTACATCTTTTTGAAATATTTTATTATAAATTAACAAAACAAAAAGTCAAACTTGTAGTAAAGCAGTTGAAATCAACCTTGTCTTAAGATTTTTTCAACAAGCAGAGCAGTGTGGAGCCTGTTTGAAAATGGTTTTAAAAGAAAGAACTTCAGTGGTAGATGAAGCGCTAACTGTACCAGGGTTAGAGCTTCTATTTCTGTTCCCACCTGGACTAACAGCTCATGATAGGAACATTACTGGACAGGAGTGAAGGTAAATATGCAACGCGCTATGCAGACGTACAGTAAAAAAACATACAGTATAGACTCTGACCATATAAGAAAATAGGCTGCTGCTTCATTACATGCTGAAAATAAAGGCAGCATTATACTGACGTTTGATGAACACTTTTAGACAGTCTGGCTTAACCTGAAATATTATTTCTGACTTGGCACCATTACAGTAGCTTATTGACCAGAGGTTTATGAAAGTTGCTGATCTTTAGTGGCATAAGCCTTTAAAGGCACTTTAATTTGATGTTGTGAATACACGATTAATGAAATAACACAACAACAGCACAAAAAGTTGCTCTTAAAGGGGGCAAAAGTGGCTAAAATTGATGCACCAGAAGCCAAAATATCTTGACTTTTAGTCCCAAAAATGGATGCTACATATCCCACAATGCAACCGACGGCATCTTGTTATCCGACCCTCCCTGCCTGGTCAATACCAGAGTCTTTCTGACTTCACACCTCTGTTTGAGCATGGAGGCTTTGAGTTCAGATTTTTTTTTCTAATCTCAACTCAATGTTAAATACCTAATGAGGCTCTTAAAGCCGAAACTGAGACAGTAACACATGAACGTTAATGTTTAAGGCTTTACAAAACTCCTCCAGAGCAGAACTTCTATTTCATTTATGAAAAATAAACTTGATGTGTCCTCCTAATGCTTTCTCCACCACATTCTGGACATGCAGAGGAACAGGTATACATATGAATCAGAGGGACATTTCCATTTGGAGGACAGAGTAAGATGTGTATACATGTATTTACATTCATTCATATGATCCCTGGAGTTTCAGGAGTTAAGTGCTGCTCTTGCTGGTTTGGTGACTTTAGTGTGAGAGGCAAAGCAGCAGCTGAGGTCAACATAAAAACACATTCACTTCAACTGATCCACAGTCACGTAGAAACAAAATGCAGTTCCTATCTTATTTCTTCTTTCCTCAGCTTTGTTTTGACCTCTGGATTTGCTGACCGTCAGTCTAACCATAATTTCTTCCATTCATCGTGCTAATAGGCAAAGACGACATCATATGTCATCTGATGTCCATCGTCCCACGCGTACAGTTTCTTGTCTAGTGGGCAGTAAGCCAGCTGCGAGGTGTGTGCGTGCATGTTTGTGAATGCCAGGCTCGGCACAGTGTGTGTGAGCGTGTGCGTGTCGAAGGCGTATGTCACATTAGCGTAGTGACGCTCTATACTGTCCACTGCGTAAAGCACGCCACAAACCAGGAAGCTGTTTCCATAACGACCACGTCGAAGGCCTGTGCGGAAGGTCCGTACTGGCTGCAGGTCACGAGGGTGGAGGTGGATGAGCAGGATTACTTCCTGATGGAAGCCCTCTGTGTCCAGTGCAGGGTAGAGCACCCACAGGCCAGACTCATCAACAGCAAACTCCACCTGAAAATTGAACATAGTTACAGAGGACCAAATATATAAAAGTCTAAAACATGTCCATATTTAAAGGTTTCATTACATTTGTTATTATTTGTGCCTTAAAGTGGCTGTAATCAGTACTTCTAGGTAAACAATGGATCACATGACTACGTCATTCATAGTTATTCCAAAACAGAGCTAAAAGGACAGTCAATATTAGACTACTAGGATGTGTAAATAAACTACTGTTTGCAAGTTCCTCATATCAACTTAAAAGATAACTATTGGTCAAATCAGTATTTTTTAATAGTTTTGTCATCGCAGTGAGGGTTGCCAGGTTTGACACCATCATGGCTGTACAGAAACATAGTGATCATCAGATGTATCTGGAAACCTGCATTATAGCCAGACACTGCCTGAAAGTAATATCTGTCTAATTACTAAGTAGTAAGTAGTAAGTAATTTAAGTATAGCACATAAGGTCACAACACATTTTTACATTTCTGTTGATGTCTTCATGAAACAGACAAGATACAACATGTTGATACGTGAGCTTGAACTGTAAAGAGAACCAGGCTAGACAATTTCCCCTGCTTCCAGTCTTTATGCTAAGCTAAGCTAAGTGCCTCCTAACTGCAGCTCTGTGCTTACTACTTCCAGTGTGTAAGATTAAGGGGCATGGAAATGGAAGGTGCATAGGATACAGTGTTAGAGGCGGGGCTCTGGTCATTCATATGGAAGCTGCTTAAAGGTGCAGTGTGTAAGATTTGGGTCCTTTATTTTCAGAATAAGGCAGACATGGAATATATTATTCATATAATTTAATGCATGTAAAATCACCTGAAAATAAGAATCTTTTTATTTTTGTTACTTAAAAATGATCCTTTTTAGTGCTGTCAAAAATATCGCGTTATTAACGCGTTAACGCAAAACAATTTTAACGGCGTTAATTTTTTTATCGCGAGATTAACGCTCTTTGTGACCTAGTGAACTTGTAGTTTTTTCAGAAGCTGTGGCCACTGCTAGTAACGTTAGAAAAACTACAGGATCCAGCTGTAAACCGGAAGCAAAACAATAAGCGCGCCCCACGCTACCGTATTGTGTGGATGTCGAGCACGAGATGCTGAAATGGACGCTGCTAACAAAATTATGAATGGAAAAGTTTGTTAGATAAAGTTATCTGTGTGTATTGTCGGTGTGAACTGAGTTATCATCGTAGCACATCCAGTCTGAAATACCACTTGATGGCCAAACACACCGGCAATTCAATTCTCCGCCTCCTCCCGTCATAACCAGGCGACAATGGATGGATTTATTTTGTATCACCCTGTTTTGAAGGTTGTTGAGGGGGCTGTTTTTGTGACTAGGTATTTATTTTTTGTCATCTGTTTATTGATAGTGTTGCTTTGTTTGAGATTTTGCTTCAGACGTGAATGGCTGTAACACTACATGTTGTTGTTGTGGTTTGCAATAAAAAACATTTGCACAAGCAAGCCTATCCACTTTTCCATGTTGATAGAGTATTAAAATGATAATTCAAGGGACATTTAGAATAGATAAAAATGTGCAATTTGATTAATCGAGTTAACTATGACATTCAGAGTTAATCGATTAAATGTTTTAATCGATTGACAGCACTAATCCTTTTATATCTTCAGTGGGAGCGGGTCCTCTTTCATGGAGGACGCCATATTGAAACACTGTGTTTCTACAGTAGCCCAGAACAGAAAATCTAAATACTGCCTCTAGACAGGGCCTTTCAAGTGTTGTTTCTCCTTTACATTAGGAAGGTGAGGGTGATGTGTGGAGATTACAACGCAGCGATTACACCACTAGATGAAACTAAATTCTACACACTGAACCTTTAAGGCAAACAAGGTTGATTTCTGTGCATAAAATTATCCAGATCGTCCACATATGGTACTGCATTGTGTGGCCCATAGAATATTAGAGACTTCCACCAGCTGAGCTGCTAAATTCAGGTTTGGCCCTCCGCTAACTTGAATGTGGATAAAATAATTTAATCATGCAACTTTTTTCATTAGACTTTCCAAATATTATCGGATAGTGAATTGAGTCACTTCAAAAAATGTATTCACTATTTTACCACGTCTTCTTTCACAATATTAATATAAGTTTAGTATGCATCATGTGATGGGTGCCATTGCTGTCAATACACAGTTTGGCTCCACCATGTTGTACTGCCATGTTTTTACAGTAGCACAAAATGGACAAACTAGGCACTCTCTATACAGAGATTTTTTTTTTTTTTTGCATGTTACACTGCTGAGAGGGTGAGGCAAGGGTTGGAATAAACAACTACACGACTGAGGCCACTAAATCCAACACATCTAAAACCTGAAAGTGGTATTGATCTTTGCATGTCAGTGCTAAAAGTTCTGAAGACAGTACATGGTTTCAAGTGAAATCCAGACATATTTCATATGTTATAACTGTGAAGCGAACAAAACTAGTAAAACATCTCCAGCAGTTCCAGCACTATTTGCCCTTTTGAACTCCTCAGTGATTTGTAGTGCTTTTGTTCCCTTCTCTGACCTTTCTGACCCTTTGAAGTGTCCCGAGTGTATCTTCCACTGGTAAATCATCATGTAGTGTTTTTCATACAGTTACCACACTCACATACAGTTTAACATAGAGGCTCATACCTCAGTCTGTGTCCTGTGAACTTGCTCCTCCAGTAAAGCGTCATGTAGAGTGGTCCAGGCGGCTACATATCTGTGTCTCAGGTCATATCTGATGACGTCCCTGCTGAAGGCACGGTTGTAGTAGAAAGCTCCGTTAAACACGACGTGGCCTGTTCCAGTGTAACTGTAGGGCAGCTTGTATGAATTACTCGCCTGACCTGAGCAGGAAGAACACACAGGAAACATATGTGCAGCTGGTCAGGAAAAGTATGACCATGACTGCATATCAAGGTGTGACCCATCCATCCATTACCTGTAGAAAATATTGTTCCAATAATATTTTACCAGACCTCTGCCTCTGCTATGTTTTCTGCACTACAGTTATTTTATTTCTAAGATAACAAATTAAATAAAGCAGTGAACACTGATGCAGTGGTGAATGGTGAAAGACCCTCCACAAATTCATCACACAAAAACATTTTACACCATTTTACAACAAGTTTGTGCTCATGCCTGCAATATTTGATTATTCTAATCTGGCTGAAATCCCTTTTCCTGCTCTTTTTGTGTAAGTATGCAGCTAGTTACTCCTCCTTTTTATAGGGAATTTCCAGTTTATAGCAGGGATGCAAAATTGCATTGCCTGTATGAATATTTATGAACTTTATAAGAACTATTATTTTTTTTATTTGGGGGATTAATGTGTGCTTAAGGCCAACATCTGCCTCAACCAGACAATGAACTACACAAAACACAGTTAAACTTCTTGACTGTTCTTGGGAAATGGGGGTAGTCTGTGTCAGTCATACAGATGTTCTTTTTCAAAATGTGTACAGCTGAGAGATGTTAGACTGTCAAGTGCATGTAGAGTGCAGGAAAAAACTTTGGTAACAGCTTCAAGTATATTTAAAATAAAAAATACAACTTGAATCCAAACAGAACTGCGAGCTTAAGGTTCCAAATGGTAAGGAAGATATTAGAAAAGTAGCTGGATAATTCATGATTTGGGTTGAGAAGATTCAAAAGTTTTTGGTGAGTGCTCCAATGGAAGTCTGTTTTTACTGTTTAGTTGATTTAAACTGTGAAAACTGGACATGGTTTAATGTCTAAGCATTGTTAGAGCAGTCAGCACTATGAAGGCATATAAGGACTGGTTCTATACCTGATTTGAAGTTTTCCATGTCCCTGAATTCTTGGAGTTCACTGCCATAGTGCCCATTGGTAAGGTAAATGACTTTTCCATGGCCACGAGCATCTTTCATCCAGGCTCCATCACTTAGGCCATACAAGTTCTGCTGGACTGGTTCAGAGATGCTGGCTACTGTGTCCTTACACATTGCTGCAAGAACACACACCAAAAGTAACACTGTAATCAAGACTGGATTATGTGATTAGCATGTTTCACTTATTTTCTGTATTATATGTATCTCTACCAGGCTTTTTTGTGGTCTTTGGTTGGTCAGCAGGGTTTTCTGTCCAGCTGAGTCGACTTTTGGGTCCTGGCTGAGACTGTGTCGGGGGTGGGCGGGTGGGTGCACCTATATTGGTATCTGAGGATGAGGTGGTATGCTGATGGAGGTGCGTGGTTGGCTGAATAGTAGATGTAGTTTTTTGAGAAGTCGTTGTCAGTTTGGTTGTTGTTGGTTTTGGATTGGTTGGTGGTACGTTAGTGGTTATTTCAGTCGTTGGTTTGATGGTTGTGGGAGCTGGTTTGGTAGTAGTTGTTTGGGTAGTAGTTGGGGGAGCTGTTGGTGGCTGGGTAGGTGCAGGTTTGCTCAGTGTCCTTGATGGGTCCTGTCCAGTGGTTGAAGGTCTTGGAGTCTTGGTGGGGGAAGTCCTGGTAGTTGGGAGCTGGTCAAAGATCAGTAAGTCATCTGGAGCACTTGCAGATAAACTAGCTGTAAAAGAAAGAAATGAGAGTTAGAGGAAGAGAGACAGCTTTATGTTGACAAGTTCTCTATTATTCTATTGAACTTCTTTTAACATTCAATACTATGAAGGCATATTCTCTTTCAGGTACAAATATTACTTTGAAAAAATAAACTAGTTTTGCAAATCATCTGTACTTTTCAGAAGATCCAATCTTTAAATGAGGTTGCCAAAACCTGATATGATCTCAGGAAGTTGTGGATATACTCTAATCAGAACAAACTTGTAATCTCATAGTGGCTAATGGATGGTTACACTTGTCCTAAAGCATGACCAATGGATCACATGACTACTTAACTCAACACTAAGTGTTGAGATAATTCCTGCAGAGAATTATCACCCAACTATCATCTAATTACTCAACTCTACAAAAAAATCAAAAAGCTAAGATGAACCCTCTGTAGACAGACTGTAAACAGACAGACAGATTTGGCATAGCCTTATTAATCATAATTGTACATTAGACTCATTACTTTTTCTTTTCCATGTCTGCTCCTCTTCCTCCTCTCTGTAGCTCTCATCCTCTGCCTTGTAAAAGGTCACGCCCCTGATGACCATGCTGTTCTTGTCTTTGATTGGCTGCTTTGGCTCCGTCTTGTCTTTGATTGGCTTTTGTGTTCCTGTCTTATTCCTGGTTGGTTGAGGTTGTTCCAGACCATCTTGCTGTTGGTTCTTCTTCAGCTGACCTTCATTCTTCTGCAACACAACAAGAAAGTTTCTGTTTAATTTATAAATAATTTAGGATTTTCAGTAAAGATAACATACGCTGCTGGAGTCTGTTCCTGCTTCTGACACTTTCAGACAGTTCGTACCTGCTTGTTGGCGTAGGCAGCTGCTCCACTTTTCTGCCCTGCACGCTCCAAATCATTCACTTTCTTTTTTTTCTGCTGGGCCTTCTTCTCCTTCTCCTTTTCTTTTGCTCTTTCCTTCACACGTTCTTTCTCTTTTGCTCTCTCAGTAAAATTACGAGCGAAAGCCTGAAGACCACAGACAGGAAGACAGGACATAAACAGTCCATCCTACGCAGGATTCACAATGACATACTCAGAGACTACTTAAAGAATATACAGACTGTGGGAATAAAAACATGAACAAATAAGTGGAAAAACATAACAAATACAGGGCACGATGATTCTGAATGGTTTGATGAGGATGGAAATGACGTGAGTCATCACAATGAGAAGCTGATGTTTGAGCTTAGACTTAAGTGTTTGAAAGACGGAATCATAGAAAGAAAGACAAACATTAAACCTTAAATACACAAAAAACTATTTCTGAAACAGAAAAAAAACAGAGGAAGAGACGTGAGATGCCAAGAAAAACTGCAGAACTTCCCTGAGAATCATCAAGTTTTCAAGTCCTCTTCAATACCAAAGTAATCCACTGATAGTTTGTTATCAGTACACGGGCAAACAGGAACCGCTAACAGCTAATACGGCTAACTTTTAATGGAGCCAATGTAAACAAATACAGGCTAAAAAACAAATTATACTTCCTGTTTACAACCCCCAAAACCCAAGCTTAAAACTTGTTAGTTAGTTAGTTGCTGACAGGAGGTGTTGGGGGTAGTGTTGTCTCAGTATTGTCTGAGGAGGCCAGTATCAGACTTGATCTTTATGACAGGAAACACCAGGGTTCATGGAGATTATGATCTTGATAAGACACTAGTACTAAACACACGACAGACATGAGACTCTTCTGTTCTCTTATCTGTTTATACAATTAGGATTACTCTAATGTATATATATATATATATATATATATATATATATATATATATATATATATATAATAGAACTTGAAAACTCATATTGTAAAACCCTAATGTCTAATTTACTGCCTGATTTGAAGAAATTAGAGAACTTTTCAAGTTATTCTTGAGAGACAAAAATACTTTGCATTCAGTCATGCTCAGTCATTTATTCTTAAAGAATTCATTCTTCCATTATCTGTGATGTAGTATGTACGCTTCTATGATGTGATTGGAGCAAAGAAAAGCCTGAAAACTTCCATTTGTTCTGTCCCACTCTGTGGAATTCATCCTTATGGAAAGCAGATTTTTAAGTGAGTTTGGAGTTTGGTTACTTTCCCTCCATGCGAGACTAGGACCTGTAGACTCTGAGGCATGCAGGGAAGATTGTGGCCGATCCCCCCCACCATGGACATAAACTCTTCCCCTCCAGCAGGAGGCTGCAGACGATCAAGACCAAAAAGCTCACACCACAAGGACAGGTTCTTCCATCCTGATGAGCCTAGATGTGATACAATACTAAATTATAGAGCAGATTAGCGTCCTGTGCGTGCTCACCTTCTCCATGTTGTCCACCCTGGTCAGCAGCTTGGTGGTGACAGAGTGAAGCTTTAACAAGTCCATTCCATACAGAGAGCCCTCCAACAGGTCAATGATAGTTGCCAGCTAAACAGACCAAAGCACAGGAATCATTTGTTCTCAGGAGCCAACAGAAAAAGAGGAAATTCCTGCAGAATGTGTGTGTGTGTGTGTGTGTGTGTGTGTGTGTGTGTGTGTTTCTACCTTAATGTCGTCTTTGCTGGCCTCCTGTAGTTTTTTAAACCTGTACTCTCCCTCACAGGGGTTGACAGCTGATGGTGGAGCCATGCACACACACTTCTTACAGTCTGTACCCTTGGTAACCGTCTCCACAGTGTAAAATTGCTCAGGCGGTGATGCCAGGCCGCCGTCATGGATACGGCTGCAGTCAGAACGTTTGATGGGTCGAACAATACAGCGACACACACAGTCAGACCCGGATGACACAGTCTTTACTTTGTCGTAATCACCCAGCAGCTGAAAGAGAGGGACAACGTTTGTTTTCTCTCTTTCTTTCAACTGAAACTGCTCAAATGAAAGGACAGAAATACTACATGTCACTTTAATATGAACTTGACACTCTGTGTTAGTGTGTACTAAATATATAAAGCAGATATACTTGAATGAAAACTAACAAAGAGTTGCAGCATGTGTGATGATTTGCAGCTGCAGCAGTGGTGAGCTGCCTGGGAAGAAGATAGCTGCAGGCGTTTACAAACAGGCACTTTTTGGTTTGGAGCTCTGAAGGCTATTACATAACCAACCACTATAAGGATGCAAACCGTTGCCGTGGTACACACACACACACACACACACACACACACACACACACACACAGCTCTGGGTCTGATTTACCACGTCATTTAAGCTGAACTCACAAACTGTGGGCTTTGGATTGTGTTTAAAGGAAGAATAAAGTATAGACCTGGTTTTGTGAGTAAAAACTGATGCAGTCACATCGTCTCATTTTCATCTTGGAAATGAGAAATTTACAGTTAAAAGGTCACATGTGTCCAAAAAGTACTTTGAATTCTCATGTGGGTTTTTTTTACTTAATGAAGTGGATGGAAAATATTCCTGTTAACCACTGAATGTGACACACAGGACTGTCAGCATGAGGTCTCATGGAGAGAGGAACATCAAACTGGTCTTGAGTTGAAGTTTGGGTTATTTAATATTTCCCATCATTATCATAATGGTCCATACAGAACTTCACCTCAACTCAGGTAACTTTGAGAACAGATTCACACACCAGCTTAACAGTGGATTATCATGTGAATACTTTTTAAATGAGAGCTGCTGCTTCGTGCCTTTTTATAATCTATGCAATATGTGAAATCTTTTTTTTTTTTCCTTTATTACTTTAATAATTTACTCATGTTTTGTGTTTGCTGCACGTCATTTATCATTAAACTGTGAGTCTGCATATGACACATTACACTGACCTGGCTGATGACATTCTCTTGGTTGTCCACTTCATCCTCCAGAGGCCCGGCGGTGGGCTGCTGGACTCCCCCCTTCACACCTACAACAGGAGCCTCTGTGGACTGCCGCTCCCCTCCTCGCAGACCGCCGGAGGGAACACCCTGATCCGGCTTAACCGGGTCCCCTGCTCCGGTCAACAGCATCTTCTCCCGCGAGGGGTCCGCGCTGTTGTCCGCCTCCAGAGCATCAAGTCCAGTGAGAGCACAGCAGAAGAGGAGCAGGGAGAGTCTGCGCCACATTTCTCCTCAGAGGCAGCGCACAATGAACAGCTCACTCTGAACTAATAAAGCAGTCTCGGGGAATGATCAGGTAGTTGGAGCCAAGACTCAGTCACCCGCCCACGGACCCCACAGTCCTAAATGAAGCTTTACTGGAAAATAACTGTCCGCCTCACAGACGCTTAAAACAGACCGTCCGTGAGTCTCCAGCAGCTCAGGAACATCTCCAAACACTCCAAACAACTGTTCACACAATAAACCTGTGGACTGATGAAGAATGAATGAAACACATCTGTCCGGGTCCACGCCGGGCCGGTGAGCTGAGTGGTACCGACAGAGGAACACGAACCTCCGCACCGGTCTGTCTGTCCAACCCAGAACAGGACTGACTACCCCAGTGAGAGAGAGAGAGAGAGAGAGAGAGAGAGAGAGAGAGAGAGAGAGAGAGAGAGAGAGAGAGAATTAGGGTTATGTAAAAATATAATTAAAACCTAGAACAAATAAATCTAGGACTTATTTTAGATATCCTCACATTGTCCTGTCAATTTAAAAAGTCAAAGTCATAAATGAAGGAACACTTTCATGGTCAAGATGAAAATAAATGAAACATTATAAATACAGATGACATAACCATAACCAACAATTGTGACATAAAACTCACTGTTATGAAATGATTGGTTGCTCAGCAACATCAAACAGCCAATCACATGACTGGCTCTGCCCTGTCTGCTTTCAGATTTTGTGATGGAAAAGTGACATAATAATAGAGAGAGAATGAACATTTTATAGTTTGTGATTGTTTCAGAATTTCAAAATGACTTCCTTCTTTACTGATGTCATTTTGAACACTTTAGGTCATATGATATCATATATATGGTCTAATTGTTGATATTTGAACCGAACATCATATTTTTCATTTTCACTTTTTTTTAAAGCTTTTTTAAAAAAAAAAAAAAAATTTAGATAGAGACAGCTGAGGAGTGACAGGAATGTGGGGAGAGAGAGATGGGAAAGGACATGCAGCAAAGGGCTGCAGGTCGGATTCAAACCCTGGACTGCTGCTACCAACTGAGCTAATCGATACCCCTTCATTTTCACTTTTAATCTACTTAGAATAAAAAAGGCTGAATTCTGACATTTGTATGCAGCTTGTGTCACTCAAATCTAAAATGAAAATATGATGAATTATTAATGAATACAGACAAATAAAGTTTGAGAAATGTAAAGGGCAAACTTCAAATCTACATGTGGTTAAGGTTAGGGTGTGAGAGGAGGCAGGGTGGGGGTGAAGGAGATGGGGGATCTTCTCCACAGGAGAGCTTTTGGTTTTCTGGTTTCTGGTTGTCGTCCTCCCCTTCATCTCATCAGAGTTCATCATGTCATCCCTGACTCTTCTCCCCATCTCTTTGAGCATCCCCTGGCTTTCCCCTCCTCCAGCCTCCTTCTGGTGGTGTACAGCCATCATCCTCTCAGTGATTGGCAGACTGTGCCTCCATCTCTCTCTTTCCTTTCTGTCCTGCTCCAGAGCTTCCTCCAGCTGTTTGACTCACCGGGGAGTGTCATCTGAAATGTTCTCCTTATCAGTGAACCAGATTCTGCCTCAGCCTTCACATCGGTCTCGGCACAGCCAGACTCCTGTGTTTGGATCAGCTTCTTTAAGTGCTCCACCTCAGAGAGTGAAGCCTCCTTCCCTTTTTGCTTCTTCCTTTTCTCCTGGGGCCTCTTACAGAGAGACTCCAACGCAGAACTGGTCTTGTCATTTGCAGCTCGCTGAGGTGCTACAGCCAAGTGATCGTGTTGCAGGGATGCTGAGCAGCTGTGTGGTCTCAGTTCTCAATCAGAAAAGTCACAGATGTAACCATGTACTGCTGACAGAGGCAGCAACAAAACACATTTCAGCCACCTAAAATAATCAACATCAGACTAAGTGTACTTGCCTATATCTTGAACATTTTCACCACTTAACCTTGGTATTAGGCAGTCCTATCTTAAGCATTTATATCCATGTATGCTCTCTTCAGTGTTACCAGACTTCATTGACAAAAAATAAAATTTTGCCTAACAGAACATTGGAGCTGCTGGTGTACTGTGACTTTTGAGAGACCGATATAACTGCTTCAGTTTTCCATCAAAAGTGCCTTTGATGGTAAGGTAAAACATACACTTCCCCCTGTACAACAGTACATTTCTTATCTTCTGTGGTTGTCCTCCAGCTTGTCTTCCACCGTCTACTGTAAGTCACACACTGACTATGGATCAGTACCTCATAGAACCACACTTCAAATATCCCTTTAATAAAGGCTGCATTCCATTTTAGCATGCCAGTAAGTCAGTGAGCAAGCATGCACAACACTGGAGTCTGACTCAAACAGAATGCAGCCATCATAAACGTTAGTAATGTTACATCTGTGCTTTCTATGCTGCAGCGTCTAAAATATCTGCAGCCAAAAAGGTCCGTAGTCAAGTGCATGACACATGATCACACACAAGTGTGTCTGTGTCGTGGAATCTGCACAAAGATCAACAAGTCTCTGCAGATGTAAAGCACATAATCACACATTAAAAACAAAGTGTGATAGGTGAATTATGAAAAGTATTTTCATGTGTGACTGTTAATCGTTACAGAATTAGGGAGGACGATAAAAACTGGCAAAAATGCACTGGTCAATTTTGAGATTTTGGGCTATTTTGCGTCCACAACATGTCTTCTTTCAGATAAGTGGAAAGAAAATACCCCAAATCCACAGTCATGTGTTTATTTGACTTCACTTTGTCTGTTTGTGTCAGTAGATTTCAGCAAATGTTAGCATTAGACAATGCCTCATTTGCATAATTAAACAAAACATTTCAGAAAACTTGTAATAAAAATTTCCCTTTAATTTGAATTATTTATGATGTTAGAGTAGCTCATAGCTAGACATGTCCTATCTCAGTGTTTACCAGCAGATGGCCTTAACAGGGCAGTTTTGACACTTGTGTGTGATGTTACAGTTGTTGATGACAGATTGCGCCTCATGTTTAACGGCCCCGCCCATCCCACCACACACTGACTCAGAAAAAAACAAAAAAAAAACAGGAAATGAGCTGAGCAAAAAGCCTCGACACATCAGAGCAGCTCATCGCGTTGACATGTGTGATGTATAGGTTTCCTGTGAATACATATTCAGATAACTGAACTGAACTTTTCTGGAGAGATTGGAGAAGAAGGGACAAAGGCATTATGGGAGCATCTTCCTCTGGCTTGTTGGATGAGGCCAAAATCGCCCACATTAAAGGTAAAACAAAGATAGATGTGCACTCTTTGGTGCTGTCTGTAGATTTGGACTCTTCTTTGGACTTCTCAAATATGAGTTCTCCACAGAGAGCAAAGTGAATGAATGGAGAGGAAGTAAGAGGGAGAGATGTATAGTAAAAGAGAATTAACAGATGCTGAAGGGGTAAGTGATAGTGACACTTGTAGTCACAGCTGAAGCAGTAGAAGTTGCAGTAGTAACAGTAGCAGTTATAATTAGTAGTTATCACAGAGAGAGTAATTGTGGTGGTAATTGGTGCAGTTAAGGATGGTTTACCCTCCACTGTGTATCTGCTTTAGAGCTGTTACAACGACTGTCCTCAAACACAACATTATTTTCTAAATATCCTAACATTAACCTAATATACTGTCCATATATGAATGGTATATCCTGCTAATTTTGGGGTATTTTACAACGTGACTGAAAAAACACATAGAATCTAACGTAATCAAACACACATGTCAGATAGGACTTGTGCTGGACTGTATTGTGCTGGAAGGTGTTTCTACATTTATGTACGAGATATAACATAATTGAATTTTGACCTTGATTAGACAGCTTTCATTTAAGAAGTAGACAGGAAACATGGGGAGGGGTGTGTCAGGCAGCAAAGGTCCCCGGAATCAGAGTGGGGACGTTGTGGCTTTATTTACCAGCCTTAACCGCCAGGCCACAGAGCTTAGCGTGTGTGAGTGTAATAAAAAGTGTGTCGATGTGTTTTAAAACTGTCACATATGATGGTTTTAGCTTCGAATGAAGTTTAAAACAGAAATAACTGTGCTGTGCTACGTGAGCTCAGCTCTATGTGTGCATTCCTATACATGTTATCAGCACTGTGACATCCTGTCTCTAATCTCCACTGTAAACTAGAATCTAATTACAGCCATTTTCAACTATTATAGTATTATGGGTTGTCTGATCTGTGTGTGTGTGTAAGATGAAACACTATACTCTATAAACAGATGATAAACAACAGATTATGACTGATCCACATCCTCCACTTCAGAGTACATTAATCCAGCTCTTCTTTCAAATCGACAGACATTTTAAAAAAACTCAGACTACTGTAAATGTCTTTAAAGGTGTTAAATACTAAACCCTATGAAAATACCCACAACATAGATTACATAATAGATCTTTGATTATGTATTTTAAAATATTCTTATCAGTGTGACTTCTTTCGACAAATTCAATCACATTAATTGGCATCATACCCACAAACTCTGTGTGTGTGTGCGTGTGTGTGTGTGTGTGTGTGTATGTGAGACTTGTCATGATTACATCATTCATTTTTTGAGCATTTTTGTGTGTGCCTCTGGGTAACTGCCTTTTTCCTCTCAGTGTCACCTCATGTCCTCCACACTAACTACTGAACTCAGGTCACAGCAGCAGCAGTGGGATACCAGAATCAGGAATTTAAAGCCTCCATCTACAGTATATATTCTATGACTGAATGGGCTACCCCAAACTTGATTAAGCCGTCCAATAGCATTCAATGAAAAAGTCTTCCTGGAGTGTTTATGTGTCCAGTTTATGTCTTGTGGTCTTGTGGAAGTGTTGGCAAACAGTAACTGTCATCAATTTGGAGTCATTCCTTTTAGTTCAGTTTTTGTGTCCAACCAACCAATTAGCCACTAAATGCTTCACTACATTCACTAGTTCATAATTTTCCCATCTTTATTTGACGTTTTTTTTTTGTTTTTATATAAAAACAAGAACAAGGTTGATGAGAACAGCAAGAGCAACAAAACAGTTGCAGACCATAAAAACAAAACAATGAGCTGAAAGAAGCTAAAATGCCCTGTAGTACTCATAGTTTTACACATAGTTATTATACTTACTGATCGTTAATATGAAAATATTAATTTGTGAAGCTTTAATATTCACATTTTCTCTATTAATACTACCACCTATGGTTACTATCTACAAATGGCTTTGTGCAATAAATAAATAAGCAGATTTTTCAGTTTCAGTCTAAAAAATTATACTTTTCAAAATGTGTGTTTGTGTGTTTCCAGGACTTGTTGACCGTACGTTCCAGAGCTTCAGTGTGTTTTACCGTCAGCAGTATTCTGCAGCCTACTGTGGACACTTACACCAGGAGGTGGAGCCTAAGAAAGAGGGGAGGGGCCTACTGCTTACACGTGGGGTAGGAGCTGCATTTGTCAGTCAATCAATACTGCTTTACTCTTTATTTTTTCTTTTTTTAAGAACATTAAACACAAACCTCTCTCTCTCTCTCTCTCTCTCTCTCTCTCTGTACAGCCTCAGTATGGTCCAGAGGAAGTGTTGTACCAAGGGTGTGTTAAGTTCTCTTGCTGGGATGAGCAGGGAAAGAAAAGCAAAGAGAGATACATCATCCTGAGAAGAGACTACAAAGTGGAGATATATGAAAACAAGGAGGTAGCGCGCACACACACACACACACACACACACACACACTCACAAACAAGCATGCAAACACACATACACACACACAGGCGGGAGGAAGTCATTTGCATCATGATAAGTGCTTTGACATTACTTGACTTAAGGACATGTCAACTGTCCTCACAATTATGGTACGTCCTCATAAAGTCGGTATATATTTCAATGACATGTCCTCATATACAGGTCAAACCAACGCACACACGCGCACACACACTCACAAACTTGACATTCAGAATCATATGTATACTGGTGCTTGATGTTGTTGTCTGTGTCCTCTGTAGTCTTTCAGTCGTGGATGTGCAGCTAAGCTGGTTCTCAAGACAGCAGGGGGCAGTGTGTTTACCACAGAGGAGGAGTCCAGAGATCACCTGGAGCAAACCTGTGCTGGAATACTCAACGGTAGCATTCATTTATTCCTTCAGTATATGACAATATATCAACAGTATGTAACAAGAGCTGCTTCACTGTGTTAACATGCAGACGTTTAATCAGTTTCAATGATCTAATGTGTGATCAGTGATTCAGAGATTCACTGTCGGTATAATTGTCAAAGCCAGAGAGAGAAGGAGAAAATAACTAAACTCAAACTAAATCCCTCAGCTTCACTGAACAAATCAGCCCAAACTGGACCTGACCCAAACCCAACACAAACTGAAACCAGATTTCTGCTACCAAACCTACTGGGTCCCATCAAAGTGTCAGGTTTTGGGTGAAGTTCGGGACATTTTCTTGTGTTTGGGTGTCAAAAATTGTTAGTACTAGATGGGTTCAGTTTGATCGTGTCTTAGAGACAAAGGAACTATACCTACAACAGTCTGTTGGTAGTTGCAGGTTTTCTTGTGAACAAAAATAACATTGTAATTTCAAGATGTGTTACACTGACATCACCACCACCAAGAGTGTGCCAAGCTCGTTTGAAGGTTTGACTACAACATCTAGTCATTGGGGGTGGACGTGACTGACACCAGAGAGACGCTTCTGATTATCTTTGTGGTTTTCTGTTAACCATAATGTCAACATTTTTCTAACATTACCCAAGTAATTTCAGTTTTCCTGGGTTGTTTTGAGAGACTGTAAACTTATTACTAATACAACTACTAATTATTAAATAATTAAAAACATGACTAAGAGTCAAGAGTGGCTGTCACTGGTTAAAATGAACTTCAGCTGCTTTTATTTTGTTGAACAGAAACAAATTCACCTTTCAGAGTAAATTCAGTTAAACCCACATCTGTAACACCACTGTCTGTGTTTGTGTCTATGTGTGTGTTTAGAAGCAAAGGAAGATTCTTCTTCGGTGGTGTCGTCTCCAGATACGTTTGCTGTGTATCTGCACCTGCCTTACACAGGCCACACCTGCTTCCTTTTCCAACAGGAAGAGGAACGAGATCACTTCCTGTCTGCCCTCAAGACCTGCATTAGGCACTGCAACCTTGGTAAAACAGAAACACTCACATGTACATCTTCTCTGTGGCACTTTCACTCTTATGGGGGTTGTGCTGGACAGTCTGGTCCTACAACACAAGAATTGATACCACAGCTTCCTCTTTCATATGAAAAGTTGCATAAAATGTACCCACTCATCAGTTTTGCTGTGACAGTTAGTCTGGTATATGACTAGTACCGTATAACGGCCAATGTTAGCTTAGCTATCTTTGAGTAACTGACTTGACTATGACTCTTCTCTACTTGTGCTATTACTGCTATTACTCTCCCACATGTTAGCATGTCACAGATTTCAGTGAGAATATTTCAGTGGTTTAATCACAAAACCTAAAACAAGAAATTAATGTAAGAAATTAGCTCATCAAACCTCATAAAGAGAAACATGTATAGTTTCTTGACTTTGTTTTTTTTTTGCCTTTAGTCAGGTCATAAACAATTATAACAAACATTATAGCAATGGACTCAGGAGAATATTGAAAAATGTTAGATGTCAATAACATTATCTTGTTATTGTTGCTTGCAACAGCTGTTTAGTAACATGGTCTTGCTTTAAGTCCAAAGCTGGAGTTCACTAGGCTCTCTCCAAAACGAAACAAATGCCTACCAACATGCCTTAAGCTTGCTACTTAACATGTACTGTGACTTGTTTGTTTGCGTAGGTAATATCTTCCAAAGCAATTGTTGAATTTATTGACATTCTCTTTACACCACAACAACAATTAATAAAAAAAAATGCCCTAAAAAAAAAAATCCAGCATCTGTGGCTGCAGCACACCAGTAATAAGGCTATGGCCTTCCTGCATGCACACCCCCATGTAGTTATTAGTTATGTGTTCTGAGGGAGTATCTTTGGAGGGAGGTTTGAGGGGAAGTTGTGAAATGTTTGAGTAACCTTTAAAATTCCAAAGAAAGAACACTTAATTAAAACAAAAAATAAGCTAACAAGTCCTTTGATAATCTGTTCTTTTAATTACTACTGCAGTTATTTAAAAGATACTTGCAATTGAAACGGATGATGTACAATAGTACACGTCTTAATTATACATGTGTACTTACATACAGTATTTGTAATTGTTAAAACAATACTTGAGTCATAACTACCTCCCACTACTGTGGTGGTGTGAGACATATAACAATTTAAATCAGCCTCAACACTTTAACATGTCTGTAATGTCAGATATGGTGTTTTTAAGTTTTTAAAGCGGCTGCAGCACAGTACTCTTTCGGGTTGGCAACTGCCCTAGCGACAGATACAAATATTAATGTTGTTGGCTTCCTGTGTGGTTAGCTAGGATACACACCAGAAACAGCCCCTTTACTTCTTCAAGTCACGCGGTTGCGAAAACACAGCATGTCATATCTGCACAGCCATCGAGCAATAACAGGAAACAACACACGGCCGGCCAGCACTGACTGTTTTACTTTAGTTTGATTTTCATGGAATCTTTCATTTCATAAACTGACTGGGGGGCTAATCTTTCTTAAATCTTAATTTAAAGCTGCATCAACTGATATTTTCAATAGAAACAAAAGACACTGAGAGACGTTGCAGTTCCTTCAGCTCTACTGTCCCTTTTAGCATCTTTCAGCTCATTGTTTTGGCTTCATGGCTACTTTAACTTTACAGTTTTGATTCAGTCTCTCATCAACTTAGTTCATCCTGCCTTTGTACACTGCTGTTCAGCACCAAACATGAATATATTTTGCTGCTGCATGTCCTTCTATTGAGTTGTGAAACATTATGAGACAATATTTGACTCAGTCTTAGCGACATGGCCAGAGACAGGACCCCAAATTAATGCTGTATGTGTAAATAAACAACTGTTACTAACACATTAGCCATAGCAACTTTATGAGGCAGAAATATGTCTAATGTCTCTATTTGTTATGGAGTTCTGTCCCCAAGAGGCATACAGACTGATTTACGTTGTTTGATAAAGCTAGTTTACTGTTGTTTGAGACGATGCATAAAAGTATTTCCTTGGAAACTTCAGTAAATAGCTTTGAGTGCAAAAAGGCAACAGCTTATTTACAGTTGCTACATGGGGAGAACAGTCATTTTGTTAAATTGAAAACGAAGCAATGTCACCACATTGGCTGAATTTTTGTGCGTGTGTTTGCATGTGTGTTAATGAACCCGCTGTTAGGTTAAATTCAGACGAAGGTGAGCATATCAGTTAGAAATGTGTAGTGATGAGATCAACTAAATGACTGTTAACTTTCTGCAGACAACATTGTAGGTGTTTGAACATTTGAATCATATCACGTCAGTGACATCAGCGAGGAAATGACTTCATGCTGCTCGTCTGTTTTTAGCAACATGAGTGTGTTTCATGCTGATGGCGTTAATGGTAAAGGGAAGTGCACAACATTAGTGGAGCTTTCTGTTCCTCATAAGTCTTCCATCAATTAAGCAACAATAGAATACCCAAAAGTCTTATGAGGAACTGGACCAACAAAAGAAATACATTTAAATGTCATGAGATGTGAAATATAACACCACTCAACACAATAACACTAGAACTAATAACTGTAAATACTGAACGGTAAAAAACATAGCAGTGGCAACTTATATGCAAGATGTGAACAGTTTGTGAACAGACTGAAAACAAGACAAGTCATGTAGCCGCATCTTCTTTCCTCTAGAAGGATTTCCAAGTCCACAAACACCAACAATGGGTTAGTCTGTATTTCAGTAGTTTATGACTTTTGTATCTTGTCTGTGGCTCTCAGCTCCAAATATAGCTTCTTCTTTACAAAATTATTTTTGGGTTATATTATGCCTGACAGACAGCAATAACCTGGTTACTGTAGTTTTTCATAAATATTACTCGAACAGGAGGAAATGATGTATTTGTCAAGGACTATTTTCAGCAGCTGATTAATTCACCTTAATTTAGTGAGTATTTGTGGGATGGTGTGTGTGGGACTGAGTCAAAATTACCAACAGTGTGTGTTCTTGGTAATGAAGGAATATGTAACCAAGCCCTACAGCCCTACAACAAAACAACCACTGTAAAGGTTTTTGGTTCATTGGTTTGCTCGGGACTGAATCTTGTCAAATGTGTTCTAATGAGCATGATGATGTCCACAGAAGTGACAGAGACTTGTAGAAACTAACTAAGTCCACTTCCTGCAGACCCCTGGTGTGATTCATCTTATGAAAACCAGGCGTACATCCAAGCCCTCCGACTCTACCGACAGGACAAAGGATGCTATGAATCCTGGGAAATGCTGCTGGGCACTGAGGAAAAAGTCAGTGCACATACACACACACACACACACACACACACACACACACACACACACACACACACTCACACAACTTTCTGCCTGTGGTCCTTTGTCCTTTGTGTGTTTGTATGTGAAGGTGCTCGCCTCCCAGGTGATGGACGAAGTGTTGCCATGGCTACAGAGTCAGCTTCAGTCAAAAGTAAAGGGCAAGAAGACTGAGAGGATCCGGCAGTGGTTGGCGGTGAGTTCAACTAATACACCTACAATGTAGCTGCAGTGACAGGAACACAACGCTGAAATCATCTGCATCAGCTGGTTCATGAATATTACCAAACTCTGTGCTGAGTTCGCCTCTGTGTTATCAGTCATGTTCCACACGTCTGTATCTTTCCTGTTGCTGCATCGCTCATGCTAGGCTTGCTAAGTTATTTCTAATGGTCCCTGAATGCAGCATGCAGTATATAAAAGCTTCATACTGTCTAAATGTTTGAAGGATCATTTCACTCCAATGAAATGAAGCATTTTCTCTCCTCAATTGAGTGCTATCAAGTCAGGCAGAATGTCGTATTCACCCAGATTTCAAGAACTACAGAGTTTCTATGGAAGAAAGTAGTTCACAACCAAACATGTTTACAATAGTTTTCATTGAAACTGAATATCCAGAAAATCAGCAAAAGAAAATGTGAATTTCTGTGTGTTTCCATCCACTACTCTCATGTGGATATTTGGACACGTTAAGATAAACAGTTGCGGGCATTAATTCTCCAGCTGGGTGCCATTAAACCACTGCAGAAAAAGAGAATGCAACAAGATGACACCATTAAATGAGCGCCAGTTGAACCTGAAATGGTGGAAAGTGGTGTCGAAAGCTTGATGGAAAAATGTAATTTATGAGTAACAGAGACATTCTGAATGAAAAGCTTCTGTGTCGACTAAATATCAACTTAATAATCAAGTAAAACCAGATTGTGTGAGATGTCGTGATGTACTCAATGAAATACCCATAACTCCAAAAAATGTGAAATAATTACATCATAATTTGTGAAAAGTCTGAATTCATATTTTGTAATGTCTGTCTGCAAGATGACAAAAAAAAAAAAATCTAACATTTTGAGACTCACAAGACTACTACTAAGATCATTTTTATAATATTCAAATTCAAATTCAAATTCAACTTTATTTATATGGCACCTTTCCTACCAAGGTAACTCAAAGTGCCTTACAGGGATAAAACAAAGAAAATAAAAGACAAGCAAAGTAAAACATGAACAACAAAGAAACACCCTGAAAACCCAAACCTCCCACCCCCACACAGATATACACAACTACATACACACTCACACACATACAATGCCATAGGCACCCACACACACAAACATACACACATCCACACACATATATTTTTAGTGAGGAGACATGGCTGGGCACCGAAACCTGAGATGAGGAAGAACCTACCGTTTGGGGGCCGCTCACACCGAGAGGAGCCATGGTCCATGACCGCGGGGGGCGCCGCCACAGGGGCCACCCCAGCCCAGGCAGACAGGAGGCCCCACACCAAGGTGTGGAGCACACTAGCCTCCCGGGCCAGGACCGCCCACGGGACGGCACCCCCATCAGTGGGCCAGAGACAACTCCCGGTGTGGTAGGCCCCCAGGAGGAAACACTGGAAAACTGAGGGGCTAAAACAGTAAAATAAGATAAAAGGTATAAAAGCTAGAAACCATAAAATAAGATAAAAGGTATAAAAGCTAAAACAGTAAAATAAGATAAAAGGTATAGAAGCTAAAACAGTAAAATAACATAAAAGGTATAAAAGCTAAAACAGTAAAATAAGATAAGATAAAGGTAAAAAGCTAGAAACCATAAAATAAGATAAAATGTATAAAAGCTAAAACAGTAAAATAGGATAAAAGGTATAAAAGCTAGAAACCATAAAATAAGATAAAAGGTATAAAAGCTAAAACAGTAAAATAAGATAAAAGGTATAAAAGCTAAAACAGTAAAATAACATAAAAGGTATAAAAGCTAAAACAGTAAAATAAGATAAGATAAAGGTAAAAAGCTAGAAACCATAAAATAAGATAAAAGGTATAGAAGTTAAAACAGTAAAATAGGATAAAAGGTATAAAAGCTAGAAACCATAAAATAAGATAAAAGGTATAAAAGCTAAAACAGTAAAATAAGATAAAAGGTATAGAAGCTAAAACAGTAAAATAACATAAAAGGTATAAAAGCTAAAACAGTAAAATAAGATAAAAGGTATAAAATAAATAAATACATAAATAAATAGATACAATTGAATAGTTATATAATCCGACTAAAACATGGAGGTGAGCATAAAAGGAATTTAAAAGGAGTTAAACAAGTCAGTTAAAAGCCTGATTAAAAAGGTGGGTCTTGAGCCTCTTTTTAAAAACATCAACATTCTCTGCAGCCCTGAGGTTCTCCGGCAGGCTGTTCCATAATCGGGGGCCATAATAACTGAAAGCCGCCTCCCCGTGTGTTTTAGTTCTTACTTGAGGTATTGTTAAAAGGCCAGCGCCGGAGGACCTCAGGGTCCGCGAGGGGTGATAAGGTAAAAGTAATGTAGATAAATAAGAAGGCCCAAGACCGTTAAGACATTTAAAAACTAGGAAAAGAACCTTAAAATCGATCCTGAAGCGCACAGGGAGCCAATGCAGCGATTTTAAAACAGGTGTAATGTGCTCCCGCCCTCTGGTCCTCGTCAGCACGCGTGCGGCTGAGTTCTGTAATAATTGTAGGTTGTGCATGTTCTTTTTGGGAAGACCAGAGAGCAGGGCATTACAATAATCTAAACGACAAGAGATAAAAGCATGCATCAGCACCTCTGTGCTGGCCTGAGAGAGAAACGGGCGGACTCTGGCTATATTCTTAAGGTGGTAAAAACCTATTTTTGTTATATTTTTGATGTGTGGAATAAAAGTGAGCTCAGAGTCAAAAATCACGCCCAGATTTTTTACAAATTTTGAGGGTTTAAGATCCTGTAATTTTGGTAGAAGTTTCTCTCTCTGGCCTTCAGGACCAATAACTAAAACCTCTGTTTTGTCCCGGTTGAGCTGAAGGAAGTTTGCTGCCATCCATGACTTGATGTCTTCGATGCAGTTAAAAAGGGCATCAATTGGCCCTATGTCATCAGGAGACACGGCGATGTACAGTTGCGTATCGTCAGCGTAACTATGAAAGCTGATGCCGTGTCTCCTGATGACGTCCCCAAGAGGAAGCATGTAGAGATTAAAAAGAAGTGGACCTAAAATTGACCCTTGGGGAACCCCACACTTTATCTCATGGATTTCTGAGGAACATGTATCCATACTTACAAAGAACCTTTGATCAGTGAGGTAGGACGTGAACCAGTTAAGAACAGTACCAGAGAAGCCAACCAGGTTCCTCAGTCTGTTTAATAAAATGTGATGGTCTACTGTATCGAAGGCGGCGGTTAGATCCAGTAGTACCAAGACTGTGAGTTTATGATTATCTAAATTACACCTGGCATCATTTAAAATCTTTAAAAGTGCTGTCTCTGTACTGTGGTTCATCCTAAAACCAGACTGATGGGTCTCTAAAATTTGCTTTGAGTTTAAGAAAACATTTACTTGTTTAAAAACAAGTTTTTCTAAAATTTTACTAAAAAATGGTAAGTTGGATACAGGCCGGTAGTTATTTAAGACATTGGGGTCTAAATCACTCTTCTTCAGAAGGGGCTTCACCACCGCTGTTTTAAAGGCGGTGGGGAAGACACCCGTCTGAAGAGAGCAATTCACCATATACAGCAGCTGTTCCTCAAAGAATGCATAGAGTGTTTTAAAAAACGGTGTGGGAATTGGATCTAAAAGGCAGGTTGTGGGCTTTACCTGGGAGAAAACTCGACCAAGTGTCCTCGCATCAACCAGGGCAAAACTCTCCAGTGTTTCCTCAGGTAAAAGCAATGATCCAGGTGTTAAAAGCTGTTGGGATAAAAGACTGGATCTGATATCATTGATTTTATTTCTGAAGTGGTCTGCAAAGTCCTCGCAGAGGGCTTTATCTGGTGTCCTGGAGGATCTTTTAAAATTTGTGTTTGTTAAGCGGTCAATTGTGGAGAATAGGAATTTGGGATTATTTTTATGGTCATGGATTAGTTTTTGATAATGGAAGATTCTTGCTTGTTTGACTGTGTTATGTAAATTTTGAGGTGTTGATGTAATATTTCATAGTGAACTGTTAGTTTAGACTTCCTCCATCTCCTTTCAGCACTCCTGCATTCCCTTTTGAGTTTTTTAATTTCCTCTGTTCTCCATGGGGGTGTAGGTCTTGTTTTAACTGTTTTAAAAGAAAATGGAGCTACTGAGTCCAGCGTTGCCCTTATTTTATTGTTCAGGTTGTCAGTGATAAAATCGCAGGGTGCTGGTAAAATTTCGGCAGGAGTGCTCTGTAAAATCTGGATAAAATTTGCAGCCACTTCAGAAGTTAGGTAGCGTTTCCTCACTGTTCTCACAGGGGCCTCCCGCTGATTAAAACTGGTGATAGTAAAAAACACGCAAAAGTGGTCAGATACAGCCAGGTCCACAACAGAGGGCGCACCAATGGACAGGCCATAAGATATCACCAGGTCCAAGGTGTGCCCTCTGCTGTGGGTCGGCTGCGTGACATGTTGCTTAAAATCAAGGCAGTGTAAAAGGTTTAAAAATTCTCTGGACACTGAATCAGTGGAGGTGTCCACGTGTAGATTAAAATCACCGGTTATTAAAATTCTGTTAAAAGTGGTATGAATAAGTGATAAAAGTTCAGAGAATTCACTAATAAAAGAAGTGGAATACTGGGGTGGTCGGTAGACTGTCATACAGAGGATAGGTGGGCTGCTAAAAACGAAGGCATGATACTCAAATGATGAGTAGCTGTTAAAAAATACTTCGTTCGTGCGAATGGTGTTCTTTGTAATTGACGCAGTACCGCCCCCTCTTCTGCACCCCCTAGTTGAAAATAAAAAGTGAAAATTTGGTGGGGAAGCCTCAGTGAGAACAACAGGTGCATCAGTGCCAAGCCATGTCTCTGTAAGGAGAATGCTATCCAGGTTATTGTCTAAAATTATGTCATTTATGATAAAAGATTTGTTAAAAAGGGAGCGCACGTTCAGCACAGCCATTTTAACGTCTGTGCTGAACGTGCGCTCATCACGACTCTTCAATGGGATGTTAAAAACACAGTTTGATCTAAAAACAGTCCTGGGTCTTAGTTGTCTGTGTGAGATTATGGTTTGGATTGCGTGGGTATTGACCTGTGCCACTGGGGACACTGAGGGAGGGGCGTGTATGATGTAGGTATGGGGGGGGTGAGGGTGAGTGAGAGTGAGGTGCAGAGGGCCTATGTGTGGGTGTAGATAGTCAGGAGGTGTTTGTAGTGCAGGACCGGACAGTCAAGTCAATGTTGGCTGATAAAAGCCTAGACCCCTCCTGGTTTGGGTGTAGGCCGTCTCGTTTAAAAAGGTGGGGTCTGTTTAAAAACGCCATAAAATTGTCCACAAAAGGGATGCTTTTCCCCAGGTAGTAGCCTTTCAGCCACAGGTGCAGCTGGCGGAGGCGACTGGTGGTGACGTCACCATAGCGCGGCGGGGGAAGCGGGCCGGAAATAACCAGTCGCCTCCCCGTGTCCAACACCCGGTCCACCATGGACCTGAAGTCCTGCTTGAGAGCCTCTGACTGTTGTTTTTTTAAGATCATTAATACCGGCCTCCAGGACCAGCGTAGAGGCCGAGCTGTGCTGTGCACACAGTTGGAGGGCGGAGGACTCAACCTCCTTGACGCAGGCTCCAGGGCGGCAGAAGGTCCGGCCGCCGTAATAACAAAGGATCAAATTACTACTTGTAATGTGGGAGGGCTCACTCAGTGATTAACCAACCAGGCCATTAACATCAAACTCTGCAGCTAACGGGGCTTTTTCTAACATCTTTTAGGTTTTTCAGTCTCGATACTCTTAATGACCTAATTTCCAGCAGCAAACTGCCCACTGTACGCCATCTGTGAGGCGGCAAACAGCAAATGAAGTGGAGCATTTAGCACCTAAAGACTTATTTTTCTCAGGATGTGGTGGAAACCAAAACAGAGCTAAAAGGGGAATGAATATTGATCAGGTTGACTTTAGCTGTTTGCTGACACACCCGCCTCAACAGCTTGTCATGCTGCCCCCAACTGGCCAAAAGAATCAATCAGTGTATTGTAGAAGTATGGAGACGTTTTTCTCCTCCAAGTTCTGATTGTAATGTTGTAATTCTGACTTCTCAGAATTCTGCTTCTTTGCTGTCTTTGACTTTGTGTTCAATTTACTAAAACTCAGGGTTAATTGTGTATTATTATTATGTATTTGTGTGTGTATAGACAGTGCAGGCAACTTACACTTTGGTGCTGGAGCAACTCACCACAAGTCTGGAGGCTCTGAGGGAGGAGTGTCGCAAGACAGCATCAGCTAATCAAGGACTTATCAGATCTGATCTGGACCAGATAATGTCCTCCCACCGCTTCCTGGAGGAGAAAGTCAGAGGTGCATGTTTTTTTAGTACATCTGAGGGTACAATCTGAGTTTCCTGTCTGATAAGAGTTCTCCACTAACTTAAGTAACTCTTTGAAATGTTGTGCGAATGTGTGTGTGTGTGTTCCAGCATGTATATGTGAAGAGGCGGAGAAAGTGTGCAGTGAGTCTGTAGCACCGTACATGTCATCCATCCTCGAAGCGCTCACAGAAAACATAAGTGCAGGGATTCAGGGGATGAGACACACACTGCAAACACAGATGGACGCAGCCTTCACTAATGGAGGAACGGGAGATACAAAGAAGGTGAGAGACATTTGTGTGAATGACCAATCGTTACAGGGATTTTTAATGCAAACTTCACCTTCATTTTTATTCAATCATTATATTTGGCTTAAGCATGTGTGTGTGGGTTTTGTGTGTGCTCTTCAGGCCTTGTCCACTCTGCGCTCCACCAGTCTGGATCAGTGCTACAGGCAGGTGGAGAACCTGACAGAGAAACTTGCAGGTTTAAAACAGCGGTTTGGATTGAGCAGCGTTCAGAGACTGGTTCACTCAGCACATCTGGAGATGGAGACGGTACGGAGCGGTGCTGGAGGTTCAGTCATGGCCTTCAGCTGAGTTTGGCAGAATAAAACATTCAGTACAGGAACCCAAAGCAAATTAGAACAAGGTCAGACAGCCGTACAGTCTGTGTCACAGTGAAATATTGTGTTTGTCATTGGTATGTTCCAGCTGTCAGAGAGTGCTGTCTACACCTTAGAGCTGTTCCTCCAATCATCAAACAGACTACAGCCTTCTCAGATTCCTGTCAAGATGGACAGAGCTAAAGAAAGAGTCCTGAAGGTAAACACATGACAACATCAACCAAAACAACAAACATCAAGTGAAATTTGTGGCAAGAAATGCTTTCAATATGATTTCAATATTTCATACACTAAGTATGTGACTAAAACTAAACTAAATTAAAATAAAATGAATAGATGTGAAATGTAAATGAAAAGATTTGAATATTCTGTATAAGCAGCTGATGCATATGTAGTTTTCTATAATAGCGCTCTGTTAAATAAAGGTGATGATATTAGTTCTTTTTAAGTGAAATGTGTGTGTGTGTGTGTGTGTGTGTGTGTGAGCAGCAGCTGGACTATGACAGCAGAGTTGTCCAGAAGAGACTCTATCAGGAGGCTTTACTGGAGATCACTCTGCCTGCTCTCACCAGGAGGACGGACAACAAGTGGAAGGCTGTAGGTCAAACACACATGACAGTGTACACATTTGCACTCTGTGTCATTGCAGTACAAAGTATTCTACAGAGTGTGACGTGTGTTTTCTGTTCAGGAGCTGCAGCAGTTCGAGCAGTACATTTTCTCAGACTACAGCAGTTTCATCCTGGTTCATAACATCTATGATGATGTGCTGAGGAGCATCCTGAGTAAAGAGATAGAGACAGGTAGACACACACACACACACACACACACACACACACAAACACACAGAAATAGAAATCAGTCAAATGTAATGATGAGGACATTTTGAGAAAAGGAGGGAGTCATTTGCATCATGATAAGTGCTTCTACACTGCTCTTCTTATAAGGACATGTCAACTGTCCTCACAATTACAGTACGTCCTCATAAAGTCGGCCCATATTCCGATGAAATGTCCTCATATACAGGCGAAACAAACACCCACAAACACACACGGCTCTCTATATAGATTGTTTTGTCCAAAAATAAGAGAAATGAATGAAATTCAAGTGTGTGTGAGACAGAACAGGTTGAGATAAAATAATTTTCTAATTAGATGAGCTGATTGTCAACTCAAGTGTTTTGTTTTACAGATGGTCCATCAATCGCTCATGAAATATGAATCAGAATCACAATACAACATAACAAACATCCTTTAAAAAATACAATATTTCATCTTAAAAAGGCTGAATCTCACAATTCACAGAACGTCAGATTTAGTATTTCTTGTGATTTAGCGCCCCCTGTTACTTAGCCTTTAACTTTAACAACAAATAAAACTTTCTGTCCATCAGGGAACATTTTCTCCATAAAATATGACTCAGTTTCACCAAAATCAGTGAAATAGTTGGTGGTGTGTAAAGTGTTACATACTTCTTGCAGGTGATTGGAGCACAGTTACATTACACACTGTGTACTGTGATATTTAATACAATAATATTTAATATACAATAAATACAATTTGAACGCTTAATGAAATCTCTTACTAATTTCTCTGTTCGTTTGGTAGCAGTTTGTGAATCTTTTACAGTTCAGGTTGGATGTTTAAACCGTGTACAGTCTTTTTCTCCTGTTTTGTTCAGCTCCTGTAGCCGGACTCTCCGGGCTTTTAAAAAAAATCCACAGCTGAACCAAACTGTTTGAGTCAACAAAAAAAGTCTCTATTTTTAATATGAATTGTTAAAATATGTACTTTGCAAACTCCAATGATCTGAATGGTGTTTTTATGCTGTCCCCAAATTCCATGAATATATTTCTAGCAGAGGAATACAAAACTCTTCATTTTAATTCATATTTATTTGCCTAAAACACTAAGACTTAAAAAACTCACTACATGTAGCCTTTGTGTCCTTAATGGTAGCCACAGCCCAGTCCTGTCGGTCCATTTATTTGAAATGACACTGTTACATAATAAATGTATATATCTGTCTGGTCCAAACTTAACTTCTAACTTTGTCTCCTCCCCTTTCCACAGCTCTCCAGGATGCTACCAGTAAGAAGACCAACAATCTCTTACTGGACACTTCTGATCTGGCCATCAGTCAGTACAGTCTGATTGGGCAGACGCCTCCTCGCTCTGCACCAGACAGCCCATCCATTCATGCCCGGGACTCCTCCTCAGCAGCACCCAGTGAAGAAGCTGCTCCTGTGGTGGAGGCGGCAGCTCAGACCGTCACAGTTGAGGTTTGCCTTCAGGTTGACCCAGAACCTAACGCTGATGCCAAACCTGACCCCAGCCCCTCTCAGAGCTCGGACCAGATCACAGTGCTTCCGTCTCCTGTGATTGTCGTGACGCAACAGTTTGATGAATTATCGACCGAGGAGGCCTCATGCTTCGAGGAAACCCAGGAAGAGGTCCAGGTTGGAACAGACGCACCGTCAACTACAGCTGACTCTTCCAACCCGGCCACACCTGATGTGCCTGCTAACCCAGAATCCACTGATCCCATCCCAGACTCTCCTGACCTTTCAATGTCCACGTCGTCCTCGCCGCCGTCCACAGATGTTCCATCTGAATGTGCTCAAAGTGATCAACCTGCAACACCTGAGGTTTTTGAGACGCCTGACCTCTCATCTACAGATGTTCCATCTGAATGTGCTCAAAGTGATCAACCTGCAACACCTGAGGTTTTTGAGACACCTGACCTCTCATCTACAGATGTTCCATCTGAATGTGCTCAAAGTGATCAACCTGCAACACCTGAGGTTTTTGAGACGCCTGACCTCTCAACCTCAGATCCAGTACCAGAAGACACCCCTGCTCCCTGCACCTCATCATCACACCCACCTTCTACCGACAGTCCAATGAAAATCAGCTTGGGGTCACTGAGCAAAGCCGTTGGTTCCAATTCCACAGTACCTTTTGTAATGCAGACGATGGCACAGCGAATCACGGACAGAGCTGTCTACCTGACGGGAGAAATAAAGGACAACTGGGAGGTGCAGAGGGTGAAAGAGGAAAAACAGAAAGAGGCAGAAGAGGAGAAGGAGGTACACAAGACAGAGGCAGAGAAAGAAGCAAAAGAAGAGGAGAAAGAGGTAGATGAGAGAGAGACAGAGACAGAAGAAGGGAGAGAAAAGGAGAAAGAGGCACAAGAGAGAAAGACAGAGAAAGAAGTGAAACAAGAGGAAAAACAGAAAGAGGCAGAAGAGGAGAAAGAGGTACACAAGACAGAGGCAGAGAAAGAAGCGAAAGAAGAGGAGAAAGAGGTAGATGAGAGAGAGACAGAGCCAGGAGAAGGCAAAGAAGAGGAGAAACAGGGGGAGAGAGATGAAGGGAAAATGGAAGGTGTAGCACAAACAGAAGGTGAATCTGTCGACGAAGGCTGTCGATCCTCTGAATCTCCAGGAGAGAGCACCACCGTCTCAACCACTGAACAGAGAGAGCATGAGGAGAAGGTGGATGATGAAGGAAAAGGTAGTGAGCTTGGAAATGAGGAAAGAAAAGAGGATGAGGAGGGAGCAGAGGAGAGAGGAGATCATGCTGAACAAGAAGGAAAGAAAGAAGAGGAGAAGGAGGAGGTTCTCCCAAGCCCTCAGCCAATGGAATCAGAGCCAGAGAGTGGTGCTGAGCTACCATTGGACAGTGTGGCTATCATCAGAGCGCTTGTGACTGAGATCAGTGAAGTGGAGACAATAATCAGACCATGTCCCAACAACAGCCATACAACCTGACAGGCACGTTACCATGACAACTGACTGTCAGATCTACATAGTTCAGAGAACAGAGGTGATATAAGGTTAACTGTTCATAATTACTGCATCAGAATTTTATACTACTACTTTAAGACTTTAGTTTTTAGATTTTAAAAGCTACAATGTTTTACTTTGGCTGTTTTTTAATTTCTGAAATTGATAAAATGATAAATAAAGATAAAAAACGATCTTAAAGCTGCATGAATTGATTTTTTGGCCAACACTGACCAACTAGCTCATTAAAACGTTGAAACGATTAACATGGCTAACGTAACAACGAACAATTGTCAATATTCAATATTAACTTTCTTTTTAGCTCGGTTTTGGTCCATCTGTCTGTTGCCAGCTGCTAAAAGCTGTCTGTCTGCAGGATGTCCAGGTAGTATAGGGTGGGTTTTATCCTGAAAACAGCGGCCTGCTGGTGATTAAAGCGTGAAAGCACAGACAGTGAAACCAAAACAATAAAGTTGTGGACAGTGGGCTGTCAATATATGTCAATATATTTAAAAAGTTTTTTTTTTAAATACTATTTTATACTAAATCATATAATAATGATCTTTAATTATGTCATTTTTGGGTGGCATCTATACTTTTTACCTTGTCTGCTGATTGTTCATGTGGCTGATCTTTAGTTTGAATCTTTAATATTTCTTAGACATTCAATGCCTGTGTCCAGCTTGCTTAAAGTTCAAGGTTTTCACACCTTCTTACATGGTCTTTCCAGGCCCAATTCACCCAAACATGATGTAGTTTGAGATTAATAACTATTACATCACAGAGATTCTTTATTTTTTATTTTCTATGAGCATAATGGATGCTTACTAACATCAACAAACAGTAAAAATTGATTTTCTTCCCTTCAAATCCAAAAGAATTTTCAAATACTAACTTGATTTGGTGTGAAACTCCACAGGGTTCCCTCAATGCTCAGATGTAACTGTGAACACAGTGTGATTTTAAAAACAGTCATATGTCATATGAAATGTGACAGTTTTTTTTTATTATTAAAGAACCTGAGGATGAAAGACAGCGAGAGATGGAGCGTATCTATAGTCCAGTACTTGCTTCTGTTTACAGTGTCATGTTACATGTTAAGTAGCAATCAAATCAATTATAAAAACACAATCATATACAGAGAGTAACAATAACTTATGATAAAAACAAAACATAACCATGCATCAAAATATAACTAGTGCAAATATGCCTATGAGTAATACAGTATGCAGCTAACTGTCAGTGTCCTGTGTGAGCCTCCTCTCGTGTAGTTCAGTCAATGGCACAATACATTTTTGTTTTGACAGGAGAAATGATGCTGCTCTCATTCACATTTATACATTCACACATGGAGCTTGTCCAGCAGGAAGTGCCATGCTCAAGGGAACGTCATCATCCAAGTTAGCCCTGCTATTTAAATTGATGAGAATCTAGTCACAGTCCTTGGTGTATTTTGAAATTTGACAATTTGTTGTCAGTTTGTGCACTAATGTTCTTGCAATGACCCTCCACAGCAAACAAGGATGCAGTGAAAACAAAGCCTTCTGAAGCTGAAGGCAGACATTAACATCATAACGTCACTCATCGTGTGACTCAGGTCTCCTGATCTCACCGCTGTTCAAACAGGAAGCACCCGAAAGCTTCATGAGCAGTGCTGTAGTGTCTGATACGTGCACAGTGAAGGTCCTGCAGAAAAACCACTGCCCTCTCCTCCGACATGCACACACAAATAAAAGCGCTCTCCCAATTAGTTCAAGTTCAAATGTGTACTAGTGTCAGTGCATGTAATGCATTCAACACTGTACATGCTAAACAGTATGTTGTATGAGGAATTTAGATGCTTTCAATGTGGTGCCTTCTCAGTATTTAAACAGCCTTAAGAGATCTGAGCCACTTAGGATTACTGATATAATTTGACTTCAGCAATAACAGAAAAACAGTGGTTCCTCCTTTCCTATTTAACAAAGTTCAGATCATTTAAGGAAGTTGGTTTCCCAGATCTCCTCCAAAACAAATGAAGAATAATCTGAAGTGGAGTACACTCAGGGAGCATTAAAACAGAGACTCCAGATCTGTGTCAGACCATCTGTCCCTCTGTGAGCTGCTACATGTGCTGGCAGTCACTTCCTGCAGTCAAAGCTGACATGGTTAACAGATGTCCTGTGTTAGTAAACGCTGCATTCAGGTCAACTCAGCGGGGACAGCCACAGTATCAGGGGTGTGTGGTGGCAGGTCAGTAACATTCATTTTGTTATGTAGTGAAATACTGTGTATCCGTTCGGAAAGTGAGGGCACACTTCTACTGCTGTGACAGAGTTCCTACATTTCTTGTTGCTGAATGTAATACTGCTATGGTTTGACATCAGTAACATGTAGAGTGCACTGGGTGGTGGCCGCAACAATGACCTGAGTCACATGCGTGCACAAGACTGCAGCATTTTAAGCTTCAATGTTAAGAGTGAACATTTCATGGGCCACGTTCACACCGGCTCTGCTCTTTTGAACCTGAACTGGAATCTGACATTTCCCCCTTAGTTTTTGTGATCCTCGTCAAAGTGCGGTTCTTTAAAGCAGGGCAGGTGCCTCGTATGACATGCATGGGGAAAATGGAGAACATGATCATGATTGAAGGGAGTGTGTGACCACCTGTGATGGCTGCAAAGAAGCAAAAAAAGAAGCACCCCTTTATCACTAGCCTCCTCCATTACTCTGTGTCCACGCATCAATGAATCTTCATCGAGCTATCGGACTAATCTGCCACTGTGAAAGCACCCTAAGTTAGAAGCACCACCAACAACAATGTTCCCATTTTATAGTGACACAGACAAACAAAGCTATGTACATCGTAGTGCATGTTAATAAACTAACTGTTCAGCAACAGAATAAAAGAACATGCTTGAGTAAAGAGGCAGATGTTCATGATTACACTGTAAAACATGCAGAAATGAATCAACATAAGAAGACTGTAGCAAGAGGGCAAGGAAGACTTAACTACTTATGTGTTTGACATAATGGTGAATGAATGGAAAGCTTAATGAAAGGTGACCAGTTTAAAATTTGTCAGACCTCATCAGTATTTCAGCCTTTATGATTGTTGTCTTTACACCAACGTGTTGCCTTCAGTCATGAGGGATTCTAGCAGTGATTCTATCTAAAGATATAACATGCAGGATGTGAATGGAGCTAAGACGCCCTGAAGTGTTTAACAAACCAGGCGCGTGTGTGTGTCTATGAGTACTGATAAAAGGGTTGTTCGTCAGGTCTGAAGCCATACGCAGTAGCCGGTCGTCCAGGTGACGAGCTGGTCTGGTCGAACACGTCGTTGCCATCTCTGGAAAATAAAGACAAGACCTTTCTTTATTTAACTGACATCTTCCTCAGATATTTTCAGATTCATGTGTGTCTCCCATGTTTGATATCTTAAAATGCTTGCATTACCACATAACCAATGCCCGGCAGACAGGTAACCTTTGCCAATAAGATCAATGACCACATTTTCTGCTGATTCTGGTGTTTCTTTCACCTGACCCAGTCTCTACGTGCTGTGAGACGGCTCGTGTTTCTGCAGGGTGTTCACTCACCCTGTATGATGCACGTCTCCATTTTGAGGCTGCATATCACTGAAGAAATCTGGGCTGACTGAACCGTCTGCTGGAGTTATTCCATCTAAAGGATAAAATGCACACACACACACACACACACACACACACACACACACACACACACACACACACACACACACACACACACACACACACACATAATGTGACTACAGCAGCTGAAACTGGAAGTAATACAGTAGTTTCCCTCCTCACTCGACAGAGTACTGTACTACAGTACCACACTGACACCAAAAGCTTCAGTGAATACATGAATCAATAAATACAAGCGTGTGTTTCCTTCCTGTTTTATTGTCCACTGAATGCATGCTGGGTTTTGTGGTATTTCTGTTATTAGTCAGTCTGTGCTGCTGTCTGTGCTGCTGGTTCTGATGACCTCGACAATCCTGGAAGTTTGCTCTGCTGACACACTGCTTCTACATCGGGAGCTAATGTGACTAAAACCTTGACAATTCTTAAAAAATAAACTTGATCATTCAGAATTTATATATTAATGTCATTCTTTCAGTGTACATCCATGGATTTATGTGTGTGTGTACCTGCACTGTAGAATAGGTCGGTCCTGTCATCATTATCGTAGAGATATGGTTCAGACTCATCAGCTTGGCGACTCTCGACCATCTCCAACCACTGGTTGTTATGGAAACGGAACTTCTCTGACTGAATCTTCCTCCCCCACTCCTCATCGTACTCCTGGAAAATGAAGGGTAAAGAAATTAGAAAACAGACAAAGACAGGAAGGTGTGTTTCTATTTCTTATTAAAGACTTCTGGTGTGTGTGTGTGTATCAATAATGTGTTTCACTTACAGCGATAATGTCAAGGGTGTTGTCACACACTTTTCTGATCTCTGCATTCTTGTCATGCATCAGATCTATCAGGTAGGCTGGAGCCTCTACAGAGAAGGTTAAAGAAAGAGATTCTCGGAGGGTGATGTCGGATGTTACAGTCTCTGAAACCTGTCTCACCTCAACTTAAAGGAGCAGTGTGTAAGATTTAGTGGCATCTAGTGGTGTACATGCTGACTGCAAACACCTCATTTCACCCTCTCCTTATGGTGGCCACGAACAGAAAATGTGAAAGTCCCTGTCTAGAGTCAATGTTTAGTTTGGCTGGTCAACCTGGTGGACTCTGTGGAAGAGGACCTGCAGCATCTGTAGATCTAAAAGTCTCATTCTAGGGTAACAAAAACATAATTTTCTTAGATTCTTATTTTCAGGTAATCAAACACTAATGAAAACAGAATTATGAATATTATAGTCTATAAATAGAGCCCCCTAAAGCTGACACACTGGACCTTTAATGAGGGATGACCCCGGCTAAATTTAGACTAGACAAGGTGCACTGTGGGAAGGATACGGGTGTCTTTGATGATGACGTCTCGCGTGGCTTGGTGAAAAACCATCTGATAGAAGACGTAGACAATCTGACACACAAACTCATCGTCCTCCTGCTGGGCTGCATTCAACAATCAGAAGAATAACACTGGTCATTACAGGAGGCATGATATCTTTGAACAGTTTTACATTTGAGCATTATTGTCTCTATTTCTAATTTATAAATATAGTCAGAAATGATCAGCTGTATTCATTCAGTGAAACAGTGAAAATCTCAAAGGCTGTGTAAACATTCACTGATCATTGTGTAAACAACATTAACAAAACCAGGTGTGTGTGTTACCGTTCAGCAGCTCGATAAGAGCAGGAATAATGCCAGATTTGGCCAACATGGCGGCACAGGCGTCATCCATGGAAACTGTTCCGATCATTATCACCACCTCCAGGATGAGGTCATCCTCTGCTGAGCCTGAAACACACACACACAAAGAGATGAACCTCACAAGATGAAACTTCATTAAGTGTTGGTGATCGAGGCTGTTGTAGAAAATAAATAGATAACACACAGAACACAACAACTGAGCCAGATCAAGAAGCTTATGTGGTTATATACCAGAGCGTAGCATGAGTATCAACTGGGCTCTAAAACATATACACATCATCATAGTTTCTGTCTATGTGTATTCTCTAAATCTAACCAGTACCTGGTTTAAGTCTGTCTTTGAGGTAGGGTACGAGGTTGTACTCCTTCAGCACCAACTCCCAGTCCAGGTCAGGGATGGTGAGGTTTGCCAGCGTCCCCAGACACTCCAGAACCCACACCTCCTCTTCCTCTGCACGGATCTCTGCTGCCAGATCGCCAACATAGTCCTGACAGAGACAGACAAGACAGAACAGATCAGTCACATCATGAGCCACTTTGTACAATACCTCTAAAAAACCACAGAGTGACATGTTTTTTGAACGGTTTTGTTTTTTATTGTGCTCACTATGAAGAGTGGTTTGGTTGGTCCGTCATGCTGTGAGATGTTTCTGATCATCTTCATCAGAAGGCAGTCTTTCATCTTCAGAGCTCTCTTCATGAGCATCTTCAGCCCATTTCCTAGACAGAGAGACAAACACAAACTCATCTACAACAGAAGTAGTGTTTTTTACAATAATAATAGATTAATCAAACAGAGTTGTCCACACAAACGCCTCTCTTCTGAAGCCAGAAACCGAGTCAAGACACAAGTCAATAGTACAACACCAGCACTGACAGAGAATAATATGTCTACCTGTTCAAAGTGTCAGCAGTCTGGAGGATTTTACACAGACACTGAGTCATTATCTGGTCATAAAATGCAGCTCAGCTTACCTTCACACATGAGCTGTGCATTCCTCTTGTTTGCAGCGAGGTTGATACAGATGGAGATGATCTCGCCTTCCATTTCCTCCTCGCTGTGCTCATACAGCATTCGCATTAGCTAGACACAAACACGAGCACAATTTTACCTGACTTTAGAAATATAAAAGTCGGTGTACGTGCTGAAGTGAACACTTTGAGTTAGTCTGAGGTGAGTGGCTCTCACTGTACCTGAGGTATGCAGTCAGTGTAAACAAACATGCCCTTGAAACGGTCGTCGATGCTGATGTGATACAGGATACGCATGGCGACCTGACGGTTGCTCTCGTCACCTGCAGGACAACAAACACACACAAACACCTGTCAAGTTATTCTGTCAATGACTGACCACAGCTGGTACAACTGGAGCTAGCAGCTAGCCATGCTAGCAGAACTGTGGGGCTGAAACTGAAAAACAATTAATACATAAAAAGTGAATTTTAGGAGCTCCATAGCTTTATGAATAAAGCATAATGCGCTGCATATGTAATATAGACAGCAGACTGTTATGTGTGTACTGTTACCCAACAAGGCAGTCAGTTTAGGCAACAGTCCGACTTCCACCATCTTGGCTCTGAGTCCAGAGTCAAAGGAGAGGTTGAGCAGCAGACGCAGAGTCAGGTTTAACAGGTCGTCATGGTCACAGGGAACCAGACGAGCCAATCGTTCTACAGTATCCACCTCAGCCTGAACGAACAGAGAAACAGATGAGAAATGTTTAATGATGCTGATCCTCAGTCAGAAAGAAACAGAACAGTTCAGAAGATTGAAACAATAAATTCAATAAGAAGAATTAGACATTATTTCAATGAATAGATATGTACTGTACATAACTAGGACTAAAATGAACAACTCATTTTCACTGATTCAACTGACAAACAACTCAGATGGTCAAATAAAATATAAACATACAATGAAAAAGGAATATATTAAATGCAAAATCAAATAACAGACACACAAACACACATGATAACTCATTTCCAGCCTGAGAAACTGAAAGGTTGTCAGCTTTAACTATTAATTGAGGACACATTTGTGACTGATTCCAGGTCAGTTCGTTCTCTGCCAGTGGTGGAAATAGACACATTTGCCACTTGGATGGGGTGTGGGGGGGTCCCTGTACACCCTTTTAGTCATGTGGGTCATGTAATAGTGTGTTTTGTGCCTTATCACTTTGCTGAAACGAGTAGAATGTGAACCACCTAAGCCCAGCCTACGCTGGGTCACCTGGAGGAGGGTGAATGATGTTCCAGGAACACTACTGAAGCTATGTCCAGAAGTAATAGTAATATCTATGTGCACAGCCTTATTGTGTCTGACCAATGGTCAGAGGAAATGATCTGATGGTGCCCCCACCAAATCCTCACACTGTAAAGGCCATGATAAGAAAATGTTTGTTATTCTGACTTGAATAACTGATTTATAAATTATCGTTAATTGATTCTCAAAACCGATTCATTTACTGTAGAAACTTTTCATCTATTTACTGAATCTGTAATTTAAGGTTGATATCAGGAGGATGCACTCTGTTCTTGAATCTTGGATTATGGTAAGATAGGTCAATCACCTTTTTGTAGACTCACGGCTGAGTAATTACTAACAGTGCATCTCCACTCACCATGTCATTCTTGTTCTCCAGGAAGATGGAAAGTTTTTTGAGGAATGACACCACCAGGACCAGCAGCTCCTCATCATCCCGTTCAAGAACTTTGACCAGCAGACCAACAATGTTTTTATTCCTCATCTTCAGCTCGGTTCTGGTGTCCTCAGCGAGGTTCAACAGGAGGTAAAGAGACACTGAGAGACGGTGAAAGAGATAAAAAGAAAGGAAGAGGTGAAGAACAGATGGGAAGTCATCATCACTCCTGTCAAAAACTTGTGTTTTATGTTTCATAAAGTTACCAGCTATGAACAGAACTAATGCTTGGAGTGGAACATTTACATTTAGTCATTTAGCAGACGCTTTTATCCAAAGCGACTTACAGAGAAGGGAACAATCAAGGTACAGTGCGATAAGAAAGCGTTAGTGCAACAATAAGTGCTATGACAATTCTTAAAGGGGTAGCTTTCTCATGTCCAGTTGTAGGTAGTGCTAGGAGAGAAGGTAATCTCTGAAGAGCTGGGTCTTCAGGAGATTTTTAAAAGGTAGAGAGGGACGCCCCTGCTCTGGTAGGAACTGGTAGTGCGTTCCACCAACGGGGAACAACAAACGACGGGGTCCTCAGGAGGAAATGATAGATACAGCTGAGTGTCATCTGCATAGCAGTGATAGGAAAAGCCATGTGAGCGGATAAACAACACTGTGAACTAATGTTGCTTTCAAACAGGTGGAGATATGCAGATGGAATGGCTGGTAGCTCCTTTAAACTATGTTATTTATTTTGATTTCTAGCTTTCTAGCTTTATTGCTGAAACACTTATAACCTATGACAGAAATACAGCCATTGGAAAAGGAAGCAGAGGGTTTGGATTCAAGATCAGCGAAAAGATTCAGCCAGCCAGATCAGCTGGACCAGACACAAAGGCGGGTGCTGTGACCACCCCAGGATGAGAGGAAGAGAGCAGGGCTACACCCAGCAAGGCTGCTCCTGACTAATGTCTGCTTTGGACCAAATAGTCTGGCCAAACAAACAGGAAATCAGAGAATGTAGTGTCCACATCTATACAGAGACCTGCTCCATCAAGAACACTTGATAGCTGGACCGTGCTCTGAGCTCATAGAGCACAGGTCTGTGGCAGGATGACAGGCAGACTCTGTGTTTACATCATCATCAGACACAAATTCAAAAAATATACCGCAGAAATATTTTCTGGGTGTATACGTGTATGATAGATGTATATAAACTGTAATAATAAACTGTATATACTGATAGTTTACCCTAATGTAACTTGAATTATCTGTTATGTTCTACGTGAATGAAGGGACTACAAACATTCATTTACCTGTACAACCTTGTGCCGTATAATGATGAATAAATAGCCTTAATAATGGGGTTAGTACTATTCTACAAAGTGGTAAATATGGTTGGAGAAGTTATATAATGTATTATTTATACGTGGCAAAGAATGCACATTATTTTGATCTTAAATTGGAATGAAGTGATGCATCAACTTTCACATCACAGCAAATATAAAGATAAAAGTTGAAAGGCTAGCGTACCTCTGAGCAGCTGCTCCTGTTTGGCCAGAAGGCCTTGGTATTTTCTCATGGCTTTGTCCTGGTCCCTTCTGAGCGAGCCGTTCTCTGGTGCTGACTCACGTATAGAAAGGAGTGTTAAGGAACATGTACTGTGCGCACATGAAAGAAGTCGGGTAAACTATTGAGGAGGAGTGTAGAAATATGACTGACAGCTCAGTCACACAGATGCACATGAGGTCAAAGGATATAAGCCTTGTTCTTCTTGCGTAGCTCCTCGCGCCACACATCATGTCTCTTCAGCTCATGTTCCACCACGCTCATACACAACGCTCCTATTTTATAATGACTCACCACTCCATGAAACTGGGAGAAACTGCAGGAGAGGAGAAGAGACGTGTCATGTAACGGGATGAATAAAACAGTAAGACATACTAAAGAAGCGTGTGTCAGTCTGTGCGTGTTACCTGGAGAAGCAGAAGAAGATGTAAATGATGATGGTAGCCAGATCTACACTCTGTTTCCAGTCCTCCCTCAATACTCTGGCCAGAGCACCTAGAACTGCCTCTACACACACACATACACACACACACACACACACACACACACACACACACACACACACACACACACACACACACAGCGTTTTCATGTGAGGTGACATGACTCACACAGGTACAGAAGACTTTGGCACCAGCTCTGCGTCAAAACAAACACAGCTAAGTTTGAACATGTGTATGAGCTACATTTCTAAAGCTCAGTGTTAGCAGGCAGAATCAAAGTCTACCGTTGTGCAGCAGCTCCTCCAGGTTATCAGGGTTGCGGGCGAGCTGCAGAATAAGAGCAGAGCCTCTGATCTTCTCCGGGATGCCTTCATAGAGCAGTTCAATGTACTCATCCACTCCGGTTATACAGGCTTCCTCGTTTATCTACAGACAAAATAAACACACACATTCACACACTGCACACTAATCCAGTCAAATTAAATAAACATTTTGAAGATTTGAAGTCTTTCAGCAGCAATATTGTTGATTAAACTAAACTGAAATAAATAAATGAGGAGTGAGATTATTGCCTTGAATTTGGTGTTGGTATAAATCAGGTTAGTGAGCTCAAAGACTAAATTTAGTGAATACTGTCTGAGTACCAAGGTCAAACTGAAGTGGTGATAGAGGAAAGAGTCAGTCTGTGTTTTTACCTCCATCCCTTCAAACGGCGTCAGCTCTCTGGGTTTCACAGTTCTTTTCTCTTTCTTCTCCACTGGTGACACAAAAACACAAACTGCTGACAGCAAAAGCATCACACAGTCCTGGATTTACTTCAGAACTTTAATAATATCTAGTTTGTTCATATTTGCCCACACTGGAATGCCACCGTAACATTAAATCTTTCCATGTTGTGATGTTAGCATTCAACGATGTATCAGCTAATTGGGAGCCCAGAGACAAATAAAATAAATCAATCAATTTAAGAACGTATTATTAAATCTGCTCTGTGTATGGTGCCAGAAAACATGCAAGGGTGTAATAATGGTAACATGACTGACGTTTGCCCTCCACTGGTGATGATTTTCTGTTCTGCAAGTAGTAGAGGAGCTGCTCCACCTGGGGCAGACGGGAAGCTGGGATGAGTTTACACTCCTCCATCACTTTCTTGGCCAAAGCTCCTACATCTGTACTCGGAGAAAGACTTTTCACACGGATACTGGAGGCAGAGAGAGGACAAAGAGAAGGGTCACGGATAAGAGTAACACAAAGAACCAGCACGAGTACAACTAATCCAGTTCAAATAGAGGATAAAATGAATGAAAAAGAGGTAGAGAAAATCAACTGTCACCATTAGCATTCAAGTAGAGAAAGAAGGAGAGATGGATCAGGACCTTAAGAGAAATTAAGAGCACACTCACATCTTTTGTCCCTCCTTGCGTTCGCCCAGCATATGACCTCCACCTTCACCCAGGATAGATGCTTCCACCTCATAGTGGACCACAAGGGCCTTCTCTGTGGGATGGACATCCAGACTGCCCGCAGTCACTTTGCTTTGGGTGATGATGAACAGACAGTTAAACTCATTTTAGATACACAGTTCAGATCCTTGAATTGAGTTTACGTTTCAAAACAAGGAATTGAACAATAATAATGAGTAGGATGGAGTAAATGTAACTCCATTTACACATTTCAAACATATCACTGTATCATACATCTTTCACAGAATATTGATAATAACTTACTCACAGATAGATATTTATACAGTTTGGTTCTTTAAACACTTCGTAGTGTCGTTTACATTCATCCACATCCACCATAACAATAACGTTATGTATGGGAAGACACGCCCAGGCAGCGACATACAAACGGCTGTACTGACCGGTTACCGGGCTAACATATCTATCCATAAAGGGTTATATCATAAGAAAGGTTAGCCCAACTCAGTGTAAACGTCCAGACAGTAAACTAATTCAACATTAGATAGCTGATTAGCTTGTCGCTTTCACAGTACTGTAGCTTTGCTAGCTAGCTGTGGCCGAGGTGTCCCAGCCCCCTTCATTGAGGGAATGCGACGCCAAGCCCCGGTTAACAATCTGTCGGATAAACGGCGTGTTTACCGACGAACATACAGGTCTGCCGGACATTAAAATGTTTAAATGATTTGTATGGTATCGTGTTGGAGTCGGCATTGTCACCAAAGGCTGACTCCTCGTACTGACACACACATATGCTCCATACTTTGTGTTAGTTAACGCCGTCTTCCACGAATGGGCGATTTCAGAGACATGATTGTGGAAGCAAAGGCACCGCATATTCAGAGTATGCGTGTTATGTATGGATTACATATACACCGAATACATTTGCCATAACAGATTACCAGATATCTTAAATTTAATTACACTTGGTATCTTCTTCTCCTGGTGAGAAAGAGAAATAAGCGAGTCTCTCCTTGTAATGGAGCCGCTCTCATCAGGACGAATGATGGAATTTCGATAACAAACATCTCCTCACCTTTACAGCAGTGTGAGGTATAAACACCGTATTTTAATTAACCTACATTAGCGTGTCAGAGGGACTGTAGTAAGGTTAGCCAGCTAACATTAATTTATTCCCCACATTACACTGAACTAAGTTCACGTTAGTCACGTTAGCTTCGTTACGTCTTACCGTTTGAGGTAGCGCGCGTCATCCTGCATCTTCCTCAGATTAAAGTTCTCTGGTTATAATTTAACTTAACAGCTTAATCACATTTAACCAATCTACCAAATCACGACCACAGAGATCCGCGTGCTAATCGCTAGCACCACTGTCAAAACAGCAAGAATGGACTACAAACATGGAGGTCTTCCTTCCTCCTCCTTCTTCTTCTCTGTCGCTGGAATCCTCGGTGTTCCCTTACTGCCAGGTTTTCCTGAAGTGGACACTCACAGGCAGAAGTCTGATCGAGCTGTGATCAGGCTGTGATCAGGAAGAGCTTCTGCACTCACACCTCTGGGATCCTAAATGAGGACACTGCCTAGGACTATTTATTCCTTATTTCTGTTGTTATTCATATTATTGTTACTAACGTTATTATATTGTTATTATTTATTTATTATTAGGATTACTACTTACTTACTTGGAGGATTACTTGTTTATCATTACACCATCAACAGACCAACACTGAACTGTTGAGGTTGAGACGCAGCAGCTGCCTGAGAGACCAAAGTCAGGAAATCACTGTCCATAACACCAGATATAGCGGCTCAAATATATCAAATATGGAACTGCTGGGTTGAATAGTCTTTCTTGCTTTTTTATAATGATCATCAAAATAACATGAAGCATGCTTTCTGTTTCTCAATCACCTCTTGATCATGTACATTCTGCACTGGGCCTTTTTTTTAATTGCCTGATTACATAATTTAAAGGGCTTTTGTCTTATTACAATAATCTAATGATCTGTGGACATTCTCTTTGAATATTAACACTGCTTTTACATCTATCACCTGTATCTGGACTGGTCTCTTCCAAAGGACTAAAATCAATATCTTAGTTTTACTTGATAAAAAAATAATAGCATACCTGATGACCATGTTCTTTTTATTCATAGATTTAGGTCATGTGAGTAGGTAGAAATGCTCCTCTAGTACAGCTTGTCATTGGGCTTTAGCACAGTTACATGACATGGGATGGAAGGTAGTGACTGTGGCTGCCAGTCTTATTACAAACTGAATGAATAGTTACTTTTGAAGTCCAGTTATATGACGAGCAGATCTGGTCATTCAGGCACTTTTATATTATTTTGTGAGAAAGAAGCTAAGAAACCAAAACCAACAGGTAAAAAGTAAGATATCTCCTGAAATGTTGTATGCCACATGGACTACAGTGTGCACTATGATGGTAAGTAAATATGTTGCAAGAGTTGTCCAGCTGAAAGACTATACTAAAATAATGAATCTGATCATAAGTCCAGGTATACACTGTTATGGATTCTGCAGTGCAGTAGTAGCCTGTACAATGTTACACAGACACACAAACAGAGTACTTGTAAAGTCATGTTTTATTGTAGAGCTATGTATTTCAGCACAGACTTTCTCACACCATGTAGTTTAAAACTGCTTCTACATACAATTATCATTCATTGTGTGCTGGTGGATGTTTACTATTGTGCGTGTTTATCTGCACATACAATGTAAATGCTTTCTTAACTCCTGTATGTGTGTGTGTGTGTGTGTGTGTGTGTCCTTTACTGTTATATTCCCTCTTCCTGCTTCCTCTTTCTCTGCTTTTATCCACTCCCCTCCACTACAGTTCCTCCTTTATTCCCCTTCTCAACTCTTATCCATTCTTCTTTCCTCTTTCTACTCCACGTCCCCTCCCTCGTCCTCATCATCAGCACATGCTGTGAACTCCTTCTCAGGTAACAGGGCATATTCATTGAGAAACGCCTCCACGTCCGTTGCAAAGAACTCTTCATGGAAGTGTTTGGTAACAGCCAGGAAATTGCCCAATAACTCACCGGCTTTGTACACCAGCAGAGCAGGAAGAACCTGAAACGATATTGATAGGAATCAAAACACTGATATTAATATAGTCAGTATTCAGCATCTCATTATTTTGTAAAGGTTTTTCAACAATGAGATTAAGTCGATGCTAATTTCATTTTCTAAACTGTCAACCAAACAATTAGTTATTTTTCAGCTGCATGTTTGTATAACTAAAATAAACCTACATTAGCGTGTCAGAGGGATTGTAGTAAGGTTAGCCAGCTAACATTAAGTTATTCCCCACATTAAACTGAACTAAGTTAACGTTACAGTCATGTTAGCTTTTTTACATTTTACTGTTTGAGGTAGCGCGCGTCATCCTGCATCTTCCTTAAATTAAAGTCTTCTGGTTATAATTGAACTTAACAGCTTAATCACACTGCAAAAATGTGAGTTCCATGATTTTATTTTTTTATTGTTTTCTCTTTAAACATCTTAAAACGTTGCAATGCAAATAAAATTAATTTAGCACATTCAGTATTTCCAGCTCAAACCATCAAATCAAAATCAAACAACCCTTATGAGTATGTGTAAGTTTTTATTACTGTTGTATTTTAATGGAGGATTTTGCTCTTGTAACGCAAGAGAAGCACAACATGAGATTTACCCCATCCCCCTATCAAGATCTATAGACCCCAGAGGGTTAATCCTTAACAATATAACTACAATGTAATTACTTTTTTTCTTGACTGACTGCAGTTTATTTTCTTTTATTCTTTGATTACGTAGTCACTATTGCATGTAATCAATTACCAAAAACAAGTCCAGAGTGAAAACAGAATCACTCTGCTGTTATTTCCTGTGTGAAAATTGACTTTTAGTTCCTGAGTTTAGTTGCTCTGGTTTCATAGTTCCCTGAACTTTTTGGTCAGAAAAGGCTGAAACATGATACCATAATCAGTGACATGTAATCATGCAAACACACACTTTGCTTCTGGTTTAAAGATATCTAATATTACTCTTTCTAGTGCCGCATGCACACCACTTGAAGAACTGTTGTTCATTGGAGGGGTTAAACAGTCAATTAACCTTTTATAACCTCACAGTTCTTCATAGTAGCAACTCTGTTGCTATATTTATTAGGAATTATATGGTAAATGGTAAACGGACTGTACTTATATAGCGCCTTTCTAGTCCGACCACTCAAAGCGCTTTTACAGGACATATCTCATTCACCCATTCACACACATTCATACACTGATGGCATTGTGGCTGCCATGCAAGGTGCCAATTGCTCATCAGTCTGAGGAGCTAACCATTCATACACATTCACAAACTGATGGCACAGCCTTCGGGAGCAATTTGGGGTTCAGTATCTTGCCCAGACACTTCGACATGCAGACTGGAGGGGATCGAACCGGGGATCAAACCGCTGATCATCTGATTAGTAGACGACCCGCTCTACCTCCAAAGCCACAGCCGCTTAATATGGGGATTACTGTAATTTAATGACTTAGACTAGACTATTATTAGTAATATACTGTACCTGCAACATTTATCTTTTACTGTTTTCATTTTTAACCGTTTTACTAACCTCAGGGGAGAAACGCTCAGCAGCACCTGTCGCCACAGCATCAATGCGACAAAATTTAACACCGGAGTACTCTGAAGCCAGACAGTCCAGACAGGAGTTCAACTGTTCACAACCTGACGAAGGACAAATAATGCATGCATGCACAGCACTGTAGTAAACCATCTCATAGGAATACATAGATATTTCTTGAGTACGTTGTAGCATGTTAGTTGATAAATAAGACTATCCTGTAGTTGACATAAATCATTGACCAAAAGAAACCTAACCTTTGACACCATGCTGGTAGACATGGACTACCACTAGGGTCAACCGATGTTCCTTCTCTATGACTTCCAGGAACTCTTCTCCACTCTCGAGCTCGTAGACTGCTTCAAATGTAGGACCGAAGCTCAGGCGCTCATGCATTTCCTGCATACACTGTTTTCTGTAGCGTTTCAGGCAACGTTCATCCTCTTCTTGGATCAGTTCGTACTCCTGAACACTCATCTGGTTTTAAGGAGATATAAGTTATTATTTTTTGTTTTTGTTTGACACTGTTGTCCAAAGAAGGTAAGTATAAACATAGCCACAGTAGTCTTAGTAGACACTGTCTTCCTGTAGATGTAAACTTTGTCAGTGTACGGATGACCCAGTCTGTGATTTGATTCTCTTCTTCTGTTTCTACATATCGTGTTAATTTTGGTAGCACATATCTGTGCTATCATGGTTAAATCATCCTCTTATTAACTACAAAGTCTGTCACTGGTATGTTTTCTTGTGTGTGAGGTTCTGTGAGTGTTTCCATCCACCTTTCTCGTGAGTCTTTCCTTGTCATCTTCTCGTGGACTGGACATTTGCCTTAGCAGCTCTCTTTTGCTTTGAGGGACAGTCTGATCCACACTGTCCAACTTAAACTTTCGCCAGTCATTAATTACACCCTTTGGACCTGCAGACACAAAGAGATACCCACAAAAACAGTTGAAACTGCACTGTTAGTAAGTTAGTAAGATCATCAAATACACATCAACTGATGCCTCAATCAATCATTGATTTTGAGTCAGAATGTTACATCTGTTGTGATGATTAACAAAAGCTACACTATACTGAGAGAAACTAGTTTAGCAATTCATGTCGACTACATCTTTTTGAAGTATGTCTGACCTGTATGATTGGCAGGCAACTCCTCTTCTTCCTGGATAGAGCCAGACATCTTAAAAGCAATCTGCAATATAATGAACACACAAACTGGATGACCTTACCAGGTCCATACAGAGAGCAGGTAAAGTGATGTGCCCTTCAAATGCCATGTTACAAGTCCATTTCAACTCCAACTCCTAAAGGAAAATTTACATTTATTTCAACCTTGCTGTTCTTGGGGGGGAACATGGGCTTCCACAAAATAACCCTTTATTGGGGCAAGCTCTGGGAGCATTTAGCTTTTCAAATAATATAGTTTTTAACCATATTCATTACAAACACTTTGAGCATGGCTGAAATTAAACGCGAAATAAAAAAAAAAAGACGTCTGTAACGGTCATTATGGCTAACTACATAGAGATCTACTGTATATATAGAAGTGACGCTATCGCTCTCATATATCACATATGAGTTGGGCTCAGAGCAAATCCTGCTGATTACTTCTCCAATATTCTCGAAGTAAACTTAATTTTGAGTTTGATACGGAGCTAGTTTATGATTTGGCATGACACAACATCTACATATTACCCAAGTCAAAATACACTACCAGACAACAAAATACACACTGGGAGCATGTAGTATTGTTTTTGGGGTAAGGAAAATGCTGTCTTAGTCGGCGTTCAGACAGGGACAGGCAAAATGGACGCCGGCGGCGTTTTTCAATTCATTTCAGTGGGGGTTGTGCGTTTCAGCGCCGGCAGCCCGCAACGCAGGGGTTGCCACAAAAAACGTCGCCGGCGACCGGCAAGAGAAGTTGAGCCAGATTCAACTTTTGGGAAAACGGAGCTCCACGTCACGCTCCGGCCGCCAATCAGACACTCAGATCGGTCAAACCTCCACAGACAGCCTGAAATGTCTCTGAAGCAGAGACTATCCAGGTGGATTCACGGACTAAACTCTGATAATCTACCTGTGTGTGTGTTCTCACTTTGTTTATTTCATGTACCAGCTTTTAAATCTGAGTCTGACTCGCAATTTATGCCGCAAAATATAATGACACAAAGAAGTTTAATTTGATTTGTGTCCGATGATTAGAGAGAGGGAGAGAGAGAGAGGGAGAGGCTTTGGTCGAGAGACATAGAGTAACAACACACAAACTCGATAAAGCTGTTATTAATCAGAGAAATAAAAAGTTATTTCCTGATTGTTTCACAGCGGTTACATTCAGCAGGTATAGACACGCCCACAGCAACCCACCTCAGCTCCCCCTCCCCCCCCCCCCCCACCACCGCACTTCCCCACCACCGGTTGCCGGTTTCCCTGTCCCTGTCTGAACGTGGCCTTAATGTGTATGAAAAGCTACAATCGTGAGATTATTTCTAATTCAGCCATTTTAGTGTGAACATAGGCCTAACAGCAACACTTCCACATTCAGGCCTATCTGCAACAATTTATGTGGGTCCATGTGCAGTTTGACACACTGTTGTCACACCCACTTAGTGTGAGCCAGGCTGACATTTACTTATCAGATTATGCTGAGATTACCAGGAGTCTGACATACCTAGGACATCTTATTATGGATGTCTATGTATGTGTGTGTGTGTGTGACACATAATTTGCTAGCTTAGCCTTTCAGTCTGTTTACCTTTTTGTAATAAACATGTTTTAATTTATTGTTGTGGTCCTGAAATTTTAAGTTTAACTTCTATTTATCTTGTGTTTTTTAAGTGTCCTTGTCCTTTTCTGTGTTTTTAGTTTTTTATTTTCTACCTCAGTACTTTATTCTATTGTATTTTTATTGTATTCAAATATACTGGACTGCTATGACGACCTAATTTCCCTTCAGGAATTAATAAAGTCATCCATCAATCCATCTATCTAAGCAAGTCCTACTTTGGAATTGCTTCTGGTAAAATATAAATAAGCCAGAAACAATTGTGGATTTACAGTTAGGTGCCAAGTGTGCACTGGTGCTCTGAGTCTCAACAAATACGCTCATGAGGAAACCACTTCTTTCCTGGATACACCCATCAAAGCCACACTGAAAGCTACTGTGCTGATCTGGCTGAGCTGTTTAGGACAACAGGGTCGTAATCAACACTATGTCAATCATGAAACTGATGATGCTCATTAGTCTGAGGCAGCTAATTCCCTGAGGTTATCGGACCGATACACTTCTTGCATGGTTGGTTTTCATTGACTCCAAACCTTCAGGTGCAATGGTTTTAAACATTGCATAACATGACTGAATAGTATCTGAGTAGATGCACACTATTACGGTATACACACTACAATATACGCATGAGCAAATGATTTGACTAAAGCAATGATTATGTAAGCATAAGTAAAGTAAATCCACATTTCTGGGCAAACGGACAATAATGTAGTACTGCAGCAATAAATATACACAGAAAATATCTTAACGTGACTTTGTTGTAATTCTTTGTGCCAAGACTGCAGTGACAACAGTGACATATAGAAAATTAATGGTCTCTTCCAGAAGGATTTTAGTGCACAGAAACTATACCTGTAGCTCCACAACTTACCTTTTTGTGAAGAGTACTAGACATACCATACAAATATCTGCATGGTACCTAACTAAAAGAGCCAGACATTCTTACCTTCACGTCTTGAGTGAGAACTGGTGTTTCTTACAGCTTTTTTTCCAGTATTTGTCTGATGTATTTGTTATCCTGTGTGAATCTAGGCATTCACTGCCACTTATAGAGAACTGACAGGTGAGAGCAGAACACAAGTTTAGAAAAGGGTGGGGAGGGAAGGGAATAAGCTTTATCTTCACGGTCATCTTCATCTCTGTCACTGTAATATGATGTGTAATATGATTAGGTGTAATACCAGGCTTAGTGTTATGCACTGATGACAGTAAAACAGACACAAGACACACTAATAATTACTCTGTATCACTTTGGAATTTACATAACAATTGTCTATTATTTTTAGATTCTAGATTTTCTGCTTGCCAAGTTTACATTTATATTCAAACCTTAAGCTGTTGCAGGTTTAACATGTGTGTGTGCAACATGTGCACAGACTTCTGACTGCATTTATGTCAGAGAGAAGCTTACTAATGCACACACCACTGGCCAATGCTGGGCATATTTTGTCTTGGTCTACTCTACAATGTTCACTGACTACAAAATTGAATCTAAACTAATCTTATCTATTCTAATCATAGATGAGAGACACCTGGATCCAGAACTTTTGCCTCCAGACCTGCTGTTGAGCCTCAAAACACCTGTACCCAGATGCTGCCACTGTCAGATCTGCTGCAGAGAGCAATGGTGACTGAAAACACTTGGACCCAGACCTGCCACCAGTGCCAGACCTAAAAGGGGCAAGAAACAGAACACAGCGGTCAGGCCAGAGGTGGAGGGTTCACAGGAAGGTTCTGAGTCTGTACTACATTTGATTATGTTTTAGGGATGATCTTATTGTGGAGCACGATAAGGGTTAAGAATTTTGTTCCAAACTGTATTAGGAATCATTGCCACTGTCAAAAATGTGAGGTGTCAATGTTGTGGACAAATAACACACTTGCAGAAAATTAGTACTAAGTTTAACAAATTGGAACACAAGCATGTCATCACGCCAGAACCCATTGGGATTTATGGAATTTGCCTTCGGAGTCAAGGCCCAGTCAGGTATCCCTATGACATTTGGGGTACTTGGGTGACAAAACCATTTGGGAAACACTGACAGATGAGAATATTATTTAATATTAATGTTTTTGTCCATTAGAAATATGTACAGAAAAATTTGTATATTTTTGATAATTTGGTCAATTTGTGAATATTATTTCAATTTGTAATTGCCCACTTCACTCAAAATGAATAAATAACTAATCCACCCATACCAGAGGGTGTATGACTCATCAACCTCACACCATCCTCACTTGATTATTCCATATAAAACAAGCTTTTTATCTAGATTGCATGGAGGGGATTTTGGCTCTCTGGGGCCTTCCTATGATCATTTTTGCATGAATATTCCCATTTGGCCAGTCTACATGTCTCCATGGTTCTGGATGCCTCTCCTGGAGTTTGCAGAGCTGGCTGGATTTGGCCCTGGTTCCAAGAAGTCACAGGGCTAGTCGTTTGCAGGTTGCATTACACTTTCTTGTTGCCTGTCATTTTGACAAACAGGTTTGTAAAACTGCTAGAGCAGACTGTGCTGGAGCAGTTTGAGGATGGGCTCCCAGCCAGGAGCACAAGTGTCCTTGCAGAGGATTATATCGCGATCCTCTCCTGAGGCCAGTCATCAGAAAACTGGCCACTGTCTGTCCAACTCTGGCGCCCATTCTCCAGCACCAGTTAGTTAGTTAGTTAATTTTATTGACACAAATAATTAAAAAACATAACATTTGGGTCCAAACAATAAACAATAGACAACAAAAACCCATGAACCCACACGTTTCCTATTTATTCTCTATGGTAGTGCTAAACCACTACGGATGTAATGCGCCCTCCGGCCACTGCCACCTTGTGGCGCTGTAACCGTTTCAGCTCCCGTCTCCCCCGCTGACTCTTCATTCAGTGATAGTGACAGGAGCAGAGCAGAGGCGACATCGAGACATCACATTTATTTCATCCAACAAAGGTAAGTGACTTTTATACACTGTTCACTTGTTGCCAAACTGTTCAAACTTCAAACAACACTTTATACCAATCTCCCTTTCTTCACTTCTTGTGGTCTTTTGCAAATTTCAGGTGTTTCACTCTATGTTTCTCTTTCAGTAATGCTTTCTTTGCCGCTATTCTGCCAGCAAGTCCTTCTTCACCTAGTTTCTAACACACAGTTCTTGAAGACACTGTTGCACCATTAGTCATTGTGGCGTTGATCTCGTCACGCAGTTCTCATGAGGTCTTTCTCTGGTCCTAAAGACTGAGAATTTTGAGATGCTTCACTTGTCTGACTTAAAGTTTCTTTTTTCTACTTCTCCCCTTTTGGTTCTGGTATGAATTGGTGGCATCACGGCGGTCTAAAGTGTACTTACAGTGCTTGGACTGCATCTCAAGACAGGAAAATGAGCTAAATCTCCTTATGATGGCTCTATTCTATGGTTTATAGAGCATAATGATGACATTGTAGATATTTCATTCATTTTATGGGTATTTTAATGACCAATTCAACAAAAACAACTGAAACCTCTTAAATATGCCAAGTGTTCTAATCATTTTGGCCATTGTATGTCCTTAACTTTTTTATGTTCTTAATCTAACTGCAACTGTGTGCACTAGATCTATTTGATTGTGTTGTTATTTCTTTGTATATATTTCCAATTGATCTTGTTAATATTTCTAATTGATCTTATAAATCTAAGTGATCTTACATATTTCTAATCAATCTTGTTATATATTTCTTGTGTAGGATCTATGCATGAGAACTCAGCTATTACTTGACACTTGTTTTAGCCCTTTCTAAACTTCACTGAAGGTACAAGAGATTTAATAAAACATTGATTTCTAATTAAATACCTTGTTTTTTAGAGTGTAACTGTCAGGGGCGATTCTAGGGTCAGCGCTATAGGGGTGCTGAGCACCCAATGAACCCCACTGCCACCACCCACCCTCTATCTGCTCTACAACATTCCCCTTTGACCGGCTTGCTTTGTAGCTGTTCCAACAAACCACACTGTCCTTATGTGACTGTGTTGTTTCATGTTTTTGAAACTTGCTAAGTGCCTTTTGCCAGTTATTAACTCCATAATTAACCAGTGCATCCTTTCTGACATTTTTGCCAAATACCCTACAAGGGAAGCAGAAAGCGGCATTTTGTTGAGTTGAGTATTCCAGCCATCTGAAATTTTTGAACCATTGTTCTTGAAAGGCTCTTTTTTGTGTGCCAAACTGGGTATGGGGGTATCGAGACAGCTTTAACTGTTTAGGACCAGTGTCCTTATACCCTAAATCTAAACAGCTCTCTTCTGTCCCTGCTGCTTTGGCTTGGTGTTGCACTCCCTCTGTCTCTGTCTCTGTCTCTGTCTGTGACTCTCCCTGTTCTTCTCCTCCTCTTTTAATATGAAAAAATGTGGGGTTGCAAAAATTGTAAATGTAAATGTAATATAGGTTACTTAATGCCAATAAGTTAGTATAGGAGTATGAGTTGTTACTGTTTTGCTTGCCACTATTCACTATATGTCAATATATTGTTGTTGTTTTCTCACCTGGTTCTTCCTGCATGCTCTCCCTTTCCCTTTCTCCTTGGCACTGACAATCATACACAAATATATTGTAGGCAGGAGAGTTTGGGTCAGCTTGTCATGTCACAAAAATGTTATGGAGACCATTTACAGATTCTAAGGATATGATCAAAAGGCACACAGAGGCGTGTCATTTTAAATATCTTTATTATTATTATTATTATCATTATTGGGCTTAGACACAATATTTTTTTAATCACAAATTCCTTTCACAAGAGTATGTATGTATCTATATATGTATGTATATATTCTCCATTGTGGGTTTAAATAAATAAATAAAAGCAGGGGACCATTGCCTACATCAGTAATTTGATACAACATACAGATAGCTGGTTTATATTATCTGTTACTTTAGCTTAACACTTTTCAGAAGAAAAAAAAAACAAGACAGAGGTCATTATGGACTGTCCCTAGTCTCTCACCTGAATCTGTCTTTTTTCTTTTAAAGAACTGTCGTATGTCCATTGGTCACTGGCAGGCCACACACACAAACACAGAGAGAGAGAGAGAGTAATGCTAGGAGTTATCTTTCACACATCTGATACCATACACATTTCATACCTGTGTGTTATAAACAGCCTATATATATAGACCTACTGTGTGTGTGTGTGTGTGTGTGTGTGCAGTATATAATACTACGCCTGCATGAATGTGATGTGATTATTACTGTTGCAAAGCCTGGTTCAGGTTAAATCCTCTGTAAAACATGAATGAATACAGCAAAGAAAAACATTAAACTTTTATTTATTGTCTAGTTTGATAGTCAGACACAACTGAAAGAAAAAGCCACAGTGAGTGTTTTCACACATACTGGTGGTATACAGTGATATGTCGTTTGTTTTCACTCTGGTCCAAACGCCGCCGCACTGACACGGCTTCATGTTTCCATGACGACTGACCAGAAAAAGACGCGCGTGACGTCATGACTCCCGATTGTTAAAATGAGTCTCTAAAGTAACGATAAACTTTAACAACAGAGACACACGTACGCACTACACATGTATGCAGTTAATTTGTCGCGCTGCTCTTTTTGTTTCATAAACGGACCGCTCCAGTTTGACTGTAGCCGCACTAATGGCGCTAACGAAGCTAACCGGGCTAACGGAGCTAACTGGCAAACGGTGCCTGGACTAGTAGCGGGTGAGAAGAGGATGATACCATTGGCTAAGCGGGGGTGTTTTCATTTTCATCCTTAACATATACATTTTAAATCACAAACTACTGAGTTTATTTTGGACATTATTTATCTTGTCAAAGACAAACAAAAATTTTAGAATAACAACATTTCTTACTCCAAGTTTCAGGGGTAGCCTCGCCCATGGTAACTGTGAAAATTGTAGCACAGTGTATAGTTGTGTAATACAGTATACTCTTACCACTGTCTCTTAACTCACTACATCTTTTTCTCTCTCCCTCTGTTCTCCTCTCCTTCACTCCACTCCTGTGTTCCTCTCCTCTTCCCCTCTCTTCTTCTCTAAACTCCTCTTCACTCACTCTCCACTCCTCTCTGTCCTCCTCCACCCTACCGCTAGAAGGTCCGTGCGTCCGTAAATCACCGCCGCCGCCACCATCATCCACTCTCATTCGTTTTCTGGATATTACAAAACGGTCCATTTTGCTCTGTTGACACTCGCTCACTAGCCACCGCTAACGTGAACGTCAAATTCAGCGTGCCGTCTGCGTGCAAATCAACCAATCAAATCGCATGACACAGGAGAAGAGTCACCACCATAGGAACGTTATAAACAATATTTCTTGTCAGATGATTGTTACCTATGATTGTTAATGTCTCAGTGTCTTCATTTTTTCTATATTCATGTTATAGTTTTTAATCCATAAATATTTCGAGGGGAGGGGGGGCAAAGGGGGGGTGCAGCCTTTGACAGGAGGGTCTTAAGACCCTGCATGCCCCCCCCCTCCCGCCGCCGTTGCCCTCAACCACCAATGCTCACACACAGTTTCTCTGGGAACATTTAACTTCTCACATGATTCACACTTTTTCAGTGTCACACAAGTTTTGGGTATTGTAACATGGTTGTATACATAGGAATGCAAATCAACGTGGAATGGATGACTCTGCATGGCCAAAGGTTTATAAATCCACTGACAAGGTGACAGCCAAACATCAGAGATTTCCTCCTGCCATTTGGATTTCAGACAAGGAAAAGACAGAATTGAGTGTCATTTGCATAGTTGTTGTAGGAAAATCTGTGAAGTGTGAAATGTGAAGTGTGAAGAGTGAATAACGGAGCCAAGGGACTTGGTGTGAATGGTCCATCTGTCCATTTCCCCTTCACTCGTTAACAAGACCCTGAGATACTTGAACTCCCTCGCTCGGGGCAATAACTCACTCCCAACCTGGAGGTAGTATTCCAATGTTTTCCGGCAGAAAACCATGGCCTCAGAGTTGGAGGTGCTGACCCTAATCCCGGCAGCTTCACATTCTGCGGCAAATCGCCCCAGTGAGTACTGAAGGTCACGGTCTGAAGAAGCTAACAGAACCACATCATCTGCAAACAACAGAGATGCAGTCCTGAGGTTCCCAAACCAGACACCCTCCTCACCTTGGTTGTGCCTTGAGATCCGGTCCATGAATATCACAAACAGGATCGGGGAAAGGGGCAGCCCTGCTGGCCCGGAATCCAACAACAACAACGACGACATGTAGATTGGATGGTCCTGGTGGTTCGTTGTTCCACGGCCAGGACGGAATCAGCATTGCTCCTGCTGAATCTGGGGTTCGACAATCGCCTGAGCCTCCTTTCCAGAACCCTAGAATAAACTTTCCCCTGGGAGATACCCTCCGGTCCCCTTTTTTGAAAATGGGGACCACCACCCTGGTCTGCCACTCCACAGGTACTGTTCCCGTCCTCCAACATTGAAAAGTCATGTCAGCCAAGACAGCCCAACTATGTCCTAAGCCTTCAGTATCTCTGGGCGAATCTCATCCACACCTGGCGCCTTGCCGCCAAAGAGTTTTCAAACTGCCATGGCGACCTGTGCCAGAGATGTGGACGAGGCTTCCCTGAGTCTTCAAGCTCTCCCTCCTACACAGAGGATGTGTTGGTTGTGTTCAAGAGTTCCTCAAAGTGCTCCTTTCACCACCCAACAATCCCCAGTCTAGGCCAGCAGTTTTCCACCTGGCTATATACAGCCTGGGCCAAGCCCTGCTTCCCCTTCCTGAGTTGTCAGATGGTTTGTTAGAACTTCCTTGAGGCCAACTGAAAGTCCTTCTCCATGGCCTCCCTGAACTCCTCCCACACCTGGGTTTTTGCCTCTGCAACTACTGAAGCTGCAGCCCTTCTAGCTGCCTTCGGAGAACCCTGGGCCAACCCATCCTGAAAGGCCTTCTTCTTCAGCTTGTCAGTGTCCTTCATTGCCACCAGTGGATTCTTAGGCTGCCTCCATGACAGGCACTGGTGACCTTACATTTACATTTAGTCATTTAGCTGGCGCTTTTGGTAGACGTTATTGGTAGGTACTCTCTGAAGAGCTGGGTCTTCAGAAGTGTTTTAAAGGTAGAGAAGGACGCCCCTGCTCTGGTAGGAACTGGTAGTGCGTTCCACCAACGGGGAACAACTGACGAGAAAAATCTGGATTGCCTTGAACGAGCAAGTGGCAGAGCCAGGCGTCATTCATTAGAGAAGCGCAGTGGTTGTGAGGTAACATATGCCTGTATAAGGGTGTTCTGACCACAACTCCTAGCAGCTACATCAACAATGGAAGTTTTGAACATGGCCCACTTGGATTCCATGTCCCCACCCTAGAATGCACAAAAAGTTCTTCCGGAGTTGTGAGACCTCACGGACAGGGGCCTCCGCCAGAAAATCCCAGTTCACCTTCACTACACGTTTGGCATTCTCCCCCTCCACCTGATCCAACTCATCTCCAGGTGATGATCAGTTGGCAGCTCTGCTCCTCCAAGACATATGGGAACATATGTACCAAGTACACTTATGAACAACCTTGTGCTCCAACATGGTATTTGTTATGGCCAATCCATGACTAGCACAGAAGTCCAATAACACTACTCAGGTTCAGATCAGGCAGACCGTTCCTCCCAATCACTCCCCTCCAGGTTACTCCGTCATTACCTGTGTGAACTTTGAATTCCCCCAGAACTATGGAGTTCCCCGGTAGAATCCTTTCCAGGACCCCACCCTGAGACTCCTAGAAGGCTGGGTAATCTAAACTGCTGTTTGGTGCATAAGCACAAACAATTGCGAGAACCTTCACCCCAGCAACTCGCAGTCACATGGAGGCGACCCTCGTCTCCGGGGAGAACTCCAGCACTGCTGTGCTCAGCGGTGGGCGTGGGTTGCAAAATTCTGTGAATTTTCAAAGTTGGAAACTTTCTATGGGAATTAATGGGAATAAAAGGAATAAACCGGAATTTACTAAATTGAAGGTTGGCTTAAACAACCAGATTTCATGCAAGTACCCATCTATGCTATTCCTCAACCACATGCACACAGCACACTGCTTGCTGCAGGGCTATCAAGGCCACGCCCCCTACATGCACTGTGCATTTCTCCATCACATGCACAGATGATTTCTAGAACCCTGAACCACACTTTTGAGTCCAGAGCACAAGACAATTGAAGAAACTCACTACATAAAGTGAAGCAAGTTTTGATGATATTATGGGATAAATATATTTGATGTACAGTATTAATGTTTAACTTGCAAATAGCACATGAAAATGTATTCATACAGTATAATGCCAATTTAAGCTATGGCTAAAATTATTTCATTGACCATGTATGAGGCTATCTTATCATGATGCTATCTTACCCCAATTACCAAATAATTCCCATAAATTCCTATACATTTCCCCAATTCAGATGGAAAGTTAACAATTTGGAATATTTCCAAAATTCCCCAACTTAACTTTCTGGAAATTTACCAGATATTTTACACCCCTTTGCAACCCTTATCCCCACGCCCAAAGGGCCTCTCAAATGGGTCTTTGTGAATCACATTTCATCTGATCCCTCCCCTGGGACCAATTTGCCTTGGGAGACCCTACCAGGGGCTATTGCCCCAGACAACACAGCTCCCAAGATCACCGAAATACACAGTAATCTCCTTGTTTACTCGATGATGTCTCCTATTTGTTTTATTTTCCCCTCCACAAACTCCTTTCTCCATCTTTCCCTCTCCCGTTGTTGTTCTTCTGCCTTTTTGTCTGTCTAATTATATATCCTCTCTCTTCTCTTTCTGATACTCTCTGTTCTGGCCCTCTTTACCTTGAATGACAGGCTGTGTTTAGCCATCTGTACCTGAAACATTTTGAAGTAAACATCCCTCGTAGTCATTGATATCCATCCATTAAAACACTTGATTAATGGAAATGAGATTTAAATAACTTAATTGAAAATTAAGTATCAATTTCTAACACGATTCAATTATTTGAGAAATGAGTTATGTCCCCTCTGTCAGCTTAGATTACAGCTCCATAAGATAAAATATCTGACAGAGTTGACATCCTACAGAGTTGACAAAATGGTTCTTCATTTCGCAGCACAAAGTCGTAGTGAGTAGCCATTTTACTTTCTTAAAGTTGCTAAGAGTTTCCTTAATTCTAATTAAAATAAAAAATTTTAAACCATAATTTTTTATTTATTTAGGTGGGCAACAGAGTTGACCTGTTTTATAGTGAGATAGGATCCTTAGTTATGCCGCCTAATATTTACAATTCATTTCAAATGAAAGAAACTTGTGTTAACTTTTGCCCTTACTATCAAGTCCATACATATATTTTTCTTACATTTTCCTCGTTAGTACCACCTAACATAGAAAATGTACCAGCCCACCTATAGTTATAGCTTTTTTTTTTTTTTTTTTAATCAAAAAACCTTTTCATTCGGCCACAAAGGCCACTTGGGATCTTTTTCATAATGCAATATTATGTTTATGGTTATTACCACTTAACTTTGAATTTGTAAGAAGAACTCTATTCGTTGGGAAAACACTAAAAAGAGGAAAATCCCAAACCCTCAATCTCAGTGTTGATTCTGTCGCACAGAGCTACAGCAGCCAACATATTCACACAGGATTTCCTGGAGTGGAAGAAAATATATCTACTGCAGAATTTCAACCCTTATTATTCTATGGCATGGAAAATGAGAAGTCGTCAGCAGAGAGAAAGAAAATTAAAAGAAGGAATCTCCCCGTCGGGGAATCGAACCCCGGTCTCCCGCGCAGCCACCGGGAATTGTTTAGCTAAACGGCCCTAAACCGTTTCCCATTCATTCTCTATGGTAGTGCTAAACCACTACGGATGTAATGCGCCCTCCAGCCACTGCCACCTTGTGGCGCTGTAACCGTTTCAGCTCCCGTCTCCCCCGCTGACTCTTCATTCAGTGACAGGAGCAGAGCAGAGGCGACATCGAGACATCACATTTATTTCATCTAACAAAGGTAAGTGACTTTTATACATAGAACTAGATGAACAATAGATAATATGACATGTGATATAACATGACATTTGATAATATTTATGTTGTCTCTGGGAATTTCGGAGTTTTGCACTTTGAATGACTTGACAGGATCTTTGGGCTTCTCTCTGTGGCAAAACTCGCCAGTAACGTAACGATACGCAAGACTTTAATTTCTTACTTACTCCAGTTCAGCTATCATTACTGTCATTAATTAACACATTGTGTAGGCCTATATGTAAACAAACGGTGCATGGTAGTGGGGTAGCAGTATATGATATGATATATATGATATAATATGGCAGTATAGTACTGAAACAGTAATTAAGATGCAGAAACGGGGGGAGAGGGGAGTGTCAGGGGGTGAGTAGGGTTCAGGGCAACTTGAAAGGTGTTTGTGTGAGCACTCTTTGACTGTTTCAAGTCCCCCATAACACCCCAAAGGCCCAAGGTGCCTGCTTAGGTGACAAGTGAGGGAGGACTCACAATTGTGTCAAGCAGCCTCCCCCACCCTCCTTTTGATTTTAATTGTTTTTACAGTTATCAAATTACATTAAAGGTCAAATTTTACACATAACATACATGTCTAATATGTACATCTAATATGTTTTTTTCCTCATATGTCACAGGTCAACATGGAAAAAAAGTAGAAAGAAGAAGAAATAGAAGCAATCCTATCTCTCCTGCGTTATGAGTCGAAAAAGCCCATAACTCAAGCAGCTTCAGAGGACGATCAGCTAGTTGGCTGTTTTTACAGTGGTGGCCAAAATTATTAGAACACCTGGCAGATCTGAAAATACTGACCTTTTTTTTGCCTCCAAAATATGATTTCATTTCATAATGTTCTTGAAACATGCAGATGGTTACTCTGAGCACAACAAATATCAGATGAAGTGAGTCCTACTGATTTTATTCACTTTTAGCTTTAATATTTAGTATGTCCACCTTTTGCAGCAGTTAAAGCAGCACATCTCTCTGGCATTGTGTCAATATATTTCCTGAGAACTTCAACATTAATGTTATCCCATGCCTTCTGCAACTCAAGCCAAAGGCTTTCCTTTGAATGTACAATACATCTATCCAGTTTAATTTGCTCTATGGGGTTGAGGTCCGGACTTTAAGGGGGCCAGTCCATCATTTTCTATGTTTCAGCAGATTCCTTCTGTCACAGGTAGTTCAATAGTTAGAAGCATGTTTATGGTCATTGTCCTCTTGGAAAATAAATCCAGGCCTAATAAGATAACTCCCAGATGCCATTCTGTGTCTCACCAGAATGTTGTGGTATACTTTCTTATCCATGATGCCTTTAATTTTCACTAAGTCACCTGTTCATGAGGCTGATGTGACCCCCACACCATAATACTACCCCCTCTGTGTTTAACTGTTGGCAAGAGACATTCATTTTTATATTTCTCCCCCTCCCTCCGTGCAACATACACTCTTCACTTGTTGCCAAACTGTTCAAACTTCAAACAACACTTTATACCAATCTCCCTTTGTCCATTTCTTGCGTTCTTTTGCTAATTTCAGGTGTTTCACTCTGTTTCTCTTTCAGTAATGCTTTCTTTGCTGCTATTCTGCCAACAAGTCCTTCTTCACCCAGTTTCTAAGACACAGTTCTTGAAGACACTGTTGCACCATTAGTCATTGTGGCGTTGACCTCGTCACGCAGTTCTCGTGAGGTCTTTCTTCGGTCCTTAAGACTGAGATGCTTCACTTGTCTGACTGAAAGTTTCTTTTTTCCACCTCTCCCCTTTTGGTTCTGGTGTGAATTGGTGGCATCATGGCGGTCTAAAGTGTACTTACAGTGCTTGGACTGCATCTCAAGACAGGAAAATGAGCTAAATCTCCTTATGATGGCTCTATTCTATGGTTTATAGAGCATAATGATGACATTGTAGACATTTCATTAATTTTATGGGTATTTTAATGACCAATTCAACAAAAACAACTGAAACCTCTTAAATATGCCAAGTGTTCTAATCATTTTGGCCACTGTATGTCCTTAACTTTTTTATGTTCTTAATCTAACTGCAACTGTGTGCACTCTACTACTACTCTATTTGATTGTGTTATTTCTTTGTATATATTTCCAATTGATCTTGTTAATATTTCTAATTGATCTTATATATCTAAGTGATCTTATATATTTCTAATTAATCTTGTTATATATTTCTTGTGTAGGATCTATGCATGAGAACTCAGTTATTACTCAGACACTTATTTTTCTAAACTTATTTTCTACTTGTTTTTTTTCAGTCCTTCTTGTTTTGATTATTTTTCCACAACTTCTCCCTAAGTTAATTTCCCAAGTTATACTTGTTTTAGCCCTTTCTAAACTTCACTGAAGGTACAACAGATTTAATAAAACATTGATTTCTAATTACATACCTTGTTTTGCTTGATTTCATCACTGGCCCAACTTATTTTCATTATGAATAGTCGGTCAAATATGATGATACTATACTTTTTTGTTCATACAACAGAATATCAGTCATAATTGTTTATTTTTGCAGTGTAATAATATATATTCCTCTATAAAAATATTTTTAAATTTAATGTTATATATTATACTATTTCATACTAAAATGGTGTAAATTTCAACCTGTCTTACATGTGAAATATTAAACAACTGGTGCAGCAGTTCAGTACTATTGCCAGGGAAAGCAAAATTTAGTACCAAGGACAGCAGGTAAGAAAATACTGCATTCTGATTGGCTGTCAGTGCGTTACAGGTATCCACGGCTGGCCCCCGCGTGACAGGCGGGGATACTCACCACTATACCAACGAGGAGTGGGTGAGCACCTGTGCAGCACTTTTTAAAAATGAAAATCTCTCAGAAACAACTGTGAAACCATAATTCTTTTTTAAAATTTATTTATTTAGGTGGGCAACAGAGTTGACCTGTTTTATAGTGAGACAGGGTCTTAGTTATGCCGCCTAATATTTACAATTCATTTCAAATGAAAGAAACTTGTGTTGACTGTTAATAATAATCAATCAGTCAATAATCTGAAGTCGTCAGGAGAGAGAAAGGAAAACAAAACAAAACAAAAGGAAACTCCCCGTCGGGGAATTGAACCCCGGTCTCCCGCGTGACAGGCGGGGATACTCACCACTATACTAACGAGGAGTGAGTGAGCATGTAAAATGCACCATTTATGTGTATGTTCTTGACCATTCTGCGATATGTATGATTACCCACCATAAGAATGCTTTACGGCACAGCAATTGTACATCGCCAACTATTTCACTGACTTTGGTGAAACTGGGTCATACATTTCCTTACACTTGTCTGGGATCGGGTCACAGTGGCAGCAGGTTTAGCAGGGTGTTCCATGTTATGGAATTTTCTATCCTTAGGTTACACCGGGTCACATGTGGGCCTTTAGGTCCTCTGCAGTAGTAGTTGTTTGGCTTTGCTTGAGTGGCACAGTAGGTGCCAGCCTATCTCAACGTTGTTGTGACCAGGGTCGAAAGAACTGAATGTTGTCTTCCTAGACATAATAGATAGCTTGCCGTTGATGTTTCTTTAACATGCAGTGGGAACATTGTAACTTTGTTAGTTTTCCTGCCCCAAAATCTGTAAAATGTACAGTAGTTGGCTTGTTGCCATTGTTGAGAGTGTCTCTATTTCTCCTTGGCCAAGCGTCAATAAATATTACAGCATAAGACATCAGCTCCTGAACACTTTCTTCCCTCCTGACCTCACCATTGACCATTGATTGCAGCAACTTCTCCACAACATTCCAGACTTTACCTTGACCTTAACCAGCCAGATGGACTCTATAGTTCCTCCAGAGTTCTGGGTCTGCCACTGGAGCTCATGAAAGTTGGACATGCCCAGAACACCTCCAAAGGAAGGTGCCCAGTAGGCATCCAAATCAAATGCCTGAACCACTGCAGTTGGCTTCTTTTGAGGCAAGCAGTGACTCTATTCCAATCTCCCTCCAGAGAGACATACAGTAACAATAACAGTGAGCATGCGCCAGCCTCAATAAAGTTGTTAATCAGCGAAATAAAGTTATTTCCTGATTGTTTCACAGCAGTTACATTCAGCACATATAGGCATGCCCCCAGCAACCCACCTCAGCTCCCCTCACCCCCCACCACCGCACAACCTTGCTACGGCTGGCCGTAACAACTGATTCTGTCTAAATGCACGCTAAGTGTCAGGACAAGTAATCCGGTTGGACCTTTCAGCCCTCCGTCTGCAACTATTCCCACACTCACATTAATGCTGTAAATGAAAGATTTAAATTAGGGATGCACGATATTTATCGGACCGATAAAATATCGGCTGATTTGGGGGGAAATCACGTCATTTTTTATTGATCCGAGAGGTACATTTTATGCGATAAAAAGATCCGATAAATGAATGAAATTGGTGAAATTGTTTGCAGGCCGAGTAGCCCCAAAACAGGCCATGATGCGCTGCTTACGTCATCTATCGCACCTTACTGGCAGGACCCAAGCCTGGCCCTGTCTCTGCTATACTAATAATGAACATGTCTTCACCAGTGTGGTCGTTTTTCTCAGTGGCAGAAGATAACAACAGCATTGTTGTTTGCAAAACCTGTTCAACGAGGATTCCGAGAGGAGGAAAGAAGACTTCAAGTTTTAACACAACAAATCTTATAGCTCACCTGAAAAGTTGTCATCGCAGCGAAGCGGTATTGAAAGAATACGAAGCAGCCGCGGTAGCAGCTAGCGGTGCTAAGGCTAAAACAACAACACGGAGTGTGGATATCCCCATTCAGCAGGCGTTTGAAAACTGTAAAAACTTTTCAAGAGACAGTGAAAAGGCTAAAGCCATTAACGACAAAGTGATGGAATTCATTCATTCATCATCATTTTGTTTTAACTGTGTAATGATTTGATATGTCAGTGCATTTGATTTATTCATTTCATATGGTAAATGTTTGGCCTATGAGTGTCTTTTGCTGCTGTTATTGTTATTTACAGCAAATGACCACAAATATTTGTGTGACATGAAAAAATTAACATTTGAAGAGCCAAAACTTTTGTTTGCTGTTATACATAGGCCAGAGCTACTAAAATATCAGTTTTTCATCACTGTATCCTGCACAAACTGCAGATTATATGAAGATTATATTAAACATAAAAATATGAACTTATCGGTTATCGGTATCGGCCATGAGAAGCAGGAAATTATCGGTTATCGGTTGAAATTTTTCATATCATGCATCACTAATTTAAATACATGTGATACTTGAATTCATCCAGGCCAAGGATTCATTACTGCTTAAAAATGTTCTTTAAAAACTATACTCCCGTCCCTGGGTGGGCTCGAACCACCAACCTTTCGGTTAACAGCCGAACGCGCTAACCGATTGCGCCACAGAGACAGACGCAGCATTGGAAAGGAAAACATCTCTGTCAGTGTTAAAGCTCAACCCCGGTGAATTGAGTTCTGATTACTTACAAGGCTGCTTTGTAGAAATTGTGGTATTTACAATGGTGTATGCTTGACTTAATAGTAGAGTCCCGAACTGTGTAGCAAGGAGAAGGTCTAAAAACAACTGCGTCCCTGGGTGGGCTCGAACCACCAACCTTTCGGTTAACAGCCGAACGCGCTAACCGATTGCGCCACAGAGACTGTTGCTACAACTTCTTGGTGTTTTTTTTTTTCACTGTAAGCTTTCCGTGACTACTGACTCACTTGTGAGCTATTGTGAGGAATATGGAACGTCACAGTACACAAAATTTCAACGTGTACTTCAGCTCCAAAACAAGTATACATTGGAGTTTACAGGAAACCCCCACACACAGACCAAAACCCTTCCCAGTAGACTGTTCAACAATTCACACTTGGCCTCATGTGACTATAACGACTGTAGTTCACAACAGACCTCAGATGACCATAACGACTGTAGTTCACAACAGACCTCAGGAACCATAACTGTCGTTAACAACAGACCTCAGGTGACCATAGGGCTGGGCTATATATTAAGAAAAAGTTAACATTGAGGGAGTGATCTAGTGTTCAACAAATCTCACTTAAACATTGACAGGTTCTTTTTGAGGAATATGAGCATTTCTGCTTTCTCTGCTGTCAGACGATTCCTCTTGTGTATCCGAGTCAACCCAGTGCACATCTGACGTCCAAATATCTGTAGTAAAGCTCAGGGCTGGAACTCCTTTTAACTTCTCAGCTAACTTTGTTGACACTCTGCTATATAGTTCAGGTAGCGCAGTCTCTGGTAAATATCTCCTGGACGGTAAATTATACCTTGGTTGCAAGTGTTCAATCAGGCTGTGAAACCCCTCGTTTTCCACCACCGATAACGGTTGGTCATCGAGTAGAAGTGATTCCTGGCGGCTCTTTTCCTCTTTCTGCCCCCTAGCTAAAAATTCCTGGTGCTCTTTCATGTGGTGTTTTTTCAAATGTTTGATTATGTTGGTCGTATTGAACGTCGCGACGGAGGTTCCGCCTCTCGGAACAACAGTTTTACACGCATTACACGTTGCTGTTTTGCTTTGTGGCGATGCTAAAATATTTCCACACAGTGGATGGAAAAGTTCGCTAGCCCCAGTGCTGCTCAATGCTAACTGAGCAAAAGCGAACTGCGGGACGGGTTGACACTCGGCTATATAGTTTTCCATTTTCATTATTCAAGAGCAGATTGAATCAAATCAAATCAAATCAAATCGTGATTAATCGATTCAGAATCGAAATCTAATCGATTTAGGGAAATTGGCCACGATACCCAGCCCTAGTGACCATAACGACTGTCGTTCACACCAGACCTCAGGTGACCATAACGACTCGGACAACAGTTGTCACAACAACAAGGGGTGCCAACTAGTGCAAACAATGGCCTGGTTAATGATCCCAACAAGGCTAAACACCTGAGGTCCGTTTCACAAAGCAGGTTCAACAAACTCTGAGTCTAACCTTGAACTCTGAGTTGATCTACTCTGAGATAGGAAACTCTGAGTTTTCGGTTCCAGAACAGCTGATTTGAGTTAGTTAGATCAACTCGGAGTAGTTTCACCTGGAGTTAAGCACGAGCACCACAAGTATAAAAAGACAGCATCAATGGAGCCCCGATTCGACAAGTCACCATGGCAACGGGGAAGAGGAGGGCTACGTTTTTCACCCAACTCGAACTGGAAATATTAATGCGCTCATACGGTGAGTTTGAGCACGTTTTTAGACGAAAGTGTAACACCACTGCAGCAGCAAAAGAGAGGGAGACGGCGTGGGAGAACATTGCTGCTCGGGTCAATGCGTAAGTTTAAATGTAGTCCTTTGCAATCACAATAATATTACAGGGGGAAACTGCTTGAGTGGTAGCCTATTAATTTATTTCATTTAGATGCAATCCCGCGGGGGAGAAGCGCACTTGGCAGCAGCTTAAGATGAAACATAAAAACATTGTTCAAACAGGTAAGACCTTGGCATAATGTCATGGGGGTACCTCATTTTGATCATGTTTTACATTGTAAAGTAAATATTAAGTGGCCCTAAGCCAGAATCTAGGAAGGCCAGTGGCTGAGGGAATCCCTGGAGGGAGCTCATCCTCTGAGCTCACCCCCCAAGACACAAGTGCTTTCATAAAATGTAATATGCCTAGACCTATATATATTTTTTAAGCCTATTCATAAAAATATTTATTTCCCTTTCATGACTTTTTTTTTACTTTTGTCCCAACAGATTCTGATGGTGCTATCTGCCTGGTGGAGCCCCCTCACGCCACAACAGACCTTGTAACTGTAAGTAGGCAATACTCCAAAGATTTTGTCAAATGGTAGTTTAAATATACTGAAACGTATCACTCATCTAGGATGAAGAGTACGAGGAAACTTTATCTGCTGCCTTTACAGAGAGGGATCCAGAAAGGCCTATAGAGGTAACATCTTGATATGTTACTGATAGTTCTCTTCCCATTTACATTTCTTAACATTCTGGTGGAATATAGAGTGACATTTAGCCTACACTGAAGTATTAACACATTCTCATCCTTTTTTAACAGTGCATGGCTGGGCAGCAGCAGGAGGGTCCCTCAACTTCCACTGCACAGATTGACACAGTGAGATGGATGTTCAGTAAACACCAGAGATTCATTCTGTGGAATTCATGTGCAACTGTATAATGTCCTCCTTGTATGTATTCCCAGTTAACAGTCAAAGAGATTTACAAAATTCACCTGCTGAAAAAAATTAAAAACACGGACAAAGAAATGCAGTACTTTTAGGAAGGCAGACCTTGAAATTGGAATACTGGAGCACAAGTTAGAGGTAGGTGCATAGTCAAAGGTGAATTATGTTAACTATTGGAACATTAACTAAACTAGCTCTTGTATTTGCAGGAAATAAAGAAGACCAAATGAAATGTGTATTATGTCTTTATTTGACTGCTGTGGTGGTGGTGGTGGTGATGATGGTGACTCAATCACTGAAGTGATTATGGCATATGGTGTCTCTGACTGCTCTGCCGTCCTGCATAGCTGACAGGTGGATGGGGTCATCATCAGGGTCTTCAATTTGTAGGGCAGGGTGTTGCTCTCCTCTAATAGTGGCAATATTATGAAGAACAACACATGCCACAATAATATCACAGGCCCTCTCAGCGAATTTCTATCGTAGCGGAGCTGTCTTCGTGGAGATTACAGAAATCCTATTTCCTCATTTCCTAAGAGGGACCAAGGACAAAAATGGACATGTTTTCCATGCCCCACATCGCCCGGCTAGCTCAGTCGGTAGAGCATGAGACTCTTAATCTCAGGGTCGTGGGTTCGAGCCCCACGTTGGGCGTACAGATTTTTATTTGTCTTAGACTTAGACTGCACTTTATTGATCTCTTTGGGCTGACTCCCTCAAGGAAATTGACTTTCCAGTAGCATACAGATACAGACAAAATAAAAAGGTATGAAAAAAAATACAATATACAATAGACTCTTAGCTAGATATATAAAATAAACAGTAAACAATAAACTCTTAACGGTAAACAGTAAAACTGACTAAATATATATGTGCTTACATCAAGAGCATGTGGTTGAGATAAAAATGTACATCACTGTTTCCGCCCGGTTTCGAACCGGGGACCTTTCGCGTGTTAGGCGAACGTGATAACCACTACACTACGGAAACTGCTGAAGTATCAACCCTCCATAGGATCTAAATACAATGTACCACACCACGGACATTACAACATTGCACTTATTGTACGCAAACCCAAAGGACTCGCACAGCTCTTACCCCTCCCCCTCCAATGGGGCGCAGACAACCCCCCACCACAGGGTATGTGGAAAAAACAGTCACTCTTCAACAGAAGCAGCACTCTTTGTGTTGTAGCTTGAGCTGCTGAATCTAAGTCTATGCAGACTATCTTACTTGATCACATCTGTGTTCTTACTAGGGATCGACCGATATGGATTTTTCAGGGCCGATACCGATTATTAATAATCAAGCGAAACCGATAGCCGATATGTAGAACCGATATTTATTTGCAGTAATAAATGTAAAAAATGGCCTTAACTTTTTGTGAAATAACATGAACACATAATTAACATAATAAATGAGCACACAATCTTAATTGAAATGCCTTTTAATATATTAAAACAAAAAGTGCAGGGCCTTCTGGCAGCATTTCTTAAAAACCACTCAAATAAATAAATAAATAAATAAATAAAATAGCTCCCTGAATTTTTGAAAAAATCAACAAAATAAACTGAACTGAACTGTTCTCAAATTTGGGACTGAGTTAGTAGTTCCAATCCAGTAGCACCAGATTGTGGTGCAGAAAGCAGAGCTGCTCAGCGTGCTCTCCTGTTAGGCGGCTTCTCTTCTTCTCATAAAGTGCAGAGACTTCGCTGAAGACTCGTTCACTTGGCACAGAAGAGGGTGGTGCACAGAGAAATTTTCTTGCTTGTAAGGCAAGAAGCTGAAAACGCCCTTGGTTGTGTTTCCACCACTGGAGAGGATCTCCATTACGTCTGTCTATGACTGGCTCCTTGAGGTACAGATTCAGCTCATCTTCAATGGAGGCCTTGGCCAATGGCTCTTCGGTGTGGGGTCCCAGAAGAGAGCTGAACATGTCTTCAATATAAGAGGATGTCCGTTGCCTTTTGGGGTTTCTCTCGTCTTCGGGCTCACCCATGTCTACAGCACCCTGCTCTTCCTCGCTAGCAGCATGCTGTTCTTGTGTCTCCTCAACATCCTCCTTCAGCCATTCTTTGGCCTTTGTCAGTATTGTGTGAGAGGAGAATGCATGGTTCTTGTAGCGAGGATCCAGGAGACATGCCAGCAGCACAGTTTTTGTATCTTCGAGCTTGGAAAAGCGTTTCGTCAAGCTCTCCATCATGGCCTGTCTGAGTGTTCCAATGCCATGTGTTGAGGGTCCTTGATTGTCTTGGAGAAACATCTTCAGCACGGCAATACAGGGAATGATGCAGGACGCTGATGCATCGTTGTGGCTAATCTCCAGTGTCACTTGCTCAATTGGGAGTAGAGTATCAACCAAGTTGGACACAATGTCCCACTGGTAGGCAGTGAGACATGCAAATCCTCCATTTTCACCTGCATAGATGTTAAGAGCACGCTTTTGCGCCAGTGCTCTTTGCAGCATGTGTAGTGTTGAGTTCCACCTCATTGGAACAGCCTGGATTAGTATGTGTTGTGGCAGGCCAAGTTCTTTCTGAATGTCCTTCAAACGCTGCTTGGCAAGAATGGAGTGGTGGAAATGGGTGGCACACTTTTTCAGTATTGCAATGATGTTTGTAACTGCTCTTTGACTGGACAGACCATCATTCACTACAAGTTGCAAAGAATGCGCTGTGCAGCTTAGGTCTGGAATTTCAGCGAGCCTCATGCCTTTGACCATATTTGCTCCACTGTCTCGAAGCACAAGTGCTACACGGTCTTTGCTGATTTTCCAGTCATCAAGCATGCCCAGGAATGTCTCTCTTATATACTCTCCAGTGTGGGATCCATGCATTGCTTTTGTGTTCAAGACAACCTGCTTTCTGTTCCATTCATTGTCGATGAAGTGGCATGTTTAACTCATCAATGATTCTGTGGATCCAGACCAGCAGTCTGTAGTGAAAGAGAGCGCATGGCCAGCATTCTCTGGTTGGATCAGGGCTTTTACCTTTTCAACAACCTTGTTGTAAACTTCTGGGAGCATTTCAGTGCGGTAATATTTCTCAGTTTTCAGAGAGTATTGCGGTGCTGCTGCACCCATGAGGCGTTTAAAGCCAACGTCAGACACCACTGTGAACGGCTGGTTGTCTGTGATTATCATTTCTGTAATTAGTTTGTCCAACATTTTAGATCGTTGATCTGAATTTGGCCACTGTTTTTGTTTCTGAAACAGGTCTTGTATAGTAGGCTGAGATGAAGTTCTTGTCCCTGCTTGAGATGGAGCTGCTGTTGTCGTCCCCAGCAGTGATTGTGCAGTTGCATACAACTCACTGTGATGGATCCTAAGATGGGTCCACAGGTTTGAAGTGTTAAATGTTTTTGCACTTGTTCCTCCCATGCTGACACTGTCTTTGCAGGTATTGCACACTGCCTTTCCTGGGGTTGGCTGTGTGAAATACTGCCACACGGTACTTTTCACCCGCTTCTTTGATCCATCCATCTGTAATGAGGATTTAGAGAAAGAGAGACAAAAAGAAAGAGTGAGAATTAAAAAAGAGAAAATATATATTCATTTATTAGAGCAAAACTGTCTGTTAAACTTCCACTCCACTACATAATATTCTTAATGATAGTCTACATTAATAACATTTAATTAATGATGTCTTATGTTCTCTCCCTCTCAGGTAGGCTACATCTGATCCAGCCTGATTAAGAGCAAACCAATAAAGAGGGTGGCTGGAACCTTGGCTCACTACATTCATTTTATAGATTTAATAGTTACTTTTCAGATTAAAATTTTACATAAAACAGCATAATGAGTAAATAAAGACACAACTTTCAGTGCTCACCAGAGTTTTTCACTTATAGTTCCTTATGTATTATTACATTTATTTATTTAGAGAAATGAAGTCATATTCGGAATTTCAGAACATTAAATGTACACTCTTGTGCTTAGAACTGTATGTCATATTACATAAATAAGAATAAGGCGCTTGGCAATTGTAAATGCAAACAATAAAGGCTACTTTACACACGTGAGTTGTAGACGCGACGGTAAATTTATTGATTGAAAAAAACTCGACGTGTGCAATTGAAAACAAACAAGGACACGTTAGCGTGTGGTGTTAAACTTATAGGCTATAAACACCTCGGGTGTTGTTTATTGATAAACCGGGAGCCGCCCCACGGGCTGAGACACGTTAGGAGATTAATTATTCCCACAAAGTAATGATAACCGCAAGGGTCTCCTATTATTATTGTGCGTCTGGCCCCAGCTCTAAAGCGGTCGCGGCAATTATAATGTAGCGGTGGGCCATCATTAAATAGTCTACCCCGTGTTGAAGTTTTGAAAAGTTTAATCTCAAGAGCCAAACTGCAGGTTTTCCTCCCTTATACTTGCTACAGCCTACCTATGTCATATTTTTATTTTATTAAGCAAGGGACTTCAGGTCATCTTCACTTACATCTTTTTCTTTCTTTCTTTTTTTTTTTTTTTTGTCGTGAGTGATGCTAGTCCTATATTGCAAAGTCGTATGCTTGATGTGATTAGACAACTAGGTTGGTGAAATGTCGACTCTGGGCCTGCATGTTATCACTGAATTGATCATAAGGTTGTGGTATTTTTTAAAACTTCATCCTAAAGGGCTTTGAAACTTCGACTGACACTGCCTTACCTTTCCTGCTGGCTCACCGGAGCAGTCCTCTTTTTCTCCTCCGTCTGTGGCACTGCATGTAGAAGCTTCTGTGTTGATTGATTGGCTACTTGGCACAAGTGAGACAGCCAATCAGTGAGCGCTGTGGGCGGGACATTGTTACACAGCCAAGAGAGTGGTGACTTCAGGCAGAGACGGCTGCATCAGAGCCAAAGGAGCGCGTTTTAAAATACATTAATTAATTTTATCGGTTATCGGTGAAAAAAACGGTTGATGCCGATGATCGCAAAAATGCAGAATATCGGCCGATATTATCGGCCAGGCCGATAATTGGTCGATCCCTAGTTCTTACAACAAGAATATGTGTTGGAGCATGTGCAGAGGATGTCACCACCACCAGGACAGTAACAGACTACCCGAACTAGAAACCCTGGCTGAATGGGGAGCTCAGGTCTCTGCTGAAAGCCAGGGATGCTGGGTTCAAGTCAGGTGACAGACTGGCACTCAGAGCGGCTAGGAGACAGCTGACTGCAGGAGTAAAGAGGGCCAAGGCCGCATATGCCCAGAGGATCCAGGGACACTTCACATCCAGCGATCCACGGAGTATGTGGAGAGACATAAAGTGCATCGCATACTTTGTTTAAATTTGCATATTTTATCTTGTTTATTTTTATACTTAGTTAGCGAGTTTTATTCTATTTTTTTACTCTTGACATTGGGCTGCTCTGGGACCAGGGAAACTAATTTCGTTCCATCCCATGTTTAACATGTATTGAAATGACAAATAAAACTCCTTGAATCCTTGAGAGACAGTTGTCACATTCACTAACAAAAGATATATTTGTTTCCGCCCGGTTTCGAACCGGGGACCTTTCGCGTGTTAGGCGAACGTGATAACCACTACACTACGGAAACTGCTGAAGAACTAAGCCTCCACAGGATCTAATACAATGTACCCAGATTTTGATGTGCCTCCTCTTCATCTCTTCTCATCTTTTGATTCACTCTCCCCACCTTCACCTAGCATGTTAAATGCCACACCACGGACATTACAACATTGCACCTATTGCAAACACAAAGGACTCGCACAGCTCTTACCCCTCCCCCTCCAATGGGGCGCAGACAACCCCCCACCACAGAAACTAACGAAATTAGTTTCCCTGGTCCCGGAGCAGCCCAATGTCAAGAGTAAAAAAATAGAATAAAACTAGCTAACTAAGTATAAAAGGGTATGTGAGAAACAGTCACTCTTCAAAAGAAACAGCACTCTTTGTGTTGTAGCTTGAGCTGCTGAATCTAAAGACTATGCAGACTATCTTATTTGATCACATCTGTGTCCTTACAACAAGAATATGTGTTGGAGAGACAGTTGTCACATTTACTAACTAAAGACATATTTGTTTCCGCCCGGTTTCGAACCGGGGACCTTTCGCGTGTTAGGCGAACGTGATAACCACTACACTACGGAAACTGCTGAAAAACACTACCTCTGTGAGAGGTTATACAAAGCTACCAATCTGCAGTACCCTCTTTGTGATGAACACATGGATGTATGTAGTAAAATTGACTTTACCTAAAGACCTTTAACCGTAAGCTGGTGACCTGAAACATGCCTATTGTGAATAAACAACCCCCCACCACAGGGTATGTGAGAAAATTAGACTGAGTGGGCCACTAAAGCACTGAGCAACTGCTTTGAAACCACTGACCGGGAAGTGCTTTGTAGGCCACAAGGGGAGAGTGATAGACTGAAGAGGCTTTTGAACTCAATCTCATTCTTTCTGTCGCTACCCAAAGCCCATGACCATAGGTGTGGGTGGGAACATAGATGGACTGGAAAATCGAGAGCTTTGCCTTCTGGCTCAGCTCCCTCCTTCCCCACAATGGTTCAGTACTATGTTTGCAATACTGCCATCACCAACCCGTTGGTCCATCTCATGCTCCATCACTCCTGAACAAGATCGCAAGACAGTTACCTCCCAACCCTGAGAGAGCATTCCACCATTTTCTGGCAGAGAAGCATGGCCTCAGACTTGGAGATGCGGACTCTCATCCCGGCCACTTCACACTCGGCTGCAAATTGCCCCAGTGAGTGCTGAAGGTCATGGTGAAATGAAGCTAACAGAACCACATCAAAAAGCTTTGTGGAGTCCAACACCCACTGAGAACGTATCTCAGCTCGTTGCAACGGCCCCGGTGCCCCATACTCCCTCAGTCAGTACGTTTACATGCAGCAAAAAATTCGAATTTCTGATCGTATCAGACTTAGTTCGGAGTCTAGGGATGTCACGATTACCCGTTTTCATGATTAATTGCGGTATTAAACTTTACGATTATTTAATCGTGACGTTTCCTAAATACCGTCAATTTCCATTAGAGATTATGCTGGAACCATATTGGTACATCAGCGCAACTCGCGAAATGAAAACAAAGTTACACAACAACCGCGTGTCACCACTTGTGTTGCTTTGTTTTCGGCCCGTGCAGTTGCAGACGGAGGCGTCCCAGTCTCACAGGAGGTAAAGCATGGAAGAGGAAGAGCTATTCCCTCCGAAAAAACATCTCCTCGTACGCCATCTTTGCTTGAATGCCGTCAGATAGTTTGTTGTTGCTGATAAGTAGAGGTCAACAGGAAGTGGCTTTTTGTTGAGAGGGCTACAGCGAAACATAGCGTAACGGAGTCAGCCATGCTCCGGCTGTTTATCCGATTCTCTGAATGGCATGTATACTCAGACAAGTGATCCGGCCTTATGCATGTCTTTATCTGATACGATCAGAAATTCGAATTTTTTGCTGCATGTAAACGTACTGAGTGTCCTCCACAGGACCATCCCAGGGGACACAGTTGCAAGCCTTTTCCAAATCTGCAGAGCACATGTAGATTGGATGGTCAAACACCCATAACTCCCCCAGCAAGGGTGAAGAGCTGGTTCGCTGTTCCACGGCCAGGACAAAATTTGCATTGCTCCTCCTGAATCTGAATCTGTCAGAGCGTTGAACCCATCTGGCCCTTGACTTTTTTAATTTCGGCCCACTGTGTATTTGAGTTTGACACCCCTGCACTAGTGGAATTAGGAAACTTCAGCCCACTCTCCAGCACAGTAGGTGGCGGTAATGCTCCTTAAACGCTCGTTGCCATCCGCCATTAAATAAAAGAAGATTTAGGCTGCGTGGTACCTGCTGGTGCCACCTTTGAGTCATATAAAACTTATTTCATGTTTAAAATGTCTATTTTTCATTGATTTATTCAGCTACAAAATTCAGTTTGATTTGAAACATGTTTGAATATGTCTGAGCGCCTTCCCAGAAAAAAAAATATGTGCGATTAATTTAGGTTAATTAATCACAGAGCCTATAATTAATTATTCATTTTTTAAAATCGCTTGACAGCCCTAGTTAAGTTACACTGCAGTAACCTTTTTGTGATCAAAACATGGTTATAATGGGTATAATAGACTTTACCTAAAGACCTTTAACTGTAAGCTGGTGAACAAGAACATGTGTGTTGGAGTGACAGTTGTCACATTCACTGACAAAGACAAAGATTTGTTTCCGCCCGGTTTCGAACCGGGGACCTTTCGCGTGTTAGGCGAACGTGATAACCACTACACTACGGAAACGCTTCACTCTTCATGCAGTACCCTCTTTGTGATCAAAACATGGATGTATATAGTAAAATTGACATCACCTAAAGACCTTTAACCGTGAGCTGGTGACTTGAAACGCTGACGGCCCCTTAAATGATGCAATGATTTAAAGGGTCCTGCATTAAGCTATGCACAAGCGTTGGTGGTATAGTGGTTAGCATAGCTGCCTTCCAAGCAGTTGACCCGGGTTCGATTCCCGGCCAACGCATATCTTTAACATTTTCTGTACTCCAACTGTAATCAAACATTTTCTGTACTCTAACTGTAATCAAAAAGGTTAGCAATCTTAGCAAGAACGTACACTTGGCCTTAAGGACCTATGTAAACTAGAATTAAGTAACAACTGAATAAAAGTTCTAACAATACATTCATACAATATGTACCAACATAAATGTACAAAACTAATAATTAGATGCTTCTATCTAGTGCAGCAAAATTAAGAGGCTAGATCTATGAAGAACTAGCTCCATATAGGGCATCTTTATGTTAGTTTGTTCTTATTGGCCACCGTCACTTTCTCTGCCCGCTACTCTAGGTTACGCTACTCACTACTCTAACGCATAGACCGTGTATAAGCTTGAACGTTACCTTTTACGTAGATGTCCTTTGAAGAATGAGGGTCCAACAGGATTTGATGCGCTAGTTGATGACTCAAAGTCCAAAATAACGCAGTGTGTTGTCAAAATCAATCATATCAAATCATCATCACTGTAGTTTCTCCTTCACGTTTGTTCCCTTTTCTGTAAGTCGCTTTGGATAAAAGTGTCAGCTAAATCACAGTTTTTCTGGTTTTTTTCTGGAAGGGTGAGTGGAGGGGGTCGGAATCAGCAACTACACCCCTAACTACCACTAAATCCTACACACTGGTCCTTTAGTTGGCGTTCAGACAGGGACAGGCAAACCGGACGCCGGCGGCGTTTTTCAATTCATCTCAGTGGGGGTCGTGCGTTTCCGCACCGGCAGCCTGCAACGCAGGGGTTCCCACAAAAAACGTCGCCGGTGACCGGCGAGAGAAGTTGAGCCAGATTCAACTTTTGGGAAAACGGAGCCCCACGTCACGCTCCGGCCGCCAATCAGACACTCAGATCGGTCAAACCTCCACAGACAGCCTGAAATGTCTCTGAAGCAGAGACTATCCAGGTGGATTCACGGACTAAACTCTGATAATCTACCTGTGTGTGTGTTCTCACTTTGTTTATTTCATGTACCAGCTTCTAAATCTGAGTCCGACTCGCAATTTACGCCGCAAAATATAATGACACGAAGAAGTTTAATTTGATTTGTGTCTGATGATTAGAGAGAGAGAGAGAGAGGAGGGAGAGCGCTTTGGTAGAGAGACATAGAGTAACAACAGCGCCGGCCTCGATAAAGCTGTCATTAATCAGATAAATAAAACGTTATTTCCTGATTGTTTCACAGCTGTTACATTCAGCAGGTATAGACACGCCCACGGCAACCCACCTCAGCCCCCCCCCCGCACTCCCCCACCTCCCCGGTTTCCCTGTCCCTGTCTGAACGTGGCCTTAAGCATCAAGTCGCAGGCTGTATCGGACTGCGCTGCACTGGTAACAACAGGACAGTATTCAGACAGTACAGGAAAGCACATTATTGCATATATCTCACAGAAACACAGGTAACAACACACCTCTTTGATGTTCTTGAAATATTTTCATTGCTGCCAAAAATAATTTTTATGACAAAATTATGCCACATTTTTGTTCAGGTTGACAAATGTTTCTCTTTACAGGTAAATTATAAATAAATAAATAAACAGTTATCTTCACACATTTAAATTTAAATCATTTATGGCATGGATTCCTATCACTTGCGAGTTAGAAAGACACTCACAACACACACACACACACACACACATACATTAATAGGACCGCACGTGCAAGCCGCAGTGCACGTGCAATTTCAACAATTGAAACAGAAACCAACCACTTTACTTTACTTAAATTAGATAGTTATAGGTCAAGTTATTGAACAGTGCGGCGAACATTTTAAAACTTACCGTAGTTTAGCTGGCATGTCGTCGGTTAGCTAGCATGATGCATTAATATTAGCTACGTTCAGCAGCTAGCGTCTTACCTGTGCCGTCTTCATTCCCAAATTCGGGAGATGTCCCGAAGTCAAACTCACGAAAATGGCTCTTAACACAGCTCACTGCGAATTTATACTAAAATACACCGACTACAACCCGTTCAGACAAAGTTTATCCGCTTCTTCACGGTAAATTTCCTCGACACGCGCGCGAGACAACTTAATTGCGCAGTTCGCCCGGTGGAACTCCCAGCAGCATCCTCACCGACACATGACCCGAGGTGCGTTCAAGTACAACTTAAACAGGTGTAATTATGAGTATTAATTAAATTAGGTACTGTACGTCGTTGCTCCGTTAGTTTCACTGAACTGAAGGTCAGATAAATACACCTGTCTTCTACCCATCCTAGAACCCTCACACTTGTGAACAATTTTTACAATTTATACAATTATATACATTTTACAAATGACATCTTATTCACTCACAAAAAAAAAAAAAAAACGTGAAAAGAAACATTAACTTGTTAAGTTTGGAAATCATTTGAAATTAGAAACGCCGAAATAAATGGTGGCAGTAATTTTGGAAAACTCTTATTACTCTTATAATATATATTATATTATAGTCAGATTGTTAACATAAAAAATAAAATGTGTAATTTCACTGAGGATTTTTAACAGGACTACTAACTTTTTGGGATTTTGCTTTTGTTTTATACATTTTAGAGAAAGATACTCACACCACAAGATGGAGCAAGTGGACCACTTTTATTCTCAAATATGACCGTGTATAGGCCTGATATAGTAAGCAAAAATACAGAAGTTAGCAGCTGCTGCTTCAGGCTTGATACTCATGTTTATCATGTTTTGTGCATTACTGTAATGATTGCATTAATGCACATTAACAGTCTAATTACTGTAGCGAATAGGTCGCTTGTGATCACAAACAGCTAAAATAAATCTATGTATCATCCTTTAATATGTATTTTATGGGACCCTGTGACGCCCCCACGTACGGTCCAATTATCACGTGACACAGACAGGGGTATGGTTGTCATGGAAACGAGCTCTTCATCAAACAGTGTCCGGACTTGTAACTGCAGCAGGCGACACAGCCAGAGTCACTGAGGAGATATTTAACGTCATTTCATCTGTGGTGAGTACCCGCCGTTCACAGTCTGTAGTGGGTAGAAACACGGAGTAACAGAGCGCCATTTTGAACAGAAAAAGGCCGACACGCGTGAAATAATAGGCAGTGGTGTTGGTTGTGCTATCTGCCGCCAGTGTCACGGTACAGTCAACACAATGGGACAGCTATTCCGCTCGAGACCTTCAAACTAAAACTGTTATTCTTTCTTACTGTGTAAGCTGGCGTAGTGTAGCTTTGGCGGCAGGGGGAGGACATAAAAATGCAAAATATAAATGATAAATAAAGAATGTACGTAAAGGGCGTGAATATATTCTCACATTTTTGTTTCAGTCTGCTTTTATTTCAAAGGCAAAGTCACCTTACCTCCGGTCTTTTATCAGCTAACTTTACAGTGCAGCAGCCGCACTAGCATCCTCTAAAACTAAAATAGCGTTTTTGAATTACCCAACCAGTCCTAAACACTGACACTGTGAGAGATTACACACAGATGTCACTAATGAACACTAGCAGCCATCTTTGTCTGTCTGTCATTGTACATGCTGTATGTGGATAATGATGAAAATCAGAATTCTGCTCTAAACGCTGTATTTGCTTCAGATAACATGTGACCTTAGTAAAACACACACGTTGAAGGAGTGTTTGGTATTAGACTGAATTAGATGAAACTAACTCCTGTCCTGTTACACATTCCCTCACAGGTTATCATGCAGGATAAGAGGAATGAGATGATGCCGTTCCCACCGCCCATCAGCAGAGACAGGGTCATCTGTGAATTTCCAAAGGTACACCCTGTTTTTGTTTTGCTCCACTTTAAACCAGGTCCAGGAAAACCCCCTGTCTTTACTGTGAGATGGCTGTGTGTAAAATGGAAGGAGCGCCAGTCTAGAGCATGTTAAATTTATTGGAAACGTGTGACTTCTACCTAACATTCTCAGATGGTTAAATCAGTGTCAGATCGCAGCACTCTGGGTAATTATGGGCTGTTACAGTCAGCTACCCGATCAGAGTCAACATGTCCTTCTGCCCTCTGAATGCCTTCTTCTCCAAATAATCAGGCACTTTATCTGGACAGGAATCTATAATGTTTGATGTGTATGAATGTGAGAATCCTGCTGGTGGTTCAGCCCAATACACATGCCAGTGATAGTCCTACAACAACTTCAATTCTGTTGTTAGGATTCAGTGTCTCAAATGGTTTTGCATACAGTTATATACAGTATATAATCAGAAATTCTGTCTTAGTTTCTTGTTGGGTTTTTTTTTTTTAGCTTTTAAGAGAGTTTATTAGTAACTGTCTTTGTTCAGAATAAATGTCAGTACTGCGTGGTCCTGTTCTTCTCAGTGCTACACGCCCGAGGCCTCTCTACATCTGAAGAAAGACTGGGACAGTCAGGCTAAAGAAGCCTGTAAAGACAGAGCCGCCAGACATCAGCCGTGAGTCTCCCACTATTGGGTCGATGCATCATTAATGTCACATCAGAATATTAATAAATCACTGATTTAAAAAAAAAAAAAAAAATCTGTTGTCTTCTTTTGAAGGTGGGACCGACAGAAAATGTCAAAAGTGGTGGTTGTTGGAGACCTTAATGTGGGGAAGACCTGCCTCATTAACAGGTACCTTATCAATAAGTATAAAATTAAGACATAACCTACATAACTAGGATCATCAAAACTAGATGTATTTTGTTTTCTGCACGTTATTGTACATGCAAGAATGTTCTTATTGGTCACTGGTTCCCAATTTTGCCTTATTAAAGTCACCCGCAACCCTTCATCACAGGTTACATAAGTCTATAGGTGGCCAGTTCAACTGAAAAGTCATTTTTCCTTCTCAGTACATTTTATTTGAATACTTTTTAGGGGCTTAAAGATGTAATATATTATCCCATTATTTGCAGGTGCCAAAAAACAGGCTAATTTTGTGCAACAGAATTTTTTTTCTGCTTTCATATCAAGCTAATCATCTTACAAACAATCATATTTATCTTGTGAGTTCTTTCAAGGGTCTTGACCCCAAGGTTGGAAACCTTGACCTATGACCTATAGGTCATAATACTGTAATCCACTGTAACAACATAAAATGTTGCTAAGATATTTATGTAGACATTTTTAGCAGTTGCAGTAAGTCTGAATTCTTAACCCGAAAAGCTCATGCTGTTTTCAGGTTTTGTAAAGATGTATTTGAAAGAGACTACAAGGCCACCATAGGTGTGGACTTTGAGATCGAGAGGTTTGAGATATCTGGAGTACCTTTCTCTCTTCAGATGTGAGTAGTTTGATTTTAAATAAGTTATCCTGCAAACATGTAACTTTAGAGTAGCGTGTGTTTTTGACAGTCATGTTTACTTCATTTTAACAGATGGGATACAGCTGGACAGGAGAAATTCAAGTGCATTGCGTCTGCATACTACAGAGGAGCTCAGGGTGAGAAGGTGTTGTAATGATCACCTTTAAAAATATGGTTATATGTTTTTTATGCTCAGTGAGCCCATTTTATTATTTGTCTTGTTCATCTTTTCCAGTCATTATCACAGTCTTTGACATGGCAGACATTAAGTCCCTTGATCATACACGGTAGGTCTACTACTAACATTATCATTGTACAGTTGTGGAAAGTCTACATTCATTTATTATTCTAGCACTGTGGGATCACCATGTTTAATCCAACATTACACTACCAAACTACAAACTGCAACATCACTATCATCTTTATAGTTTGATCATTCTCATCAATATATATTTATCACAACATTTATCACTACATCTGAGCCGAGACATCACATCCTTTTGGGGGGCTGATGAGGAGCTCTTTCACTAGATAAAAAGGCTAATGTTACCACACTGAACACTGAACAGGAAAAGATGAGAAAAAAGAGCAAAATAAATTTAAAAAATAGATAGCAACATTTTACCACCGCTATAATCACCATTATGTTAATATTAACAATTTGATGATGACCAATACTTGTGAGATAATCACCCAACTCTGCACTTTCTCCACTGGTGGAGAATTTAGCAGCTAATGAACCCGAATTGATTTCGCAGGAGTTAGTAGTCTAAAAACAGACTGTTGATCTTACATCAGGTGAAGAACACAAATATGTTAATGTTGCTCCTTATCTGCTTCATGTGTACAAAGGCAGATGTTTGCTGACTAGGTACCCATGTCAGCTTAAAAGGTGATAGATAACATTCAGTCAGTGTTTACAGCTTGTTTCCGCTGCACCCAAGTGACCAAAAAAAACCTCAGTTACAGAACAACCTGTCCTTACATACAACGTTTCCTAGTCACAGTCTGCTCACACTGCACATCAACAAACAAAAAACATATGAGGAATGAAATGAATACAGCACAAGTTTGAAGTAAATAAAAACATAATGGCATAGCTGCCACGCTGTAATGTAGTTATCTAGCTACTTACAGTAAAGAGGCAGTAAACTAAACTAAATCTTTTAAGAAGCCATGGGCCCATTACATTTTAATCAGACTGAATGTCAATGTCATCTATAGAAAACTTTTTTTTTATCAATTAATAATAATAATTAATTTTTGTATATATATGGAAAAATCCAAATATTCTAAATTCAACTTCAGGAGTGTGTGTTGCACTGTCAGATAATGTAAGATTTTTTCCTTTTCATAGCCAATGGTTGGAGGAGGCCATGAGAGAAAATGAGCCTGACTCCTGTTTCATCTTCTTGGTTGGCACAAAGAGTGACCTGCTGGTGAGTATATTCTATCTTACATTCACGTACATTTTCACGTACACAATTTTCCTTGTACCCAACTGTCTGCTTCTTAAGCCCTTAGAAGAAAGACAGAGGACAGAAAAAGATGCCCTCAGGATAGCAACAGAAATGCACGCAGAGTTTTGGGCTGTTTCGGCTAAAACAGGTCAATCCAAGAGCTCTCAACATAAATATGATTCTGGACAATCCAGAAAGCCACTGTAAGAAACTGTTTACTTCTTATTTTCAGGTGAGAACGTGCAGGGATTCTTCTTCAGGGTGGCAGCTTTGGCCTTTGAGAAGTGTATACTGGAGGACATGGAAAAGCATGGAAAAGTCCCTGCTAGCATCGGACGTGGAGATAGTATCAGTAAGTAAAGACTCAACTCCTCACAAGATATTGATGATGAAAACATTGAGGGTATACAGACAGAAAAATGTTTGTCTTCACAGAATCAGATCGTGCCAACCTGGAGGAGTCGTCAACCCAGGACATGAAGAGAAGCTGCTGCTGATGAAAAGAGGAACTCTCAGAGTGAGCTGTTAGAGCACAACCACACAGAGGCTCTGTGTCTGAGCTTCAGCTGAAGAAATGAAAGTGACTGACCATGATCCGCCAGACTGAAATGTGCCTTAGGACATGTTCCATTAGGTCTCCTGAGTCATCAAAACGGCCATGTATCTGCAAAAAGTTTAACCAGTACGTGTTCCTGAAAGCCGGCTGTTATTGGATTGAATATGAATATATATTTTTCCAGGTGGAACTCTCAAAAACATTTAGACCATTGGAAACCCAAGATAACACACTATGTGATGGCAAAAACAAATGTGATCATTACAATCAGTTCAGTTCATCTTGTGGTACTGGTCAGCTCTGTAATATCTGTAAAATACAAATTCCATTATATCATTTCAGACAGACTGATTAGAGACAGGACAACATTGCCCCCCATGAGAACTTTGTATGGAAGATTTGTTTAGCTCCTGTCATAGTGTTTGCTTCATCATACAGTATTGATATGGAATATGTCTCACCCATCATTGTGGGTTGTATAGAGATAAATGTTTAATTAAAGTTTATTAGCTGGAATTTTGGAGCAAGGAAAACTGTGTATGTTTACTTTAAAGTAATACAAGTGTAAATAACTATTAACTCAACAGAAATAACGGTCATAACATTATAATAATATTTCTTAAAGTCTTCATTCATGGAGCAATATCTGAGGATGGCTGCAGATGTGCATTTATGAGACCAGTATTGTTGTCAAAAGTAACATTTTATTGTATTTTAATAAAGCAGTTTATCATCTGTTTGAACGGTCCTGTCATTAATATTCAACATTATGAGGTATGGGTATGAATGACTCACAATCAAAATACATAATGTATCCATTAATGATAAAGACTTTGTAATGTATTTAAAAACACAAAAGTTTTCCTTTACGTGATGTGGTGGTCCAGATATCTAAATAAACATTAATGAAATAGAAATTTGCATTAAATATGACCATGGTGTCTTGAATTTGGGTTGGGTTATACAGAAAAACAACAACATGCGCTTTAATCCTCCAACAGGAGCAAAGATAGACATTATCGGAGTGAGTCCTCTTGCTTCACTGATACTCTCTGAGCTCCGTGAACCAATCACATCACACGTTTCCATGTTTTGGAGGAAGTACAGCCAGAGTGGGCCAGTTAGCTTAGCAAACCGCTCTCTATGTCCAACTTTAACACGGTGCTTCTGCCTTATTTCAACTATGTGGATATATTTCCATTGCAAGTAGTAGTTGTAGGGTTGGTGCTGGTGTTAGTTAACTCAGTTAACTAGCTGTGGACTTAAGTTGTATTAAGTTAGCCACACGCTAGGTTAGCATGTGTCAACATCCCTGTGCTGTTTACTGCTAGGAGTTTGAGCTGTGGAGGAGTGAGCGCTCAGGTACTGCCCTGTTTACACCGTGTTTTCTGTCACTGCACTGTTTATTGAATGCTTAAAGTAAGTTACCGTAATAAATACACAGTCTGTCTGTGTGTGTGACAGAGAGTTGGTAACATTAGAGCAAAACGCAGCTCACCATGAGTCAACAGGAAACTAAGTTCACATCAGTCACAACAAGACAACTTTATCATTTGTTTGCCTCTCTCAGTACTTTCTACACACACTGCTTCCATCACCTACACCACTGTGAAGAGTTACAGTGCTATATATAGAAATTTGTTTTTGATATATTTCTCTTCTAATTTAAGACAATAAAAGAGAGAACATCTGTACCAATGCTCATGTATTAGTTTGTTTGAGAAGCTACGAATTAACTGATGATTTTATTCCTCAGCTGGTTCATCATGAAGACCAATAAGTCTTATAAACTTGTGCTGCACAAGAAAGGGTTTGGTGGAAGTGGTAAGAGAACCCTTTAAACTCATGCAGCCTAAATGAATGTTTTCTTTTTTCATTTGATTTCTGCTTGATTGTTTTTCAAATGGACTTTTCCTCCCGAGCAGATGACGAGTTGGTCGTCAACCCAAAAGTTTTCCCTCAAGTCAGTCTAAGGGATATAATCGAGATCGCACACCCCACAGATGAATACAGGTGAGCTCACACGACACGAAGATCACAGTGTTGGATATATTTACAATCTTTCACTGATGTATTTCTGTTTGCACATCACAGTCCCCTCCTGCTGCAAGTCAAAAGCCTAAAAGAAGACCTCCAGAAAGGTAAATGAATCCATAATGGAGAACTCCTGTTGATTATTATCAAGTACACACAACGAAAAAATCTAATGTCTGAAATAAAAAGTGAAAATGAACTTTCTGCACTTCACAGACTGTAGAGATTAGATGAAAAGTCACATCCACAAACAAGTTGCAATACTTTGATTAATTTGGCCGGTTAAGAGCTGAAGTTTGTTTACTTTACTTTTACTCGTTTATATTCAGTTAAGTTGATTTCTGTTTGAATATCTCTGCTTTCACATTTATGCAAACTGGCCAACAACAGAAAACAAGTGCAGTTTGAGCTCAGAGATCAGTGATGTGACGTTATCTGCGGCTGTTCAGATCTATAATTTTTTGTTCTATAGAATCATTACACTACTAATACGTTGAACAGAAACAGACGTCCAAATCGAGTACTCAAGTTCTCATGCCCCAGTATGAAGCAGCATGTTTTGCTAGATTTCAGGAATTCATACTGGATCAAATGAATAATCTCGGTGTCCCAACAACGTGTTGATGCTGCAACAGTAGACAACAGGATAATAATGCTAATAACAATAATATTCTATGGCTTTCAGGCTGTAGTGGGTTAGTGTCTTTGAATGTTGTCAATTGTAGTGTTTCCATTGTTTGTCTATACCTGTGACATAGTGTAAATGGACAAACATGCATTGATTGTAAATGTCTTCCCTGTTCACCACTGATGATGGATATCTTGTTGTTGTTTAGAGACAATCAGTGTGGACCAGGCTGTAGCTCAAGCCTTCAAACTGCGAGCTTACCAGGATGTCATTGTTAACATCGTTGACCCAAAGGTACGTTCACTGCGACCCCCTCACGTCTCTGCTGTTTGTCAGCTGAACAGAGTCTCTCATAGTTTTTTTTTTTTTTCTCCTTGCAGGATGTGACGCTGGACCTGGTGGAGCTGACGTTCAAGGATCAGTACATCGGCAGAGGAGACATGTGGAGGCTGAAGAAGAGTCTGGTGGGGAATGTGACAGTTCATGTGTGTGAGTGTAATATGTGACAGAGCATTTATGTGAGGATTTAACTGTTACAATCTTTATTCCAGGTGAGCACATGCGCTTACGTGACGCAGAAAGTGGAGTTCGCGGGAATCAGGTACTAAGCATACATTTATTCTCTGTCCTCATTTGCATAAATGCATTTAGAGTGACTTGGATGTGGAATAAATCAACACGATAATGACTGTAAGCTGTCATTTTATGAATGTTTATGATGTTTATCACTCTCAGAGCGCAGGCCAGTGAACTGTGGGTGAAGGGAGAGAAAGTGACCTGTGGGTACATCAGCGAAGACACCAGGGTAAGAGCACTATTGAAAGCAGATGGTGGTCTGCATCAACAACATGGATACACACTCATTTTTTTATTCCATGTCTTGTGACACAGGTGGTGTTCAGATCCACATCTGCAATGGTGTACATCTTTATCCAGATGAGCTGTGAGATGTGGGACTTTGATATCTATGGTCAGTTGGACGTTTCTGATCTGTTCTCATGTTGACATGTGGTTCTGGAGGAGAGTGTGTGATCTGAATGTTTTGCTCTCAGGTGATCTCTACTTTGAGAAGGCTGTAAACGGCTTCCTGTCTGACCTTTTTGCCAAGTGGAAGGTTTGTGAGGTTTTCCCTTTTTTTGTCTGCTTGTGTTGTAACTGTTACTGATGTGAACAAAAACAATGTTTCAATGTTTTCACATTAAAACAGGAGAAGAACTGCAGTCACGAGGTGACAGTTGTACTTTTCTCACGTACATTCTACAGTGCCAAAACTATTGGTGAGTCTTTTTCCTTCATTATCACACTGATGATGCATATGAATACATTTCAGCAACCATGATCCAGGTTCTGCTCGAGGTTTCTGTCTCTTAAAGGAAGTTTTTCCTTGCCACTGTCGCCATGTGCTTGCTCATGGTGTGAATTGTTGACTCTCTGTAAACAATAATATAAAGAGGACTGCTTTATATGGAAAGTGTCATGAGATAACTTCTGTTATGATTTGATGTTATATAAATAAAACTGAATTCATCATTAATCCAGTTGTCATTTCCCTCAGAGGAATTTCCTGAGACTCTGAGAGCGTCCATCAGACAGGATCATGAAGGACGTTTTTATGAAGACTTTTACAGGTAATGTAGTTACATAACTTTGATTATCTGCTTTACTTTAAGATCATCTGAGTCACAGACTGCATGGCAGAACTCTAACTGTTTTGTGATCAGGGTCGTGGCTCAGAACGAGAGACGGGATGAGTGGACATCTTTACTGGTCACCATCAAGAAGCTCTTCATTCAGTATCCTGTGCTGGTGCGGCTGAAAGAAGCAGGTAGCTAATGAGTCGAGTGTTTGTCTGATCTGTAGATCATGAGTCTTTTATAATGAAAATCTTTTCTTTATTTGATTTCATGCAGGTTCTTTTCCTGTTGGTTATAACTCAACTGCTGCTCAGGGAAACTACCTGGAGGCCATTAACCTTTCCTTCAATGGTAATTGGATAAACACCAGGGTAGAACAACACGCAGAAAAAGAAGGAGAGCGTCTTTACAAAAATCAGTCAGCATAGTTATCACATGTAGGATTTATAGTATGCATTGTGCAACACTGAGCATACATACAAAGATACTATATTTATAAACTCAACAAGTAACACATTTTATATAACCACCATTTGTGAGACTGTCAACAAGTGGCTATGAAACTTTCCTACACTGTGTTTCAGACTGTAGACTGTAATCAGACTGCCATTTTTGGTATTGACCTGTTTGTTTGTTTGTGTTCGGGCAGATGATTGTATCGCGACACAGATGATTTGTTGAATGTAATTCAGAAAAACAAAAATCTCTTTCCCTGTACAATTACTGTTTATTCATTACTGCCAATCAATACAAAGACATTTGAAAGAAAAGACACACAGAGATCCACTTAGTGAACCTGTCTTTTAATGTCCATAACAGTTAAGTGAGTGTCTCTCACTGGTTACTAACTAGAAAAGACAAGAAGAAAAGCTGACAGTCTCCATGTCTCCCACAGTCTTTGACAAGCACTACATCAATCGCAACTTTGACCGCACTGGTCAGATGTCAGTGGTCATCACACCCGGGGTGGGAGTGTTTGAAGTCGACCGCTTGCTTATGATTCTCACCAAACAGCGTATGATCGACAATGGTGAGTGTGACACTACATACACAAACTGAATACATCTAAATATTAACAGAGAATTAAAGGTTCATTGCATGAAGGTAATAATGTTGGTGACACACACTTTTCCCTCTTCAGGTATTGGGGTAGACTTGGTGTGTATGGGAGAGCAGCCACTGCACGCTGTACCATTATTTAAGGTAACACATAAAATGGTGTCAGTCTTTGTAGGTGCACTGGGTTATATACTGTACCTGTTGGTTACTGATGGTCATTTCTCTGTGTAGCTACACAACAGGACAACACCTGGAGACTCTCGTGTGGGAGATGACTACAACCTTCCTCACTGGATCAACCACAGGCAAGACGACATGAATGATGAGAATAAAGATGAATTCAGTTAATATGCAAAGGTGTGATTGATTGATCTATTTCTCTCTTGGACCTGTTTCTTTCACGCCTGCAGCTTCTACACATCCAAAAGTCAGAACTCTTGTAGCTCCTTCACCCCTCGAATCAAACTGGCAGGCCACAAGGTACATGCACAATTATCACAGCACTGTTTGACTTCAGAAATGTTGAATTGAAGTTTGTTTTTTCATTTTTTTATTTTAACGTCTCATTTAAATAACCTTTTTTTTTTTTCTAGCTTCATGCTGAGAAATTCAAAAGCAACAAGGACCACAGTAAGCTGTTCCTCTTTTTCTCTCTGACTTGTTTAATTCCTTCATACTGTACATGACTTAGATAATGACTTCATTTTTAGTGTTTTGTGCTCAGGATCTCAATGTCAGTCTGGCAGTTGGTCATTTCACCACTTTGGTCCAGACTGAAATATCTCAGTAACTACTGGACTGGACTGTAATTTACTTTAATGTTGTACAGATATTCATGGTCACCATAGGATGGATCCTACTGACTCTCGTGATCCCCTGACCTTCCCTCTAGCGCCACCACAAGGTTGACATTTGTGGTTTTGAGTGAAATATTTCAACAAATGTTGGATGGATTACCATGACATTTGGTTCCAACATTCATGTTCCCCTGAGGATGAACTATGGTGATCTAGCAAATGTTCGCTTGCTAAGACTTACAGACAAGGATGGGGATCATGGTTTCCATGATTCCAACTGCTTAGCAGAAGCATGTTAGCATCATGGATGTGGTTAGCATGGTGAAGTCAGCTCAAAGCACCACTATTCAGCCTCACGGAGCTGCTAGCGTGTCTGTAGACACTTAGTCCTGTTCATTTCTTGAAGCATGAAGTAGATCATTTATCTCTCTCGTACTCTAATGCTCCTCTTCACAACCTCGTCCAGCTCTCTGCTCTCCAAAGGACTCTGAAAACAGCCTGCCTATACAGGTGGACTATGATGCGTATGATGCTCAGGTGTTCAGACTACCTGGTCCTTCACGAATTCAGAGGAGCACCAACTTCAGGTATCTGACTGATTGCACAACACGAAACTAAACTTCTTCTTCCTGGTGAACCCTGTGGATCTTCTGGCCTGTTGAACAGTCTGTGTGTCTTTCAGGATGGGTCGAGACAAAGAGACGAGTGGGAGGAAAAGCTGGGGCTCTGTAGACGTCAGCGCTGGCATAGGCGCGTCTCCTCCTGTTCGCTCTGGAGGTCCTGACGAGCAGCGTAGCCTGGCCTCTGATGATAGTCTGGGCCCTGTGTCCAACATGCTGCTTATACCCCGCATGCCTCCCGTCCAGTATGAAGTCAGCAGCTCTCTGGGATACACCAGCACCAGAGGTAACTCCTCTAAGAGCTTAAGAGATGATACAACAGATGCGACAAAGTGTGCTCCATTCTTGTCGTCTTGGTTTGTTATTCTGTGGTTCAGAGTTGTTGGAGAAGATGATGGACTCTCAGAGGGACTCAAGTGCCCCGGGAAGGTTCACTGTGGGAAGTGCTGAGTCCACCCTGCACATCCGTCCAGGAGGTTACACCCCTCAGAGAGCGCTCATAAACCCCTTCACCCCATCCAGGATGCCCATGAAGCTCACCTCCAACCGGCGGCGCTGGATGCACACCTTCCCTGTCGGTGAGGGGACACAGTCTTGTGAAAACACATTATAATTTGATGACCATGTAGGTAGAAATGTGTTTTGCCTGCTGTGATCATCCCTCCTGTATACTGACTGTATGTGCCACTGTTGTTCTTCAGGTCCTTCTGGAGAGGCAATCCAGATCCATCACCAGACCAGACAGAACATGGCCGAACTGCAGGGCAGCCAGCACAGAGATCCTGCTCACACTTCAGCTGAGCTGCTGGAGTTGGCCTATCACGAGGCCACTGGAAGGTTCGACACGTTTATCACAAAGAACAAGATTTTCCTTTGTGAAGAATGTTGGCTTGAAGCACAGACAGTGATGTGAACGTTTGTTATTTGTCTTATTATCGAAGGAGAACAGCCTCAAGGCAAGCCGGAGAGAACAGTCTTTACATCGGTGGAGGGATGGAAGAGTTGACAGGAAGTCCAGGGAGCAGCAACAGTGGTCATACATGCTTTTTGTCATATTCCTCTGTCCACTGTTGTCAAAAACACACACACTGTGGTTTCTTTCCCTATATACAATCTCCATCTGCCCCAAATACTCACTAGAGCAACAAACATGTATTAATCCGCTGCTGAGAATAGTCCCCAACAAATGAACTATTTCCTCTTGTTTGAGTAACTTTTGATTTATATATAGTAGCTGCAAAAAGCAGCATACGTCACTGCCCACTTTAAGGACAATTCCAGTACAAATGAGGTTGAAACAAACTCTGACGCTCTGCCATAGACTGAAGTAGAAGTTGTTCCTTGACATGGTTTGATGGAGATCCACACATAGAATATCTGACCTCACCCAGCGGTTCCCAAACTTTTTAAAAGCTTGACACGACTTGTCCGTCCACAGTCACACATTTCCCCTACATGTGAGTGCTTTAAGCCAAAAACCAAGAAATCTGTTCTAAGAATTGATTTTCAAACTAACTAAAATAAAAACATTGATGCTGAGGCCGATTTTCAGTCTTAGCACTGGAATAACTGCATATTGAATAGAGCGATTTAATAATGCAGTTCTTGTAAATGTTGAACATTTTTTCTTGTTGAGTTTCACTGGGTGACTGACAATGCAAACAGGTTGATAGTCACATGGTGCTGAATACTGTGTGTTGCTGTCGACCACCAGAAAGAAAAGCTGCAGTGTGCTCTTCATAATGCAGACAGTCATAATTTTATCATAAATTATAAATTCTAATTATGCCATTATTGCCTCGTTTTGTTGGTACGGTATTCACTGATCACCATAGATATACAGATGAAGAAAAGTATTTAAAAACTTTTTTGCTGCAATGATTAACCAATTAGTTGATAGAAAAAAATAATTTTGTAACTATTTTGACAGTTGAAGACATGAATCATTTCAGTAGCAGCAAAAATGCAGAAAATGTGCCTCAGATCAGATATGAGGACTTGTTTCCTTTCTTCAATATTTATTATCTGGATTTATTTATTTTTATTTTTATTTAGATTTAAGAAATTTTAACACATTACCTTCATTTCTGGGAAAATTGGCAGTTGTTTTTGTATTTTTTGACATTGCAAAGACTGATTAAGAAAACTGAGACATTTCTTTGTTTTCACTGTGACGTCTGTACAGGAACTCTAGCGAACCGCGGCTCCTCATTTGAAGACTTCTCCATCAATGGTGCCGATCCAAGTGAGTCCACCTCGCCCCTCCACAAACAAAAGCACGCGAACATTCTTATGTAGGATCAGCAGGTTGAATTTTCAAGATCAGGTTGAAATTTTCAATCACCAAACTGATTATGGCGGTAAACCTTGAGGGGCGGCTTTAACCTGTGAGGGTTTATTCAGCTTTGGCAGGCAGGGTTCTTCCACTGGGCATCTGTCTCCAGGGGTCGCAGGTAGAAACGACTCTTACAGGTCATGTGGTTTGGGGTTACCCTCTCCTCCTCCTCCTCCCTCTCCATCCTCACTTTCTCTCTCTGACTCTTTTCTGTCTCTTTCTCTGGGCCTCCTGTCGATCTTAATTCTCATGATAAAATATTACCAGATCTTAAAGTCCTCTAATTAATTAGCCTCCCATAATTTCATGACCAGTTTGCCTTCAACGAGCCTTGTGTGTACATCTCGTTTCTGCATGGCGGTGTATATTTCTCTTGAGTGATTGTAAATCGGTGCTTCTGTCAACAAATCTGTCTTGCACAAAATATTTAGTAATAGAGAGTTTGCTCGCCACCTGTGTGTGTGTGCATGATGTGATTTCTCTGCTTAAATCCACTCAGTCACTTCACAGTTCACACCTCTGCTGAGCTAAGGACACATTTTTCACTTGCTTGTGAGTGATGCCGATCACAGACTGACTGTCACAGGGCCACGATCTGCATGTTTGATCACTGACCACAACCTACAAGCCCCTCAGGAATCACCAGCAGGGGCGACGAGGCCAGTAAAAATAACACTCTCCTTGTTTTTTCTTCCCCTCTCTTCTTCTTCTTCTTCTTCTTCTTTATTTTGTGTTTGTATCTCCATCTCCATCCTCTCCCTCTCTCCCCATCCTCTCTTTCTTTTCTCATCACCCCACTGTGCTTCACTTTTCTTTCTGTATCCATCCCCACCCTCTCCCCACACACATGTACCACTCCACTCTGGGTACATGCATTTGTCTTTGCTGTGGGGATTTTGTATGTGTGTGTGTGTGTGTGTGTGTGCGCGCGCCTGTGTGTGTGGGTGCTCCTGAAGCCCTGCTGCTGTCTGCGCCCCCGACAGTGCCCAGCTTTTGCTGCACAGTGGGGGTGGACTGGAAGTCTTTGACCACCCCGGCTTGTCTGCCCCTCACCACCGACTACTTCCCCGACCGCCAGACGCTGCAGAACGACTACACCGAAGGCTGCTACGACCTGCTGCCGCACAGCGACCTGGAGAGGTAGAGAACATCCTGTCTTTAGAGCAAAACTGTCTTCATCCAATCACTGTGTGCCTGCAACTGGCAGCTAGTCATAAATTCACACAGGACGGGAAAGAAATTGATCAAAATGTTGATGCACTTACCAGAGTTACCCTTAATTATTGTCTGTTCACACAGCAACACGCTTAAGGAGCAGCAGTGGTGCAACAAGTGTCTTGAGGACATATTTTGTCCTGGGTTTTGCCTCCTAGGCTTCATATAATCTACTCTATCACCTTGCTGCTGTTTGTTTTGGCCTTATGCAGCCTGTATAGAAGGCTGTAGGCACTACTTAGGGCTGAAATGAGCACCTTTACATTCACTCCTACTTGAAGATGTCTGTGAAGCATCCACGTTTTAAAATGTGTAATTTCTTTGCAGCAGCATCCACATTTGAAGAATGATCTATCATCATGGCAACAAGCTTGTGTTTTATCATGTATGGAAGGAATCTGACTCGCACTAATAGACTGAGCAGAACAAGAGCAGCAATGATTAACAAAGTCAAGTAAATTCAGTCTGAATCCCCTCATGACTGGACAGACGTGGATGTAAACTGCAGCTTGACTTGAGGCGTACGACTGCAAGGAGATAATTCAAGACTCCTCCAACTTCCTACAACCTCTTTTCCAAACATTGGGGCGCTGTGTAAAATGTAAAACATAATGCAATGATTCTTTTCCACCTATATTCAGTTAAATACAGTACAAAGATATTTGATGTTCAGACTGATAAACTTAATTGTTTTTTGTAAATATACACTTATTCTAAAAATGATTCATTCTGTTTTTAATTACATTTTCTACAGCATCCCAACTTTTTTGGAACTGGGGGTTGTGTAAGGGCAGAATCACACAGTATGATGTCTGTATATGACAAACTCCTCTGAATACCAGTTACCTGATCATCATGAAGTAAATCTAAGGCTCTGACTGGTTGTTCATCTGTTTTCACGCTTCTGTTTCTTTTCTCAGGCGGGAGGATGAAGCACCTGTGATGAGTGCGTCTCAGGTGTTTGAGGAGTTTATCTGTCAGAGGTTGATGCAGGGATACCAGATCATCGTTCAGACCAATAACAGGAAACCACAGCCCTCTGTGGCCACACCGCTGGGCAGCAGCCCTCTTTACTCCAGAGGTAAATCAATGTTTCATATTAATTGTGTTGAGTAAAGTTAGCTTCAGTCTGCACACTGAGAGCTTTTAAAGGAAATGTTGGTAGAAAACATCAGTGGTGTCTCTACATGTCCTCTTTCTTTTTCTGTTTTCAGGTCTGGTGTCTCTGCGTCGAGCTGAAGAGGAGGAGACTGTTTACTGGCTCAGCATGGGACGGACCTTCCATAAAGTTTGCCTCAAAGCTTCAATGATCACTGTTACTCGCTACCTGCCCAAGTGAGAACGACTGGCAACCTCTAACACACTAATGCAGCATTTTTGCCACTTTGAAGCTCCCAAATGTGCGAAAGTATCTCATTAGAAGTTAGAGATTAAGTGTGGCCCAGTGTCAGTTATGTTCTGAGTGCAGTGTCCTCCATCTCTCTCCTCTGTGTATTTAGGTACCCGTATGAGTCGGCTCAGATCCAGTACAGCTACAGCCTGTGTCCTCCACATTCTGACGCTCAGTTTGTGTCCTGCTGGGTGGAGTTTGGCCATGAGAGGCTGGAGGAATACAAGTGGAACTACCTGGACCAGTACATCTGCTCTGCTGGCTCTGAGGACTTCAGGTATACCCACATACTCACACACATGAACATCATGTAATTTACATTACTGCTCAGATGTTTTTACTCATTCACTCAGTATCATTATCATGATCCCACTCTTCTTCCTTCTGCCTCCACAGTTTGATCGACTCTCTGAAGTTCTGGAGGACTCGCTTCCTTCTGCTGCCAGCTGGAGGAGCTCGGCGCGTGGCGGATGGGGAGGGGCACTGGGATGTTTACGGGGAGGGAGCAGGCGCTGGGATGTGTGGCAGCGGGGACTGGGTCCTGCTGGATGGCTTCATCCGCTTCTTGGAGGGCCTCAACCGCATTCGGCGCCGCCATCGCTCAGACAGGATCATCAGAGTGAGACTCTCTTGGTTTTACAGTCCTCACATTTTACCACTTTATTCAGTTCAGGCTGCGCTTATTTTAATATTTTACTTTAATCTTAAAGTTGGTGATTGAGTTTTTCTCACCCAGCAGAAGGGCACACCACTGAAAGGACTGCAGGTTACCAGTCCTCTCCCTCAGTATCCTACCGAGCCTGTGGCGCCCCCACAAGGCAAAAAAGGCACATCGGCTCTATCGGCGTTACTGGAGATGGAGCAGAACCAGAAGTGAGTCTCTCCTCTGGACTACAGGCTAACATGTTGTTTGAGTTGGAGCCATGAGTCTCAGTTTTAACTGTAGTCTCTCTGCTTCCTCTCAGGACTCTGGATGAGCAGCAGCAGCAGCAGCAGCAGCAGCAGCAGCAGCAGGCGAAGCCCTCAGCAGCCGTCACTGATGCCTCAACTGTTGCAACAGCTCCCACATATGTAGACAGTCCCCGCAAGGTGAGTGTCTGTCAGAATAAGTTGTTTTGCTTCAGGCGTTTAGCTTTTGCAGACACATCTTGATGTATTTTCTCAGCACTAAACGTTGGTTCAAATGGTTCTTCGCTGGTGCTTTGGTGTGGGGCTTTTGCTCTCGTTTCTCTCCTTCCATCTGCGTTTTTTTCTCCATGCCTCCGTTCTGTTCCTGTTGCTGAGCTTTGGGTGTTTGATCCTGGGTTATGTTCTTCCTGTATGCTGACAGGACGCTGCCTTTATTTTGGATTTTATACGTAGCCCTCGCTCCTCCTACATCTATCACTCTCAGGTCAGTAACAAGGTCCCCGGGCATCGCTGAAGCTCTGTGTTTTTCTGTGTGTGTGTGTGTGTGTGTGTGTGTGTATCCATGTGCTGTAGTTCCTCTAACTCACTCTGCATTGCTGCATGAGCATGGTCTGCAGAAAGACTCTGTGTTGGAGTCACATGATGTTTGACTTGCAGTGTCCCCATCAGATTCCACTTCTCACTTTTACTGAGTTTGGACTTTGTTTCCAGTCCTGTAGTGTCTGCTGGTAGGTAGTGACACTGTCAGCTCTCACACCGGGATCACACTTAACCCAGAGTAACTATGTGATGTTCAAGCTGTTAGCAGATCCACACAGCTGAAACATTTAGACATAAAACTTCTCTAAAGCTCTGTGGTTTGACAAAAATGTTAACGTCATGAAAGGTTTCAGTGAGTGTCAGGGTCTGTATTTGCAGAAAAGATTTTAATTGAATTATCTCTATCAGTCTTAGTTTAGCCAGTAGGATAGAGGAGGCTTCTTTAATACCAGTCAATATTTAGTAATTCATGACATTCATACATTCATAAACACTGATTGAATTCCAATAAGTCTGATCCAGTGCTGCATTTCTTTTATTAATCTCACTGACCCTGAGAGGAGTTTTCAGTGTCAGTGTCATAATAACATTAATGAAACTGCAGTTAGCTGCATGAATAACCAGGTCGTTTATTACTTTTCATGGAACATTATGGATGAGATCAAAACCAGAATAACACTCATAACTGGGACAGATGGGTTAGTGCGCCCTCAAGTTGAGTCATAGAGTAATTAGTTCAACAAAACACAAAATATATAATGATATAATCGTGAACTGCACAAATCGAAATATCAGTTGATATTCTACAGAATACTATAAGACACTTGCGTGCATATTGTAGTCAAAGTGTTAATAACTATTGGTTCATAAAGCATGGACAGGATGTCCATAAGTAAAAGTGATGAGAGCTAGAGATGATAGAGACCATCAGAGATGTAGAGGAATCAAACTGTTAGAATCATACCAGGATATCAGGTTTCTTATGCTCCATATTATATCCTGAATATGACTCGAACCATCCAAAGTTTCAGATTAAACACGTCTGTCTGTTAGAGTGAGCGGCCCACATCTGAATATCAATGCTCTAAAATTCTAGAGTAACATGAAGTGTGATCCTGGTGTAACTAACATGTACTGTCACACATCACAACTGGACTCACTCCTGTTTCCATGCATGACATCTGGACTGGATGCTATCAGGTCTTTCTCACTTCCCTCCAGTGCTGTCTGTCCACACAGAAGTTTTTTTTGGTTGTAATGTGGGGGATTTGTTTGTGGTGCTCACAGTAATTAAAAATGACTCTCCTTTACTCTGATCAAGCACAGGATACAATGTGAACTTACATGTCATGTTTCAGTGCTGTGAGCGGCACAAACAAAAGTCCACTCACCTCCTCTGTCTACCAAATAAAACCATCTGCATGGCTGCACAACGCTGGATGTAAGTGAGAAAATCTGTATCTTTTGGTAACCTGTGGAAACCCTTCAAACATACGGAGTCAAACAGCTCATTTAGTGAACTACTTTAACTGTGCAGCTGCCGGCTGAAGCCAGCGAGGCTGCAGATAAAGGAGTCCAGCCAGCAGTGACAGCCGGAGCAGCAGCACAGCCTGCAGGAGAGACGGCAGCCAGCAGCAGCACCACAGACACCAGGTACACCTTTACTTGTGTACTGCTTGATGATCCAACACACGTCACATCACATGAAAATGATTCTAAAAACATCGCAGTAGTTGATACTTTAAACATGAATAGGTGAATAGTATCTTAGATGTTATCATTTGTAATCCTCAGTGAGAATCGCTGATAACTTGATAATAAAGTCATGATAATCTACCTGAACAGTCATCTGTGGTTCAGCACTGATCTGTGATCTGTTCACAGTGGGCAGTCTGCAGCAGGAGCTCTTTCTCTGTCTTCTTCATCAACACTTATGGAGATCCTGGAGGCCATCAGACATCCCACGTAAGATATGCTCATGTGTGTTTTGGTGTCTTGTGATGTTAGCAGTCAGTTACGGCGGGTCAGACACAATCGTTTCAGAATTTTCTCATTTTAATGATTAAAAACATTTGAATATATAATGTACATGTAAAACAGGCTCTTGGGTTTGATCATATCAGATTATATCTTTCTTGTGTTGTTCCTGATTAGAGAACAGGTTTTTCCGTCAGCGTTGTGTCTGTGCTCTCTGGTGTTGCAGGACAGGCGTACAGCTGCTCCCAGAGCAGAAAGGTCTACCGCTCAACTGCTTTATCAGTGCGGAGGTCGTTCATTGGCTGGTCAACAATGCTGAGGGCGTGGCCACACAGGGTATGGCTGTGGATATCATGCAGGTAAGAGTCTAGTTTCATGAGGAGTTTATTAACCAGTGACCGCAGGAAGTCACTGCTCCTGGCCAAGAAATAATCCGGCTTTGGTTTGTGTTTGGATGAAACAAACATAGAGAGGTGCTGGGAGACGGACCCTCACTGATTTCTGTCTGTTCTGTCGGTTTGTGCAGAAAATGCTGGATGAAGGTTTGGTGGCCCACGCATCTGGAGATGCCATGCGCACCTTCGTCTACGGATTCTACTTCTACAGGATAGTCGGAGAGAAGGACGGTGAATGGATTTAAAATACACTCAGAGGCCAGAGGGGGTCACTGCTTCTATCTGTTTTGTACATGCTTATACAGTGTCTCCACACATATATGTGTATATCAATAAATAATGTCGGATTGCTGGAAAAATACATAATTTTTCTCATGTAAATGTTTCCGTGACATTCTTTGTCCTCTGCAGGCTCCACATCACAGCCCCCTCCCATGGCGGCTGGAGGCTGGTCTACTGCAGCCCTGGAGGACTTCACCCTGTTCCAGAGGAAGTGGTTCGAGGTGGCCTTCGTGCTGGAGGAGCGGCGACCCTGTGACCTCCCGGCCTTCCTCCTGCCTTGGCTGCCCAGTCGGCCGGCCTCCTACGCAAGTAGGCACAGCTCCTTCAGCCGCAGCTTTGGAGGACGCAGCCAGGCCGCCGCACTGCTAGGTACACCCAGCCCGATCCTTCCAGCCCAGCCCACACCGCAGAGGAGCCACAACCTCCTCTCTCATCCAGTCTGAAGATGCAGATCAGGTCTACTTCAGAGAGCTGACTGGGTCCAGTATCTACCTGTCACACAGGAAAAGAGAGGGTGCATTTGTTTCAGGGCTCTTAGTCAGGTAGAGTCAGAGAAACTAAAAAACAAAAAACAGAGCATGTTTCTTCCACTGCTGCTCATTATTTCATTATTTATGCGTAACTTATGGCAGTACAGTGTGCATTACATCAGGAAGGTACTGAGTACCCTCAAGTGAGCCCTCAAGATTCCACACAGCATTCATGCACATCTACCATCTACCAGAGGCTCATTGTTTTCAGTTTGTACACATTTTAAACATAAAATACCACCCCATTAATTATTGTACTCTGAACTGGTGGACAGTGAGAGTGCAGATGTTTAGTAGTCCAAATACTAAATTACTGGGTTCAGTCAGTAGATTTTAAATGATCTTAAAAAGACTTTTCATCATTAGCTGTCCAAGTTCACCATTACACTGTCTTAAAGGCCCAGTGTGTGCAGTTTGGTGACATCTAGTGGTGTAGTTGCTACATTACAACTGTTGCTCCAACCTCATCTTAGTATGAAGGAGAAACTACAGTCTGACTAGAGTCAGTGTTTGTCCATTCTGTGCTACTGTAAGAACATGGTGGTTCAACATGACAGACTCAGTGGAAGAGAAGCTGCAGTGTGTGGATATAAAAGGTTCATTGTAAGGTATAAAATTCTTATTTTCAGGTGATTAAACACAAATAAAAACATAGTCATGAAGATTGTATTCTGTAAATAGAGCCTCCTAAATCTGACACTGGACCTTTAAGTAAACTGATTAGATGAAATTAAGGTTGTCTTTGACAAAGTTAGCCAGTAAATATGATTAGGATTTTAGCAGTTGATGAAATGACAAAGAGAGGGAGTGAGCCCAAACATGAAGGTAGAGTAAGCTCAGCGATGAGGACTCAAGGTCAGGAGGAAGCACAGAGACAGAGCAGTATATTTGTCAAGACTTTGTGAAGATAGAATATTTTGTCATAAACTTATTATTGATTTTCCAGATTAGATTTGGATTAGGGCCTTTAATGCCCCACAGCAGCTTTTTCCTGATTCATCCACCACTAAATGTTTTGAAACCGTTTTCCATTTTAAATATTTAAAATAAATAAATCAAATAAAAATAAAATTAAACAATTAAAGTTGTGTAAACTAAAAGTAATGAGCCCTATATGTACATAACCTCCAACAAACGTGACTCAACACTCCAACTTCAGTTCTAATAATTTAATCATTTTCATCTCACAGTGTAACATTATCTTTATCACCGTCCATCATCATCATATGTTTGTTGTGTGACAGAGAGGTGCTGGACTCGGCTGTCCTCACAGTGGACTGTAGATCTGCATCGATCTGGTGGTGTGTTCTTCAGGGCGTAGTGCACGATGAGCTGTAGTTCCATCCCTCCGTGTGATGCGTCCGCATCACTGATTGATTCCATCAAATTTCTCCACCTCCACCGTCCAATCAGTGCATGCCGTGTGATTAGTGTGTAGCTCATCCAGGAGCAGTAGATAATTGGTGTGGTGTTCCAGTGCATGTTAGTGGCTGTGGTTCAGTAGTGCTGTGGTGTGCAATGTCCTCACCTGTCGCCTCTCTGCTGGCTTTTCAAAATAAAACACCGTCACAACACAGCACAGCACGTTGTGACGGTGTTTCTGCTTCCTGCGACCACTTGCAGCTTCATTTGAACATGCTTCAATCTTTACAGCTACAACTGTGCCGATGAACGCTTTCTCGGTTCGCTATCTTGGACTGGTTTCCTGGAAGAATTATTAATTATTATACCAGGAAACCTCTCTTTGAACTGAGATAACGCAGACATTAAGGCTGATATAATGTTCCCATGGTTACAGCTTTAAGCATCCGGGCATCAGATAAGTCTAAACATCATCTGACAAGATATTAAAGTATAACTCACACAGTGAATGACAACACTGCTCAAAAAACTGAAAACTGACAAATAACTTGACTCAAAACCAAATCATAAAGTGCTTTACAAAAATAAAACACCAAGACATGTATAGATCATAGCAGAATAAGATTCATAAATAAGATTCAATAAAATACAAATTAAAAGCGGCATGAATCAACAAGAAAAAAAGTTATTGATGATTTAGCTGATGTGAAGCATCCACAGTGTTTGCTCTGAGATCTCTGTGCTTTCAGAAGAGTCCAGACAACATGGTTCAAATCTATAATCTATGAGTGCATGACATTTTGCTTCTTGAACTTTGGTTTAACGATGTCTGTAATTTATTCAGTTTATCAAAATATCCAGATTGGATTCAATTCAATTTTATTTCTATAGCTCAAATCATAACAAAAGTGATCTCTTGATATCGCCATACAGAGCAGGTCAAGACTGTACTCTTCATAATATAATCCAACAGTTCCCACCATAAGAAAGCACTTGGCGAAGGTGGATGTTGTCATGAATACAGGGTTTTATGGAGAGGTGGACTGCCTCACCTGAAATAAAATTCATATTCAGGAAAGATGAGACACAGCAAAGACCATTTTTAATGTATATATTTTGACATAAACACAGTTTTTATACTGATCCTTTAAAAACAAACACAATATAAATGTATTTAGGTTGAGGTCACTGTGCTGATCCACAAACCTGTAGTGACAGGTTAACTCTTCAGTGTCTAACATTCAGTCACAAACATTTAATCTCCGTCCACACTCACCACTCCTCGGTCTGCCCGCCTGCCCATCATGCCACCCATCTCCTCTTCTTTTGCTTCCTTTGCCTCTCGTCTTCCTTTCTCTCCACCTCCACGCCCTCCCTTACCATCTGTCCTCCAGCTGCTACCGTCCCGGAGCAGAAGACGGTCACTCTGGACGTGGACGTCAACAACCGCAGTGACCGGACCGAGTGGTGCAGCTGTTATTATCACGGAAACTTCTCCCTCAACGCCGCCTTTGAGATCAAGCTGCACTGGATGGCCGTCACTGCCGCAGTGCTGTTTGAGATGGTAACTAGACCACAGCGACATTTTACTATGATTCCTGTGTGTTATGATTAGACGATGCATTCTACTTATGTTCATTGCTGAAATCTGAGGCTTTGGTGGCTTCTCTGTAACAGAGCACAGAGGAGGCTGCAGGACTGATCAGACTGGTTTTCTAAACCTCATCTGGAAGTGACGAGGAAGGGGATATAATCAGCTGCTTCTGTTGAAAACACTAAACACACTGATGTCAAACTGACTTCTCCATCACTGGATGGACAGTAATGTCACACAGATTGTAAAAACTCATTTTCTTTACACTCCATTCATTTGACCTGCTCTTATACTGGCTCCACTGGGATAGTTGAGCTCTGTTAATGATAAACAAAATCTTTTCAGACACACCCAATATTTTAGTTTGCAAAACAGGAAACAAAGACGCTTTGTAAAACAAGGAACTCATTTAGGTGTGTAACAGCCTGTGACAGAAAAAATGATTCTCAGAAGTCGAAGAAAAAAAAAGAAGAAACTGAATTTCAAAAGATTTGAAATGACCAAAAAAACCTAAACTCTGTAAAATGTAAAACTACAAGAAGAGCACCGCAAAAACTTTCATTTGTCTTTGTTTCATGTCTTGAATTATATTATATTACTATATTTTTAAATTGGACACATTCTGCAAATAATAAAATGTAAACATACTTACACAAGAACTGACAGAAGTTTACATACCACCAAATGTTTTTCAATTTATTATCTGATGGACAGAAATCGTGTGATCTTCTCATCACATGACACTGTTCTTTGACAGGTTCTTAACATTTCTTAACGTTTATTGGAACTTTTACACATTAATGTCCCTAACATTTGAAAAAGAAAAAGTTTAATCTCCTCATTGGTTATATGAGGCTCACCTCAACGCACCAATCACTGCTCAGCTCTGTACATCAGCCTCACTGCTCTGTGACGGGTAAAACTAAGAGGTTAGAGACTGTTGTTCAATGTTTGAAAACCACAAAACAGCAACAAAACAACCACAAAAAAGAATTCATGCTTTCATCAGTAACTCAAATGACTGCTTCAGAGAACAGTGCAGGTTTCCAGTTGGCATTTTCGATTGATGTTAACCCTACCGCTGTCTTGACGGAGTTTGTACAGTAGAGATACAGAAGCACATTTAAAAATCTGATCGTGAACTTAAAAATGTAAAGGAAGAGGTTGAACAATGACGTGCCAGTTTAACCAGTCGTTACCCGTCAGGTTCAGGGCTGGCACAGGAAAGCAGCCTCGTGTGGCTTCCTGTTGGTCCCTGTTCTGGAGGTTCCTTTCGCACTGGCATCTTACCTGTACGGAGATCCACTGAGAGCCCAGCTCTTCATCCCCCTCAACATCCACTGCCTGCTGAAGAACGGCAGCGACAACCTGTTCGAAGGTAGAGCAGCCGTCTGACTGACGTGTTCATGTGTTCATGTGTACAGTAGCTCAGTCACATCTGTCTGTCTAAATTCATCAAACAGGTTTTGAACCAGAGACGTACTGGGACAGGATGCAGCTCTTTCAGGAGGCCATACTGTACAGGTTGGTCTATCGAGGCATGATGGGACATTTTGAGCACAGAAATAACATTTACATTACATTACTTTTATCCAAAGCGACTTACAAAAAAGGGAAAACAGATGAGAAAAGTTTGGATTGCTCTGAGTGTACGGGTGTCAGAGCCAGGCGTCATTCTTAGAGGAACTCAGCTGGTGGGTGGGAACATATGTCTGTATAAGGACATTCAAGTAGGTGGTTACAGAAAGGTAGACTACTTTTGTAGTCAGCATGAGTTATTTTATTTAATGTAGACTGCTACAGGTAGCCAGTGGAGCTCGTTGAGCAGCTCGGTAACATGTGCCCTTTTGGGTTGATTGAAGACCAGGTGCGCTACCCTGGTGGCAACGAGACATAGGGAGTTAGTTTCAATGTTGCTGTCATGATGTATAGTAGGTTTGGCAGGGAGGAGCAGCAGTTCAGGTTTTGAGAGGTTCAGCTGAAGGTGATGTGCCTTCATCTATGTAGATATGTCTGAGAGGCATTCAGAGACCTTTGCAGAGGCCGAGGGGTCATGAGGAGGAAATGACAGATAGAGTTGTGTGTCATCTGCATAGCAATGATAGGAGAAGCCAAGCAAACGGATAATCGGACCCAGAGACGTGGTGTAAATAGCGAAAAGAAGAAGCCCCAGCACAGAGCCCTGGGCCCCCCCCGTGGTGAAGTTGTGAGATGCGAACAACTGTCCAAGCCAGGATATAGAGGCAGCAGAGATAACATTTTGTAGAGACATTTTATCACTTAATAATTTAATTTGAGAATACAAAAACCTGTTTTCCTCTCATGTTTGCGTTGAATGATGAAGTTCTGTGTCCTGATATTTTCTTTGAATACAACCCTTTATCTGATGCATGTGTGTCTTTCCACCAGATTTGGCTTTGTGCACGACAAATTTTCAGCTTCTGCTTTTAATTTCCCCTCTGAGAACAAACCCCAGTACATCCACGTCACAGGTTTGTCACAACACAACACAAAAACACACAAAGTGTCTTCCTGTTTTCTGGAAGCTGTCGAGCTTCAGTCTCTCCTCTTCCGTCAGGCACCGTGTTCCTGCAGCTGCCGTACTCCAAGAGGAAGTACTCGAGCGGGCAGCAGCGCAGACGCAGAAACTCCACCACCTCCAACAGCCAGGGGCCGTTTGGAGGCGAGGAGCGGGTCGGTTACTACTGGGCCTACAACACCATGCTGACCAAGGCGTGGAGGACTGGCGTGCTGGGTGATGAGAGGCTCGCCGACCGCCTGCTCAGAGACTTCACCGACTTCTGCGCCAACAAGGACAACAGACTGCTCAATTTCTGGGACAGCTGTCAGGAGAAGATGAACGCCAGCGCTCCATGACAGGAGGACAGAGGACTGGAAGAACACTTAATGTTCAAAAAGATCATGAATAATATTTTTAATCTTTATTTATCCAGAGTCACACACTGCTGCTGCTGTTCAGGGCCAAACAGACTGACAGGCCTGATGCTCCGACTGAATGAACCACTGATCTCTGATCTGATCTCTCAGATGTTTACATGCTTGAATCTCAAGTCTGGATGATGGAACATGACATTTTAAATATCAGCTTCATGCCTTAAGAGCAGAAACTCTGCTCCAATGTTGTGTTCTGTTCACAGTATAAATAAAAAATAAAATAATAACATACGCGTTCATTTGAAGTCTTTTTTTAACACAAGGTGAACCAGTCCAACAGGTCTCTCTGCAGTCTGAGTCTTCCCCTGTTTTGAGGGTCACATCCTCCAAGAGCTGAAGTTTTGTCTTTTATCTTTTGTCAGAGTCACAGGCAGTGCATGATGGGACATTACAGATCTGTAGCTGCATCATTTGATTGGATAAGACAGATCTGAGTGTCACTGATCACACATCAAACATTGTGAGAAACTGCAGCTTGTTTCTGTCTGCTGTGTTAACAGTATACGGGGGTTTCCATCCATCTGTGACGTTCTCATTCTGTCTCTACACGTACGAGTTAAAACATGTAGATTTTTACATGAAAACATCAGTGATGAAGTCGGAAGAAACAGATTTCCAAGCTGCAGATTGGGTTCAGTGAAATAAAACAACGGAGGCAGGAAGAAAACAACTCTTACTTCCCTTTCGGAAGTTGATCATCAGCTGCTGATCTGGAACCTGTTTTTTAATGAACCTGACTCTGTGAGTTTCACATCAACACCAGCCTGAACTCTGATTTCAGGCTGAATGAAAACTCCACAGATGATCAGTCAAGAGCCAGTCATGAAACAAAGAGTCACTTCAGCAATAAATGATAAACAGTTCTAGTGTCATCTGGAGATCAATAGATATTATTAAAAGAAAGCTGTTAAATGTGAGTTATTTTAGACTGAAGCTTGATAATCAAGTCAAAGAGAAGCTCGGTTCAGGTTAAAAATCGGCACATTTGCATAATCACATGCAAACATATGCAAACTGCGATATGCTGATTGAGTTAACGGCCACAGGACTGTCCTGTGTGGTAACAGTTCAGTCTGGTAAGTGTTGCAGTTAGCAGGTATACAAGAAATTAAAATAATCTTAATCCAGTTTCTTTTTCATGACTTCCCGTTGAGTCAAATCTGTTTATGAAGCACTTTGGCAAAAAATATTAGCTTGACACTTCATACAGATCTCCTCGTGATGCATCAACAAAGGTTATGTACAGTCTGCAAGTTGTGAGGAGCTCAAACAAAGAGTCATGTTCATATTAGTTTGAAGTTTTAAAGTGGTAAACATTATTTTATAATGTGACCTCAGAAAATCAAATCTGACCTACAGGTTCATTTGGTTTGTTATGAAAATGTAACTTTTCATTTTTTTCTGAACACTTTAAGGACTTCTCAATCGTGTTTACATTTGAACAAATGTTCAGCCCATGCTGTGACCACGTGCTTCATTTTTCCACAGAGCTGAGTAAACTGAAGTCAAACACGGACACATTTTTGGTTGCACCTCATGAAACTTGTTTAATGTCTCTTTATAAAATAGAATCATAGAAGTCACTGAGAAACAAAGACATAAAATAAAGTAAAAACATGAAGTCATTTTAGTTTGGCTGAAGAATTATCACAGAGGTTTGCAGAACATCAGTCAAACATCAAACATCAGTACCTGCTCTGTTCATTTACCGGCATGATTCCCTTTTATTAGTATTCATACATTATGTTTGCACATATTGTAGCATTGATCCCTTTAAAGTCATTTCATATCAAACAATTCTATTCAAGTTTTTTTGATTATAAAAATATTTCATTTGGTCTGTGATTGTAAAGAGATGAAAAATCTGTCGGAATGATGAGCGACAAACAAAGACAAAGTGACAAAGAAGAGTGCTTTCATATAAATCAGTTCCAACAATGAGGCACGAACATGTATCACGTCTGTCTGAGGCTCCTTCACTGGGAGACAAACTCTCCTCTCAGAAGTGCACAATGACTCAGCAGTAACATTCAAGGTAAGTTCTCATAACTTGTTGTTGAAGTGCCGTTTGTGCGTTGCAGCGAGGCCTTGGGTTCTCCTTTTTATCTCCTGCAGTCAGTTTCAGTCTGTGCGACTGTCACTGTAGTGTTTGTCATTCTGTAGTGGAATGATCATTATAATGTTCAAGAAGCGTTCCACTTTCTGGAATTCAGCTGAAACATCAGCGTAACTGACGTCAGCTGTGAGGACTTTAAATGGACCGTGATTCTTTTTTTGGTGTCTCTGAGCTTCATCACTTCAGTACACCTCACACTGTTTCTGTTCCCTTCATCATGCTCATCAGTGAAGCAGCACGATAAACAGTTCCCTTTAAGAGGATCCACGTGAGGTGAGTCAGTCCTTCCTCACGCTCTGCGTTGTCTCATACAGCTGATGTGCAATGACATAAAGTTTGACTTTTGTGACTCATTTTCCAGAGTTCTCTAAAATTGTCATGGACAAGCATCTGAAGTGCGTTCATGCTCACAGCTCTCTGCTGAGTTTATAACTTTTGGTCAAGTCCCTGCAAAGAATCTAAACTTTATCATCTTTATCCCTTTTTGATGCAGTTTAATGACGTGCTGTCCTAAAATTAGAATTCTATGGAAAAAAGTTAAATACTAAAGATGATAAAAAAAATAGTTGTCGATCATTCCCTTCATTAGTTATGTGGACTCCAGGATTGACCTTTTCAACATAAATAATTGTTAGTTTTGATTTTTCTTATTTATTTTTTGTATTTTTTGTTTGTTCATACTGCTTTATTAAATTGTTTTGTTGAATCTTTTCTGTTGATGAACTTTGTTTTATCTCCACTTTAAACCTGAAGCAGTGAGAGGTAGGAGACGTTACACTCTCTACTCCCACTATAGTGTCTGAAAATCAGCTGCTCCCTGCTGAATTACTCATCGCTTCACTGCAGCCACATGAACACACTACCATCAGATTTTATGATGGAAAATGACGAGAAAACAAGGCGCAGGCTGAAAATGTCAGTTAAGCAGAAAATAAAATCTCAGTTTGGTTTCCCTGGTAATTCCCTGCTAAGAGCTAAAAGTGGCACAGCGGTCAGGAAATCCCCTGAAAGACTGAAGACCGATCATAGAAAGAAACAAAAGTGAAAGCATTCCTGTCAGATCAGATCAGACCGGTCCAGGTCCAGTTTGACTTCCTGTCGCTCTGCTGCAGGCTCAGTGGTCAGGAATGTGGGGGAGGGGCTGTCAGTTGACTCTGGCGTCATCCTCCACTGGCTGACCACCTACACACACACACACACACACAGGAGAGGAGTAGTTCAGCTGTGAACCATGAATGAGCAGTACTGACATAAAGGAACAACAGACTATATTAATACAGCTGTCCGACTCACGTGGTCTGATCTTGATTGGCCAGATGAGGATGGAGCAGAGCGCCAAAGTTGCGATGACTGCCACGCCCCCGGTTACTGCGACCATGATGTCATGATAGAACCACACACAGGCCGGGCAGCACAACACAGTACTGACAGAGAGAGGCGACAAAATACGTTAGAGCACGACCAAGAAGAGATTCAGACGTTACTTGTGGTGACGTCATCAGGGTTATTTTCTAAAGAGTAACGTGGATCGTCAGCCTGTTGGTCCACCATTTTGAAATATCTCAACTGTGATTGGATAGTCCACTATTGGATGCATGTCAATGAAATGAGATTAATTTTCCTCTAGCACCATCATCACCTCAAAATCTTTGTGCAATTGTACTGTACTGTACTGTACTGTGTGTGTGTGTGTGTGTGTGTGTGTGTGTACTAACTGGCAAGGATGCAGGGCCTGAATGATCATCACAGCCACTCCATTAGCCAGCTTATCAGTGAAACTCATGGCTCCGTACACAAACGCTCCACTTTGCTGCAGAGACATGAAGATAAACATATGATGATGTGAAAGAACACCATCAGTGAAGGTTACATCACACACACACACACACACACACACACACACACACACACACACACACACACACACACACACACACCTTACCGTCTGATCTGCGATGAGCTCGGCGGTCATGGCGAGCGATATGACCAGGATAGTGGCGGACCCCGCACCCAGCAGCACAGCGGCTCCGTACACTCGCTGACCCATCTCGCCATCCACCAGCACCCAAAAGGAGAAGGCCATGATCAGCAGCAGGCCCACAAAGTAGGTGAGCTGGACCAATCAGAAGAGAGACGGTGTACGACAGGTGAGCTGCAGGTTCAAATCCAGGATGTCTGTCTATCTCTGAAACTTTTTCACTGAAACCCTGAAAATTTACTTAAAAAACGTCATCGTTTTCAGATTAAAGGTGAAAGTATCCAGATAATCAAACTGAATTTCCACTTATTACTACTATTATCACTATTTTTGCTATTATTGTGACTCATTTAGTTCCATTAGGATGACTTTATACTAACTTACTGATTTACTCACATTCCATCCATAATAACCACTGGACATCAGTTCAGGTGTGTGAGGTTTACTTACACATTTCCCAATGAGCTTACTAAGAGGCTTCATGATGAAGGAGGACAGGAAGCCACTCAGGTACATCACTAATGGAATTGTTGCAATGAACTTCTGTTGGAGGGACAAAGAGAACCGGCATGAACAAACAGTGAGGAAGTATAATATGAGTATAATATATAGTATATATAAGTATAATAGAATCTAAAAGAATGGTTGGGTGAGTTACCTTGGGCAGACCCAGAGTGTTGATGAGATACATTGAGATGTAGGTCTGAGACAGATTGACTATCAGCCTGGTGGACATGTAGAGTAAGGCCACCTACAGAGAGACACACACATCTGTCAGCCAATGAAAACACACGTCTGATAAAAAAATGTGTCAGTCCAATCACAGAGCAGCTCCTCACTCAGGTGCTGGAATCTTCCTACCTGGTAAAACGAAGGCTGCCTCAGCCAACATTTCCACTGCAGGAGAGACGACAGTGTCCTCGAGCGAGAAAGAAGAGGTCTCCGCTCCCCCTCCTCCTCCTCCTCCTCCTCCTCCATCCTCTTCCTCCCCTCCTCTCCTCCGGCCTCACCACCTGCTCCAGACTTGGACTCGGTGGTCCCCAGGTGGAAGAAGAGGGAGAAGAGAGCGCCGATGCCGAGCACAATCAACGCCAGATTCTGTCATCAAACACAACAAGCACAAGTCGGTTTAGCCTAAACCAGGCGAAGACACGCTAAGCTCATGTAGACTCTGAGTCTGAGTGATAAAAACAGCACCATGACAACAAGCATCTGTGAGGGATTTTGACGAGTTTAGTACGAGTTGTTTCTGTCTGTGTGTGAACTGAGTTTTGTTCTGCTGTTTGTTTCAGGGTGATTCTTACTTTTGGTTTCATGTGTAAAGTTCTGATTTCTACTACCTTTCCATCACCAGAGGAAGCGCAGCTTCAGATATAGATTCAGGAAAAGCTACATTCTCTTTATATCTAATGTGGAGCAGCTGAATCAGAGGACAACAGAAGGTGTGGTCAATGTGATGAGAGTTGATCTGAGTTGCCTGATCTCTACACACACACCTCAGCAGAACCACCACACTCCGCCACTCCTTTTTGTTTTTAAATCAGACTCAGTTTCTCTGATAGTGAAAATGCAGTTGTAGTCTGAGTCTGAGTGAGCGTGGGTGTGACCAAATGAAGCCTGGCGAGCGTTCTTCATGCCTGCTCCACTTATTCGCTGTTTCCTCCCCCTCTCTCATTTCCTTTTCCTGCTTCCATCATCTGACTGAGAGTGTTCACTGTTTTCACTTCAGTCATTTCAGTGTCACATCGATGTGAACCCTCCATTATTCACCTCCAGTTTGATCTGAACCTGCATCCATGAGTCCATCCCTCCACCTCCACCACCTCCGGTGTCTAGACTCCACTGAGGGGATGTCCCTGTACAAGTCATGTCTAAACAACTCCTGTAAAGTGAGAACTTCTTTAAGCTCAGTCTCTCCTGACTGAACTCATTTGTGCAGGTCTGATCACTGCTGGACGTGCAAACCAAACGCAGCGCAGTGCGATGTGGACAGTCGTGTCCGTCAGTGTGTCCTCGTCTCTGCTCAAAGCAGCGCACAGACGGAATGAATGAGGAAACAATGTACTGCCTTTTTGTTTTTGTTGTTTTGCGGCCACCGCCCACTCAAGTTATGAAATTTGCCCTGAGTTTGCAGTAAGACGTCTGAACAGCCGCAGCTGCAGCTCTCAGGACAGACACGCTGTTTCACAGCCAGTGAACTACAACAGCATAAAGACTGTTTGTTACTGCTGGGTTTGCACCGCTGGGGCATTAAAGCCCTCAGTGTTCTGTTCAGACCCTGGTATGTTAACTCCTCTGAAGTGTCATGTGATCAGAACTCCTCCTCACCCTGAACACAGGGACGTCTGCTGGTCCGAGCGAATCGCTGAGCGGGTCGTCTTCCTCTCTGGCCTGCGCGTGGAACAGCAGGTAAGCCACCGCGTACACCGTGATGTTGGCGATCACTGTGAAGGCATACCTGCACACACACACACACACACACACACACACACAGAAAGTGTGTATTCAGGCTCTGTACATTACCGTGCTGTGTGTACTGCTGTGTGCATTAAGTGTACCTGTACGCAGTGAGCTCCACTTTAGCGTGCTCACAGGTGACCAGCTCTGGAATCAGAGACAGGTGGGAGATCTGAGTGGCGGCCCAGCCGAACTGAAAGATGATGATGAACGGGACGAAGTAGGTCAGGCTGGCCCACTGAGGGGTGACGGCGGCACAGCCCAGACACTGGTTGAAGATGAAGGAAAAGGACAGCAGCACGCTCAGCGTACCTGGAAGAACAAAAAAATCACTACTGTCACATGACCTCAAACATATATTGTCTCACAGTACAGACAAACACGACCACATCGTTGCACAATCCTGTGGGAAGCTGCCACACTGTCAGATCTTGCAGCCGAAGCCACGATCTTCCTCTCTGTCTTCATCTCTCTCTTCTCTCTGCTCTGCACACGATGTCAGACGAGCTTGCATGTACGACGTCTGACGACACCGCAACCCCGCTTAAAGGAAGTGCTTTGATACAACTCTGGAGATGTGCATCTCAGGTGCAACCACGCACAGCTAGGCACGTTTAAACTAATCAATGCGGCATGGTTTGACTTGATGAAGTGCAAATATAATAACACTGCATCAGATTCATCCTATATGCAGCTGATAATGTTTGAGGGCAACACTTCATCATCATAGCAGATTTTAAGGCGGCAGGTTTGGAATCATTCAGGAGGTTTGGGTTTGAATTTTTCAGCACGGGAACAAGAACAATGTTCTGATCTGAAAGAGAATGTTTCTGTGCAGAATGACGTTTGTCTGTGCTCACCTTAAATCACCTTTATCTGAACGTGCCAGCAGATTTTGTGACATCAAGTATAGGTAACGGTCACAAACACTGAGAATGGACTTTTCAGTGAAGCAGACAAAAAAAACATTTTGCATATTCGTGGAGTCTGGACCTTTCAGTGAGGGACTACATATATTTAAATAGGTGATTTAACTGTTTGTTATTATCATGTCTAAAACACATCTGCAGGGGGAGACTACTATCCTGCTCCACCTCAGCTGTTATGCTACCCCCTGTTACAAGTACACGTCTGAACTTGTCAAGTCCTTCCACCGTGGAGGTCAGACCACCTCCGTCAGCTGTCATTAGAGTCTTGTAGAACAGTGTGACCTGGATGGTGTTCAGTATGGGAGCACAGTCCAAACAGAGTTTCATAAAAAGTTACATGGGTACTTTATGAGAGCATGTACAGAACAGCTGACTGATGGAACCACATGGACTGGCTTCTTCTTGACACTGACTGTTGGGCTGCGGGATGCTACAACCATTAATACTTTAGAATGACATAAATATGAGCATGTTATATGTATGAAAATCAATATATAGCTATAGATTAGACTCTTATTTTTAAAAACAAGAACACAGTGTCATCAAAATATGACAGCAGAGGATCATGGGACCCTTACCCTACCTTGGACTTTATGTGAGAGAATTTCTCTGAATTTGCACTTTACAGTTGAAGAGTAAATCATTTGTGAACCTCATGGGGCAGTAAAGTGAACACACTCTGTCTCACTCCGCCTGTCTGTCTGTGTGACTCACCAACTAAATGCCATGTCTTCCTCTTGCCGTAGTTGCCACAGCCCGGCGTTCTGTCAGACTCGTATCCGATGAGAGGCGTACAGATGGCATCAGCGATCTGCCCGACCAGCAGCAGCACACCTGCAGCACAGGAAGACAACCGGTGACGTACAGTGACAATCAACATGTGACAACACACAGACTCACAGGAGAGAACATGTCTCACTACAGTGACACTGACACCATGGAGTTTAATCAATGTCTCAGCCTCAACAAAACAATGATTATATTATCACAAAGGTGTATTATGACAGCATGCACATACAACATGTGTATCAGGCAGGCAGACAGACAGGCTTACCTGCATATGTGTTCTGGAAGCCCAGCACTGAGTGGTAGAAGACCAGCAGGTATGTGAACCACATGGAGGCACACAGGTCGTTCAGAAAGTGTCCCACCGCATAGCTGAGCCTCTTCAGGGCGGGCAGAGACCTCTGTGTGTCCGACATGACTGTTTGGAGACAGACTGTTTAAAGCTGAACACGCTGAGTGGACACAGTCATTTGAATAAACCAGCTAATGTTAGACCACTTTGGTTTCTTGTGAAGTTCCACGGAGCTGAATGTCGACAGAGCTGCTCTCGGTTCCCTTTTTCACATGTTACTGTCTCCACATGTACTCCATATGATCATGTGTGTCCACTGTCTGTCTTATATGTAGTCAAACATCCTCTGCTCGCTCCATGGAGTCATTTCCTCTTGGAATCAGGTGACAGTGGATAGTTAAAGCCAGGAGGAGCATCCGAGGAGGAACAAAACCGAAACACACACACAGCGTAGGGCACATACAGCATTCCTCCTCTCACCGCTCATTAAAAATAATAACTAGCTGACGTTAATGAACGCATGAAACGTGACGTATATGTTTTATCTCAGCTTTCTGTCACAAAATAAAAACATTCCCGTTAAAATGAGACAGAAAACTGCCTCCTCATCGCACATTTGGCGGCAGCCTCTCACATGAAGTCCACCTCGGTACGGAAAACACCGAGTAGCTCCGACACGAGCCCTCTGCTAACGAGAGGCACATCTGGCGACAGAAACAAACAGACGTAAACAACAACGGAGACCCGGCATAGATGACGTAAGCGAAAAAAATGCCCGAGGAATCAACCAATGACAAACCAGCATTTCTTCTCTCAGCCAATAGTGGAAGCCTCGCGGGTTAAGCGTCCTCACGTGACAGCCGAAGATAATGTATGGGAGAGATATCGCCAACTCACTTCCGCCGTCGTGTGGTAAAGTAAATATGATACATGTTAAGTTTCAAATCTATAAATCTGTATCGATATGAGCATTTTATGGGAATATTAGGAGATGAGGTGCTGTCACATGTCATTTTACATATCTGTCATTAATAAATGATTATTAAATCATCTTAAAATTCCGTTTAGGGTGAAAACCACAGAAGATAATTTAGTCTCTCTGTTTTATGATGTATCATTAAAAAGAAGAGAAAGGCACATGTTCCCTCACAGTTTCAGTTCCCTTTGAGCAGTTTCACATCCAGTCCCCTGCTATGGGGCACATCCAAAAATAATGACAGCTAATCTGTGATTGTTACTTGTGCTCCACTAAGTGACTTCTAGCCTGTGTCTGTGTAATGTATATACAGTATATGCATGGTGTAAGTATTCATGCTCCTCTCCTCTCTCTTGGTTTGTGTTGTTGTTTTTTTTATCTTAATCTAATTAAATTCCTCTCATTTCCAGCTGGTCCAGGGGATCAAGTGAGATTACCAGTTCTTTTGATTTGAGGCTCTACCTGTGGAGATGAAGCCAGGAACACCAGCATCTTCCACACAACATCACCTCATGAAGGTCGATGGAACAAAAATAGTGAAGAAGAGGAGGATGTTAGCAAAGCTGACATCCATCATGAACAACTCCTCTCACCTCCTGCATGAGACTGTGGTGGGCCTAAACAGCTCCCACCATGTAAGGAGCTCTACCACAGGTCCGTCAGACTCTTTAACAGCAGCATGACTTTTCTTCTATATATTTATTATTTATGGGTAATTTCTTACCCACCTTGTGTACACGTGCTGCTGTGACAAGTGAATTTCCCCTCTGTGGGATCATTGAAGTCTGTCTTATCTTTCTATTATTTCAGATCAGCATTTTAATACCTGTCAAACTGATGACATTCCCATGAGCCTCAGCTGTACTTTGTGTACTATGCTAACATGCTAAACTGAGATGATCAGCTTGTTAACGTCAGACTTCAACACAACTACTGCAGCTTGACAATCAGACTGAATGACTGTTTTGTTTCATGACATTCATCTAACTTCACAAAAATGTTGGCAATAAACGATCTCTGGGACCAGACTGACGACCAGAAACTAAACATGCACCTAAACTTTTACCCGTCTTACAATTTGTTTTTTACTGTTACAGCCTCACAAAGCTGGAAACAGTTTATCTTGTCTGATTAGCCCTTTCCTGTCCGCTCCACATTCATGCTTTATCTAATTAATAAAAGCACTCACTAATAAACTTCAGTCTTCACTGAACACTTTCTTGCTGCATCTGTAGCTGATTTTTATCCTGTACCAATTTTTTTCTGGTGTTACAGATCAGTCGACATTACACTCTAATCTCAACTGATCGTCCACTTTATGCATGAACTGTTCTTCTGATGAAACTTAAAGTTAAAAAATATATGCTTCTGTTCCCATGTGGCAGCACGATCAAACACTTTGAGGGATATTTATATTGTTCATGATCCCCTGAAATAAAGATCAGCTGTCGTTTTGTTTGGTTGTTTTTTAATGGAGTTATCCGCCTTTCCATCCTCCAACCCAGAGAGAAAGAGGAAAAAAACAAAACAAAACAAAACAACAGAAATTTTAAAATACAAGTTATTAAAAAAAATACATTTTGAGGAACACACTCGAAACTACAAAACACAAACTTTTTGAACAACTCAAAAAGACAGAAAAATAACACAGGTTCCAAATCGTAGACAGTCTTTTTTAGTTACAAATTAAAACAGGAAAAAAAGCATAGTTTTCACATAAACATCTTCTTTAAGTTTTGATTCTTGTGGTTGTGAGGTTTTCCTCTGAGGGTGAACGATTCGGAGAAATACAGAGAACCCGATCCGCTGCAGGAAATAGACCGAGCCGCTCGTGTTGTACTTCCATCGACCCTAGGGGATAAAAACTTTATAGACTATGTGCAAGAGCTGCATCTTTGTGTCCATGAAGTCTCTTTGTGATGAGCTCGAGAAAGTGTGCAGTGTGTTTGTACATATATGTATCAGGGTGTGTGTGTGTGTGTGTGTGTGTGTTGTGGGTGTTGTGTGTGCATGTGTGGTCAGACGGTCTCATTGCCTCTCGTCCTTTTATTGTCCTCTCTTCTGTGTTTCCTCAGAAACACACTTCTCTCTCCTCTGAACCAGTCAGTAAGGAAGAAAAACAAACAAACAAACAAAAACAGAGCGAGCCAATCCGTCAGCTGGATCCAGTTTGTCGGCCAATCAGCTCGCCCGTAGTCCATCAACTTGTCTCTTGTTTCCCACAGCAGTTTGTGTTGATCCAGTTTCAGTTCAGTTTGTAAAATACATGAAGACTCCACCGCTGGTCAGCTAGTCCACATTTAAAGCTCCGAGGTGGAACAGCAAACACACGTTACTCTGTCTGTCGATCAGTAGATCAGCTTAGCAAACATATCTTACGCCGCCCGGTGGTCCAGCCAGTCCAGCCGACCCAAGGTAGACTATAGGACCTCCGACAGCAGAGGAGGAGGGTGAGAGGGGGGCTGAGGGGGAGGGTGAAGAGAGGGTTATATGAAGAGGACGAGAGAGAGAGAGAGAGAGAGAGAGAGAGAGAGAGAGAGAGAGAGAGAGAGAGAGAGAGAGAGAGAGAGAGAGAGAGAGGGGGGAAAAAGAGATGGTGAAAAAGAGAGCAGGGTTTCTCTCTCGTCTCTCCTTTTCATTTGTGTCTCTGGAGAGCTTTCCTCTTCCTCCTCTTGAAGAAACAGCAGCACCTGCAATACAAAGCATCATGAGCCAACCACGCACTCAGCTGCATCTCAGCTCATTTTAAGAAATAATAAACGGGAACTGTCCTCAGAGCTCCATGATGTGTCAGTGTTACAGGTGATTTCTCAATCGATCACGTGATGTTTCACATGACCATATTTTGGGGACACTTTATATTTAAATATGAACCCTAAATATTAATAAAGGATATCAGACTCAAAACTCCAGCTCTGATTGTCCTGATTTAGCCAGAAATATGAAATGTTATGAGGTCTAGACTTTCTGTCCTTGCTCTAGCAGCTTGTGTTTCTCAGACTACATTAGAGTAGGTGGTGGATCAAATACTGGAGGAGTGGCTGTGCGAGAAGAATGAATTTTAGGAAGGAATAAGAGCTGTTATGTTCTGACTGAATATTTTCAATGTTCAAGGGTGGAAAAATCTGAAGGCTGTCAGCGTGATCTGCCAAAATGTTCAGTTATTCACATGCAACACTGTCAATAAACACATGTAGACCACCTGCAGGAGACCGCTCAGCCCAGTTGGTGGTGTGTGTGTGCATATTAATTAGCTATTGTCTAGTAGTCTTGCCTTCAACATCATGACCCAGTTGTCTGGCTGGCTTTAGCGTCTCATTGGTCGGATATACAGTGGGGCAAAAAAGTATTTAGTCAGCCACCAATTGTGCAAGTTCTCCCACTTAAAAAGATGAGAGAGGCCTGTAATTTTCATCATAGGTACACTTCAACTATGAGAGACAGAATGGGGGGAAAGAATCCAGGAAATCACATTGTAGGATTTTTAATGAATTAATTGGTAAATTCCTCGGTAAAATAAGTATTTGGTCACCTACAAACAAGCAAGATTTCTGGCTCTCACAGACCTGTAACTTCTTTAAGAGGCTCCTCTGTCCTCCACTCGTTACCTGTATTAATGGCACCTGTTTGAACTCGTTATCAGTATAAAAGACACCTGTCCACAACCTCAAACAGTCACACTCCAAACTCCACTATGGCCAAGACCAAAGAGCTGTCAAAGGACACCAGAAACAAAATTGTAGACCTGCACCAGGCTGGGAAGACTGAATCTGCATTAGGTAAGCAGCTTGGTGTGAAGAAATCAACTGTGGGAGCAATTATTAGAAAATGGAAGACATACAAGACCACTGATAATCTCCCTCGATCTGGGGCTCCACACAAGATCTCACCCCGTGGGGTCAAAATGATCACAAGAACGGTGAGCAAAAATCCCAGAACCACACGGGGGGACCTAGTGAATGACCTGCAGAGAGCTGGGACCAAAGTAACAAAGGCTACCATCAGTAACACACTACGCCGCCAGTGACTCAAATCCTGCAGTGCCAGACGTGTCCCCCTGCCTAAGCCAGTACATGTCCAGGCCCGTCTGAAGTTTGCTAGAGAGCATTTGGATGATCCAGAAGAGGATTGGGAGAATGTCATATGGTCAGATGAAACCAAAATAGAACTTTTTGGTAAAAACTCAACTTGTCGTGTTTGGAGGAGAAAGAATGCTGAGTTGCATCCAAAGAACACCATACCTACTGTGAAGCATGGGGGTGGAAACATCATGCTTTGGGGCTGTTTTTCTGCAAAGGGACCAGGATGACTGATCCGTGTAAAGGAAAGAATGAATGGGGCCATGTATCGTGAGATTTTGAGTGAAAACCTCATTCCATCAGCAAGGGCACTGAAGATGAAACGTGGCTGGGTCTTTCAGCATGACAATGATCCCAAACACACCGCCCGGGCAACGAAGGAGTGGCTTCGTAAGAAGCATTTCAAGGTCCTGGAGTGGCCTAGCCAGTCTCCAGATCTCAACCCCATAGAAAATCTTTGGAGGGAGTTGAAAGTCCGTGTTGCCCAGCAACAACCCCAAAGCATCACTGCTCTAGAGGAGATCTGCATGGAGGAATGGGCCAAAATACCAGCAACAGTGTGTGAAAACCTTGTGAAGACTTACAGAACGTTTGACCTCTGTCATTGCCAACAAAGGGTATATAACAAAGTATTGAGATGAACTTTTGTTATTGACCAAATACTTATTTTCCACCATAACTTGCAAATAAATTCTTTAAAAATCAGACAATGTGATTTTCTGGATTTTTTTTTTCTCATTTTGTCTCTCATAGTTGAGGTATACCTATGATGAAAATTACAGGCCTCTCTCTTCTTTTTAAGTGGGAGAACTTTTTGCCCTACTGTACTGCTACACAGACGAGCTATTACTAAATGTCACGACGGCCGAGTGTTTGAAGTTTCCAATAACTGTGACATCACAGTTGATAAGGAAGGTGAAAAAAGATGGAGTGATGAGGTTGAGGATGAAGGAGAAGCAAGTGAGCAGCCAGCTGCAGCTAACGTTACGGGCCAATCCTTTCCTGGAAATTACATTTATATACAATTCATTTGCCACAGCTAATATGTTTGTCAACACAACTTAACTATGAAAGCAATTCAGTAATATACAATTGTATTAACTATTAATCTGCTTCATGTGTTGACATGAAAAATGTCTGTTCGTTTCTCTCCATGCCCTCATGACTCTGTAACTTTAAATGTTATTGTGATGGAGTTGTTTTCAAAATGAAATGCTATCAAATGAGTCATGAGCTACATGAGTCATAATTAGAAAATGAAAATGATTACACAAACAATTAAATTCACTTCTTTCCTGTTTTGCCCATGTTAAAGCTCATTGTGACTTCTTTAAAACACAGAGAGAAAAATAAAAACAAGCACAAAAAAAAAACCTGAAGTGCATTTCTGAAGAATGACAGAGACTTTGTGCACTGTCAGCATCCCGTTAGTGCAAAGTCAACACTTCCTGAAGCGCTGCTTTTCAAAGTAAAAGCCGTGCAGTAAAAAGAAAGACAAAGCCACAGGAAGTCCTGGTCACAATCGCGCGAGCAGCTCGGACCAGGTTTGTTCTGTCTGTCAGCGCACTGTGTGTGTGTGTGTGTGTGTGTGTGTGTATGTGTCCTTACTTGGTATCATCAGCCACTTCCACCTCTGCGTTGGCTGTGATTGGTGCGTTGGAGTGTCCTGCAGTAGGGTCGTCTGTATTCAGCTCCCCGTTGGTTGAACTCATCACCTGCAGGTGAAAAATGGAAGACAGAGGGATGAGAGGTGATGTAGCGACGTTCCTGTCGTGGTGGGACCAAATTAAAGAGACTTTACACTTTAAGCGTTACGTCCACATTGAGGCAGATAAATCTGACAACACTGTTCACGTTCACAGACACACAAATCAACATAAAAACTGATCAAACATCAGTTTGTTCTTTCTTTTACATCCTGGTTACTCTGCTGAGTCTCAGCTACTTAATGTCCATCTATGTGCTGCTCTCCATGCTCACACAGGATAAGATCGTTTTCAAATGTATCGTCTTAATGTGGACGTGGTCTCAAGTGTCCATACGAGCGGGGGACATCCAGCGAAGCTTCACACCTCTACAGATACATCGCCAACATTCAGTTCGCTGCCATGCAAAACAGCTGCGCCTCTGCTTAATGGCTGACCGTCTGTGTTGATTTCACACAATTCTGAACTCAAAGCAAAGACTTCTCTGTGGCAGCTCTGACACACACATGCTAGTACAATCCTGCTGCAGCCTTTAAAACATTTCACACACTTCCCTTATTATAAATATATAGAAATATTTCCATCCCTTCAATGCACACTCATGTGTTTGAAATCCTAACGCGTGTCCACATTTACCTCTGCACTGTGGTCTGATCCTCTGCAAAGTCACTAGTTGAAAACCAGACAATTAAACAAGAGCAATGGCATGTTGAGCTACCTGACCAGGTTACATTTTCTACTGTTTATTCTGTCTGTTGTTAGACACAGCATGACAGCCAGCCTCGTCTACCTCGTCACTGGTCAGCTCACAAAAAGCAGCCTACAGCATGTGGTCTCTGTCTGTGGAGAAACCAGCCAACCACCATCTGTCCTCTCGCAGGTACTCTCCATTATTTGAATGTTGAAAAGGCATTGGGGAAAACGTTAGTAACATACACTGATCAGCCCTAAATCTATCATGGGTAAATAAAGATTTTCATTTGGAATTTCTATGACAACGGCCCCACGTGAGGGAATTACTGAGGTTGTGAGGAAACAGATTTAAGGTCAGCCCTGCTGCAGAGACAGAGAAGGTCATGCAGGCAGACAGATAGACAGGTAGGCAGACAGACAGGAAGCCAGCAGAGCTAACCCTTCCTCTCAGTACCTGGACAGACCCGCCCAGCCTATCAGCAGTGAGATGGGAGCCCAGCAGCTCTCGATTGGTCACTGGCGTGGGCTGGGACTCACTGCCTTTCCCCTCTGGAGACTAGAGGAGACAGAAGCCGATCGCAGGAGAAACGAGAAGGGAGGAGGAGGAGGAGGAGGCGGTGGTGGTGGAGAAGGGAAAAGGTGAAGAGCAGGGGTGAGGTGGAAGAGGAGGGTCGCCATGGAAAGGAGGAGAAGCAGGACGGGATAGATTGAGAGAAGAAGGAAAAGTAGTAAGGCGAGGGAGAAAGGGAAGACGAGGAGTGGCGAGGTGAGCAGCAGTACGGTGAGGAGAGAATGTGGAAAGAGAAAAGAAATAGTGAGTACAGAGTCAGTATTTGGTGGAGGAGTAACAGGAGGGTGAGCACTCAGGTGTGCAGTACAGTGAGAGTGCACACATGTGGAAGCCCCATGCACAAAGGGAAGGAGGTGCTCCATTTCCTGTGTTACCTCAACCTCACCTGCCTCACACCTGTCCGCTGGGATTCAGAGGCCCGCAGTGCAACCAAACTACTGACGCCTCTGTAAACCTGGACTCATGTGCATCTGTGTTGGTGGAAGTAAATGTCGGGGTGGGCAGTATAACCAGTCACCACTTAAGTAAGTACAACACTGTATTGTAATGATGTTTTCTTGACGGCTGACAGCTCGGTTAGCTGAACGCAGCAGAGGTTCTACCAGCGTCTGGTTCAAAATTAGTTCAGCCAGCTTCGTGGCAGAGCTGAGAGTGTCGGACACGAGTCGTGCCGTTTCCTGTTTCCACCCACGTCCTCTTCCCCCACCACAGATAATTCTAATGGTTCAGTCATTTTTAGTCAACACTCAGTTTGTTAGGTTCTCAGCCTGACCTGACACTGACGCAGCTGACAGACATTTTAAAAAGTGTATTCATTCTACAGATATCATGTGAGTCGACTCTGGTTCTTCTCCACTGATGAGTAGAAGTTCGGAAGTTTTAGATTATACCGCCCAGCCCTCTGTGAATGAATGTGTACAAGGACTAGTGATGTCATGGGACTATAATATCCTATTTTGATAAAATACCATCAAAATTATTTCCATGTTCTATCCACATATGAACACAGCACTTACACTGAAGTATGTTTTGTGTTAACAGCATTACACAGACACAATAATGAGGTTTTTGGACACTGGTCAACAGAAAAAAGGCTTTCATGTCAATCTCCAAACATGCCTTAACAAACTGCTCTACTTCTCTACAAGTGTTTTAACTACACTCCTCCATTTACCCATCTCTGCCATGCAGCGCGTTAGTTATGGCGTGACAGTAAGGGACATGGCGTTTGTTCTCAGAGTTTGCCCTGAAGGCAGCGCCTCTTCTACAGGCTTGGTGCTGTTACCTGGGAGGAGGCAGTGACTAAAAGACTATAGTCAGGGAACATAAGCCATCACAAACACCGCAGATTACATGAATGTCAGTAGCATAATCGCCTGCAGACTGCACCGCAAAATGGACAGTGCTGTGTGTCTGTGGCTATTTTTGGCAGGTATACAGTAAGTCCTCTGACCAGAGGCAGGTATGTGCTGTTTGTCGTCTACCACGAGCTCAGAGATGCTTCGGCTGCTGACGACAGCTGCCTTCCTCCCTGAAGAAGCAAATGATAACTGCTGAGCCTACAGGAGGTGACCAACACTCGAGCTTTTCTGTCGATCAGTGTCAGAACACATCCACTGTCCACTGGGACCAATTTTGTCCAACCAGGGTGAATGCCGTAACTCTAACGCACTCTAACTCACCACTACTTGTAACTATCGTGGCACTGAAAGCGTACAGAAACTGTTAAGTTGTGGTGTTAGCATTCTTCTTAGTTGGGATTGCTGCAGCACTGCTTGCATATTGGCTGCTGCCTTTAGTGAAACAAGTAAGGTAAGTATGTTAACCCTGCAGCAAGGCCAACCAACTTTTTTCGAGTGGAGCAAACAAAAAGGTGACAAGAGCTGTAAGTGAAACGCAGGGCTGCTTCACATGGCCAGCTATTTTTGTGTGTGTGTGTGTGTGTGTGTGTATGTGTGTGTGTGGCTAACCTACAGTGAGACACACGCGTATTGTCTGGCACATACGTCGTTTGTAAAATTGTTCTGCATCAGCTCCAAATATTGAGACGATACTAAAACTCTAATGACTGGCAGCACTAACATGATCACGTTGCAGAGTTTGTTCAGAATGAGTGTGTGTGTGTGTGTGTGTGTGTGTGTGTGTACCTGATTTTTGGTCTGCGGCGCTTTCTCTCGTTGGCTCGCCTGAAGCGGAGTCTCACTGGCCACAGGACCAATAGGAGTGGGCTAAACACACAGGAAGTGAGGTCAACATGGGATCAGAGTAAGGAAATAGACGAGTACATGACATTTCTATATCCTATTGCTGATAAAACTGCTGGACTGATGAGGCGGCACACTAGAAACCTCTTAGTCATCAAAAACTAATAAGATCAAATGATGAAGAGATGATGCTGAGTGTCATGTGACACCTCCAACTTTAACATGTCATATGATTGCATGTCATTGTTGAACTGACCTCTCAGCATTGACCCTGTCCTAACCCCAGCATTAAGTTCAGCTCAGACAGCTTAGTCAGCTTACTCTGTGTGTACATGTGTGTGTACAACACAAAACAGTCCACACTAACCAGTGGCTTTCCAGTCCAGTCGTACTGGTAGTCAAAGATGTATCCGTTTCTGTCAAAGAGGTCCGTAAAGAGTTTCCTCAGATAGTCGTAGTCCGGCTTCTCGAAGAAGTCGAGCCGACGCACGTACCGCAGGTAGGTGGCCATCTCTTCTGTTACATACACACAGGCACACAATTCACACACAGAGACACATACACACACACAAAGAATTTGATCAACATATGATAGTCTGAGCATACGTATATATAGCAGCTGTACAGATATGTTTCTGTAGAGGTGTGTGTGTTCTACGAACCGGGGAAGCTTTCACAGAGGACCTCAATTGGTGTGTCTCTCTTTGTGTCTCCGATCTTCTGATAACGTTCTTTCAGAGTGTCGGCCTGATGATGACAGAGACAGGGAGGAATTTATTCATAACAGACAACTGAAGACGAGAGGCAAGGGAAATAAGACAAAGACGACTGGACCGATGAACATGCTTGATGGTTGGTGGGCCGTCTCCTCACCTTGAGTCCCTGCCATGGTAGGCTGCCTCGCAGGAAGTACATGAACATGTGACCTAGAGCTTCCAGGTCATCCCGCCTGCTTTGCTCTGAAAAGACACAGAACAACAACAAAGACTTAAGAGGCTGGAGAGCATCAGTGGTGTTAAATTCAACGCCTCTAACGACACGAACACAAACACCAACAGCCAGTCTGCTGTGAGAGAGGCAGCACATTACATTCACCGTGGTCTCATTCCTTTAGGATACTTAAACCAGATTATCACCAATGATGTTTCCTCTTCTGCAAAAAGTTGCTACAGACAACCTTCAGCTCATTGAGGGAGGGTGACGAAATCTGTAACTACATTGTCATTAAATCTGACATATTCTTCTTTAAATGTGACAATTTGCTGCTTTTCTTTAAATCACTGAACAAATTATTTGAATTTGTGAATTTATGGATTTTTCATCAGAAAATAACTGACATATTACTCAACAATAAAATAGTTGCAGCCCTAATATTTTTCTCTGTCTTGTCACTTTTACTGCCTCGCCCACGTCTCTTCTCTCTGTCCACTGACCACATCATGTAGCATCATGTTGTTGACAGACAATTGCAGCAGAGTAGCCGACATGCGTTGTTCCCACGAGAGAACATGATGAGATTGGTGCTTTTGTTGTTGTTGTTGTTGTCTGTTGGCCATGAGAAGTGAATCTCTTGAGTCCCAGTGAAAATAAATATTAATAGGTCTCCGCTGCTGCTGAGCCAAACTTAAAGTTAACTAAATAGACAAGCTAGCGTCACTGGAGCTCAATTAAACAGCCATTTCAAATTACAGCTACTGAAAAGAACTTGCATCACACACACACACACACACACACACACAACACACAAGGTGCTGTCGGTCATAACAGGATAAATGGAATGTGCTGTTCTGCGTGCCAGAATTAAATGAAGTGGAAACCACGCCCAACAGGCTCAAACCGGTACTGTGACTGCGGACTTTTGGAGAGCGACCAACGTTTTTCGGGGTGATTCTTAATCCTGCCTACAAGTACAGGCTCAATTGTTTGCCAGTCAGCAAAGGAGCACAACACCCAAACTGTTTAGACCGCTGGAACCATGTGATGCTTACAACCCTCCAACAGGATTTCTCTTCTTTTTATTACTAGTTAAAGGTCCAGTGTGTCAGCTTTGGTGGCTCTATTTACAGAATCTATATACTGTATTTACAGACGCAGCAGGTCCTCTTCCACAGAGTCCCCCATGTTGAACCGCCATGTTTCTAAGGTAGCCCAGAACCAACCCAGAGACAAACTTAACACTGAGTCTGGACAGGTGCAAGTGGAGTGCAATCTGCAATCACCTGAAAACAATATTGCTATGTTTTTGTTTTGTGAGACACCATGGCTCCTCTTCCACCATGTTGAACTGCCATGTTTCTACAGGAGTCTGGAACGGGCAAACTAAACTCTAGACAGAGACTTGCGTTTTTCGCAGCCATCATAGTTTCTCCTTTACACTACGAAGGAGAGGCTGAAATAAAGGAGTCGCAATCCACAACTACACCACCAGATGTCACTAAACCCTACACACTGCTCCTTTAAATATCCTGTGATACTTCCACTTTCCTCTGTGTTCACATATTTGCTGCTCTTCATATGAAACTCTGCACACATGTTCTTTGGTAGAATGTATTTTAGTCACATCCATGCAACACTGCGCATTATTTCTAATCATTTTTACTCTCCTCAGACCTTAAGAACATTTTTCTAATTAATTAATTAAGTAAAGAAAACAATAAAGCAAAGATGAAACCTCTCAGACTCAAACTAATAATCCTGTCATGTTTTGCTGAGGTGTGCTCACATACACACAGCTTTTAAAAGGTCTTATTCAATCAATGATTCTGGTTGGAGAATAACACGTGCGCACATGTAGCATGATGGAGCAGCTCACCTTTCCCCAGGTGTGTGTTGATGCTCATATATCTAGCAGTTCCAGTCAGACTCTTGTGTTCTCTGTATGGGATGTGTTTCTTGGTCTCTGGGTCGATGTATTCTTTCGCCAGGCCAAAGTCTATGATGTGAATGGTGTGTTGTCGTTTGGAGCCGGGTCGTCCCACCAGGAAGTTCTCTGGCTTCACGTCTCTGTAGATCAGGCTTCTGGTGTGGACAAACTCCATACGAGTTATCTGAGTAGGAAAAAAAAGGCAAAGCTGAGAAATCCAACAACAAACTACAAGTGCTGATGGTAAAAATGTTTTCTATGTTTGTGTCTTACCAGTTGTATGGCTATCATGAGTACAGTCTTTAGAGAGAAAGTCCGGTCACAGAGGTCAAACAGATCTTCTAAGCTCGGTCCCAGTAGTTCCAGAACCATAGCATTGTATTTACCACATGGTCCAAAGTAGAACACCTGCGGTACGCCCTCTGAATGAATGAATGGATGAAGAACAGGAGAGACAGGCACATTTATGAATAAACATCACACACTGATCAAACATCAATCATCACTACACTCCCATAGAGTAGGAGTTTCCAAAGTATGAGACTGCAGGCCTCCCCTCTGACAAAGCTAGGAAAAAGGCGCCCCCACCACTCGCCTTTAGTTTACCTGCTTAGTTTCACTCCATTCCTGGATGTCTGTGCGAACATGATTATGTTATTTGGTCACATAGACATTCAACAATTAAGCCAAGATAACCTAATATTGCTGTTTGCCAGCCTACTGCAAATTTAAAAAAGGTCTTCCCTGAGACATATGGGGACATGTGGGAACTGAAGGCCACCATGCTGCAAAGTCCCAAGTAAAGACCAACAAGTAACCACATGAAGTCCAAGTCCTACATTTTGTGTTTCAAGTCCAAAACACGTCTTTAACAAAGACATTAAACAGATAAAGTTTATATAGCAGATATATACATATTTGATTTGCACAGATTACTTTTTTCTTCATGAAGTCAGTCCAAGTAGTGTCACAAGTCGTTGGTTCAAGTCAAAGTCTAGTTGTAAAGTCCAGACCATGTGACTTTAGTCCACACCTGTCCACACAGGAAGGAAACCGATACATTTCTATTTTAAACCATCCAGTTGTCCACACAGGCCGTGGAATGGTTTGTTTGTTTTTTAAAACGTGGAGCTCATTCATTTTCACATTTCAGGTCTATTCTCTCATTTTACTCCTTCAGTAACTACAGTGATTGTGTGTGGGCTCTGTGTGCTGCCACATGTGAGTGAGCAACACCTGAAGGCATCCTGTGTCGACACAGCTTCACTGCAGCTGCATAGACACTGTGTGTGGTTTGTTGTGAGTTTCAGTGTACATGGACAACAATGGTCACATACAAATCGGTCCATTAAAACTTCTAAGAGTAGAAAAAGACCTGGTTCTCACCTGAACTCCCCAGCTGTTTGTAGAAGCGATATTCTAGGTGAAGCTGTGGCGCCCGTGACTTGATGGGCTCCTACAAAAGGAGGATCGTGTTTGAATGAATGAATTAGTTCTTTTTCATACAACAGAGGTGGTAAAATTCATTAAAAGAAACACAAATTTGAATAATGTTCTAGAAATATAATGTTCTGAGATGTGGATAAATAATTCTCAATAAGTGTGCTGCCCCACAATGCTATAAACTATACAACAGAGAATTGTTTTTACCAGTTTGATAGCCACGTATTCATTGGTGTACAGGTTCTTTCCAAGTCGCAGCTCTCCGAAGTTCCCACAGCCGATCTTCTTTCCGACCCGGAAGTTTGGTCCGACCATCAGAACCCCGGAGTTGGGTCCGCCACCCCGGCCACTATGTCCCGATCGACTCCCCGTCTTCCCAGACATCCTCTTCCCCTCCTCTGTCTCCCCTTTTCCTCCACCTCCACCACCACCGCCGCCCCCGCCCCCTCCTCCCCCTACTCCTCGCTTGTCAAAGTCCATCAGTTTGTGGTAGCCTGGCCTCTCCACGGTTAAGCCGATTCCATGCAACCAAGAGAACTACCAAAACAACTGCCTAGCGGCTGTCAGACGTTGGGATGGTCTACGCTTGGCCAATATGTGAATTAGACTGCGGTTGGGGTTGGGGTTTGACTTTAAAAGAGGGCAGGGAGTCAGCTGTGGTAATTGAAGTTGAACTGGGACAGATGTGAGAGGAATTCAAAGGAAAGAAGTGGATCTCATACAGGACCAGAGCTTAGACTGCACAAAAATGACGAGGGCTGGTGAGAGTGAAAGATGGAGTTTAAACTAAAAAAAAAAAAAGATTGTTGGGTGGATGATGACTAAATGAAAGAAATGAAAAGATGATGAGGGGGGGCACCACTTCCAACTAGTTTATACCCCCTTGTAGGGGCCAGAGATGGTGATGGAGGGGAGGATAATGGCCTGATCTGTCACCATACGCGGCTAGCCATATGCTAACATGCTATATGAGACTGGGAAGCTACGCTAGCTTCAGGCTTAGACATACCGCTCCACCATGACAACAACCTGCTCTCAGCACAACACCCATACACCCGACCCCAGTGCAGACCTCGACAGCAAGAATGTGTTCAGCTGATCAAAAACTAAAAGGAGCTCAGAGGTTCCCCTTTTTTACATCTGATATTCGGGTATGTCTAAACACTTCATGCGTTTGGTGTATTGCCATATGTGTCGGTTCCTATAAATGCTGGACGTCCGCGCTCGCTCGTCCCGTCACACAGAGGCAGTCCTACAGAAGACCAGGTGGAGCGTTCACCTCTGGATGTGAGGAACGTTGTGTGCTGAGGTTTCAAAGTACCACCTGAAAGACACACAGAGGAAAATAAATGAAACTGAACGATTTCCTAAAAGCAGGACCATATTTTAATATCAATAAGAAGAGACTTTCAGATAACACAGAGACATCTTTATTGGGTTTATTTCCTGAACAATGTTAGCTCAAAAGTAAAACAATAAATTGCTTCTATAACTCACAAACTGAGTCTAACAAATCTTTGAAGAGGAAAAGAAAACTCTTAGGACAGATTCAGATGTCTGCATCATAACAATACTATGAATGATGATACTTATATTTATACAGCACATTTTAAATTAAGTGACTGCAACCCTCAAATCAGCCTGACTGTTCACTTCCATCCAACTTTTTCTGTGAGCGCTGATGTCAAATTGTGCACAGATAGCTACATCACATACATAATGTGCAGCAACCACAATAATGAGAAATTAAGATGACAGAAATGTGACTGAAAAATAAAAATGTTGAGGACGATTAGAGAGCAGCATTTGAGGGGAGCCAATAACAGACCAACATAATTGTCACATTCTGAAAATCTAACTATTCTAACTTCATTTTTTGCACACAGTATCTTGGAAGTTTAAAAGTTTGAATTATAAAATTCAAAGCGGTAGCCGGCTGATGACATTTGGCCTCTCTCATAGAAAACCAGGCCAGATCTTCCTCCAGGAGGACAGGACATGTTCTCTAGCGTTTCTGATTTCCTCTTCTAATAATAACACTCATCCGAGCTACTCCAATTCCTTCCTTCTCTCCTCTGAGTTTTCATCTGCGCTCCATTCTTTCCTCTTACATCGAGTCCATGTTCACCTTTCCTTTCATCAACATCCCTTCTCCCCCCCTTCTTCCTGCCATTCATGCTCTAACAGGCTCGTAAAAGTCAATGGTAAAGGTTTTTTATTAGGATCTAACTATGCAGGTAGAAGATTACATTTTAATAAAGAATATACATGATTCTTTATTAAAATGTAATCAGACTTTGTTGTTGTCATTATTGGATTTTATAAACATGCAACTTTTTGTGCTGATTGAATATGAAACACACACGCTGTAACTGAAAGCAGATTACGGACTCGTTAATCGCTGCAGGTCAAATTAACTGGCACCCAAAGCAATATCCTTTCAAAATAAATGTCCAAGAATCCAATTTGTTGTGTTTCGTTTGTTCAATTATCTTTAAAGGAAATGACTGAAACACACGGTACAGCTTCTCACGTCCAACCACTAAACTTTAACGTAGGCTTTATTGTTGTGTTTTGTCTTAGAATACTTTTTATATCTGCAGGTGTCACAGCTCCAAAACTGAGTTTTAAAACAGAAGATGGGTGAACAACAGATTTAACATGTATAGTCATATCTCCTCCTCTTTCACACCGTCAATGCGCTTTCTTTTCATGAGATGAGATGATGGTCGAGGTGTAACAAAGGCTTAATGCCACAGTAACATAAGTATGTCCAGGTTGTTCCTGGCATTGTCTTCAATCAAGTCCAGAATTAGAGTTCACTGCTTCATCACTACGTCGTTACTCATGATAAAGACACTGGAGGACACAGAGAGAAGGATACCAGTGAGGCGGAGGAGGAAATGTCTGAGATAGTGTACAATGCTGAGTGTGTTGACACATCTCCTCTGGTGTCATTAACAGGAGTAACATGACCCCTGAGCCCCCGTGATGAAGGACAACATGTGAACTGTGAACATCAGCGAAATGACTCAAATCCTTTATGTGGGGGTCTACTGCTATAACTATGAGGGCACAACACACAAACAACTACACAGGTCTAACACAATCCAGTCAGATATTGACGTTCTGATTCCATCCAGCCACTAGAACTCCAGGCACCGCACACAGGACACTTGAAGCTAATAATAGTTGCTGAATGCACATAAAAAATGGCTGATGCTGATACTAATCTATGAACACAGTGGGATTCAGATGGACTTCTGAGCTATGTGCGACAACAACTTCAACTCTAGCACAGCTGCGTCAACTCTTTGCCTGAGAACTGCTGTTTATGTGGCCACCGCGCACAGCTCAGTCGATCCAATGAGAGAATTAAGCCACTCGAAACTTAACATGCGGGGCTGCAAGACTTGCTACAATCAGATTCCAGAATAAAATTAAACAGTATTTTGCCCCGACTGAAGTTAGACCTATGCCTTTAATTACATCCGCTGTAGCAGGTCAAACAGTGTTTTCACTCCCACAGAGGCCTCTGTCGGATTGAGCAACTCACAGCAAAAATCAATGCTGCTGTATAGACCATGTATGAGAAAGGGTTAGGCCTGCGCACAGCAAGAGGCAACATCACTCCCACACACTATCTTTGGCCTCAGCTAAAAGAAGAGTTTGCAACTCTTGCATGAATACAATATGAAAGGCCGAGGCCTTTGCTCAAACATATGTTTCAACCGGCTGTCCTGACCACAACTGGTCATTAAGCATTTCATGTTACTTCGGCCTGTGCCTGATGTTTATATCTTTCAACAAACTCCAGCGTGACAACAAGTTTGACTTCCTCTACAAAGACTAGAAGAAGTTCAGCTGATGTCAAAACTCATTTCTTTTCAAGCACATATCAGATATCAGCAGGAAGCCTTTAAACTTTCTTTTGACCTCAGTACAGCTTCCCAAAAAACCTGTGAAACTTCACCGCAGGTCCTCATAACAACAACAACACACCATTCTCTGTGGTTGTCTGCAACCTTTTGACTCACGGTCTTGTCTGACTACATCAATCCGAGCAGCTCCCAGTAGTTTATTACACCCGCTAACCTGTGTGCAGCCTCACATGTCCACTACACAACACGCCACAGAGTACAAACCTGACCTCGATTACTGAGCACACGACGACGACAATCGATTCAACCATCTCTCCGCAAGATGAAAAAAAAACGTGACGCAACAGTTTCTCAGACACTGATTATTTAAAATTAAGAACCTACACAGAGAACTTATGCAACATGCAGGTTGTATTGTTGTAGACAAAAAGGTGAGTTTCATACTAAAGTTATGTACTGACTGTGCAATGCAACACGTCAATAAAAACATTGATTACAGAGGAGATTAGTAGGTGGTGATACATGTGCTGATTAGCTGCAGCTGTGTGCTTTTTTATCTATGAAAAGTTCACAAAATTGATGAAATTATAAAAACATGTCTGTATAACCCTAACCCTAACAGATGAGCTAAAAACATCAGCACACATCTGTTCTCACCCTACATCAGCCCAAATCAAAGAACTGTACAATATCTATTAATGACCTTTCATAATAATGGTAATGTTAGACTACCTATCTTACTTAATTACTACCTTTACTGCCCTCTGCATTCCAGTCCTCTGTGTCAGGTTTGGTAAACATCTTAAATGCACATCTCTATTGAAGGTTTTCCATGTTTGCATCAATGTGCATCACACAGTATAACCAGCTAATGAGTGCATGCAGTGCGGGGTGGCCTCGATGGGAAGTGAAATAAAGCCTCTGTCCTTAGGATCAATGTGTTCATCTGAAGCTCCTCTCAACGGCTCTTCGTTCGATTTTTTAAAAAAGAAACACAGCATACAAGTTAGCTGTACCAACATGGCCTTGTCTCACCACCCACACTCCAGTGGTTTAACTTAGCTGCACCACCTCTTACTCATCTCTAGAAATGTCTTTGGGTTGGAGTGAGTACTTCAAAGACAACTTGAGAGACTGTGAAAACAACAACTTTCTTCTAGACTGTCACCATTTCGTACAGAAAGCTGTTTAAAGGTGGTGATGTGTGTGAGCAGAGCAGCTCGGGTTAGTTCACGGAGCTAATGTTAGCTGATACGACTGCAGCAGATTTCTACATTCGGGGAAGCAGCGACTGGCCGATCTGATACACAAACGCCTATAGTCTCTATCTGACGTTAGCTGGGAGCCTATTTTAGAGAAATCTAATGATGTGGTGTTATTGCACGTCAAACTATCAATCGAGATAGGTAACGCAGGAAGTTAGGTTTAGGCCACAGTAGTTTGTGTGCGAGTGTTTGGCCTCAGCGCAGCTAGACAACGTTAGCTTCATTGAAACAACATTGAAACGGCTGAAGTGGAGTGAATACAGCAACAACTGAAGTGAAGTCATGTCAGAGGATATAACAACAACATTCATGTACAAAAATAAATTAACGTTCGGGAGCTACTGAGCCATATCAACAACTAGCTGCCCAGCTAGCGTTTACTAGCCTCAAGACGTAGCCTGGCAGAAGCTAACGTTGGCTAACATGTTAGCCAGGCAGCTAACTAGCTAATGTTGGCTAACGCTGAATTACAGTCATTCATAAACATAACTCGCTAAATTAACAAAACTAATGTGTGCAAAGTTTAAAAAAGAGGTGACGTACCCAAACCGCTTTTCTTTCGGTCGCTATTTTTGGAGCTCGGAATAAATAGTTCTCATTTTCTTCGTCTCGTTTTCCTGCTCATCTCTTTTTCAGTGGATGTTTGGCTAACCAGCTGAAAAGCCTTTGCCAGTGACCCACACGCACTTTACGTAGATGACGACAAGTGCGGCGCGGTGAGCGGAAGAGGCGAGCGTAACCTGCTCTGAAGAATACCGACAGGAAAATCAGTGTGCGCGCGTACGTGCGTCTGTCTGTGTGTGTGCGTGACAGGGGGTCACGCACACTTTGATTTGAAGAGAAAAGTTGTTTTTTTTAGTTTCGTCAGCACCTTTTATGAATTAAATATGAATGTGTTTTCATACTTTGTATCTGAAACTAACCTGGACAGAGGAACACTGTCGTACTGGCTTTCAATTTGAAATGGAAAAATTACTAATATTAAATATTTGAATATTTGATCAATTGTATAGGAAGCTTTAATAATTCCAAAAGAAATTGAATGAATTAACATGCATCCATAATTAAATACAGTCGTCATAATGTAATATTTGAAGTCTGTGAGCCACAAACATCAAGTAACCCTGCCAATATTCCTTCAGGTCTGTGCTGCAGCCTTCAGTTCTCGCTTGTTTCAGGGACTTATGCTTTCAGTTTGGTTGTCAGCAATAAATCACATGCTCATTTGGAATAAGTTAAAGACTTGGCTACCTAATATGGATGTGAACCAAGGCTGGATTACTAACCAGGCAAAGCAGGCAACTGCGTCAGGCCCCCAGGTGTTCCAAAAGCCTTAGTTCAAAATGTGTCAACTGATTGTTTGGACCTTTATGAGTATGCACTGCTAAAATACAACCAACTAAACTGTGACCTGCATTATCCTAATCTTGTGGACGAGTGTCAAAATCCCCCATTTTAAGACTTTTTATATTGCATGATGCATATTCTCTTGAGTACTGCTTGATTCTGCCATTTCTGGGCATATAATAAGGGTTTGAGGGGTATGGCGGGCAACAGAGGTCCCACATCAAAAGGTGAATCTGACTATCTTCATAGTTTGATAGTGTGTCAGATTTTATTTACAGAATATAAAATGCTTCTCATTAATGTATAATAACATTAAAATAAGAGTCATTATATTTTTGTTTCATATCTACAGACGCTGCAGGTCCTCTTCAAAGAGTCTGTCTGTTGAACCGCCATGTTCCCACAGTAACACAGAATGGACAAAATAAACTGACTCTAGATAGAGACTTTTACGTTTTTTTTAGGACTTTCATGGCAACCGTACTTTCTCCTTTATGCTCGGAAGGAGAGGGTGAGGTTAGGGGATGTAATAAGCAACTACAGGTCTAGAAGCCACTAAATCAGGTCCTTTAAAATGTTTAATTTCCAGTCTAAAGCTATTAAAATGTTTATAAGCTACTGTTTAAGTCAGAAACTAAATGGGCTTTTGTATCATACTTTTATCATACATTTATTTTAAACTTATTGTTTCCTACTTTAATGTTATTGATGTAAATCTTTGGCTAAAATCCCTCATAGGAAAAGTTAAAGTCACCATGGTGTTGTCTTATAGGAATGTTTTAGGACCATGCACATTAAAAACACCATTAGCACAATAAAGCTACTGTAAAATATTATGACATGAAATGATTTATTATGACCTTGTTAGGCCATTTGTCTGTTTGATTGGATGGATTACAACACAAGTCTTCCTGTAATTGTACTGACATCAGCGGTAATGTTTTACTATCTACTGTGCTTTTTAACTCTGCAGCACATGTGGTCTTTTTGTTACCATTTGACTTCCATATAAAGGTCTAAGGGTGACACTGTGGTCAGTGTTATCAGCAGACACCTTTTCTGCTCTGGTTATCACAGCATTCATCGGCTCAAACATGCACAGATGTACATCCTGTCTGGGACTTATAGGTCTGCAGCTTCAGTCATCAGTCAGACAGTAGCCTACTTACATGTCAGTGAAATACACCTGACACTGACACAGAGACGTCCTCAGTCTGATGGTGACAGAACAATGAGAAAAGGAACAGACATGTTGTTTCTCATGATGTGTTTGCTGTACTGGACTCAAACTGAAGGTGAGGCTTTTTGTACAAAAAAAACACTTGTATTAGTAAAAGTAGTAGTAGTAGTAGTAGTAGTATATATTTATTATTGTGTATTTGATTTAGTAATTAATAAAGTGACGATCATAGTTACATTAACAAAAAAAATCATTCTCTTATTTAATATTTTCTGTGTATATTTGTTATTGTTGTTGACATTGTAATTAGCTGAGTAAACAGTAAAAGATACAAACTGTAAATACACAAAGATAAAAATGATTACACAGTCACTAATGAGAAGTTTATGAATATAGAAAAAGCTTCATACACAATGACCAAAACAGTAAAAAAAAAAAAAAAGAGAATACATTCCACATGCACTATATTTCAGAATATACAATATAAATATTCGCCGAATCAAATTGCATTTTGAGTGGACTGATTATATTTTTGATTATGTTAAATTAATTTAATTGAACCCAAAGAATATTTTGAACCAGTTCTGGTTTATTAATACACACATTGTTTGATCTATATATGTTTATACCATGTGTATATGTATTTATGCTCTTTTTATGAACACAGTAATTGTTGTTATTTCCATAAGGTAACATGTTTCTTCATGGAAACTTTTACAGGATATGAACATTCATAAAATATATATTAAATATACAGTAAAATACAGAAACATTGACCTTTTATGTCTGACCAATGTTAGTTGCTACATTGCTAAGAGGTATATTAAAGACGGGTAATGGTTAATATTTCACTGTCACACTGTTCAGGTTTACTGGGACACTTGAACAGAACGAAGCTTTTGTTAATGTTATGTGCTTCTCCTATTATAACAAGTCAGAATGTCTGCTTTGAAAAAGGCCCACTGGAACCTCCAAATCTCGTTATTAAAACTTCCATATTGTTGCCAGACAATATCCTGATAGCGGCTGTTCTGTTGACTATTATTTGACATAATAGGTGATTCTAATAACCTCAAAATTATATATCAACACTTCCTCAATGCATCACTGAATCCTTTTAACCTAAAAGAGGCAAATGAGACCCAGTTCAAATTCTAAATGGCTTTAGATACTCAAGAGAATTGTTGTGTGTGTTATACATTTTTAACTAGTCATTACTAATCACTTCCTTTTACTGCATCTTCTGTAGGCAGTTGCAGTGGCGCTATTGTGAGTATTTTTGAAGTTGAGACGGTGCTTCCAGTTGGAGGGGGCTTCCACCTGAGCTGTGAGTTCACATGTTTAGAACGCCATCATGTCGCACAGCTGTGGAGGGAGAGTGAACAGGTAAAAACGTAAAGGTTATCATTAGCATTAACAATCTATTACATCATCAACTGTACTCAGTTTCATGTGTACACTGTTTTTACAGATGATGATAATAATTTTGGTTAGTTGCAGAGTTTGCACCACCACGTGAATTAAACACTTCAGTAAAAAACAGTGATGACCAGGTGTCAGGAAACAAAAGTTTCAATGAGATGTCAGTTCACTTAGATGTAATCTTGACTGGGTGTATGTCAGTGCACCATCAACTCACTGTTTTCAGACCCCTCAACAAGAGGGTAGCCAATGGTGTCAAATTGTATTGTCACAGTAACTGTTTTTGTCTCCTAGGACAGAGTGTCCCTTGTCAATATGACATCCGTCTTCCCCAATGTGACCGTGGTCCTGAGTATCAGCTCTGCTACAAAGGCAGACGCTGGTTTTTACTCCTGCATGACCGATCCGCCTGATGCAATCGTCTCTGTCTTCATTCAGATAGCAGGTAAGATGCAACACAGTTTTATTTCATGTCAGGTTTAACTTCATAGGGTCATTGTTCATAATAGCCCATTTTATTTCATGATGCCACTTTTAATGACAGTGTGATGTCACTGGTCTCTCACCTATCAGTCAATCACAAGCCCCCGTCTCTTAAGCTAGCAAGCTCAAAAACTTTCTAAACCATCTCTAGCTTACAGGTCCTAATTGGCTACGTTTGATAGCAGAGAGGTGATTGGCTGAAAGGTGAAGCATAACTACTAACTGCAGGCGTATCTTGTAGACTGCAATGTGTGGGTTTATGGCATCCTGGATTGTTCTGGTAATCCATGATCTCTGATTAATTGTTGTTTTGGGTAGTTGCTTCTACCACAGACTTCCATCCATTAATGTCATAGGTCGGTGGTGATGTCCTGGAACGTGCTGTAGTGCAGAATGTAGGGTGACCTCTGATTGGCCTGACCTTTTCCTGACCTCTTTTATCACTGGGGTGAAGTGTCAAACATGCTTTGTTTATGTTATGCCATGTAGCATTGATCAATAGCGTTTATTCCGTTTGTGGTGAAGTCAATATGTTGATGGAAGTCATGGCTTAACCTTCCTGTTTCATTTATTGGCCTAAAGCCTGACAAAGCAGCGTATAGCAGCATAGAAACAGTTCTTACACAGTGAATTCTAAAATGTACAAAGTGCTTGGCCAGTGTGTCACACTCGCACTTGGAAGATGTTGGGATCTACAACTTGCCCATCATCCTCCATCCCTCAGGTTAGCCTGATTGAAGTCTCCAGTGACAATGAATACAGCTTTGGGATTACTGGTCTGTGAGCAGCTCAAGCCTTTATAAATGCCACAACAAATGATACCACTGCCATGAAAAGTGACTTAAAAAGAAGCATTTTGAAGTAAGACATATACTTCAGACAAATGTAGTCATATGGCTATTTTACAATTGATTATTTATTATTATTTATTTGTGATTAAGTGATGTGTGATTATTTGTGATTTGTGATTATGATTAACCACCCCCTCTCCAGATAACCTGACAGCATCTACCCTGACCACACCCAGCACCCCTCAGCCTGACAGCACCCAACAGAAAAACAGTGCAGCAGGTGAGAGCAACTTCTCAGAAGGGTTATTGATTTTATGAACTAGAGGGAAATATGACATCTACAGTAAATCTGATATCCCATTCCATATCTCAAGCATGGAAAAATACTGATACTGCTCCCTGTTCATGCTCTGGAGCCTATCCCATGTTTTTATGAAAAAATATACTATGTAATGTAATATACTGAATAGAGCACTGCGTCAACGCTGAAGCTTAAGTCAGGGAGAATTCAAATGAAGATGAGCAGTCTCAGTGTTGTGTGTGAAAACTAGACTAAAATTTTAAAAATGTTATTGTTATTCTGAATAAAAAAATCTATTATGTGGTGAAACCTTATTCTAAAATCTTAAATAGAATAGCAGCTTACAGAAGGCTTTAAATGACTTCAAACAAAGGAATCCAGAGAGGACTTACTTAAGACACATGGTATTTTTGAAGTTGGGTGGGAAATGCCAATAAAGAGCAGTTAAGACTTGCTAACATATCTGGACCAACTGTCTGAAATACTGAGTAATTCTAGTCCCTTGCTTCTTTGGTACTTTAAAAAGCGAGGGTGTCCTCTTCTCACACCTATCCACACCTCACAACCCTCACCAGTGAGTGGACATCAACTGTAAAGAGCTCTGAAGGAGCAAGAAAATCACACAGATAAAATATTATAGTGAAACCACTACTGCATTTTCTCACACTGTCTTTTCATTGCAGCTTTAAACTAAATCATTAAATGTGTAGTTCCCTGTTAATTATGCAGATATCAGTTCAAATGAATCTAATTCATCCACAGCTGAAAGAACTGCATAGACTGGATTATTCATCCCCGCCTCACATGGTTTCTAATTTCACTTTACAGTGCTATTATAACTATAATACGAAAGTATAGTCCTTTATTATATACATTAATGACATTTTAATTTCATGCCTGTTAAATTTGGTTTTTACTTTGTCTTTTGTTTCCCTCTAACTCTGCCTCTTCTCATCTCTGTGTATGTTCCTACAGCTTTGTGTCTGAGAGGTTTGATACTGAAAGCTCAATCTGCATCTCTGTCTGTGTCCATGTAGGTCTCATGATTCAGATATGTTTCTGGGTTCTGCTGGGAAAGACTACCATCCTCGTCCTCAGTGTGACCGCCCTGGTTGTGAAACACAAGAGAGGATGATGAGAAGAGTTCTCCACAACATCACTTTGTTTCTACTGTTCACTTTTAAAATTAAATTATACATTTTAATTTCGGACTTTTTTATTCCTCAAATTAAACATTTAATATCAGTGAAGCAGCTCCAGGATCAGTCTGTTCTGGACAATAACAATAATTTTGATTTTCATCATCATCAAGTTTTAATTTTGTTTGATTAGTAATGTAGTGTTACATCATAGAAATCTTTGATGGTTATTTAAGTCCTTACATGTGAGTGGTTAAGTGTCTTTTTTAGTATTAATATACTCTGTAACTTGATGGTAGTAATATGTTTATGTTGACCACACAAACTGAAACTGAATGATTTGCATGTTCGTTGTTGCGTAACAATAAAACATTTGTTAACCTGCATTACAACTGACAAACAGCCTTATTCAAGGTCAACTATAAATACAAAATATAATAATAATAATAAATAAATCACAATTATGGCTATTAATACAATACAGCATACATAATAACAATAACCTGCAACCTGAGGAGGTGCTTACATTCTGAAACCACACAGAAATGACATGGTTACATTATGGTAGCAATTTATAAGGTTAATTTTAGCATTTAGTATTTTTTTCTCGACATTCTTAAATGAGTCTGTTAATTAGTCACAAAGCGTTCATCAAAATCCAAAAAAAGAAAAGAAGATTAGAGGCTGATGCCGATATAGGGAGTAAATAATTATTGGTTTATATGCATTAATAAACACAGTTTATGATCCCACAAACATGGCTATGTAATGGAGACAGAATATTTTACAGTTAAACAGTAAAAAGGACATCTGTGCTCTAAAATAGTAAACTTCACTGAGAAATTCATAAAAGAAGCATCAGTAGTTCTTCTCATAACATTTGATGGTGACCCAGATCTACATTTTTTTCACAATTTGATGCCAGTAACCTCTGTAAATTTTATGATGAAACTCAGTTTAATGACTTATGTGTTTCTATGCCTTCTAATATATTCTCCACTTTCCTGAATATAAGAAGTCTTCCTTGCAACTATGACAAATTTATTCATTATTTATCTTCACTCAAACATAATTTCTCTGTCATTGCCTTAAGTCTGCTAGGGCTGAGGTGGAATCTGTTCTTTGGTGGAAAAAATGTTATAGTTGGTGTTATTTATCGCCCACCTGACTCTACTGTCAAGATTTTAATGAAAGTCTGTCCAGTTCTCTTGACTTAAACAAGGAGGATAAACTTTGTTATATTTTAGGAGATTTTAATATAAACCTCTTTAAAAATAATTTAGATACATTAACTGCAGATTTTCTCAATATTCTTTATTCTAGTTACTTTTTCCCTCTTATTCATAAATCTACAAGAGTAAAGGAAAATTCAGCAACTTTGACTGATAACATCTTAACAAACAACTTGAGTGAAGGAATGAAATCTGGGGTTTTGTATTTAGATTTGTCAGATCATTTTCCTATATTCCAGTACTCTTTAATTAATTAATTAAGTCCAATAAAACTATAAACAAAATAAGAAAAAGATGCACAAAAGAATTATGAGCAAGTCAAATATTTCTAAATATAAAGATATGCTTGCCAGTATTTCCTGGAACGATATATATAAAGAAAATAATGCTCATTTTGCATATCAAAATTTTATGAAAGTTATTAGCTTTAGTTTCAATGAATGTTTTCCAATAAGCAGTTCTACTAGGAAATTCAATCAGGACTTTAGTAAGCCTTGGTTTACAGTTGATTTGCTGAAGCTTCTGTACAGAAAATATACACCCTTACCCATGGTGTTTATAAATCTTATAGAAATAAATATACTCGTTCCATTAGATCTGCAAAAAAGAAATATTTCTGTGAAAAATTTAAGAAGTGTTCAAATGATACTAAAACCACATTTAAAGTTATAAATAACCCCATCTGGGTTTTCTGCCTCTCCCTGCACTTTACATTATTTGTTATCTTTCTCACTTTTATGTAATTTTAACAGTGCAAAATAAAAAATAAAAATAAAATAAATAACCTGCGAGGGGCGCTCTGACTCGTAACCAGTCATTCCTTAACGCTGGTTTACCGCCAAAAAGTCGCCTAAATGAAGACGTTGATGGATTGTCAGCACAAAAGATTGAGCTATATGAAAATATAAGTGCCTGTTAAATAGGAATATTAATAACAGACAGTAGAGGGCAGTAACACGACACTGCAGCGTCTAGTCTGCCGAATTCAAACAGGAAGAAGAAGAAAAGTCAACGAAGACGTCAGAGAAGCCAACATGGCGGCGCCCTGCAGCATCATTCACTGACAGGCTGACTCAGGTCAGAGTTTATTTGTTGAAAGCGGAATAAGAAGTTCACCAGGAGATAACATGTTCCCAGAAACGGCTCGGTGCTTAAAAACAGCGGCTCCGTTCTTCTCTCCAGCCGTCCTCTTGAAGGACTTGAGGCGGCTGTCCGCACATGGAGGAGCCGGCTGCCCGCAGGCCCGGAGACACTTAAGTGTCAGCCGCTGTCTGACAGCCAAGGTCCCCCCACCGCGGACACCCAGGGAGAGGGTGGACATCCCCGGACTGGAGAGGGTCACTTACGGGGAGAGGATGCACTATGTTCCGGGGCTGACTAAGCCCGTTTACCCGCCGTGGGAGAAGGACTACAAGGACCCTAGACATTACAAGTCTCCCCCAGCTCACGAGATGCGGCTGTACAAAGAGAAACCATGCTATGTGTACAACCAGAGGACCAGCGCACTGGAAGGTAACATGTCACAACAACGTGTTTACTTCAAGCTCTGTGCTGTAAACAGTATCCTCTCACATGAATGGCACCATCTCATGTCACAAACACTGAAAGGCATCATGAACTGAGATTTGAAGGAGTTCAAGTAGTCAAGTCAACTTTATTGTCAATGCTGCCATATGTACAGGACATACAGAGAATTGAAATAACGTTCCCTCATACCCCTGGGAGCAAAACAGCAAAAGACATGAATGTAAAATATATACAAGTTTAAAGATTTCCAAGAAAAATGTGGCAAATGTATAAAGATATTCACAGTGTAGATCTAAGTATAAACAGAATGAACAGTATAGACAGTGTGATGTACCAAAAATAAAAGATGTATACAGTGTAAACAATTTAGAATGGTATACAGCAATTGTACATAGTGCAATGGTGATTGGAGGATTACTGATCAGGATATCTCACTGATTCTTTAAAGCTATTCAGTCATGTTTCCAGAGAACATCCACTGAACATTTACAGAACAGCCAGAATTTGAATTTAAGCTTGGTTTAATGACTACAGTGGTGGTCAGGATGTAATAAAACTGCTCACAATAACTACTGAATTGTAACTGAATGTCCCAAAACCATGTCCTCATAGCAGAACACAAAAACATATGACCGGTCTCCCAGCATGAACACCTCAGTGTGTGAGCCTTTCACCCACATTCACAATGACAGAGAGAATAGCATGCCGGTGATTAAACATGTTTAATAAATAAAGTCTAATACCAATAATTCATATTTTCACTGAAATGGCTGAAGTATTCAGTGTCCATTGTCTCCCATTCTTATCTTAGTTTTTGATTTATTTTGAATGTTGCTTCATTCCAGTGTGTGTTTGTGGTTAAATACTAAAATCAATCTAAAGTTTATAGTGTGTTTGACACATGGAGTGTTAAGTGTTTTATGCACTCTGTCCATGACAGGATACAGTTATCGTTGACGTGGTGATAATGTCTGACATTATTATCAGATATGCTCATCCTGCACCGGAACATGATTCTGGATCTGTAACATGTCAGTATAGAAAGATGCACTCTGCTCTGATTTGTCACATAAAGTTCTGCCTGCAGTTTAGATCCAACCTGCATGTGAGATTAATTGAATGAACACAGCTTATGTCACCTCAGATCTTCATCTCTCTCTCTCTCTCTCTCTCTCTCTCTCAGGTGTGCGTCAGGCTCTGTGGTTGACCAAAACCAAGCTGATCTCTGGTCTGCCGCCTCAACTTCTCTCACTGGCAGAGAATCCCACTAATCAGATTCCAGATCAGGATGAACGGGTGCAGAACGCCATCAAACACGCTCGCTTCTGGGACACGACACAACCCCGACCAGGCAGAGAGAAATACAGGTAGTGTGTCTCGACAGCGCGTGTTCATCCCGGTCCAGTAAATAAATTATCACTGTTTCTGTGTAGAGATCAACAAAAGTGGACGGAGTGAAACGTGTCCCAGTAAATGGTCATGGTGCCTCACCTACATTCACACTGACAGCAGGAGTGTTTTCACTGCGTCACTGTCACAGTCAGTGACGGCTGTTGAATGCAGGCCAAGTCAGGGGAAATGCTCTTAGCTGGTTTGGCTCTTGACGTGATCAACAGAATGAGGCATGCTGGCAACAAAGTGGGTCACAGTAACGGAGACAAAGTGTAGCACGGACTATAACAGCAATAGGCAGGTAGCAAGAAAGCAACAGAAGTCTAGCAAGGACAGTTTCTGAATGATGTATTTCAGGTTAACACAAAAGACAAAAAATGTGAATTATCCCCTTTCAGGGCAAAAGACTGATAAGAGCAATGCATGCACGATGCACGATACATATCAGGGGTGATAAATTATCAGTTGATAATGGAATATAACGTCATCCATCTCTGCTCACCACATCTTAGCATTTCATACAGCTGAAAACAATTCATTACTGTCCATCCCCAATTATCAAGAAGATTTTGGGTGCATGAAACTTTTTTTTCCCATAACTAACCATCACTTTTATGTTTTGTCATGGGCAGGTGTGATCTGATTGGTTGCACATCAAAAGGGCACTGACAAATAAGATTAAAGTCAACAGTGATTAAACATTTGAAGTGTTACAGTGAGACTTAACATCTGTGTGCACTGCATCATGGTTTGACCTCAGAAAACTCTCATTCCAGCACAGCCACTCTGCCTCTAATCAGCTGTAGAGAGTCTTAGTTTCTGGACCAGCTTACGCTAATTAATGAGCCGTTGTGATCACATTTGCTAATTGAGTGGTGTTGGCAGAGAATCAGCAGCTCGTGGCTGCACACATACTTTTACAGGCCTTGTTTGGGTAATAAATGCCTCTCTCTCTCTCTCTCTCTCTCTCTCTCTCTCTCTCTCTCTCTCTCTCTCTCTCTGTTTGTGTGTGTGCTCCATCCACAGCAACACTTTACTCCTCAACCTGCTCCACCTGTGTGCAGCTCTACAGCCCAGTCACCCGGCGATTGGGCGGAGGATCCTTGCTGAGAAATACTCACTGGCAGCGACATGGAAAAGAGGTAACACAGCCCGTTAGATGACCTGGTGCTACATTTCAAGGTGCCCTGTGGAGCTTTTGGTGACTGTTAGTGCTGTGCCCGCTGCGGGTGGCACAATACACATTGGATATTATGTAAACAATGAAATATTTCAAACATTCTAACATGAATGCCGCCTGGCATAATAATAAATCTGAAAGTCCCGAATGCGTTCTAATGGACGTTTCATGTTTGTGTATCAGGCGAGGACCTGTTCCAGATTAGGGGTCAGAATGGGTTACTGCATAACTGCATGGATCCTCTCCCAGAGGTTTCTGGGAAACAAGAAGTGAGCGACACGGCGGATCACGTCCTGGAAACCTTCTATCCCGTCTCCCCCACCATCGACCTGCAGAAGGTCCATGTGTACAAAGAGGAGGTGAACTGCCTGGGTGAGGAGTCCTCTCTGGTCACAGAAATCCTTGTCCAATAGCTGTCTGTCTCCAGTGTCAGTTTGTCCTGTCGTCTCTCTCCAGTGTCCGTTTGTCATGCGTTCAGGCCTAATCAAATGACATCTCTGTCATCAGGTTTCAGGGATGACTACCCTTACCCTCATGCCCACACACTCTACTTCCTGGAGGACGCTGATGCCAGCTGTAAGCTCCGCCCAGAACAGTTCAGAGCTAAGATGGTCATGTTTGCCTTCGGAAACGCTCTGGCCCATGCACACAAACTGTATGGGGTAAGGCAGGGCGTCATTATACACAGCAAGTCTGTGAAAACACACTGCATCATACTGCTGATCCACATCTGAATTCATAATTAACCTTCTCTTAAACTCTGTGTGTGTCTGTGTGTGTGTGTCAGACCCAGCCCCAGCATGTGTTAGATCGCCCTGTAACAGTCCAGGCAGTGGGGAGCAACGGTAGAATTTTCCAGTTTTTGGTTTTCCAGCTCAACACCACGGATCTATCAGGAGACGACGGCATCAAGAACCAGGTGCTCCATCTTTGTTGTTGTTGTTGTTGTTGTTATTATTATTATTATTATTATTATTATTATTATTATTATTATTAGCAGCTGAATTTTCTCATCATATTTGTGGCTTTGAAGGGATGTTTGCTCATCGCTGCAGAATACGCAGCCATGTGGAGACATGCTGCTCCTGTGTGGGTAGACCAAATAAACATGACAATATGAAACAGTAGAGAAGCTCTGCAGTAAATACATGCTTCAAATGAAGTCACAGCTGCAGCTACAAAAATGAGTCATAATGAGATGAACAACAATTAGCAGTGTGTGTGAGCTTTAATGGAGCTCTGAAATTCACCTTCTTCATTTCAATCTTCAAAGTAACACAAAGCACCTTCTGCAGAAAAAAAGTCGCCAAAATGCAAAAAATGAATGTGTTCCTCTCTGTCGTGCATCAGTGTTAAAGGAAAAGTTTAACATTTGCCCATTTGCTGTCCATGCTTAGATTTAGATTTAAAGTTCAGTGCCATTAAACTTAGCTTAGCATAAAAACTGGAAACAGAGGGAAACAGCTAGCCTGGCTCTGTCCAAAAGGTAACATAATGTGAGGTTATGATAGGAAGGTTTTTTTTTTTTTGTCCACAACTCAAGAATATTCAGTTTATTGTCATAAAGGACTGAATAAAGCAGAAAACATTCACATCAGAGAAGCTGTAATCACGATTAATGGATTATCAAAATAGTTTGCAACTAATCTATTAATCGCTGCAGCTCTAGTTCAGACATAAAGATCAGCACTTTTTAAGGATACTGGGACTGAAACTACTTATCATCAATATTTTTAATTAAGCAGTGAAACAAAAATCAGTTCTTCAACATTGATCAGAATTCAGAACCAAAGTCAAAAGGCCCGATGAAGAATAAGTGTTTGTGCTCTGCTTCCTTCAGGTGTGGCTGGATGAAGACGTCGAGCTCTATGATTTTGCAAAACTCCGACCGCTCATCAAGAAGAAGCAAGTGAAGGTACGAATATAAACACTTCCTGTCTTTTAGTTACTTGTCAGAGTCAACCCTCTTCTGAGCGTAAATGTACTGAAGGTTTATGTAAAAGTGATTCTGATTGGTTGCCATGTGTCTCTCTGCAGGTACCAGCTGGTCTGGCAGGATACAAGCCTGAAACATTCACCAAGTTCCTGGCCCTGTACCTGCACGGAGCTGTGTAGGGGGTGTGTGTGTGTGTGTGTGTGTGTGTGTGTGTGTGTGGATGGATGGACACTTGAAGCAGTGGGTCAACTGTCAAGTGTGTGTGTGTGTTTATGTGTTTGTCTGAGATCTAAACGTGACCATTAACTCCTCCTCTCCTGTTGAACAGTCAGACGTGGTTCATAACAGATGATAACTCTGTTGTTACTGTGACGGCTCACCCCATAAATAAAACAGTCATTCTGAATATGTGCTGTGTATATGAGTGTGTTTTTATGCTTCACTGGTTAAACACTAAAAGTGAACAAGGGCTCATGTTGTCAGTTGTGATCCTTGAAGCCGATGTCGTAGCAGGCAGCTGAGCTTCAAATCTGAAGATAATCGAGGCAAAATGTCAGAAAGTGATGGGAAAGTCAGTGTGTCTAAACACCTAGCTCCTACAATACCCACAATGCAACACAACAGGCTACAGTTCGGTTGAAGATTGTTGTGTGGTAAGTGGCTAATGTAGCCTGCAGCAGAGACTCCAGATGAAGCAGATTTGTTTCAGTTCAGGGTTTACACAGGTCCCTCTGGAGACACTCAACCAGTTTAGGTCATGGGCCACATACAGCCCAATTTGATCTCAAGTAAGCCAGACCAGTACAACCAGCGCACAACACCATTCTGATCATTATGAACTATATTATTACACATTATGAAAAATTTGATTGGAAAGACTTTGATGACATTTTCTGGCAACTGAGCCATCTTAAACTGTTCTACCTGTGTGTTTCCTGCTATGACAAGTCAAAATGAGTCTTTGAGAAACTCTAGAATTGAATGATAGTCTTATGATCAGTATTTCACCTATGATGGGGCAGTGCAGAATGTGTTACACAACTGGCTCTGAAAGTGGACTTAGAAAAAATCGAAATTGTGTTGCTGCATGCTGCACGCTATCATTCTTGATATTAACACTAGATGGCACCAAAGAATGTCTGTTTCAGTAAATCTTACACTTTAATCAAGTAGTAACAAAAGGTCACTCAAGCTCAAGAAAACCTTTATATAAAATCAGATGAGAACAGTTCCAGCAACAGAGATTGCATGAATGAAGGCATAATGTGTTCAAAGTGTTAAAATTAGTAATCAAAGATGTCACAAATTAAACTGACCACTTGCATAACTTTGGGTAAAAATGACCTGTTTGGCCCCTGTAGACCCCCCAACCCCTTTTTACCCTTTTTGCCTGTGTATTGTGGTCTTAAAGGTCCATATTATTGAAAGTAAAGCAGATTCAGGTGCTATAAATACTGAGAGAGTAACAAAAGGCTCAGCCGCCTGTATTCAAAAACTGCACCTTTAAACGAGCCATCAGAACTTCTGTAAAGTTGTGATGTCACAACTGTACAGCCACTGCCCTCAGCCAGGGGCTTTGCCAGGGTGTTAATTTAACCCTATGGTCCACTGGGTAGGTGCCAGCTAAGGTTGTGTTAATAGTATATATAACAGGAGTGTCAAAGTCATTTTAGTTCATGGAGCACATACAGTCCAGTTTGGTCTCAAGTGGATCGGAGCAGTTAAACCGTTGCAAAGACACAGACAAAGTGTGGTTCGGAACTAACAACAACACAAACAGAATGAATGATCCTCAATTGTCACACTTTACAAAGTCATGCATTGAGCTCTTTGGTGGCCAGTTCTGGCCCCTGGGCTTTATGTTTGACATCCCTGTATACAGTATATCATAACTTGAATGTTTTCCACTGGGTGGCATCTTGTCACATGATGTAGGCACTTTCAGAATATAAATTGGGAAGCCCTGCGGTGCAGACTGGCACGATTTGCACGTCAGCAGATTTATTTTTTTTTCCTGGGAAGGTAGATCATCAGACCAGGCCCAAATATCAGAGCGGGCCAGGGATCAGGTCTACGCCCTGAATCTGTCTGACAGCAGCGACCAGCATGAAAGACTAAAAACACACTCAAGCACTGAGACAGAGAGAGAGCAGACTACAGCACACTGCAGGAACTGCACGGAGGTAAATCAAAGTATGATCTTTGGTCTAATGCTTTTATTTTTATAGTCCAGATAGGAATTTGCCGTATATTGAGTTGTGTGAAGTTACCCAACATACACACAGAAATACCGGAAGTTGCTTTTTCTCTATAACCATAACAACTCCTAAATGCTTATTTATCATTCAGGTTCTGTATAAATATTACAGAAACACTTACTTTCTATGTAAAGAACACTCACACGTGTATATACCATTCAGGAAAGAGCCAAACAAACATTGTGAGCGTTTGAAGGCGTAACGAGGCTTTTATTTTGAAAGCATTGAATGGTAACACCCTTTGCCGACAGCCTGACGTGTTATGAACGTTTAGCTTGATCCCTTCACAGGTCGCTGTCAGGTTAGTGAGTAACTTAACGTTTTAAAGTAACTAACATGTCAAAGTTAAACTGCTAAACCGTCATTTTACTCCGTGTTTACTCCGGCAGCTAGCTTAGCTCAGTTCAATTAGCTTAGCAGCAGCTTTAGCTTGTATATACTGTACATATGGGAAGTTTCGCTGTTGTTGCTGAACAATAAGTTGTTTTTGCTGTGTCTGACAGGTCGCGGTTACTTCATATGCAAATGTTTGCTAAAGCAGTCCTTCCATAACTTGTAACTCTGTCGAGTCAGTCCGAGTGCGTGCACTTTGTGTCGGTGTGTGTTCCTTCACGTCTGACCTGTGCGGTGACTCTCATACTGGGAGTGTCTGTAAACTCATCACACTGCAGCTATTTAGACTGCCTATCTACTGCAATGTTCCGGAGCAGAAGACATGTCACAATCAGTGAGTGATGCCCATGATGAAGAGATTCAATTGAGACAAAGAGTTGCATTTGTGATCCACCCTGCATCATTATAGCTATGTCCTCTGAAGTGTCCTCTATATGTCAGAAAGTCACTAAAGTCTCTATTATCACTATTATTATTTGACTGAAGAAGTGAAGTTTTCAGTCTCTGAAGGAAACATTCAGCTGAGTATGAATCACTTCACAGGAAGCTGTTGCAGTACTATGTCGCCATCATTGGCTGTAATGTGTCATGGACTGAGGACGCTGGTACTGTGTATTGTAGGCTTCATGCAAATACTGTGTGTGTGTTGATGTTTAGAGAACACACACTGCATTCACTGAAGGACTTCCAGGGAAAATGATGTTTGTTGTATGAAGACAAATCCAGGCAGCTCTTCAGTACAATAACATAACTGTGTCCTCGACAGCCTGACACAAAGTGCATCTATTCCTCTGCCAAACAACCAGGAGCTGACCTTTATAACAACAACTGCAGCTGTTAGTTGGAGCCTTTACTTCAGCATAAAATTTCATTATAGTCACTTTGTTTACATGCTTCTTCCCTCTTGCTTCTAGTAATTAAAGCCATTGTGATTTATCACCCCCAGTTTCAGAGTGTAATCCCACTGTGGTGAATATGTTCAGCTGTACTCGAGTATTTGTTCTGATTACATTACTTATGATCAAAAACTAGCAACAATTTTACTAACAGCCAAACATCAACAAGGTCAACAACAGCAGACATAGCAGCCAGCTAATATTACTTACTAGTCCAACAGCAGTCAGCCCAGCTCGGCGTCTGTCTTTCAGCCTTTTATTTCACCAAGCTCTCACCAACCACTAAAAGTCAGTCCCACATTTACTCTCACTCTCTCACATTTTCTTAGCTTCCTCTGTCATGGTCTTCTTTGGTCTTTTCACCTCTGCCATGCTTTACCTCTGCTGAGTTTGGCTATGTTGCCCGGTTCTGGTGCCCATTCCGATGTCCCTCCCTGTCAGCGTTCCCCCGTACCCCAAACATAGCTAACATTAGCTAACAGCAGCTACAGGTAGCAGCAGTTTACTTTACTGTCCATCAGGAAACTCTGTAAATCACAGAGAGTTGATGTGCAGCAAATATCAGTGGTTGGTGGTGTGTGTAAAGTGTTATCCGTTTCTGTTAACAGAAACTCTTCCTGTCCTCTCAGCTTTAAAGATGAGTTCAAGAGTGTCAGCTGATCTGGAGAAAGAGGAGGAGGAGGATGAAGAAGAAGAGGAAGAAGAAGAAGAAGAGAGTGTCAACCCGACAGAGGTGAAAATGAGCCAGATTGTGATGCCCTGTCACAGCAACCATCGACAGGAGCTGAGTGTGGGACAGCTGCTCAAATGGATAGACTCCACCGCCTGCCTCTCTGGTGAGATTTATGAACGTGTTTGTGAGTATCCAGCAGAGTATGTTGTAACCACTGACTAACCAGACAGGACATGACATGCGTCTGTTTTATATGGGCAGCTGAGAGGCATGCTGTGTGTCCCTGCGTCACTGCCTCCATGGATGACATCCACTTCGAACACACCATCAGGTAACAGCGTGTGCACAGAGGTGTGGGCTCTTCTGGATTGCTAGTGTGTGTGTGTGTGTGTGTGTATAAAGTATTCACAAACTTTATGTCTCTCTGTTCAGAGTGGGTCAGGTGGTGAACATCAAGGCAAAGGTCAACAGAGCCTTTAACACCAGCATGGAGGTCCGATAAGTTCTTACAATAACATTTATGTCTTACAAGCACTCAGCTCATTCTTTGTTACTTAACATTCATACCATTATATCTGTTGTTTCTTATGTAATAAACTTACTGTTACATTTATATCAGCTCAACAATCAAAACTTTGACCAGAGATTATCCCCAATATATTCCATCTCAGGTGGGCATACAGGTGAGCTGTGAGGACCTGTTCTCTGATCGTCAGTGGAGGGTTTGTCACGCCTACGCCACCTTCGTTACCCAGCGCACAAGCACAGGACAAAAGGTAAGGGTTGTGTTGTATCATGAGCCTTTTGGCTTTTAAGAATCCGTGTGATGTGGTTGGCGGCAAACAATGACAGCATAAAGAATGGACAGCACATGAGTGATGTCACCCATAGGTTTCATGAGCGCCATCTTGAAGCTGAAAATGGTTTTCTCACACTAAGCAGACACAATTACTGACATTCCCTCACAGGTGGTCTTGAAGCCCATTGTACCTCACACTCAGAGAGAGCAGATGGAATACAGTGTGGCGGCTGAGAGGCGGCGGGTCAGGATGTTACACGATGACATCATCAAAGATCTTCTGTCCAATGGGTCGATCCAGCAGGGTAGGTATGATACACTCTGCTAAGGCTGCAACTAGGGATTATTTTCATTATCGCCTAATCTGCTGATCATTTTCTAGATTAACTGGCTAATTGTTTGGTCTATAAAATCTCCATGTCCTGTGTGTGTGTGTGTGTGTGTGTGTGTGTGTGTCAGCTGATAACTCAGCAGTAGAAAATGCAGTGGCAGCAGAGAGGACCAAGGTGGAGAGTGTTGAACTGGTTCTACCCCCACACGCTAACCATCAGGTTATTTGATGTATTTTTCTGTCTGTCCATCTGTCCATATGTCCGTCCGTCCGTCCGTCCGTCCGTCCGTCCGTCCTTTGGTATGAAGGAATAAGTTAACTGTATCATCGGTCTGTTTGTCTAAATACCAGGTGAATACATTTGGAGGACAGATCATGGCCTGGATGGTGAATGTAGCTACGATTGCTGCCAGGTACAATCTTTCACACACACACACACACACACACACACGCACACGTATGAAGGAAGCATCTATGGACAGTGATCATTATAAAGAGGTTTATCAATAACTATAGTTAGTTTTAAGGTTTTATTAAAGGTCCATTGTGTAACATTTAGGAGGATCTAGGGACAGAAATGGAACATAATATTCATAACTATGTTTTCATTGGTGAATATTGACCTGAAAAAAAGATTTGTTATGTTTTCCTTACCATAGAATAAGACTTTTATATCTACAGACCCTGCAGGTTCTCTTCCACAGAGTCCACCATGTTGAACCATCATGTTTCTACAGTAGCCCAGAACAGACAAACTAAAAGCTGGCTCTAGATAAGACCTTTTGTGTTTTTCATGAGTTTTAAGAGCACTGTAGTTTCTCCTTCACACTAGAAAGATCCCACTAAAGCCTACACACAGGTCCTTTAATTGTATGCATTGAATATCAGCTGGATCTAAAAGCATTATTACTGGTATCAGCCTACATCTGTCTAACTTACTCTTGGAACATTTTTTATGTTTACGCGCACACACATTCATTCTTGCAGGTAAGTGACAGGGAAACACGGTATCTCCAAAACATTCTCTTTTCTTGTTTTCCTCTGTTTCTCTGTGCAGTCGTCTGTGTCAGGCTCACCCCACTCTGCGGGCCATCGACATGTTCACCTTCAGAGGACCTTCTCAGATTGGAGACAGACTGCTGCTGAGGGCTATAGTCAACAACGCCTTCAAAAACAGGTATCAGTGTGTTCAGGATCAGCCATAAAGACACGGAAGATAAGATCTCTGCTGATCTCTGCGGAGAAAACAGGTCGTGATAACAGCTCCTCTGGATTTAATGAATTATCTGACGTGTCCTGCAGCATTGAGGTGGGGGTTCGTGCAGAGGCCTACCAAGAGGAGGGAGCCAACCGACACATAAACTCTGCCTTCATGACTTTTGAGGTGCTTGACAACCAGGGGAAGCCATGTACGTTACCACGGATACGACCGGAACCCCTGGTGAGTTAGAGAGCAAAATTAAAACTACTGAAGAAGAACACTTGTTACACTGTGGGTGGTTTACAGACAATATATTCTTAATAAGGCAGAAGCTTTGTACCTTTCACCTTGTCGTATCTTCTATTCCATTATTTCCCCTTTAGTTATTCACGGCTAATCGTTTTCCAGCTGTTACACTCATATTAATGTGTATGGGATTGGAGAGGTGTGAAGGCCTGAACAAAGATCAGAGCAATAAACTCAAGTGGGAAGAATGTTGGAGGGACAGTGTCATGAAGGATCCGCCTTGTGTTCACTGAAGCAGCTCTTATCACACTCCTACATGTACGAGTCACACTGAGAAGAGATAAGAGTACTATAAACAAATACAAACAACCAAACAAGACTACAGCCTGAACAGATTTATACACATGTGACACACCAGGGCCAGATGTATAAATGATACACCCAAAAACCATGCATATACCATTTCCCATAAAAACAGTATTTATAAAGGAAGGATGTGTGGCGAGAGTGTAAGCACACACATGCTTTGTAGAGATTGCTGCCGGTGATATGATGTGATGATAAAGTGGACAAGAAATATAAGATGAGAAACTTAACCTTGTTGTAAAACAAAATTAATTCCACTGATTGTTGTAGTTTTTCTCTGGAAAATGTCAGTTGGTATTTATAAAACAGTAATACACGTACAGCTTTATAAATATGAAAAAGAAAACAACATGTACACAATAATTCACCCTCAGTACAGTTGTCATGAACGGGGAAATTAGCTATAGAGACCAAAACTGTTTTTTGTACCAGGCTGTAAACATGTTTATTTCTGCTGTGAAGTTGGACATTTTAACATGGAGACTTATGGAGACTGACTCACTTCTGGAGCCAGCCTCAAGTGGACGAGAAGAGGAAGTTTTTGGCACTTCTGTGTTGGCTTCATTTTTTCAGCCCAAAAGGTTGCAACTTGGAATCTAGAGAGATTTTCCACGTGGCTCCTGGTCGGACACGTTGTTTAGTGCAAGCTTAGACTCTCTCAGCTCAGACTTGTGGACTTTAGATTTGTAACAGAAAGTCTGTGTTATTAACTGAGGCGTTTGAGATATTGCATCATGGGAAACGTAGGATGTGTTTTAGGAAGTCTCTTTTTGTCTGTCATGTACAGGAAGGGGAGAGGCGGTTTCAAGAAGCCATAGCCAGGAAGAAGATCAGACTGGACAGGTAACCATTTTGTTTATTGCTGTGAAGAGCAATAAGAGTTTGTATGCTGTTTGATCAACAGCACCACCAGTGGCCCAAATTTCATAAAATACCTCAGAATCAAACTTTCAGCCCATGGTTTCAGTAGATTTAGATAGATTTGTCACGTCACTCACATTTCTTCTCATTTAAGGTTAATGTTCTTGTGCATTGCTCCAGTTCAAATCAAGAAATTCAGATTCAAATATTAGACAAAGGGACAAAACGTAACAAACTAACTAATCAATCATTAGCTAGCTAGTTAGCTAGGATTTTGCTACACTAGTTAGCTTGCTAGCTAATGGTATTTGTTTTGTGTTCACTTGCCAGTGTAATGAATTATTTTAATTGCTCTTCTTTGTTGTTTCAGAAAATACATCATTTCCCGTAAGCAGGGCGAGGTCCCTTTGTCTGTGCCCTGGGACCCCACAAACCAGGTGAGGTCAAAGTTCAGGAATCACTCAGGACTAGACTACATGTGCTGTGAATGACACATTAATGATGACTCATTGTGCTTCAAATGGAGTGAATGGATGCACAGCTTCGTTTACTGACCACCACACCGACTGGTCAACAGTTTTGCCACTGTCAGGTATCAAAAACTACTAATGCTACTAAAACAGAATCATACGACAAAGACAAGACCGGCATCGTGTGTTTGTCTTTTCATAAGGCTGACTTTATATTCACTAATAAACTGTGTTTCACTGACACCTGCTTTATCAACATTCAGATAAGGGTGATAACAAAGTCAACAAGGGACTCTGCATTAAACAACTAGTCTAGTCCAACAAACTCAGTCCAGTCATTATTCATAATGCTGCCATGGTCAAAGGTCACTGCAGTATTAATGATTCATGTTTCAAGGACAATACTAGTTTTTCCTTTCGTAAAGCTGATGTCTGCTTTATATTAATATTTACAAAACGTGTGTGCGTGTTTTAGTTCATGTACTGAATACTATCAGCTGATAATACATCTGATCAGCCAGCGTCAGTAATCAATACAATAAAGCATTCATTCATTCATTCAATAGACAACCATCAATCAAAGCAATGACTAACAGCAGTCAAAGTCAGACAACCTTATCATACTATAGCAGTACTTTCCACTGCTCCAACAATCACTGACTCTGCTTTGGTTTGAAATCAACTTTTAATCCATCCGGTTAGTTGGAAGTATTCTGGCTCTGCAGCTGTTGTTCAGTTCAGTGTGACTGTGTGGCTGAGCATCAGCTCTCACTTGTTCCTCTGAGGCAGAACTTTAAATTACAAAAATAAACTGCTGATTCACCAAACCCTGGTATCCAAATGGTATCTTCTGCTCCATGTTAATGCTCATATGTTTACTTGCTCATACATACGTATGTGTGTGTGTGTGTGTGTGTGTTTCCAGGTGTATCTGAGCTATAACAACGTCTCAGCTCTGAAGATGATGGCTGCTAGAAACAAGTGGCGCCTCAGCTCTGAGAAAGACAAGGTATCTGCTCGATGTATTCCATGTTTTTTCCTCTACCTCATGAGGAGCTGGACGCTTCATGATGTCATTTCTTTGGTCATAGGTTCGTCTTTACACCCTGGAGCAGAAGTCTATGTTGAGTTTCAGGGTGGAAGCAGAAGTGGATGTTCCTGCTCACAGAGCCTTTCATCTGCTGGCTGAGCTGAGCAACAGACCGAGCTGGGACACACATTATCAGTAATACTACACAGACACACACACACACACACACACACACACACACACACATTGCTCAGGGTCAGATTTTAGAGGAGACAGATGGAAGTTGAACACTTCCATAGATCACATACAACATTTGTTTAAAGGTTCTTTAAATCTGTAGTGGAATGTCACTTGCCACGACATAATGTTCTAACAAGTTCCTGGTCATTACGCTCCTTTATTATCTTGTGTTTATCTTGGAAGTTCAAGTACCAACTGAATTTCTAAAATGTAAATGTCTGTCATCTATTGCACCTCTGGTTTGACCAGTTGGGCAGTCATGTGATATTAAAAGGTGTCTGTTTGGTGTTGTTTAGCTCAGTTGGTAGAGCATCCACCCCATGTATGAAGGCTCAGTCCTTGCCGCAGCCCAGTTTGAATCCGACCTGCGGCCCTTTGCTGCATGTCATTCCCCATCTCTCTCACTTTGCCACATTCCTGTCATTCTTCAGCTGTCCCTGCATTAAACAACTGACTTTGTCAAAATAAAAGCTTGAAAAAGGCCAAAAAAATAAAAAAAGGTGATGGAGGCAGACATGTACGTCAATTCATTAGGAAGCCGTTTCTTAGGGCCAGTTCTAAACCAAATTAGGCGCTGTGACAAAAACAGCAGTCCACCAATTTATTTGAAAGGGGAGAGTGCGTTTAGGCTGCAGCAGTTGGGGCTGAAAAAAAGAAGTAGAAACAGAATCAACTTTTGGAGAAATGCAACCCGACATCACGCTTGGTGGCCAATCTGACAGTCAGACCAGTCAAACTGTTCCACAGCCAGCCTGAAATGTGATCATGAACTAAACTATGATTCTCTACCTGTTCAAGCTTGGTTTATTTCGTGTACCAGTTTCTACGTCATTTTATGGTTTTAGTCTATGCTCTAAAATAGTGACACCAAGAAGTTTGTGTCCATCTGAAAGAGAAAGACAGCTGTGGTTGAAGAGAAGTCAGAGAAATAAAAAGTTATTTTCTGATTGTATCACAGCAGTTATGTTCATTGCAAATAAACACACACACACTTTATTATTCTTGTTACATGTCTATAACGCTCTCTAATTGTATGTCTCACACTTGACCCTCTCAGTGGGCATAACAAACATATGAGCATGAGGGCAATATGGCGATATGCCGTGTGCAGGGCCGTAAAGGATTAACTGATGTGCAAGACGAGGTGAAGGATATGCAGAGGTCAGAGGACAGAGTTCACCATCCAGATGGCCTTCCTGAGTCTCCCCATACAACAGCACCGTAAGGTCTTCACGACTCCCGGAGAGGTTTTAGTTGACATTTAATTATTTTGAAGAGCAGTCTGTACTGTGTTTTCTAAACACAAAGATCCAAAGAGTTTGGTTGCAGAAGGGATTAACATTGTATCCCACACAGAGTTCATAGTTTCCTGAGTTTCCAAGTGTTTAATTTAATCTGGACTTTGATTTCTGGCAGGCAGCTGTGAGAGTGTGGCCAACTAGAAACACAGGTCACACAGTCTGATATCATGGGCCAATGCAGAGTCTGTAAAGATTCAGGTGATAAAGCTGAGTGAAAGTCAACATCCTTATCAGTGATATCTCTCTGTGACCTTTACCAAACCAGGAAATGCGAGCTGATTCACAGAGTGGACGATGACGACTTCCTGTATCGGGTGGTGACTCCATCAGTGCAACGCAGTGGAGTAGGTTCCCCGACTTCAACCAGTCAGGGAGAAGGGCTTCTCCAGGACTTCATCTTGTTGGCTTGCAAGAGGAAGCCGTGTGGCAGCGGGTCAGTAGAACAGAGACTGGCTGGATGGTTCTCAGTGAAAGGTCAAAGGTCACACACTTACTGTTGGTTCTTTCTTCTTTTCCCTCCTCAGAGATCCATACGTCATCGCTCTGCGTTCTGTGTCCCTGCCGACTTACCCTCCCACTGAGGGAATTAATAGAGGAGAGGTTCTGTGTGCTGGATTTACCATCCTGGAGACCAAAAACAACATGTCACTGGTAAGACAAATAACTGTAGCTGATTAAACAGGTGGACACAGACATACAATCTGAACAAACTTTGATTATCTGATTTTTCTTTTTCAGATCAGTTACTACAACCAGGCGTCTCCAGAGGTTCTTCCCTACATCTCCACAGATATTGCCGGCCTCTCCTCCACTTTCTACAACACCTTCTGCTCCTGCAGCCAATACCTGACTAAGAACAGAATGCAGTCGGCCTCCGAGCACGAAACCGACCAGGACACAAATACAGACAGTCCCTCCTGTGCCAGTGTCGACGACAGTCTGGTGGTGGGCATCTCCAGCACCAAGCTGTAGACACTCAGTGGTACTTTAAAGGCCTGTTTACGTCACAAAGTGTAGAGTGAGGTCAATCTGCTGTTCATGCTACATACGGTACAATCAAGACGACAAGTGTTCACCATGAACACAACATGATATTTACATTCAAGCTTTTTTTTTTAACAAAGATATCAGGATAGAAAATCTGATTAAAAAAGAAAAGTAAAAGTTTTCAAAATGACATTAAAGGTAACGGTCAGTTTATCAGATTTTTTATGTTTGTAAATCAAACCTCAGTTTTAGTGTGAATCTATCCAAGTGTGGGCTATATAGGAAATGTGTGGGTTGTTCTGAGAAACACTAACACTAGTACTGAGTGTTGACTGCAGTACGCACAAGGTAACACCTTTTTTTATTGATAAAAACATTTTGATTCAATGCTTTCATAGGACTTTAATAAAATGTTTCTTAGCAGAATATTTTTGCTCTGTGTTCTTCCATTCAGAATTCAATTGTATACAATACAACAATTATACCACTTTATGTTGAAGTTAGTTCAATGGTAACATATCGTCTAACAAAAGAATACAGCCCAGTCTAGCAGCACCTCTGGAAGCTGCACTGAACCACGTGCTTGGAGATAAATGCTAACACTAGCAGGCTAACATGCTGATGTGTAGCAGTTATGTTCCCATTTTTACCATCTTAGTTTAGGATGTTAGCATGCTAACATCAACATGTGATGTGATGTGACAATGGCACAAGCGGAAAAGTTGTGAGACAATCAAGGTTATTACAATTGATCGTGAGGGAAACGAGGGCAATCCATTCAAAAGTTCTCAAGACATTTCACTAACAACCTGAAAAGTCAACCCTCTGGAGGTGCTAGAGGACAAAGCCACACAGTCACCAAGTCAACGATAAATTCTCTGGTCACCATGTATTGTACCAACATTTCCATCCTCAGTGCCATGCTGCCAGGCTAAAAAAAAATTTTTGATAATGGAGTTTGACCAAAACTCAATATTTTGAGAAAGATACAAGCACAATATTTGAAAATTAAATTACTAACAATTACAGGGTTAGTCTGCAGCTATTCAGGCAGCTCTGTAACGGGGTAATGCTCAGTGTTAAGAAAACAAAATAAGATGGATGAAAGTTGAAGGTTCAAAGTTCCTTTTTAATCCAGTGGTGGTGAATTAAATCTAAAATTTGGCCAGATGGTTGTGTCACAGTAAATGTCTTCAAAATCATGTATTCTGTTGTGAGTAACAAAGAATTACACAATCACTCAAGTAATCTGATTGTTAAGATATTTTACTCAAACCAAACCAAAGTGCTGGACTCACCTAACGGAGAGCCACTCACTAGCTACAACAGTGTGCAGGCTAGAATATTAAGCAAGGCAGCTTCTAATTTGGCAGCTGTGACGAAGACTGTAAGCAAGGAACCTAAACCTATGAACAGATTCTGCTCCACTGTTTGTAGCCTTGTAAGCAAACAGTGGAGACTGAGATGTTGAGATGTTGGAGATGTTGATGTTTATGTTGGTCCACCACAATGGTCAAGACTGAAATATCTTGTCAACTACTGTTGGATTGTCATGAAATCTTGTATTATTCATGGTCACCAGAGGATAAATTCTGAAGACCATAAAGACCTTCCCCCAACCTTTCCTGTAGTGCCACCGTGAGGTTGACATTTTTAGTTTTAACTAAAATATCTATTAAATATTTTATGGATTACTTTAAGATTTGGTTCAGATATTCATGTTTCCCTGAGGATATATTGTAAAAACATTTACCTCAAGACTTTTCATCAGATCAGCCTCAGCTGTACTTCATATCTAGTGCCATGTTAGCATGCTAAAATGGCAAATATTGTACATGCAAGCGTTTTCAGCATAGCATGCTGATGTAAGCATTTGGCTCAAAGCACAGCTGCACCGGACAGTCTCACAGACTAGCATGGCTGAAGACTTAGATAAGACATACAAAAGTTACTAAATGTGTACAAGTATCTTCAGTGCCATGTAGAGAAACATGGTTATAGAATATTATCACACATTTTATTTCATTTCAGTTTAAGACATTAGAACTTAAGCACTCCATATAGCATTATTTTCCTCACATAATAGCTGAAAAGATTAGCCCTCAAATAAATCAGTCAGGGTTTGATTGATTATAACTTTCTTAATTAACTGAACATTACACGTCTATTCACATTAGGAAACTGTATGACACAAATAAGCTTTGAGCACTGTAATTCTGGGTCAGTCAGATCCACCCTCACTTAGGATTTATCACATATAGGTTTGTGTTTGCTCTCCTTGCACGCCGGGTCATAAGTTCTTTGAAGAGTTTGACGGATCCAGCACTGCTTTTTGTGTCCTCCTCCACTATCAGGTCATATCTGTCCATCATTTCCGTGAGTGAGTTCAGCGCCTCCTGTTCTTTTGGCAGCGATGCTGTGGTCAGATGTAAAGCCACCCTCTGAGACAAACCTGTCACTGGGATCAGAGGCTGGTTCTGCTCTGTCAGGACGAGGGTGACGTAAGGGAACAGCCTCTCTACTGCAGATATAAACTCCTGACAGAGAGAGGAGGAGGTTACAACAGAAGATTAATATTATTTTACTCTACGCAGTGGAACAGAAGCATCTGATTGAAGGTACTGTATACTTGTATGACATATTAGTTTAAATATATATTGGCCTGATATTAACCTTCTCAAAAGTCCTGAGTATATAGATTAAGAAAAACAATAAAGTAATACAACAATCAAAACTTACAATACTAACAGTCTGTTCATCAAGCGTACCAGTGTCCAGGTTAAATTTACATTTGAAAACCTGCAGACTAACTGTCTCAAGATAGTGGCACCATAACATTGAAAGGTGCTTCTGAACACAGCCTTGATGTGAATCCCACCTCTAAAAAACCTTTAATCTTGTGTGACAACTGAGGTTTGTGAGGTCATCTGTATATTGTTGACAGAGATGCAGTTCTTAAGGAAGTAAAATGGGGTCAGGTTGTCAGTATCAACAGCTATAAAGAACTGGGTGTCATCTGCATAGTAGTGAAAATTAATAGTTTGCTTATGGAGAATGACCCCTAGAGGTAACAGCTTGAACAGAAGTGGACCCAGAACAGAACTTTGGGGCACTCCATATATAATGTCTGTTCTTTCTGCTAAAACAATAATGCATAAAAAGTTGTTAGCTGTGACGTAACATATCCATAATTTGTTGTGAATGGGCTGACACATACACCACTGGCCAGAGTAAGATTCCCAGCGGAGTGTGACAGGATTTTAATTAACCTGCCAATAAACCTTTTCTTTCTCAAAACATTGCTAAAACAGCTTTTACACTTTCAATCTAACAGCAATAAACTATGGTGGGAAACACTGAAGCACAGTATATCAGATGTTGGTGTAAGCAAATCAGTAAGGCAGGAAGCTACATACCTTTGCACTGTCACTGTTCTGTAAACCCTCCATGCTGATCCAGACAGGCCTGTAGAGCTCCTCTGTGCTGTAGGCCGAGTGCAGCAGTTTGAGAGAAGCTTCCAGAAGCTGCTGAGTGTGAATACGCAGGTGAACACCCCAGAGGACATCAGGTCTTTGCCCAAGCTGCAGCAAGATGTCCTGCAAACACATAGCACACACAGAAGGCACATTTCTGGTTATGACGCTTCATAGAACATAGAAATAGAAGAGCTGCATAAAACCACTAAAAAGAGGTAGAAATACAAAAGCAGACACCAGCTCAGTGTTTTCTATGAGATCAAAATCTGGAAATTATCCAGGATTAGTCTATTGAGCTCAGCTAGACATGTGGACCAATCATTATATTACATTGTTAAAAAGACTAGCACCTCTGTGAGGTGTACTACCGTAAAAAAAAATGTAAATCACACTGATGCTACACTGGCTTGTAATCAGGTGAATGGTGTCTCTGTCATTCGTATGTCTGTTCTCACACTATGTAACTTTGGGCTCCGGGACTGTAGCACGCAAGGATTTACGGCACTAAGTCACACACCACCAACTATTTGACTGATTTTGGTGAAACTGGATCATATTTTATGGAGAAAATGTTTTCTGGTTTTCTCTCTGATGTCCTCCGGCTGCTTCACCTCAACTCTCTGTGATTTACAGAGTTTCCTGACGGACTATGAGCACAGCAGCCTTAAAGGACGGAGGAAGCTAAGTAGAGAAAAGGAGAGAGTGAGTGAGCAAGAAGCCACCAGACAAGAGTAAATCTAGAACTGACCTTTAGTCGTTGGCCAGAGCTTGGTGAAATAAAAGGCTGAAAGACAGTTGCCGAGCTGGGCTGACTGCTGTTGGACTAGTAAGTAATATTAGCTGCTAACAAAACGAGAAACATTTGCAACTAACAACCTGCTTTTCATTAAAATACCTGCAGTGTGAGGGCCTCTGAGCCTTTTCCAGAACCTTCCACCACAGGGACTCCAGGTTGGTTGCTGTCAGAAGCCACATGAAACACCAACATACCACCAGCACCATCTGCACACACACAGGTGTTATAAACAAGACCGTGAAGGTGATCGGTTCCAACAGAGTCCACAGGTTCACACCTGTTTGACGCCATCAAGGTGTCCTGACTGAACACACTGAAGCAGTGAAGAGACAAGCTCATGCTTTACAGCAAAGTAATCACTAAAACAGCCTACATGCAGACTACATGCTATTGTGGCATGGAAATTTAAGGAAATCTGAGACATCGAGATTTCCAACGCCACAAAATTTGTAGCCTGTGTTGTTTTAAATTACATTTTAAAACCACTATGTGTGGCAACTACAATTATGGTACTGATGATAATGGCAGATGCTATACAAGTTTTTGTGTAGCTGCTTCATATTTCCACCAGATGGCCCCAAAGTATAGTAAAAAAGTAAAAGTAAAAGTAAAAAAGCATAGTAAGACAACCTTCTCACAATATCTCATTTATTCTTTGAGTAGAAGTGAATGTGTGTATCTAAAGAAACTGTAAAGAAGCAGTTTCTTTTGTATCTACATACCTGAAAGTTGGACCAACAGGGAGGTCCGGTCAGTGACTGTGAACCATTGGACTTCCAGGCTGCTGCGTGCAGTTGGATAGAGGAAGTCCATCAGGTCTCCTCCAGGATAGAATCTCCTCAGACGACCCCGCTCCTCTGCGAACACAATAAGTAATCGAGTAAAAGCTGAAACAACAACCAGTCATTTCTAACCTTCATCGTCTAGTCAAAGAAAGTTGAGCTTCACTGATGATGTTCTTATGGATTTAAAGTGTACCTCTTTATAAGCAATGAAATGTAGTAACACCTTGATGCTGTCTTTTTTTTTAAAAGAAAGTCTAAATAACACTCAAGTGTCCCAAAACTCAAAGTTGATTTTTGCATATAAAAATTCTGCTCAATTTGGACTGATGAAAACTTTTAAGTGAAGTATTCAAAGTTGAACATCCAGGCTACAGTACAAATCAATCAAGCTTTATTGAAATTAATCAGACCTCTGTTAAACTGGATAATGTTCTGTCATTCGTCATCCAAAAAGAAATGTTTTTGACGAGTGGAAACCAAAGAAATGGCAAAACATGAGCAGAATTCATACCACAGAAACCAAATGGATGGTTTTCAAAGTAAAACTTATATATGCAATAAGTTCAGTGGCATGTTCAGTCATTACAACATTACGAATTCAGTAATAGTTACATTTCATAAAACTAATTTCAGCCTTAATTGCTTCATTAATAACAGATCTGTGGGTCTAGCTGGCTCGGCTGTAGATGTTCAATGCTAACAAAATATTCAGTCTTTTATTTTAATATCTTAAACTTTTGAGACATTTCCACAATTTTCATTGACAATTAATTGCTCACACTTTGACTGTCCAGTGCAGCAGCATCCTTCAGTGCTGCCCCATCTGCTGTCAGCCATGTCTAGTATTAGTAGTACAAGTATTCAGAAATACAAATGCTAAATTGTACATTTATTTCTACATTTTCCAGCCAAGCTTTGGCCTTTTTTTGCGCATTCAAATATGATATATATTATTACATTACAATTCATTTGAATCGTTTTTTAGAATATGTTTTGTAACATTAAGTTTTTCCACCCTAACCCTAACTGAGAGACCGACTCCACTTGTGTTAAACTTACTGTCTGTTGTCGTCTCTGTCCTTACCTACAGCCTGTTTGAATGCAGACAGCGTGGGTTCATATATATCGTAGTAGACTCTGGCAGGGTCGGTGTTGTCTCGGACAAACAGCAGGTCACTGACGTTTGGGTGAATTGAGCCCTGCCACAATGTCAGACTGAACCTGGAAAGTGTCACAAAGAGCAAATTATTCAGGGCTGTGATATGTGTGATTGATTTTTTTAATTCATTGATATAATACAGTAGATGTTGTCTGTGTTACCGTGGTGACTGGTTGAGGAGCCAGCTGATGTGCTCCCAGCCACTGCGAACCAACAGGGCGTGAACTGGGAACGTCACCTAAAGAGACAAATTATTCCTGATGTTTTATTGCAGATTTTAAAACTGTCATTGACCTCCAGCTGCTACAGAGTGTCAGTGAAATTCACTGTGACACTTTGAACTGACTGAACAAATGAGACCACGGTGCTGAAGTTACTTGTCCTCTTTTTAAAATGTCACACACAGAAATCTGACAAGTCTTTTTTTCTTTGCACATGAACTCCTCTGAAACTGCAGGAACAGTGCCCTCTTTCTGTTTCTTGCCATGACGGCATTTACCAGATTTCCTGCAATTTGAACCAACCATTCGCTCATGAAGGCCACGTAAATTTGTCTTTTTGTTGCATCCACATTAAAGGTACATTAGAAAAGGATCACAGTCAGTTGTGAGAGAGCAGCTGATACAAATACTTGAACTAACTGTGGCAGCAGAGGAGTCACAAGTTTCCTGTTTCTTTGTGAGAATGTGTAAATGAATACATTCAGACTCATGTCCACACTGGGTTACCTTTCCTATGGATGGTATTTTTGTGTGTTTTTTAAAAGCTTACCTTTTGGGTCACGTCTTTGATCATATCATACATTTCTTCCATCATGGCCCTGTTATAGGTTTGTGAGGGGACTGGTGGAGGAACGTAGAGTACCTGTCAGGAACAATGTCAGCAACAATGTCAGCTGTAAATCAGTCCTACATCCTACATGAACCACTATTAGTTTGAAATTAAAGTTCATTTTAGGCTGTTTCACATGATTTCTTTTGTTCGCTGTGTTCTTCTCAGTGATTTTGAAGTAGGCAGCTGATGTCACACACTTCTGTGCACCAATCAGGGCTGCCATCACAATCTGATCACACCGTGCCCTTACAGTCCTCACTAAACTTTTGAGTTTATTGCATGGTGGACATTTTTTTGGTGTGAGGGTAGTGGAGGAAAACAGTAATGGACTGATCCAAATCTAAAGGGTTCATTGTTTCAACAAATTAGCTCTGTGCAGGCCTATTAAACTTGTTTCTTATCCAGAGTCGATGTGTGTAACACTGCATATGTACCTATACAGGAACTACACAGTGATTTTTAACCAGGCTGTGAACATGTAGTACCTTCCATCCAGGAGACAATGTCACATCTGGAAACTTCTCCTGAATCAACTCCAGAAATCTGGAAAAGGTGGAAGGAGGGTAAGAAAGGAGTAGTGTATGTTGTTTTCTGTATATATACACACCACGATTCTCCCAAAAATCTTTCTTTGTTTAAAGGTCCCACATTTGAACTTTTAACATGTTTTATTTGAAGTTTTGATATCAATAAAAAGATATATTTGTGGTTTTAAGAACCAAAACCAAACCAAACAAACATGTCAGTACAGTTTAATATCTCCGCTCTCTGAAGCTAATGCATGGCCAGGCCAGCCACAGGAAACTACAGTAAGTGGGATGTGTTGGGGGTGTGGCTGAGGGTGATGAGTTGCGACATCACACCCTTACAGAAGTCCTGATGACTTATCTGAAGTCACAGTTTGTGAATATGGACTTTTTGACTTTAGTATTTAAATAGCACCTAGATCTGCTTCATAATTCAAAAATGGAAATCTCACAGTCTACAATATGGGACCTTTAAATTTTATCCTATCTTTTCTTATATATATATATATATATATATATATATATATATATATATAATATCACTTGCCATGGCATTTTCCAGATCTCCCATGTTGGATTATTAATGCATCTCCTGACCTAAATCCAACCTGGATCCATCTTTGTGTTTCTAATTTGGCAATGTGGCAATAACTCATGTAATACATGTAAAATCCAAGCTTGTGAACAGTGAGGAACTGATATAAAAAAATATATAAAGATCTGTCTTTTTCACCTGGTTCCATTGACTGGAGGCACAAAGGCTGGTACGTTGGGACCTTGAACGATGTCTGCATTAAGCCACACAGGCCTGTCTATTTTTCTGCGACTGTTCTTTTTATTAAGCACGTCCAGCGACAAACCCACTGATTCCAGAGACTTAAAATCCAGCTTCATGGCTGCAGGGAGACACAGAGCATTAAAACCATTTTAAAAATACAAGAAAGATAAAGAAGGAAAGATATCAGATCTTTTCTCCTCTACAATACCTTTTCTAGAGGCCAGCACAGCATCCAACCATTGGTCCAGAGTGTTGTCACTATGGACGTCAGGTGGGTGGGCCATGATAGGGATTGGTTTCATAGCAGGTGTGTTATAACCCTCCAGAGTGACATCAGCCTCCAGGATCATAGCATCGCCTTGGGAGAAGGTGGTAGAGCTTTGTCAGAATGTAAACGTCATAGTAACAGGTGAGTGTTTTAACACAATATTCAGATATTCAGATAGAATTTTAAGAGTGCATTTACTTCTGAGAGCTTTGTTCATTTGCTCCTTGTTGTTGGCTCTGTGATACCAGGTAGCGTACAGACCGTCAGGTTTGCTGATATTACCCGAGTGAACCAGGTAGTCCAGCATGTCTCCACCAGTAGACAATGAGGGGTTGGAAGCTGGACAGAAAGACAAACACAGGCACATATGTAAGACTGTAAAAACATGTGCATATTTTACATCATATACTGTAAACTCTCCTTTAAATTTTCAGTCAGGACCTCAGAGTCCTTGGCCACAGATTATTGATTAATAGATAGATAGATAGATAGATAGATAGATAGATAGATAGATAGATAGATAGATAGATAGATAGAGTACTTTATTGATCCCCGAAGGGAAATTCTTTTGTTGCAGCAGCATTACAAGTAACACAGTAACACAGAACACTATATAATGAGTTAATCATTTATCAGATTATAAAGATATTCAACTCTATGATGATTGACGATAATTTCAGCATGAGCTCAGTCACTGTGAAAGTAGTTTTATTTATCTTGTACCTGTATCTGTTTAATGGCCTACTGCCCACTAGTGGAGCTCCAACAGAAAAAAGCACAAGCTGCAGAGACACAACATGGCCTACAAAGACAGCGTGAGACGGATGCTTAAGCTTACATGATCCACTGCACAAGCAAAATGTTCATAAATGTCAGTGTTTATTATTATTGTTCTAAAAATTATAAATCTAAGTGCATATAAAAATTATTCACCCCACCAATTACACTATTTTATTATTTTACAACTTCTACCACACCATGTGAATACATCACATCTGTTTGACAGCAAGTGTGACAAAAGTTTCTCTTATTTAACATCAACATGTAAATGAGCCACTGTATATCATAACTATTAATTATATCACACTTTGTTTAGCAAGTAGCAGTGTGTTGATTTGCATTGCACATAAAAATGAATGCTTTGATCTAGCCTGGGTCCAGAACACATCTCTGAAAATGTCTCATTAGCAAAAACATAACCCCTTGTATGTAACTTCAATGAATCATATAAGATCTTTAAAAACGTACCTGACTTTTCAGTGACCACCACAGCTGTCACAATCATCAGCAGGACGGCAAGTCCAACAGCCACAGATATTATTATCAGCTGTCTTTTTGATAAACAGCCCAGATAAACCTTGTTCTTTTGTCCCACCCTGGAGCAAAACACAGAAGAGACAATCACACATGAATCTCTGCAATCACACGAGCAACATTTTTAAAATAAACTCGTTTTCACCACAAGTGAACACTTTGTCACTCTTTGTATGTACAGTTTGAAAGATAAGAAAACAAGTGTATTAATGTGTCACTGACCTGTGCCTATCATGTCTCTCGCTGTCCTCTCTGTCGTCCATCCTGTCCTGCCTGGTCCTTCGACTGTCCTCAGGATTCAAGAGTAAGTAAAGAGCTGCAGAACGACGCGCACAGACTGGGAGACAGATGGGTAGGCATATGTCCTGTCATTTATGCGAACCTTATCTAAAGAGCAGAGATCACAGTGATCTGATAAGGAGCACATGTTCTCTTCACTCTCTGTTCTAATCCCAGCCCCTCACAGGTCCTCTGAGAGCTGAGAGTGAGGCAGGTAGCACTCATAGTGTCCTGCATCGTTTTGTCTCGGATGTCCCTTCAATAATAAACAAACAAACAAACAAAAATTCACCACGTTAATGTGAACAAACTCAATCATGCTATAAGGCAGTATTTGCCAGCCTGGGAGATCATAAAAGACAGCAGTCCACCTTCACTTCATGTTAGGAGCAAAGGTTATTTATTCCCTGCAGCTGTTACTTAAAGAAGGCCGCACACATCTACTTCTTATATCGAGATGGCTTATCGTCATAATTGGTTAATTGTCTATAATTATATGTATATACAGCTGTGCACCTGGTGTCATAGTAAAAATAAGACCATCCTAAAAACTAAATAAAATCAGAGTTACATAAATGTCACTTTGATTACGCCATAAAGTTTTACCGCATTCTTCCACGAGAGTTGCGTGTTTTACTTCACCAATGACGAAACCACACTTTCATTGGTCCAAACACGTTGCTGTCCAGCAGGGGCGCGTGGCGTCACGTTGCTATGGCAACCAAGAAGGGAAGCAGTACAACAACAACAACAGTAGAGTAATGTCTACCTCTGTGGCAAAAGAAGACAGGCTGAAGAGACGTACTCTGGTTCTGAGGCCGTAAGTTCATTTCTTTTTTCGACTGTTTGTCATCACTGGTCCGAACCCAGAGTCCAAACTCACGAGCTCTGACAGCGCGAGGGGTTCTACTGTCCCGCCGCCAGACGTTTAGTTGCACGAGAGCTCTCTCGCGCTCATTGAGTCTATAAGCATTTCTGCAGACTGAGTCTGAGAGACGATAAAGGATGATAAACAAGGAAGGAGAGACTCCAAGAAAAAATAAGTTTATGTGTTAATGTATGATGACAGTTAATTAATTATTTGATATTAAGCTATATTTCATTCACTCTGTAAAGCCGGCGTCGACTAGGAAGTCCCATCTTTTTCATATGTTCCTGAACGTGACATGTTCTATTCACTGACAGGTCATACTTATAGGATTTGGGCTTGTAATGATTAATAATTCTTCACTACTATATTGTAATACTAATATTTGGTAGCACAACGTTCGACAATACTGTTAAAAGAAATAACCTCCAAGCCACAGCCGCCCTCCAGTAAACGTAGCTACTTGGCAACTTGGCCATCCTAACAGGACCTTTAAAGATGTCAGCCCCAAGGCTCAGCAGCGGCCCAGGGTTCGAATCTGACCTGCGGCCCTTTGCTGCATGTCGTTCCCCACCTCTCTCTCCCCACTCACCAGTTGTCTCTGTCAAAAATAAAGCTTGAAAAATAGCAAAAAAAAAAAAAAAAGATGTCAGCTAATGGTTTAGGGCAGGGCTGTCCAAACTTATTTTAAAGAGGGTCAGATTTGACAATGTGAAGATACCCAGGGGCCAATACTAACATTTTAAAAATGAAAAAATGAACAATAAAAGTTACATACAAATGCACTGTTCTCTAACAATTTTGTTTTCATTGTCACAATTATCATTTTTTAATGGCAATGTCACCAAATCTAAACCAATCAGGCGTGAACAAATCTAAAAACCAGTTCTTCCTTTCTTTCACATCTGGAGTCAGATAACAAAGAATAAATTGTATGGAATACGTTAAACTTGCATGAAGTTGATACAAATCTTAAGATCATGTTCATTCTAAACATGACTTATTATGAGTAATGCAAAGTCTGTTAACATTTAAGTTTAAAACATATCACTCTTGCTCTTGTCTTTAACAAGATCATTCAGAAAGTAATATTTTGTGTCACATCTACAGGTACATAACAGCAGAAGTTATGTCCTCAGAGGTTAACGTTTAGCACATTCATATGCTTCATTATGTCAACCAAAAAAGCCAAATCTTCCAGCCATACAGTATCTGACAATCCTAGCAGGTCATAAATAATATATTACAAAAATGAAGCTTCAGGCCGCATGAAATCTGACCGCGGGCCGTGATTGGTCCCCGGGCCGGACTTTGGACATCCCTGGTTTAGTGCAATGGGTACATCCATGGTTTTGGGGGGCCATCAGGGGTATGTTGGGATTGGGCCATTTTGTCAACATGGTCATTAAAAGCAAACAAACTGGAGCCATGCTAACTGTTGTGCTAATGTGTTATGTTGTTGTCTCCTAGCTCTTCTCGAACAATAAATATCTCAGGCACACATGGAGTCAACCAAAGTACAAGACACACAAACAGCGTCCTCGGTTCCTCCAGCAGGAGGAGTTTCAGCCTGGGAGGAGGCAGCAAGGTTCTGGAGAAGAGCGCCATTCAGACCCCGAGACAAGCTGTCCGGGTATGACTGTTTGTCTACTGTTTGTGGCAGTGCTGCTGTAGGTAGCTGGTTAACTGTTCACCTGTCAGCAGGTGTTTGATGAGGACGGCAATGATGTCACGCCTCAGCCCCTGTACGTGGCTGATCCAGCAGCTGTGCAGACCAAAACCAGCAAGATCTTTCTGGATGAGATCTCTGCTGGATCAGCACTGGACCAGACAACCGCCACGGGGAGCTTCAGTCTGCCTTTCTCCAGGTACCAGGGCTCTTAGATTAGCACCAACTGATCTGAGACAGCCACATGTTGTAGAAAATACTCTATCATATACAATAACAGTGTTTGTACCTTGGGTTGCCACATAAAATACTCTGATGGTTCTGCAGGTCAGTTTTTGGAAGCAGCAGAATATCCAGCCACTCTACCGTAGAATCGATGAATGAGGAGATTGAGGATGCATTTTGCAAACGGGACATGCCCATCAACATTGCAGGTCCATCCCAACCTTCTTATTTTTAATTATTTCATTGTAAAAACAGTATTATCACTGTTTTATTCTACTCTTTATCCCTTTTCATTGTTGCATTCAGCATTTTTGAGCTTCATCTTTAATGTTGGTAGACGACAATGACTGCAGCGTCATTAAGACTGAACGTCACAGTTCTCTGTAGCAGATAGTTGTAACATATCTTTTGTTTGTGTTTGTTTTCTGTCAGATGTGCACAGGAAAAGAGACCCTGTGAAAGAACATGTGACAGAAGAAATGTTGAAAGAAGTCATAGACGTCTACATCTCTGAGACAGACAGCATTTCACTGCTGGACATACCCAGCAGCCTCGTCTCAGTGGACGCTGATGACGCAGAAGTTATCATGTGAGTGAAGTCCTCTACTGTTTCTTTCAACTGTTTGACAAGATCTGAAATGTGCATCAAGCCAAAACTTATGTTATACACATACTGAAGCAGTATTACTGTGGAAAATACTTCTATCTATTGATGTACTTTAAAAGTGTATGTTGTTCACGAGCTGGTGTCATCTTCACCTCGTTCACAGACAGAGAAACAATCAGTACACTGAGGTTTGCAGGAGCAGAACGATGTATGATAACTACGTGGATCGCTCAATGCAGACGTTGAATGGAGCATCTAAATCCAAACATGTCCAGTGTGACTGTGTGGTCATGGTGGACGCAGGTCAGATTGTTTTCCTTTAGAGTTTATGATCTTAAAGGTGCATGAATTGATTTTTCTTATGGCCACTTGGGGGCAGCAGTGGGTACAAGGCTGATGAGGGGGGAGTTTGTGGGAAAGAATACAATGAACTAAACAAGCTTGAGAGCAGCTAGTGTCATATTACACAGTCAGTAATACATTGTGAATGCAAACATATTGATTAGTGTAGCTTTAAGGTTACAGCTTTAGATTCCTGACAGCTTAGGTTTGCAGTAAATAAATGCTAAAATCTGTGAAACAGAAGTACTGAGTTGAGCCTTGTTGAGTCTCTGTGAGCCCGGTATGTTCAAGGTGAGTCCAAGGTGACACCTTCAAGCATCTTTCTTTGTTGGACACACAGTCAAAAAGTATTAGATTAGAGAAATTCAATCTGCTATTATAGAAGAGTAAAAATCAGAAAATATTCACATTTGGGAAACTGGTACCAGTAAATCTTTGCATTTGCAACTAAACTTCAACTTACAGACAGCAGAAGGTTTTCTATCTATCCTTCAGTGCACAGTTAATAATGTTTGGCTTTTCAAAGTGGACAATCTTTTTCTATTTCCGTGTCCACAGCCTCATCTGTTACTGCCTGGGACATGTATAACACTTTCATCAGCTCTGAGCAGGATGAAAGAGCGTGTAGTGCTGAACCAGAGAGGGCTGACTATCCAGAGACTGTCACGGACACCAGCAGAGGTGCAGAGAGGAGCGTGTCAGTGGGCAGCACAGCCAGTACAGGTAACAATGAGGGACACTGGAGAGGATGCTCTGCTTCAGTCTTGGTTTTATTTAATGTAATTCTACTGCAAATATCCAGTAGTTATTAGAAATGATAATTCTACCCTTAATTTAGGGAGGTTTTGCAGTAACTTGCATGTATAACTTTCTTGTGTTTCTCTTCAGTCAGTGCTGCCAGCTCACTGAAAGAAGTGGATGCATTTGGAAACAGTTCAAACGCTGAGTCGGACCTGCAGCTGATCATGCTGTCAGAGAAATTCCAACAGTCCTTACTAGTGATGGAGAGGAGCATCCTGGGAAACATCTTCCAACCCAAGCTGGCTACTTACAGACAGCTGCCTGTACTAACAGGTAAACTCACCTCAGTATCACATGGGCTGCATTTTTTATACCACGCATGCACATGTACTGCCTCCTAACCATGGCTGAGGTCAGCTTAAGTGTTAATAGATACTAATGAATGAAAGAAATGAGAATGAATGTACTGATGGTGTCAGACCCAGACAGTCCGGTGGAGCAGAGGGAGGAGGACACGGACAGCCCTCGACCTCCAGCTGTGGAGCGTCTCTGGGCTTTCAGCTGTGAGCTGAGCAGAGGACGCAGCGTCAGCAGCACGGCCTGGAACAAGAAGAACCCGGTAACACAGAACAAACATACACACCTGCAGAACAGATACCACCCCCTGTACACCTGACTCACTCATCTTGTCTTGTTTTGGAAAGTTTCTGTCACATCTGTCAGGATGTCCATATAGATCTCTCTGTGGAAAAACTGAATTCAAGTGTTCATCGTGTCTGCAGTGTGTCGTTTTTAACACTGATTAAAGAAAAAACTTATTTCTGTATGTCATCTGACAACAACCTGTGCTGCTGCATTGATCTCTTTGTCCCAGTTTTTCTGTTGCCTTGTTTGATGAATACAGCTAGGTAGCTAGCTAGATATGTAGGAAGATTACGTAACCATTGTTAAGCCTGCTTACAGAGCCCTGATTGGTCAATTGTTTCTTCAATCGGGGTAACCAGCCTTCAATCGGTACAACACCAGACCTATTTCAATAGCTGAACAAATCTGGGGTGATGACTTAGAGGTCTGGAATTGGGCTAATCTGGTCAGGGAGGTAGTTTTTGTTACGTGTTCATGTTGTAATATACACGTCGAGCATACAGTTTTATGAAAGTTATATGAGAAAACTGAAGCTACGTCTTACTGAAAAAAATAGTCCCTATGTAGACAGCTGAATCTTCCTGAGTAACAAAGACATAGTTTAGAAAGATATTCCAGGTGTCATTTTTCAATGCTTTGAGCATCACAAACAAAATTTAATTGACCTACTCTGTACTGAGCTGGTGACAGAGGTTTCATAGATGGATATATCAAAATCTGGACACATAAAAGTGAAAATGACACTTTTATAACAAAACCAGCAAACATTTAGTCTTTTATGTTTCTACAGCTGCAAGTTTTCTTATAGTTATAGATATACAATATTATATACAGTAATATATACAATCAATCCATTATAACTTAATCCATTCTACCTAAAAAATCAAATATGTCTCTGTTTTCTCTGTTAGGACCTCCTGGCTGTCAGCTATGATGACCGAGGCTGTGATGAGTCCAGTAACCAGGAACCAGGCCTGGTGTGCTGCTGGTCTCTCAAAAACCCCACGGTACGACTGTTTTTAACCTTTATTTACCTTCCCACAACTTCCACATCGACCTCCAGTCCCCAGTGTCCCCTCAGCAGCATGCAGGATGTTGAGTGAAGATTTAATTCATGTGAGAGCGCCAGCTGTCCATTCCAGATGTTGTCAATGTGTCCTCTCTGCAGTGGCCTGAGCGGGTCATACGCTGTGGCAGTGCTGTCACCTCCCTGGATTTCTCATTCAACAACCCCAGTCAGCTGGCTGTCGGCATGAAGGACGGCAGTATAGCTATCTACAACATGCAGAGTCAAGACAACAAGCAGTGTGTCGTCAGCAGCAGGTGAGGAGTGTGTGTGTGTATAACACCACACACTAAAAATACTAGTGACTGGTGTTACTCATGTTATTGCTTTACTTTTCTGTGTGTCTCTGTGCAGTGAATGTCCCAACAAGCACCAGGGTCCAGTGTGGCAGCTCAGGTGGTCCCAGCAAGAGTTGAGTTTAATAGGAGAGGAGAAGGTGGAGGCTCTCTTCTCTGTGGCTGGAGATGGACGTTTCAGCAAGTGGTTTGTCAGCAAGAATGGCCTCGACTGTATAGGTACGGTACTCTGCAACAGCCGATGGCATGGCTCATTGGAAGTGCTTGAATTTGTAGATTTTGTGCAAGGATAGAATTTAAATCCACTGGAAACCAAAATATGTCTTCAGGGTCTCATGTATTTAATTGTAATAGCGATTGGGTTTGAATTAAATTGTCATGGTTATGCACAAGCATTATTTACACAGTTAATTCTGCAAACATGAAAAAAATCCATGTCAAATCATCTCTGCTCTCATCAATGTGCCTCAAAGTCATGAGGAGCAGAAAACTGACTTTGCTGCATGCAGTGTCATAAACAACCTCCTAAACAGTGGAAGTATATTCTTACAGCTGTTTTCATTATTAAACACAAAAATATAACCATACTACTTCTGAATTTAAAGTCCTGTCTTTCTCCGATCGAAGATTAGTCTAACTGTCTTAACTCACCATAAAACACACTTACAAATCAGACAAAAACAAAATAAAATTCACCAAAATCTTTCTACTTTACTTTTTTACTTAATCTTTCTACTGTTCCAACAATCACCAGCTCTGATTTAAGTGATAAGTTTGATATAAGTCCTATAAATTATATATTCACTGAGTGAGATGTGAAAATATTCTGGTAAAATTCTGGTAAAGTTTTTGTCAAAGGAGTCAGCTCTGGTGGCTTTGAAGAGAGAGCAGGCTTCAGTTCCCTCTCAGAAAGGACTGTCGGCAGTATGTCAGCAAAGTCAAGTGGTGAAAATATTTTAAATACAGAGTACACTTAAAGTGATTTTTTCAGGCTGAAATAAATGAATAAAATAGTTTTGCTGCTTCCCATCCACAGCAGGACATCCTGTACTCCTGAGGGAGCTGTCAATCAAAACATGAGCTTAAATGTTAAGTTTCACTCAGCGAATACGTAATTAGACGCTCTCTTTGATATCATATCTGCATTTTTACTATTTAAAGCCATATCTCACTGTCTGGATGTGTGTCCTGCTGTTCTGTCATTGCATCACTGTTTCATTGTTGCTGCTCAGTGCTGTAACAGCGACTAACCATGACCCATGTCTCAAACTATGGCATGTTGGGTTAAATTTGAGGGAACTGGGCCTGGAAAGTCCTTGAAAAGTTCTTACGTTTAAAAAATTATGCTGGTTAATCGAATCACAGTCACATGTTTAGCATTTAAAATGCAGATTGTTGTTACTATGCTTTTCAAACCAGTTGTGTATCTTTGTGCATCTCTTGCTGTAGACCTGATGAAGCTCAAGAAGATTCATAATAAGAAGAAGGCCGGAGGGAACAAGACAGAGAAGCAGACAGAAAGTGTTCTGTCAGCACTGACGGCTGGTCTGTGTTTTGACTTCCATCCAGCAGTAAGTTGGAAACGGAAACACAGTAGATCAATATCTGGCTGTGAAACAGCAGCTGATTAGTGCTGACACCAACAGTTGTACTTTGTTTCTTGGACTGTGACTTCATAAATGAAAATCATGCATCACCTCTTCTGCATTTCATTGTTCTCCAGGATTCCAGTATCTACTTGGTTGGCACATGGGAAGGTCTCATCCACAAGTGCTCCTGTTCCAACAGTCAGCAGTTTCTGGAGACGTACAGGAAACACTTTGTAAGTCCATTGCCTCCTTCTGATGAGACATTTAAAACATGTAAAACACAAAAGACCACAAGGCCTCAAAAATACCTCAAAATCTGACCACAATTATTAAAACTGACAACAGCTGATCGACGTCTAGCAGCTTCACACTGATCCACATGTTGCTTTGATGGTGGCAATACTGTGTTAATGAAGCAACGCCCCTCTTCCACTCCACTCTCTACCAGAGACTCTCTACAGGTCAACAGTGTAGACCACACAGAAGTGGTATACATCATGTGAAAGCTGAAACCTGAAGATTAATGTGAGATGAAGCTCAGCTCTGTGGGTCATAAATCTGTATTAAACACGGTGTTTTGTTTAGGCACTTTGAAAGTTTAGAGTGTAGAAGGTCTCAGCACATTATGATAGAAGTATGTGATGCTCATTCCCATCCTCCGTTATGTCTCGTAAGTTTTTGCTGCAGTTACACAGATTTGGTACCATTTTAGACCACTTGATAATTGATTAAATTTGATTAAATTGATTAAAATCCTCCAAAAATTCCACATTAAGATACCAAAACATTGAAGAAAAAAAAAACAATGATGTAATTTGTACAGTACTGCTGAGTCATTCCATACTTTCTGCTGTGTGCTAAAAATCCATCTCCAAGTTTTACTTGAAATGAAAAGAGTCTCTCGGATCACCTCAAATATTTTTCAAGATGCTAAAACTGAATTTTGTGAACTCTTGTTGTCCATGTTGTCATTGCAGTGGGTCTGTGTTCTGCCACGGGGTTTATCTATTTATTTTGGGATCGTGCACAATTAAAAGTAATTGCATCAGTGTTAGCTAAGAGCTAATTTGCATCTGTTGTCCCTGGACAGGGAGACAAAAACAACACAATGAATACTCATAAAAACAGCACAATACATAAAAATCCATCCATGTAAGATAATAAAAAGAGTTTGCGGCTGGCAAAGCTTCTTAAGTCTCTTAACATTTGGTGGGATTGAATTCCACTTCTTCACTACTACTACTAGTAGATGCTCTTATAGTCCCACCAGCACTACCATTGGCAGAACTGGCTTGGCCCCCTTTAAGAGGAGAGGCTGTGAGATTCTGAATCATTTTAAACATCAGGCAAACATAAGAAAAAATAAGCAGGTTGAGTGATCAGGGAGAACTTGAGTGACTTTCTTGCCCCTCAGTGTCCTGTGAACTGCGTCACATGGTGTCCGTTCAGTCCTGATGTGTTCCTGAGCTGCTCCTCCGACTGGACCATCCAGCTGTGGAAACAGGACCACCTTAAGCCCCTGCTAGGCTTCACCTCCAACCAGAGAGCAGTGTGCGACATCAAGTGGTCCCCAAAGTGGGCCACAGTGTTTGGATGTGTTAATGAGGGACAGCTGGAGATCTGGGACCTGGAATCCAGCATGTGAGTCAGACTGAGGCGAAGATCTGTCTGTTGATTGTCGTCTGTCTCACTCAGTCTCACCCTGTCTGTCTCTCTGATTAAACGCCTCTCCTCTCCTTCAGCCTGGACCCAGTCATCGTGGAGCGTGCTTCCCCGGGTGTGAAGATGAAGTCCCTGCTGTTTGCCACGCAGACAGACTGTGTCCTGGTAGGAGACAGCGATGGACACGTGACTGTCTACCAGCTCAAGAACTTCAATGTGGGAGAGAGCAGCAAGGTAAAACTGAGGGAAGCAGGCCTTCAGCCACAGCCTGCTGCAGGCATAGATGGAGTAGGCATGTGCTAGTGGAATCAGGGAACTGTGGAGACCATAGACTGTATAAAACATGAACGTAGTCTCTGTGACATCACTCAGATTTCTGAAGAGCTGTTGTGAAGCTCAGTGTGGCTCTGGCTGTTCATAAAATACTTTATTGATTCATTAATCTTTTCTGAGGAGAAAAGATCCAGCTGTCTGTTAGTGTGCATTATCGGAGAGGCATTTGATGCAGTCTGGAAGCTACTTTCCTTCTTTCTTCAGTGACACAGATATCACATGACAAACAGGTCAAAGCGTCTCTCTGGATCTTTTCTTTCAGGTGGATCTTCTGGAAAACATCATCAGCTCTGCAGCTTCCAGATAGCTTCAAGAGACACGAGATGTTTGGGCTTCTGTCTGACTGAGCATTCTGAGACTGAACATTCTTAATTCTGGTTTACACAAATCTTTTGCTGAGTATGTAAATATTAATAAGTAACATCTTATACAAACACATAAGTTATGGCATCAGTCTTTGCTGTACACTGGCCTTGTTGAAGGAATCAGACTAATCATGGTGGAGTAAGTCAAGAGTTAAAACCAAACCAACCTCAGTGATCATGTTCTACTCTTTAATGAAAGTATGCCGAGCAACAAATGATGTGAGCAAAATCCATAAAGAAAACCTTTTTTTTTATCATAATGGAGAATATGTATCATGAAATGTTTTTCATTAAACGGGATGGACAAAAGTTTCTTTCCACATATATGTCGTCATTTAACCCTGAAGAATCTTAACTGTGCCAGAGGCAAATGGTCACTCACTTGACATCTGAGCGCAGGAAGTCGACATTCTGATTATTATGATATCTGCTAACTTCTCTTACTTCTGTCAACATGATTGGATCCATAACACTGCGCATTGATTAAGTGCTGAGACTGCAGAGGGAACACATTTATACTAAACATAATAGGATGGAGGTTTGTTTGCATGGAAAGAGTGATAAATAATAAAAAACCTTTAAGGGTAGAATAACAGCAATGTAAGAGACTTATATTACAATTTGTGTAATATTATGTATATATATATATATATATATTATTTTAATGAGTACTGTAATGTTTCTTTCTCTGTGTTTGCAAAGTAAAGGAAACATGGAGTAATTTCTCCACCAAATTCCAACATTAAGGATCAGAGGAATGATGCCAAATACAAAATAATAGTTAATATGAGGTGAATGGGTGTCTTTAAACTCTTTTGCTTTGAATGACCAAATCTTAACAACACAAGCTGTGATCATGTAGTTCCTTTCTACTGATATGTGTGCATAATTAAAGTAAGCTGAATCATTTTCTCATCATCAGAAATATTTATTCTTCATTTTAAAAACAGCAAGCAGCAACACTAAAGGCAGCTATCTTATCAAACTGAATATATCGTTCTTCTTGTGATCAAACAATACATCCAAAAACAACACCAGCAATGATGGTCACACATAATAATGACCAGATTTCATCATAGCAACAGCACACTTTCAAAACGATTAGCGTTTAAACAAATAAAAACATAAAACAAACGTTCTTAATACATTTGCTCATAAAAGAGAAAATGTTTAAACGCAGCTACACAAACAGAAACATTTCCCTTTATGAATGATTTGATTACTATTATCATCTGAAACCCTGTGAGCCAAAGTTCTGTGCTGTGTTTTGTCTGATAACTTACTAACTTTGTTTTTTGCCAAAAACATTTCATATATTGAGTTTCTAATAATAAAGTGCAGTTACTGTTGAGAGTCATATGGCTTTGTTTCCACTCCACTGTAGATGTCTGCTTAATCTTCATTCTTCTTACTGTGATATTGTGTAGATTTATTAAAGTTTGGTCCATTTGTCACCTGTCACATGTGATGTCACCTGACTGACACCGAACTCATCTCTGTCTCTGTGAGACACGCTAATACTCAACTGTGCTAACGGTTAATGAAGATGGTTTGACCCAAAGTTGGTATTCATTTTTAAAGGATTACCCTCTGAAACGATCATTTTATTTCATATTACATGTTTCCTCATGGCCAAGAAGACTGAATAAAACCTCTGAAGTAACACTTACACTTACTGCCAGTAAAATGCTGCTTTTACAGTAATTATCGATAATAACAGTACTTTTACTTTAAGGACCACACACCAGTTGCATATGTTCTACAGACACAGAGATAAGTTTTGGTGTCAGTATTTCGACCAATGAGCCACACTTTGACAAAGCTGGTGTAGCCCTTAAACATACTCATGCTAGTAAAGAAATATTTATGTGTTTCTTTATTTTGAGTTGACTCTACAAAGCTCTCAGATCTGTGAATCTCTATATTAACAGTGCAGTTACTTTGTCAGACAAATAATCACAACATTTGTTAAAGTTAATAAAATGTTTAAGGCCCAGACAACCACAGCATGTTGGTGGTCCGGTTTTTGACTTCATCATCAGTCGAAAGTGGAAACGTCCAGACTGTGAAGTCAGTGAATGATGGCAGGTCTGGTGCTGAACAGACTGAGGCTGAAGGGACTGGAGAGAGAGAGAGAGAGAGAGAGAGAGAGAGAGAGAGAGAGAAAAACATACAGTAGACAGTGTGTATTAACGCAATGTCATACAGTCTAACAATGTCTAACTGATTGCACTGCGTTAGAACAGAAACAAAAACATGGACGCTCACCTCCTGATCTGTGCGGTGGAAGAGGAGGAGCTCCGAACCAGCCTCTTAGAAGAAGAGGAAGAGGAAGAGGAGGAGGAGAAGGAGAGGGGGATTTTAGGGGACTTAGGTGGTGGAAGAATGGAGCAATGAGAGGCCTTGGACAGGTTTAACCTGAATAAGAAACACATATACATATATATATATATATATATAAATATATTATGGAAGGAACACCAGAAAAGTGTCAAATATGAGACCTTTAACCAGAACGAATACGTAACTATGTTAACTAAGTTGTACCTTGAGGAGCTGGAGACTGATCTGGGTGGTCGCTTTCCCTTCAGCACTCTCAGTTTGTCTCCCTGAGTTAGACTGGCATCCTTGCAGTTACTCTACACACATTCAGAGAGTGTGATCAGTATGAAAAGAAAAACTTAAAGAAAATGCGAAGTCATTATCTGTTTGTGATTTAAATACTTCAATCCTCATTAATAAGAAATATTCCAGAAAGTCCCGCCCCTCACCTCATCAATGCTATATGATTTGTAAAGGGTGGTGTTGATTGACAGGTCATCCATGCTGGAGAGTAGGCGGGACATGGCTTCCTGTCTCCCTCCCTCAGAGTCAGGACTGTGAAGTTGCTGATGTTGACTCTGTTGCTGTAGCTGCTGCCGTCGCATCAGTCTCTGCTGGACCAGTTTCTGTTTGGAGCGATGGACGTCACCCTGGACCCACAAACTGTGCTGTTTCCTGCACACAGAGAAACAAGACTAAGAATCTACAGCCATGCTAGTGACCAGTGAGCCTATACTACTAGTGAGCTATGAGATATCTCAGAATGCTAAAATGCTCACACTGAAAATGCTAACATGCTGATGTTTAGCAGGTATAATGTTTACCATTCAAGTTTAGCATGTTAGATGGATTTGGCACTATGGGCGTTACCTTCTTGGTTTTTTGGAGCCAGATGTGACCATATTTGGACGAGTAATATAAGAACGACCAGGCAGGATGACTTTTTTTCCCCTGCTTCAATATGGGGTGAAAATTAAGTGCAGCCCAACTTGCAGTACGTCTCCTACCAGCTCCACACTCATTCAAATATGGTAAATTCTGGCTCGAAAATTTTTTTTAAAAAACATCCATGATGCCAAACTCAAGGCTTTAGAATGTTTGTCCACAAACCAATGTGTGACGTGGATTTACACTTCCATGAACGTCCATAAAAAATGTCATGGCAATCCGTCCAACAGCTGTCAATGCATTTCACTGAGAAACAAAATATAACTCAAATATCACAAGTCCAGAACGATCTAATCTGATCTTTAAAGGGAAACAAGCAACTTGTTGTTGAATCACGACTGAGACTAAAACTCACTCTTCTAAGAAGTTCTGCTGGGGGCCGATGACGGATCCAGGCCGACAAATTCTGATCCAAGCGATGGCTTCAGCTGCAGTGAACCGGTAGTGCTTCATCAGGTAGCAGCCAATCAGAGTGCCTGTACGGCCCAGGCCGGCTGTGTTTTCAGTAAATGAAGAAAAGGTTTCTTGAAAAAAACATCACTCTTTATATATTACATGATCTTTGTGACAAATAAAATGAATCAGAACACACCTTTACAGTGCACAGCCACGGCTCCTTCAGTACTTTCACACACATGCAGGAAGCGCCTGATGATGAGGTCAGACGGCGTGGTCCCATCCAGGAAGAAGAGGTCATGGTGCTCAAATCCTGCGTCCTCGAACCGCCTCCCGTCGTACAACTTCCTGTTTAAGCGGACCACGGCTGTGACGTCATTTTGGCGAAAGTATGCAAAATACGCCTCTGGTGCATGGAGAGGATAACCTGCAGACACAATCATTACCACCACTTAACACACAGTTATAGTGTTATAGTGCTTTAAAGGAGCAGTGTGTAGGATTTAGTGACATCTAGTGGTGTAGTTGCAGATTGCACTCCACTTGCACCTGTCCAGACTCAGTGTTAAGTTTGTTGGTTCTGGGCTACCATAGAAACATGGCGGTTCAACATGACGGACTCTGTGGAAGAGGACCTGCTGCATCTGTAAATATATAGATTCTGTAAATAGAGCCTCCTAAATCTGACACACTGGACCTTTAAATAATAACGTGCTGTTTAAGTTCAAATACTCTGTATCTGTATCTAACAACTGATAATTCAGTGGAGGTAAAAATGTGAATCTTTGATCAGAATAAACATTCACATGCTCAGTTTGGGTCCTTTGTCAATCATTTGAAACCCAGTGGTTCAGAAAAAAAGGTTTTAGCTTTAGAAATTGGACTCACCGTTCTCTATCTTACTGCGAGTGTGAGGGCTGCTGAATGCCAGAATTTTCCCTGGAATGATCCAGTTCATGTCCCCATTTTCTACACGCTAAGAAGAGAAAAGAAGCAGATGAGGTGTGCAACATTTGGATGATTTGAAATCCAACAGATTTCACATCCAATGTGATGACTCTCTACATAAAAACAACAGTAGAGGGTCAGTAATAATCATCCAGTTTTACAATAATACAATACTGACAGGGAGCGAACTGTATGCAGTGATCTGGATATTTTGGCCTCTGTTGCTTCAATTTTGATCATTAAATTTAAAAATCTGTTTCCAGCAGGTTGTTCAATGACATGCATGCACTGTTCATGTAAGTATCAGGTCAGCTGTATTGTCAAGACCAAGTACTTCTATCAACATCACTGGAGTGGATGGTGTCAGCCCGGCCCCGAGCTGCACCCACACTATCAACACATACAGTGCTCCCCGTCTTTCACATACTGTTGAAGTGTTACTGTGTGTGATGATTAAGTCTGTTTGCACTCACCTCATAATGTTCGTATTCCTCAACATCAAAGCTTTCAAAGTCAAAGAAACCATGCTGTAAAGCCTGTGAAAGAGAGATAAAATGACTCAGTCTGATACTGTGATGTAATTCATCTCCACGTGACTCCTTTTTCTCTCACGAGTGAAGTATTAAGATGAAGAACATAGTGGTAAGCAAAATCATCTGACCTCCAGTGGGAACAGAAATCATTTGTTCACTCTTCAAAATATCTTACATCAGTTTAACGTGATGTAACAAGTTTTTCTCCTCAGAGGAGGATAAACTTTAGCTGACTAATCACTAATCTCTGTGTATGAGGAGTGAAGTCAGAGCCTACTCAGTGTACAAAGTGAAGTAATCCACTGTAGTTCAGTCTGGCCGTGCTGGTTGTTTACCTTGCGTATTCCCTGTAAGCAGTCAAGGACGGTGAGGTTGAAGGAGCTTTCTCCCACTGCTGCATCCCTGTGGGACACATACACACCGAGGTCAGCTTACTGTGTCATGAGGAGTGTTACTCAGCCTCTCACTCTGCAAAAATCTTGACATTTGTAAAATGTCTTCCTACTCTGCAGATATACATTATGATAGTTTGCACTCTGCGGGTGATGTGCACTGAAAATAAACAGAAATTGAAGTTTGGGAAATATGTTCATTTGTACTCTTGCTGGATACCACTGGCATACCTGTGTGTTGAGGCTAGCACCAGCAGTCAGTTAGCTTAGCATTGCATAAAGTCAGGAAACAGGGGGAAACAGCTTGGTCCAAAGATGATAAATCCATCTACAAGCACCTCTAAAGCTCTCTAATTAACATGTACCTTGTTTGTTAATCAAAATGTTACAGTTTTACATGGTTTTATGTGTCTATGTAACTTTTCCTTAGCGTTTGGGTTAGCAGTGACCTCCTGCAGTGTGTTGTCACTGTAAGGTTGGCAGACAAACAGCTGAGACTCCAAGTCTTCAGGCTAAGCTAAGCTAACTGGCGGCTGGCAGAAGCTTTAGCGGACAGATATGAACGTGGAATCAATGTTTTCATCTAACTTTGGGGAAAGAAAAGTCAAAAGTCAAAAGTAAAGTTTCCTTAAGTTAAAAATAAATAGATACATACAGATTAATCTGAGTACAGACTAAAGTCTGGGGGCCTGTTGTGGATCATCAAGTTCATCCAGATTAGAATAATGACAATGTGATACCTCTTACATTACAGTTTCAGCTTGACACATCAGAGCGTTACATGAGCTCAGCAGAGGGGGCTTCAAACACTGGTGCACTTGTTCTGTGGGGGCACTTGAATAAAAAAGGGCACTTTGGCTCTCAGATAATTTGCATGACTGAGCAGGATTTAATGTCAGGAGGGACTTGATTTGAATATTAATGAGCTTGAAGTAAACAGATCTTCACCTCTGATGTTACTGTAGAGGATGGCAGGTTGTTTAAGATGTGCTCTGGGGAATTTCTTTACACACCTGGTTGCAAAATGAGTCAGCAAAAAAGCTCAGACCCAGATCTTATGTGATGCTGCACAAAGACTGTCAGCAACATTAGCCAGTGTGTGTGTGTGTGTTTGTGTGTGTGTGTCCACCTGAACGACAGGTAGCCGGTGTTGTTTCCTGAGATCAGAGTCCTGTAGGCTTCTTCTGGGCTTCTTCTCAAATAGATTACCTGTAGGGCAGAGGTTATACTGTGTTATGAACACATGAACAGATAGACAGAAGGATGGACGGAGGGTTAGATGGACAAATAAAGAGATATTTACAGCGTAGGCACCGATGAGAACAGCGTCATTGGCTCTCTTCTTCTGGTCATGACTGGTGTAGTGGACCAGTTTCTTTCTAGACATGGTGAACGACTGAAGGGACAAAAATATTGAATGAATGATCAGGGACAACAACTCGAGTCATTTAACTGTCCAATGTCCACATGATGTAGACTATGAACTACAGGCTTTATGTCAGCCTAACAAAGTGAAACTCTCCTCCACCTTAAATCTCTCTAAAGGTTTGTAGTGAGTGACAAGGAGCTCTGTCTCCTACCTTGAGCTTCTTGTTGAGTTTGCAGCAGTATTTGTACAGCATGGCCAGGTTGAGGGGCCCGAAGTCTGCATAGAAACTGCAACACACAGGGAAACAGTGCACAGTGTCACAGACTGTACATCGCTACTACTGCACACACTGTTTGTACAGTGTCATTGATGTACACTAAAAAAAAAGTTTTTCCATGTATAGACCCCATCCTAGATTTCCCAATGTTCATATGTGTAAAATAAAGATGATCAGACGAGGCTTCACATCATAAAGCTAAAATAAAACATCATACAATATTGTAATTATAACAAAGGAAGTCGAGTAAACAATATATAAGACAATATGTACATGTGACCCAAACAATGATGTTAAAGTGTGAACCCAGTAAAGGAGCTTATGTCAGATACAGATGGTGTGATCTGTTAGAGGTATAATGAAAGAATGTCGATATAATTTAGAATTTTAGCAGAGAACATGCAGGTCATTTAGAAATCATTATTTCATAATAAAGATATGATGTAACAAATGAAACAGAATGAGTCCGAATATAGTTTAGGATACTGTGAGCAGAAAGACAAAAAGAGCATGTGTCTGTGTGTGAATAATCAATTGGAAGGAGATTACTAATAATAATAACTAATATGCAGCCTATGAGTACAGTATGTGGTGGCAGTGGGGCAGGCCTGGGGAGAGTGGGCCAAGGCTCAGATAGTGCTGCGGTGTGACAGGGGATCTGGACCCATCCAATAATCTTTGTTTTCTGGTTTCTTTCTATGTTGTGGGGGCTGATGTGTTGGTAGGCAAGCCCCAGACTGTCAATCCTCAGACTGTGTTCAAAGAGCCAAATGAGCTGGATGAGATCCATGCCATGGATCAGGGTTTAAAGTATTTTTCACCAGCTCAGTCTCATTCAAACTCTCACATGAATGTGACTAAACCTGGTTTGTATGTGACATAATCGGAACTGTGAGACCAATGAGACACTTGGAATGGATGACAGACCTGCATATAAACACATTCATTAGTATGATGGAGTGTCTCTGTGGTTCTTGAGTCACTGTGCTAACATGACTGTAAAGGAAAAATACTGGCCCGCTAACCACAGTCAGTCATCGGCTTCTCCTCAGAGCGTCACAGGCCGGTGGAGACACTTCCTGGTTCATTCTGATAATCCGCAGCTAAGATCATTAAGGCCACTGTGTTTATGGCCGCTGTGTTTGACAGTGACCTCGTAAACATATTAAAGGTCACACTGTTGTCACCATGCGAGCACAAACCCCACTGTCATTCAAGATTATGCACTATATCACCACAAACATTACATGTACATGACATCACAGTCATCAGCTGACTCAGACAACAAGTGACGTTCAAAGAATGGAATAAAATCCTTCCAGTGAACGGGAAGTCTGACCTGGTGGGAAATTCATACTCTTCCTATTTGCACGGCGAGTCACGGCTGGTTTAAGCTGCTGTACGTCTCCTGATCTGAACTGAGCTGGGACTCTGAACTGAAACTGTAACCAAAGAGGAATTCACAGAAAAGGAAAAGGGGCACTGTTGTCTACTCTCTCTTCAAAGCCACCAGAGCTGACTCCTTTGACAAAAACAGTCGTTTTACCAGAATATTTTAACATCTCACTCAGTGAACTGCAGATTTATATTGACCAAACCAGATTTGGTGATTGTTGGAACAGTGGAGATAAGCGCAGTTTTATGATTTATTACACAAAACATCACAAAGTCTGTTGTGGATTTGGGTTTCCATCGGCTGTAAGAGTTGAAAACAGATGCTCAGATCTACACCTCTGATGCTGCTGCTGTTAGTAGAGGATGGCAGGTGTTTAGGTGGTGCTCTGGGGGGTTTCTTTGTACACCTGGTTGCAAAATAACACAGCAAGAAATTCAGATGCAGCATCAGTAGATGCTGGTCTTGCATGTTGTCATTGCAAATCTACACACTTTGTTTTAGTGCTGTGCCAGCGCTGGAGAAAGGTCTGACTGAACCACTATCACTGGGGGGGCGTAGCATTTGTATTTCTTTAAACCAATCACAGTCATCTTGCAGTGATGCAGCGATGGTGCCCTTTCAAAATAGTGTCAGATCAGAACAGTCTGCCAATGGCACAGAAGATTTAGACCTCTCTTTTGCTAGTATTTTCTATTGTTTGGTGGAACTCAGCTGGAACTTTTCCATAATGCAGAACCCACAGAAACATCTCCATCCTTCATCCAAATCTCCCCTCACTGGTTACTGATTACAACTTAGAAAATGTTCATGGCGATCTTCAACGCAATGTTTGTAAAGGACCAGATGTGTGTCCAGATGTGACTGAACCTTCACTCTCAGTGCTCCCAGGCTTCACCCTCCCACAGGGAACTTTGGCAGCTAATTTAAGGTCATCAAGCTTAAAAGCTTTTAAAAGTTTGTCTTTAATATCATATCAATCTGAATCAGATTATTTTGTATATCTTGTTTAGGTTTAACAATCAATAAATGGATCAGATACACACAAAGACACAATCTGGCAACTTCTGGACAAAGTCTTTTACATATCAAGTTTTTTTTAAACCAGTGGTCAGTAAAGTACATGTGTATCCACAGAGAGAAGAGAGGACATCCACACTGAAAATGTAAATGTCACCGTCCAGCTCTGAGCCTGTACTGAGTAAGCGGATTTAAAAAATATCTGGCATCCCGCCATGATAATGTGACAGAGCAGACCGCTACGATTGTGCTCACAGTCAACAAAACACTTTTACTTTTACAATCAGACTCCATGTAGTTCCTCTCACATTTGATACAAGTTTTTGTTTTTTAGGATATTTGCAGAAACCAACTGATTTTGATTCCTTCCCAGAGTTCATGAATGTCTCTCTGAGTCACTAAATGCATGATGCAAAGAACTGCACAGTTTCATGTCAATAAGTGTAAAAAAAAGAAAAAGAAATTATCCTTGTCTATACATATTCAGTATGTATATATTTGTATATATAGATAGATACAAATATTTATATATATATTTACCTTTTTATATGTACATAGTTTTTATGTTTATGTTTATGTCTACCTTAACCTGTCAAGTTCCCTGTGAGAGCAAAGTGTAACCGGAGTCAAATTCCTCATGTGTGTACACATACCTGGTGAATTAAAGTGATTCTGATTCTGATAAAAATTTACTGAATTAATACACTGAAACATTTTAACAGTCAGTAAGATTTTAAAAACAAATGTATGTTCTTTTTCAGTGCACTATTGTCATTTTGCTTGATGCTGATGGATAAAGTGTTGTGTCAAACACCATCCACTGCACGCATTAGATGTAAAAATGGCAGACTGACACAAACAAACGTCCAATCTGAATGGTGTGTCGTCCAGTGTTTGTCCTAAATCCCTTTCCATCTCCAGGCCACAGCCACTGATCTCATCTTGACCTATATCCTACAGTGGGATCATAACCACTGGCTGAACACTTACGGGAATGAATGGGCTTACAGGCTGGAATACAAGCGAGAACATACGCATACCTCATCAGCCTGCTCTGACAAAACCACGTGAATTTATAAACACTACTGTAGCATATGTGATGATTGTGTTGCTTCATTCAGAGTGAGTGGCTTACTTGTCACACAAACACATTTTGTATTTGGGGATTTCTTACAAAGGAAAGTAGAGAGGGATAGAAGAAATGAAAGGACAGAAAGGATGAGAGGAGTTGGGTTAGCTTCTTTAGCTGTGCTGTGCTTGAATGTGTCAGGAGTGACAGAGGACGATGTCCCCCTGTCTAACATGTCATTAGACAATCTCCCATGTGCTCAGCTGGATGGAGGTGTGGTGACTGTGAAGGCCAGGATTTGATCAGCTTCATAGACAGTATATATAACCTTTTTAATATAGATAAATCATAATTATCAATTATTATTAATGAGACTGAGGACATAAATCATCACAGTCATCATCTTTGCCACATTGGAGTATTGCAGAAACTTGATTTGTAGATAGTCAGCTCCTCTGAATGAGGCAGAATCCAGCAATAATATACATACATAGAATATTACTCAGCCTGATCTGAGATCTGTGAACAATGTGGCCATAACTTCAATGATCTTAATTCATCATTTATAGACACAGAGAAGTCTGGAATTGAATTTCAGGTTAAAACATATAATGTGGTTGAAGCAGATATAGACTAAGTGTTTAATAATGTATGTGTTAACAACTGTAAGTCCTCCTGTGGGCAGGCTGCTGTATAAACAGATAATCAATGACAACAGAGTAAAACAGTTCTTCATTATTACAGACACTTAAAATGTCCTTCCATAGAACAACATTAGAGTGTTTTATAAAGAACTGCATTGCATACATAAATCCAACAGCCAGTTCCATCATAATGATCCTCACAAAGACTCAGGACTCAGGACAGTCTAGACTCCAGACTCAAGCTAAACCTCTTCACACAGCTCCAGGCTCAGTGTTTGTCAACTGGTTAGTGCTGGTTTATTGAATGTGTGTGTGCTCTACTTCAATAACAATTATGTAAAGCTTTAATGGATCATATTTTATGGAGAAAATGTTTTCTGCTTTTCCTCCGTCTACTCCACCTCAAAACTGCTGCAAACTGTACCTGCTGTTAGCTAATGTGCTGAGGTGCTTAGAACACCAAGAGAAAAAGCGTTGGCGTTGGTGTACACTGATAGTACAGCACATCTTCAGACCACAAGGAAGAGGATATTTTAAGGCCTGGGACGAGGAAGATTCTGAGGGAGAGCAGCACCCATAACTGGAACCAGGGAAGCGGGAAATATATCTGGGCTCAGCAGCGTCTATGGATATTGCTAATGACAGAGGTTAAGAGACCAAAGAGGACAACAGAGGATGTTTGGCTATTGGCAAAGTTTTTGATCATAAATAATTTAATCATAACAAATACACGTGTGCAGCTGTCCATATTTACCACAGTGGGGTTACACACTCTGAAACTGGCATAATGATGCTCTGATGTGGATCCTGCTATACTATCTGATCTTGAGGCCCCGTCTTGAAGAGGAGTCATGATTGAGTTTCAAGACTTCAACTTTTTAAGAATTTCACTTTTATGCTGAATAATCCTAAATTAATGTATTTAATCAAATGGGGTCAGTTGGTATTTTAGCGGTAAATGATGAACAGATGATGCTTTCAGCTCAGGTGGCTCCAGCCTTCATACTGAAGAAACAGGTGCTGTTACTGCTGCGTTTGTAATCTGCAATATGCTTGTGTTGGTTGCACTGCTGTGTTACCATGTCTGAATAATCTGTCATAATGCCATAAACACCTTCATTGTGTGGAGTCGAGGATTCTGTGGCAGCATAATCTCTTGGACTGACCGAGTGACGTTAATGTGATGCAGCTGCTTATCACAGAGGCTTACCTCTCATATATGAACTCCTCATCCGTGCTGAAGTAGTGCGTGTTGGCTGTGTTCTTTGGTCTGACCCGAAGAGTGGCAAAGTACAGCCGGTCTGTAGTGTATGACAGACAGACAGACAGACAGATAACATGGCATTATTGATAGGTGTTGTGAGTTCACTTTTTCTCTCATGTCTGGGACACAGTGAAGAACATCAAACCCTGTTTTTTACTAAGCAAGTCTATAGAGAAAGAGATACACGTGAAAGTACTGACAGCCCCTCACAGGTCAAATATAGGTGTACAAATATAAAATACATATTTCTTGTACATAAAACTAGAGTGAAAGTCAACCATTTGTCATTTTGACTGGTGGAACCTCCTCGAGGCTTCCTGGTACAGGTTGCTCTTTCACAGTTTCATGGAGAAAAGTTTTTGTTCTTAACCTGTTGAAATACTTCATCCTAGCACAGCTGAAATATTGAATGCTGAATTACTTTAGAACTTAATAAATTACAAAGGGTATAAAATAAGAATCCACTTTGGGTACCACTTTGTAATGAGGTACCCTTTATGAACAGTGGGTAATACTAATGGCTTTAAAAATGGTTAATAAATCATTTACTAATGCCTCATGGATAATTTAGAGGCCATTAAAAGAATAACTTCTGGGTTGCCGGTGAAAAGAATCTCTCAGTTCATCAGGAGGACCCCTCAAACGGACCACTTACCTTTTGGAGAGGGGCTGCTTAGCATCTGAACCACAATACATTATTAACAACTAACATTTAAAACTGCAGACATGATGGCTTTTTTTAAGAGCAAGGAACCCAACCACCTCATATGTGACACTCATATAGACATGGCCTACAGCTTGTACAGTGAAGTATGGAATGACTGTTTCCAAAAATCTGAGCACAGTTAGTGGAAATACTGGATTTAAATGTTGGTTGTGCCCCGAACAAAGATGTTCTCATCTCAGCTAGGCAGTTAACACCTGTATGATCGCTGGAAAAATCAAACCTCTGCCAGACAATAAAAATAATGATCATATTTCCCTCCGTAAGTTTGCACTGAGATGTCTGTGTGACCAAGTCACAGAGTTGCCACAGGTCACATGTGGATCTAGGAACCCAATAACAGTCACAGCCTGGCAATAAAAGGTTTTATTGAAGGTCCAGTGTGTAGGATTTAGTGACACCTAGCAGTGAAGTTGCAGATTTCAACCAGATGAATACTCTCCCATGCCTCACCCTCTCCTTCCAAGCATGTAAGAAAAACTCTGGCTGCCAAATTCACATTAAAAGCAAACGTCCATATCTAGATCAGTGTTTGGTTTGTCTGCTCTGGGCTACTGTAGAAAAATGGCGGTTCAACATGGCAGATTCTGTGGAAGAGGACCGCTCTCAATGTAGATATAAAGGACTCATTTTAAGACAAGAAAAACACAATAATTCTTTTTTTCACGTCATTAAACACTAGTGAAAACATACTAATAAATATTGTATTCCATTGCTGCCAATAAATACTCCTAAATCTTACACATTGGACTGTTAATGTCCAAATATACAAAATGACACCTTCATTATCATGGAATCAGTGAGCTAACTGAGGGCTTCAACTTGGGCCTCATTTTTTGGACCTATGCTTCTTATGATTTTTTTTGGAGCAGTTGTCTCCAAACTTGAAATGCCAAAGAAACCAAACCAACTAGAATCATCCATCCAGCCATCCATTCATCCATCTCCCGCTTATCCTTATCAGGGTTGCGGGAGTCTGGAACCGATCTGGCACCACTCCCTGAAAGCATTCCCAAAAACCTCCTTCTCCTGACAGTTCAAAGCTCCTGTGTGGTGCTGTGCTGTGTAGCGATGACCCGTTAACTGAGCTAACTAACAGCAGCTACATTTGAGGCAGAGCAGGTTGCCAGGGGAGCCAGGAGCCAAACAGGTCAACGAAACTGCCTCAGTCAGTCTCAGAATGAATTTGGTCTTGGTCTGCTTTGGTCTGAATCTGTGAAATAACCCCATATCACCCCATTCATTGTAATATAATATGAGGAAATAAAACGAGCTTGGTAATAAATGTGGAATAAATGAATAAAAGTCCCCTGAAGTAAATAAAAGTAATTAATGTTAATTAATGTTTATTTTTTGTAATTGAAAACCATCTTTAATTATTTAACTATATTAACTATTTATATATGTTCAGGTACAGGTTCATGTTTTGTACCATAAACACAATATGTTATTTCTAAATTAAAATCATAGATTTTCCAATTAATGTGTTCATGTGTAGCTTCCTCAATACAACATGTTTACCTCCCAGGATGTGTACAATAATAAAAGCTTTACAGTTGATTATATAATTATTACTCATTATAAAACATAATTAATGGCTGTGTAACTTACCTTTAATAAACTCTGACGCACCAGACTGTTCATATTCCTCTGCCATTTGTCTCACTAACAAGCGATTCCTGTATTAATCTCCGTTTTAGATGACTTAGAAATATAGATAGTCCTCTGCTCCAGTCTATGTCAAACTAAAAAAGTCTTTTTCTGGGTTATCTGTTATGAGGCCACTTGAGGTGTGTCCAGAAAATTACGAGCTGTGCATGAAAGATGATGACATGTGGTCCATAATTCAGCTTCGATGAGTCTGTCATTACTTGGAGTTTAAAACGTTCAAGTGTGAATCAAAAAGTCAAAATGAACTCTTTTACGGACAAACTGTTGAGTCAGATGACCACGTTCACGGCAGATGATCCACGCGCGTAAAAAGTCTCCAAAGTCAAATAAAACCCCAACAATTCATCTTCACTCCCTCAGAATTCTTCTGACTCTGTTTGAATTGAATATTTCACCACAGATGATCCAGTCCCTTCATGTCTAAATTAAAATGTCCCTCAGAATATTCCAGCAAACATCCAGAGAGCCGAGGACACGCACCGAGCCGTCCAGAGCGCAGAGAGAGCGCTAATCTCTGCCTGCTCTGCACATGCTCGGTCACACACACACACACACACACACACACACACACACACACACACACACACACACACACACACACACACACACACACACACACGCACTGGTAGGCACGTTGTTAAAGCCTGGTAGAGGCGGATTGATGGATGATAGATGAGGCAGGTCTGTATTATATTCCTGTAATCCCTGATTCCCTGTATAATAGACTACATTTAAAATTCTATAAAAGTATCATATTTCCATATTTGAAATTTTGAAATTATAATACATGACTTCCAGCATGATTGTAGAACTTATAATAGTGTTATTATTATATTTCATGGTGTCTTTTTTTATTATTTCTAGTTTCTAGTAGTTTTCACTATAATATCCTATATATTCTCAGTCTTAATGTACTATAATACATGGTGTCCTACAGTAGCTATATGATAAGGTCACATTACAGTAACTTCTTTATAATGGCTTATGCTGCAGATTGACTTTGTCTGGCTTGTGGAATGCAAGTTTGCTCCTGTCACCCGAGGGTGCGGAGCCAAAGCCCGGGTGCCAAATGTCTAAGCTCCCTGATTGCCCAGCTGAGCTGTGAGTTTCACTTGTGGCTAAACTAAATCTGCACTTACATCACACAGTTGTACAAGTGTTTGAGATGGTGATTATACAGCCAGCAGGTGTTTGGTTGGTTGTTAAGCAAAAGTCACAAGGACATGAAGTGGACACACTGCTGTGCAGCATTATATTACAAATTTAATAGACTTCAGTCATCGCTAATAAATCACTGAATGATGCCAGGCTTGATGGTTCTCCTCTGGAGTTTTCTTTTTAGCCACGCTAGCAGCTGTTGGTCAGTTGATCCCCCACTTTGTTCCAGACTGAAATATCTCATTCACTATTGGATGGACTGTCATTACATTTTGATGCACTCATTGCACTCATCCACAGGCTTCTTCAACACCAAGAGATTGGACTGGTATCAAATTCAGTCATTCAATTAGACATTCATGTTCCCCAGAGGATGAACTGTAATCACTTTGAAGATCTCTGACTTCATTTACAGTCAAAGTTTTAATTTGTTCAATGCTGTAGTTCCTTTATCAAATACCTACCTTGGTTTTAGTGCTACATTGCAAATGTTAGCATGCTAACACATTAACCAATTTAATGTAATGCAGAATTAAGAGCATGGACGCTTTCACTGACAGGTGGGTGCTATTACAGATTGCTTGTTTGATCACCCAGGCTTAATGATCGTGTTTGCTGATTTTTGAATGAGCCAGATGGTTGAAGAGGCAGGACTGCCAACATGGCGGCGCCAGCACGACAGATTTTGATCTTTAAAATGGCTTTCTGGAGACCTGTGGGTGACATCACGCATACGCTGTCCATTCTTTATACTGTCGGTGCATTATACCTGCATGTTAGCGTGTGTGTGTTAGCTGATGCTAGCATTTTGCTCAAAGCGCTGCTATGTTTAAAGGAGCAGTGTCTAGAATTTGGTGATATCTAGCAGTGTAGCACTGATTACGACCACCTCGCCTCACCCTCTCCTTCTTGGGCTGAGGGAGAAACTATAGTGGTCACTATCTAGACTTGTAGAAACATGGTGGTTTAACATGGCAGACCCCATGGAAGAGGACCCATGGTGTTTGTAGATCTGTGTAGTCTCATTCTAAGCTAAACAGTCAAAAACATAACAATTGTTATTTTCAGGTGATTAAACACTAATGAGAATTATGAATTATGAATATTATGTTCTGTAAATAGAGCCCTTTAAATCTGACACACTGGACCTTTAAATACTAAAAAAAAACTAAAGAGTCAGTGTGGCTGCAGACTTGATTTCTTAAATTATAACATTTCATTTGGTCAGTGTATTCTTTTATATAGTGGAACAAAAGTGACAAGAGACATTTACAGGTCTTCTCCAAAACAGAAACCCACGTTCATGCAGCTTTTCTCCACCCCATTCGTTTATTTTTAGCACCTGAGAATTGATTTCTCATCCCGGTGTCACCTTTTCGAGAACCTGTGACATTCTTTTTGTTTGGAGCGGAGTTACACAGCAGGTTCAGTCTGTAAAACAACACAACAAGAGTAAGATAACAAGTAAGATAAGGTGTCAAAGAACTTGCAAGTACCCTCTCTTTCACACAAAATAAAACACAAGTTGTCAGTGTGATGGAAGTGATTTCATTGCCATTTCCACTGACACTGAATGTTTCTGTCAAATTGGAACAAAATGTGATTAAAAAATAAAACAGGTGTCTGATTCTTGGAAAGATGAAGCTGTTATATAACATTTCTTTTATCTTGATCATGTGGTACTAACCTAAACTCTGTCTAACCTTTGGACACTCCTACACACAGGTCTTTGTGTGTCTGCAGTCCTATTCCTGGTCTTAGCTTCATCTGCTCCAGTTAGCCAATTAGACGTCAGATTAACAGAAGGAGGAGAGTGAGCGAGGTGATTACAGAGGACACCTGCACCGTGACATGAACTGAGACAAAACAGATGACAGCTTATCATCAACGCTGAGACACAAACTGCTTTATAGAGAAAGGATCGATATATGAACAAGGTCATATTTAATGTCTCAAAGGTTATTCTCTCACCTGGGTGATATTTATCATTTAGAGGTGTGATGTAACTCTACCGACGCTCACACTTCTGTTCAACTTTACATTATTAGAGAAGTGTTATGATGTTATGAAGGTTTTGCCAATAAGAGGCTGCCCCCTAATGTTCACACACATAACAACATGTGCTGGAGCTGATCTTTGCAAATGACGTGTGAAGTCCAGCAATATTCTCGTTTTATTGTTTATATTAATAATATTTCCAGGCTTGATAATGTCATCTAAATCTCTCAAATTACAGTCTGGATTTGGATTAGAGGGATGCGATCAAAGATGGATTACAGAGCAGGCAAATGTCCTGGGACCCCTGCGTTTCCAGGAGCTCATATTGTGTGGTGTGTATTTGCAAATTTGCCTTGTAGAGCAGCTGTATATCAAAGTAATTACATTTTACCAAATAATGACAACCAGAAGTCAAACATGGGCCCCCAGCTCTGGCTTGTCCCAGGGTCCACTTCATGTGGACATGTTTAGAACCTTTGAGACACTTTATCACTATCATAAAAATGACAGAATTTCTGACAAGAGCTTTAGAAATCACAAGTTAAACAGATGAATTGTTATTGTTACATATTCACATCATCCTTCCATATAAGAACTGGCAACAAAACCATTTCCCTGCCCTGTAAGTGCATCTTAATTCAGCAGTATAGACAACAGTTTACCCACAAGATCATCTGTTATCTAAGTGTTTGTTGAGCCTCTCAGTCACCTTTTCTGCTGCCTGAATCAATCTGATTAAGCAGTAGTTGTTGATGTTCTTCAGCCTCATTTTGCTGAGCTTGTCGAAGTAAAAACATCAATTCAACAATGTAAAAATACTTCATTACAAGTAGTAAAAGTCCTGCATTCAAAATCCTGATTATGATTAAGTTCAAAAAGACTCAAAGTACTGTTCTGCACACAAATGGCCCACGTGACTTATGTATTATCTTACATCACATAAACAGATTGTTAATACTGAGGTTCACTGTAATTTTACTGTTATTCGTGATCATATATATGGATATATGATTAGTTTTTCATACTTTTCTTTGCTTTTTGTGAAATATTGGATAATTTTACGTCTTTTGGTGGCAAATATCAATTAAAAAAAAAACACATGAGAAGTTTGGTGGTGGAGCTGTCAACAACTCAGAGACATCTGAAATGTGAAAAGGGCCCAATCATGTCTTTTATTTTATAAGATTCTCATATTTTTAAAAGTAATGAAGTAAAACTGTAGTGGCAAACATGTAGTGTACAGTTGAGTTGAGTAAATGTGTTCAATGAGTTCAAAGAGTCTGCTGTTAGGTCCGAGTCCTAAATCTCAGTCAGATCAACAGAATAATTGAATGGACGTCAGTGGGATATCTGGTTAAACTGACATTCACATGTTAATGATTAAATACCTCGAGGTGGAGCAGAGAGGATGAAGGGAGATGAGGAGAGGAAGAGGGTGATTACACCAGAAAGATGAAGGACGTGGAGAAGGAAGGAGAGCTGCATGTGGTCAAAATTGCTGCTCCGGCCTCCATGTGATGAATGTGTTTGGTGATGTAACACATCAGAGAGTGATGGTACATTCAAGTGTCATTGAACTTTTCCAATCTGCTCCTCTCCGGACATGCTGCCAGAACACTACTTCTCATTGAGTCCGTTTAGGAAGCATGACGTGAAAAAAGAAAAAAACAGAGAGTTAAATCTACCTGATCCTGTCCGCTGATGAAACCAAAGGAAGCACATCATGTTTAAATAATGGGTTTATGGTCGTGACACAGCCCTCAGTCAAAGAATCTACTCCATCATTTCAGTGCTGGAGTGACTCCCAGTCCTGCAGCAGTTCACTCATTTCATGAAGTGTCACAGCTCTCAAAAGCTGCTTTCACGCCCTGAGGTCTGAATAGATCAGTTCCCAAAGCAATTTCTGCTCAGAATGTCCTCATACAGGAAATCAGTTTCATTCAGAAGATCTGGCAGAACTCCTTCAAGTGTGGAAGGACAGCGGCACAGTCAGCACGCAGAGAAAGAAGAGCGACAAATCATTCGTCAAACGCTGTTACTTGGATGGTGCTGTCATGTCACAGGCGGTCAGATGAGAACACATATCCAACAGAAGACTGGGCTCAAGATTTGTATGTGGGCGAGCTGAACACAAGACGTGATTTGAATTTTTGGTCTTCTTTTTACTTCTTTCAGAAGTTTGACTTCACTTTGTCTGCCTGTGTCTGTAGACTTCATCAAAAATTAGCATTAGATAATGCCTTATTTGCATATTTAAGCATAAAAGAGTTTAAATTTTGACCCTGTTCATCTGTCGTGTCAAATGTCTGAATTTTACAATCCATACCTTTAAAGGTCGTTTTCTCCAAATGATTTTTTCTCAGACTCTGAGCCACAGATCTCCACTTCAGCAGCACTTACACCCACCAAACCGTCCAGTTTGGGACTGATATGCACTAACACTAATCATGCTTAAACATTGTTTTAATTCATGTCAGAAGAGACAGCCAGGACTTTAACATTACATTACAAGTTTTCTCAAATTTGATGTTCAAATATGCAAATAATGCATTATCTAATTAAAAATGCACTTGTTTTCATACATTTCCTGAACAGAAATGTGACTATTGGTTAAATTCAGGTTAAATATTATTGTTTCATATTGTTGCCACATTTGAGTCAAAGGTTTTTACTGAGGGAATTGTCTAACAGCCATAAAAGACCTATTGTCTCCATGTTCTCATCAAATGTATGAATCTGAATCTGAATGATCTATGAACAAAGTCCTCTGTAAAAACCTTCAGAATATAGACAGGAACAAGACTGGACGGATTGGTGGGTGTAAGTGCTACTGTTCATTACTGAACACACTGGACATTTGTGGCTCAGAGTCTGAGAAAACGACCTTTAAAGATATGGACTGTAAAATTCAGACAGTTTGAGACACGACAGACGAACAGGGTGAAATTTAAACTCATATATCGACATGAAACTTCACCAGTTGATTACTTACATTAAGACAAGTATTTTTAGTTATATGGAGGTTTTATGTTTAAACATGTAAATGAGGTATTGCTGATATCTACAGACACAAACAAAGTGAAGTCAAATAAACACAGAAATGTAAAAAATCCATCAGAACCGGCATCTTTTTCAGCAATCTGAGCTACAGTGGCTCGTCTGTTGGATCAGACCACATGGGCCAGCCTTTGCCCCCCACGTCCATCAATGAGCCTTGGCTGTCTATGACGTCCATGACCACAGCTTTTCCTTCCTTGGACCACTTTTGATACAGACCACTGCAGACCGGAAACACCCCATAAGAGCTGCAGTTTTGGAGTTAGTCTGACCCAGTTGTCCGGCCATCACAATTTGGTTCTTGTCAGAGTTGCTCAAATTCTGACACTTGTCCATTTTTCTGCTTATAACATCAACTTTGAGGACAAAACATTCACCTGCTGCCTGATGTATCCCACCAACAAGGAGATAATCAGTGTTATTCACTTCATCTGTCAGTGGCTATAATGTTATGGCTGTTGTATATGTATGTATGGCTATATATAACATGTGCTGTATATACAGTCTATTTTAATTTTTGTTTGATTTTTGCCTAAAAGAATCCAATTTTAAAATATTTTAATTAATTTGTGTAATTGTGTGTAATTTGTGTAATTCCAGAACCTCTGTGTCCTCAGTGGTTCAGCTATGATCCTGATCCCGATAAAATGTAATACACAATAATGTTATGTCAAATCATATCGAGTTGTTGTTATTGCAAAGAAACACTTTGACCTTCTGTGTCCTCATCATTTACCTCAGTGTTGACTGTAAGGGAAATGACTGAGAGGTGAGATGTTTCTTGTGATATTTTGTACAATCTGGAATCACTTTTCCGTGTTTGGAGCTGATCTGCTGAATAATGGAGAGCCGGAGCAAAGTGACAGACCCAAATGGCAGCATCAGCTGTGTAGGAGGCCTATCCCGGTCTCAAGGGCAAAGAGGGGGGAGGGGTGGTGGTGGTGGTGGGGGGTGGAGGATGAGAGAGAGAGCATCTGTCTGCATGGTGACGTCACCCCGCCCCAGCCTGCTTGAAGCCTTCTCCTGTGCGTAATCCACCGCCCGCCCGTCCGCACTGTCCGGGAGGATGAATCCAAACACTTTGATTTGGTTTATCAAATCCGTCTCGAATATTAAACCAATTAACCAAGATCATTTCTGAGCATCAAGGGAGTTGGAAGAGGACACTGAAGACAGAATCGTCGAGAAGGAACTCCTTCTTTTTCTTTTTTTATTCCAGCAGAGATGTCTTTTTGTCCTGCATGAAAGGATCTGAGAGGAGGAGAGGAGTGGAGGAGAGGGATGGATCCTGGAGGAGATAATGCGACAAGGAGACGAGCAGCTCCGTGTTTCACTGCAGATATCGACGCTCTTCAGATTTAGACAATTCATTCGTGTTTTATTTCAAACGATGTCTTCTGAGAAGAGGCTGCCTTTGTGCGTAAAATAGACGGATGTAAGCTGCATCGAATATGACTTATTCCTACTGAAAATGATAGATTCATATATATATTTACATATTTCTCTTTTGCTGTATGTTTTGTGTTCTTATTGTTTGGCAGAATGTGGTTCAGGCTTTGCTGAGAGCATCCAGGCTAATGCTGCATGGCCCGGCCTACATACTGTAAGAATCTGCTCCATTTAATGTCGGGAGGGGGGGTGACAGGAAAAATCAAATCTCTTATATAACATTCCTGAGGGGACATTTTGTGTGTGTGTGTGTGTGTGTGTGTGTGTGTGTGTGCGCTTCTCAGTGTTGAGTTTAATGTGGCGTTATTGTTAGTTTATGATTTTTTATGTTTAATCATCAGTACAATATTTCAGCAGCAGGGACAATGTGTGTGCAGTCAGCGGTGTGTTTACAGTACTGCGGTGCCCGCAGGAGGTTTAGATTTAGTCAAAGCTGTCATTATATCATTTAATTCATTTATTAAGCTCATGATAACATTTTATTATCATCATTCTTAATAGATCAAATAATTTTAGTCGCGTTTTTCATGAAGATGATGACACTTTGTTCTTTGAAAAACGCCCTTTCCCCCCCCCTTTTTTTTTTTTAAGATTTTGATGCGCAAAATTCATCTTTCTCTCCGTGATGAAGTGATTGAGATGCTCCTGTTTCCATCTGTTTACATTCTGATAAGACTCCCATCAAATCTGGTCTTAGCCTCATTTACAGTAGATCCCTGCAGTCTACTCTGTAATGGCTGCCTGCTTGATGTGTCCTTGACATGTCATGAAAAACAGAGATGGAATATTATCCGTGAGATTTCTTTTTCATTTTTACTTCCGAGTTCTGTCTGTCAGAGCGGGCGGCTGTAAACAGTCGATGGCAGCCATAAATTACAGAGCGAAAGGAAGAAGATGAGGAGGTATATGTGTGACCTTTAAATACTGTCAGCGCTGTAGGTGTCTTTTGAAATAACTCTCTTAATTTTCTGTAAAATATCCTGATATAGATGATGCTGAGGCAGCTGTCATAGACATGCACTGCTGCATGAGAAAAACAGACAATTGATCCTGAACACATGTTTGCAATTTGGATATTCACTTGTGTTATTCGCAGCAATATGCAGGAACAGAGGAGATATACAGCATGTTTAACCTCTGCACCTTCTTCCTCAAGGTTATCGCCCCTGCCTCTCTTCCTCTGTGACTCTGGCTTCCTCTCTCAGTGTTCACAGTGGACCTTGATTTCAAATCAGTCAATTAAGGCACGCGGTGAATGCCAAGAGAGGAGCCTCGCTGCTCCAGGATGGCTGGAATTTGGCTGGGAATGTATTCAAATCTGCTGGGTATATATATGTGAGTGTGTGCTGTGTGTGTTTATGTACTGTAATATGTAAATCACAGCTAACTGTACCACAGTCTTCTGTAAAATGTCCAACATCCTTTCTTTTCTGTGCGAGGTTATTGTTCAGAAAAGCTGCTTCCAGCAGGGATGAATATCGTCACATGCCTGTGTAGAAGTAATATTTCTAATCATGTTTAAATATTTCCCCTCACTTGTTTGTCTTTTCTTCTGACCTCATTAAACCTCAGGATGTAATAAAGAACTGAAGTGGTAACTCTTTGCCTCAAAGTGGACTTGAATGCAAACATGAGCATAAAGCTCAGTTATTACACATTCAATGTTTTATATGTTGAATGTGCTGTGCATGAACAAACATACAGTGCTGGAAGATATTTTCAAATCCAAAAAAAAAAAATCCACTGGTCAAGTGAAAGTCCTGCATTCAGTAAAAGTACAAACAACAAAATGGACTCAAAGTATTAAAAATAAATATTTATTATGCAGAATAAATACTCTCATTATTGTATTATTGGATCAATATTATTAATGTATTAATATTTAAGCAGTTAATGTTGTAGTCAACGAAGCTGCTTCTTATACTGTTTATAATAATGCAGAACGTTTTATATGCTGATCATATGTTTTGTTCGTAAAATCTTCATCTTCAGGTATCCTGTGACTTTAGCTGTGAATACATATTTCTCTTTGAAATGTGCTGAAGTATAAAACAGCAAAGGTACCTCAGAACTGTACTTAAGTACAATACTTAGTTACTTTCCACCTCTGCAGCTACTGCACATATTCGTTCTGTTTGCTAAGAAGACACAAAGAACCATGAAATATGACATCAGTGAGAACAAATTGTCATAAAGCTCACCCTGTGAGATCACGCGAGGATCTGATGCAGTCAGATTCATCATAAAACTCCCACAACAGTAATCCAGATCAACTCATATACAGATCCATCAACACCAATCTCAGATACAGAAATAATAAATGAATGAAGTGGTTGGACTACTCAAGAAAAGACATCAATTAGTACATCAGTCAAATCAGGAAAAAGGTGACATGAACACACAAACATCATGCAGGACAGAACATTTAAATATATTAACAACATTTGATTTGTTTACTCATGATTGTATTTATATCAAAATACTAATAACATTTTTTTAAAGATATTTTTTTTTTTGGCCTTTTTCAAGCTTTATTGTATAGAGACAGCTGAAGAGTGACAGGAAATGTGGGGAGAAAGATAGAGAGATGGGGAATGACATGCAGCAAAGGGCCACAGGTCGGATTCGAACCCTGGACCTCTACAGCAAGGACTGAGCCTTGTACATGGGGCGGATGCTCTACCAACTGAGCTAAACAACACCCCATATCAAAATAATACCCTTTTCTACTCTGGTTATCTGGTTATATTTTATTTATATGATGTGTTCATGGACATAGACAAATAAAGCTTTTTTATTAAAGTGATGACATAATTGTAGTTGTCCAAACAGACGATTCAGGAAGTCAGCAACATTTCCTCTTCATTTTCATGTTTTTCAAAGTTTGATACATTCAACTATTTTTTAATTAATTAAATAATTAATTTACGTATTTAGCCTACCCTTATTGCTATAAATGAGGTGGACAAAATAATTGAAACACCTGTCATTAGGAGTTCATCAGCATCACAAACTGCAGCCTCTGAAACAAAGCTGTCTTGACATTATCCCACTCAGCGGCTGCAGAGCACAATGACCTGCTTCCCTCACCTGACTGTAAAACACTGAAGGTTGTGTGTGCACACACTGCATGAAACACTTCCATCAATGTGCGAGTCATTTACCTGAACCTGGGTCATAAGCTACTCAGCACCTAAAGGGATCTATCTTCAGTCCTGCACTGACGTAGTTCTCACTGCGAGGCCGGTCTGATGGTTTATATCGTCCATCAAGCCTCTTATAGGAGCCGCTGGGTGCCGGCTTTGGTCAGCAAACCGTTTACTGTAACTCACGATGATGCTGAACTGTTCCACAGCTGACTCTCATGCTGTTTTCACCACATTTTGCTGTGTGTACACAGTCACTGGTGCTCGGACCGCTTCTGTGTGCTCAGTGCATCCTTGAACTTTTGCAATGTCACCCCGTCTTCTGCAACAGAATTCTTGAAACTGATTCATTCTTGACGCACTGAGACGGTCCTGAACCTGATCCAGGAGTAGATCTAACTTTGTCATCCTTAACATCTCTCTGAGTCTCTGTGGACCTGGGTTCTTGCTCAGATTCAATTCAGTATCAATTTATCGAGCTGTCTTTGTCAAAATGGAACCACTTTTTCTCTTACTGATTGTGTCGAGCACCAAAACGCAGCCTGAACTCCAGAATAATTGAGGGTTTTGACTATAAATGTTTATATAACATTTGATATTATAACCCTTGATCCATCACAGAGGGGATCAGATCTCTCCTGAGGATTGTGTGGACCTGGACAGACCGGGTTTAACTGACATGTTCTGGACTCCTGCTAGTTTTGTTTCACCTGCTATGATATGATGAAATGAGGAATCATACCTGTTGTTTCCTTGTAAAGACATTAAATCTTTTGTGCTTTTGCACAGTTTTGGAGCTGTTTAGAGTTATATAGTATTTTATTGTATTGAGTTTATTGTACTGAATGAATGTTTCTGCAGGTTTTAAACATTTGTGAATAAATTCTTACTGTAATTCTAAAATTTGAATGAAGTGTTTTATGAATATGAAGTTTCCTGCATGTAAGAATTTGAGTTAATTGTTCTGGAATGCTCATTAGGAGACCACAACTAAACAAGCAAAGAACAATAAATAAGCTAAAGAATGACATCATGTTGAGTGAACATGATGAATAAGTAATCACAGTTGTGGTGTCTGAGTGCAGCGTATGTGTTTGGGTCTTAATTGGCACTTAGTTGCATTATGGAGACACTGTGGGCTGCTATTAAAATGCTGTCTGAGGGCAGCATATGGTTTGAACAGTGTGATGTCACATGACCTACATTTTGGGCTTCAATTGGCTGTTTTACATGAAGGATTCCTGCAAGTTGTGTCAGCTCATTGAGTTTGAAACACTCGAGTCATCAGGAGGAACTGTCACATGCAGCAGAAATGCTAATGGAGCAACATGGCATTAACTGTGGATTCACCAACAGCTTGTTTACGTCCAAACAACGTTATAAAAAGGCGAGCCGGCCTAATCTGACCCGGCTGGCTGTTAATCCTCAGAAATGATTAGACCTGCTGGCTGTCAGACAGGAAGTCACGTCAGCCATGCTTACTGTTTTAATGGAGGTTCAGGTTCTGTTCCAAAATCCTGTTTCGGGGTGACATTAACACTATAATGCACTTACACTTACAAACACACTCACACACACACACACACACACACACACACAGATTATGTAATCTGATGTTGTTTTTCTCTCTATTAATCCAGTTACATGCTCAAATGTATTTTAAAATGCACGTTTGTCGTTTTAATCCTCCAGCATCAGGCAGAATATATTTTATTTACATGTTATATAACAAAATGGTGAGACAACTGCAGCAGGACTATTTTTAAAGTGTGAAATGTGATTGCACCTTCTCCTCAGGGACCCTGTCAGTGGTGGCAGTCTACACTCACTTACAAACACAATAGAGACACGTTAATACCACACGTGAGCTTTGTATCTGACATGAAAGATTTTGTTTTTGATATAAAGTTAGTCAAAAAGAACACCAGAAGTTATCTTCTGATGGGTATGATTAAAGAAGTTAATGAAGACATTAAAATTCAATTAACAATGCTCAATTTAGAGCTGCAGTAAACAAATGTATCTATAGCTAACTATATATAGTTAGCTATAGATACATTTGTAATCATTTTTATTGTAACTTTTAATAATTTAGCTATAGCTAAATTATTAAAAGTTACAATAAAAACATCAATTGTTTGATAAGATGACTTTGCTTTTGCTAATACATCTAGGCATCCGTTTCTGTTATATGCTAAATATGTAAATAATTAAAGTTTTGAAAATAATGCAAATGAGCTCCAGACATCACTCAGAGATAAATGACACTTGGCTGTGGTTGCAAGGTAACAGTGTTTGTCCTCAGGGATGCAGGTAGCAGAGGAATCCTAGAATATGAGCCAGAGGAGCAACACCTGAGCAGGCCGAGGAGACGCCGGAGAGTATACAGCACCATCACGCTCACTTCTACAACTAACCTTTACGCTGAAGTCTGCAGCTACCTGGGTCTCTGTTCATCTCTCCAGCTGTTCAATAAAAACAGAAAATGCCAAAAAGAAAGAAAAAAAACAAACAAAAAATCTTAAAGAAGAAAAATAAAATGTTATCTCACAAACTTCCTCTAGTTATTGTTTCACTGTTTAGGTTCATTGTACAGTTTATCATTTGTTCTGGTCTGTTGTTATGTACACCACATATAGACACCTCTAAATGTTCCAAATGTGCCCGAAATATCAAATATAACTTTAATATAACTATATGTTGAGAGAAAAGTGAATGAATATGAGGACAAAAACGGTGTACCATGAGGAAACAGACTGTATGTGATATGTGGGTGCTTGTTAGCTGACCTGTAGGTGGCACAGCACGCTCACACAGTGACTGACCTCAGAGGCATTTTAAGGGCTTCAGTCAACACGGGAAACACACAGCTATTCATTATTGTCCTTTGTACAGTCTGCACATAAAAATAACATGAAAACAAACCAACCAGACAGTTTGTGTGTGGACCATGTCAAGAAATCATTAATATTATCTTAAATATGTTACAATAACAGCTCATACCAACTCTGTTCTGCATCATTTTGAAAAGGTGAATTCAGAGACGACAAAATGGGACACACGTTCTTAAGAACAAGCCTTTCTCTACAACCCTGTGGGGAAAATCACTCATTGCCACTTGCCATGGATGAAAGAGGCTTAAGATCAGGGAGGCGGGGATAAAAATAAGATAAAAAATAAGATTTTGTTGTAAAAAGTCTATTTGAACATGCATAGAGAAGCAATCTAGAAATTTTGTTCATCAAAATAATCTGCTTACTGTAATCTACCACTGACACTTTGAGTACTACTGCTGCTGGAACACTGCTGATACTGTTACTGCTGCCACAAATACTACCTCCATACAACTGCTACTATTATTTCTACTACTGCTGCTGCTGGTTTGAGTATTACTACAGTACCACTATATTTACAACAGTAGCCATGTTAATTTGATCGCTTATATTTTATAAACATTCAATATGAATGAAATATAACAGCACAGAGCAGCTAAAAGACAAGAGGATGTTTGAATCAATCATCCACTCTACCAAAGCAAGACCTGTTGATGCAATGTGCTGTTCAAACACTAGAGGGCGATGTTAATCTGACTCTCAACAAACATCTTGAAGATCATTTTAGAATAAATAATATTTCCTGATAAGACTTAAGTGGTCAAACAAGATAGAACAAACTCCTTTAAAGGAAGTCCATCCTGATGATTCGACTGTTGTGTAAAGATGATCAATGATCTTTGTTATGAAGACTTTCCTGACAACACTGGCTGTGTTTGTCTCTGTTTATTGTGACTAAAGACAGTTTATGACAAAAATGTGTTGACAGCACAGAAGACAACCAGTGACTACTTCCAATATATGTTAACTTTAAACTGAAAAACTTCCGATGATTTAATGTGAATCTATTCTGAGCGTCCTGATGATGAACTCACAGGAATGGTGATATGTTGTGGATAAATATAGAATTGCTCATAGGTCACACATCAAGTTATTAATGTGAAGATCTGCACATCTGGCTGCAGATGTGAGATGTCAGTGACTGCGTAGTGACTTCACATCTTCAAAGATAATGTTAATGTTTCCCACGGTTTATTTCTTCACCGTCATTTCCTACATGTATAATTTCATTGTTTCTCTCTGTCACCATAAAAAACATGAATCATAAAACATCAGAAGCAGAATTCTGCTACATGTTTCCGTGTGTGTGTGTGTGTGTGTGTGTGTGTGTGTGTGTGTCTATTTTTGGATCTTGTGAGTGTATTCTTAGAAAGTCAGAGACAAACACAGTGAGCAGCTCTATGATGGAAACTTTCCACCTGAATTTCCTCAAAGATTAAACACACAATCTACATCTACGTCATCTTCTCCCAAAGGTAGCTGGCGACGTCACATATGTCGCATTCATGTGTCATCGGAATCTATAGTATAGAGAAGGTTTAGTCACTGAAATAAGAGAGATAAGATTAAGAGAATTCTCAGAGAGATTGGACCGAGCTGTACTGGTATTTTATAAATACAGAGGTCAAGTTTAAGTAGTATTGTTGTTGAATAGTGATTCTAGTGGAAGATTTTTACTGTGAAGCAGCTGCGGGACGTTTTTTGACTGATGATAAGTTCAAAAACATCCAGAATAAAATGATCTTTGTCAAAGCGCACACAAACTCCACAAAAACAGAGTGAATCAGGACAAACACCCACCTGCGGATGAGCAACAAGAACAGTAACGCCTGACTACAACGAGACTTGAAATGACAGTAGCTCCTGCGCTCAACATAAGCAGTGACTGTATCGCTGTTTATCCCTCCTCCCCTCCTCTGTGACAGCCAGCTCACTGCCGCACCGTTAAACTAAAAAAACGAGCAGTTTAGCCGTCCTTGGTTGGATGACACACCTCGTCCCACCCACCGACAAACATGTTCATGTGCGCTCAACGTTGGCTCGTTTAAATATTTCCAACTGCACCTGAAGGCAGCGGGAGACAGGAGGTGGAGAGAGATAGAGAACAACAGAGAGAGAGAGAGAGAGAGAGAGAGAGAGAGAGAGGAGGGGGGAGATAGCAGGACCCAGCTAGCGCCTCAACTGAGAGCCTGTTTACCGCAAACTGAGCGATATTTAGCGGCACTGGCGCTACAGTTCAAACCAAACTGAAGCACTGAGCTTCAGCTCAGACATGACTCCACCAGCATTCCGTCGAGTGTGTGTTAAAACGACACAAATGTGTGCCGGTAGCTAGCTTAGGTTAAGACAAAAAGGGCATCTGTGTGTGTGTGTGTGTGTGTGTTTGCCCGGTCGTAATCTTCGGATGAGTTTCTGTGGAAACGTCTGTGAACCAGCACGGCTAAACCGTCCGCTGTCCAACCGACCCACCGGGTCCTGGTTCCAGTAAAAACAGAACCGAACAGAACCAGGGGAGGGAGGAGAGCCGCCAAAGAGTCGACATGAAATTCACAGAGCATCTCTCGGCTCACATCACCCCGGAGTGGAGGAAACAGTACATCCAGTATGAGGTGAGTTAGCTTCGTGTTAAACCTCCGCTAGCGTCGAGCTAGCTGACAGCTAACAGGGGCAGCCAATGGCGGTAGATGTTTTCAGCTTCATACAGCTCCAGAAACATTTACATATAACTGTGGGGTGACTTTCAGTCGTATGACGCTGTTATAAAACAGGAAGAGGTGACAGCTTTGTGTGTTACGCCCGCATATGAAGCAGCAGCTTACGGACCGACCGAGCTAGCAGACCGGACAGGCTAACACCAGGCTCTGCAGGTGAACGCCGCGGTCACATCCAGCTGTGAGCTGCTGTGTGCGGCCAGCCCGAGCCGTGTGTGAGCCCGTCCTCCTCTACAAGCTGCTTCTAACGAAACAAAAAGACATGGAGCTGACTCATCGTTTATTGAGCTGGTTAATCTTTGCGCCTGTTAACCCCGCTGTCTGTCTGTCCCCCCAAATGCTGACCCAGCTGGTGTTTTTAACATCAGGGGGGGAGGGAGGGAGGGAGGTCAGAGAGGTGCTGATAGCTCAGTTGTGCAACCTTTGGTCCATTAATGCTATTAAAACCTGCAGTCCAGCTCTTATCTTTATGATGCCTTCATTAGTGCACAGGGCTGATGGTGTAAACAAATTCTTAAAAAGTTCCATTAAACCCTGTACATCTGTGTCTGTGCATTGTGCATCATTGTTCCAAGGTTGTGTGTTGCAGCACAGTGTATTGGAACACGGTGCTCATCCTGAGAGAATGGCACATCTTATATAAGTCCTGTTAAAGCTACACCCAGCCTACAAGTGCCATTCAGAGCTGTAAGTACAGCTGCTGGACAAATTTGATTACAAGTAATAAATGTGCAGCCGGGTCCACAGTCATCTGGGTAATGTTAAAGGTACACTCCATTACACAGTGAGTTGGCACAGAGGGCCGATGTTGTTCATTAGGTGAAACTGTCACACTAATGAGGACAGCCGGTAACTGTACGTCAGTATGAACATAGGGTCGGGCTTTGACTGCAGTCTGTCCACGCATGCGATCATGTCTGTAGTTACAACCCGAGAGATGACTGAATGTGTCTGACACAACTTGTTTTTCACAAGCTACTAAACACAGGAGGTCTGAACGCAGCACGGTCAGGTTGAAAAGCCTAAACAGTGGCTGTGAACTGAAGCTAATCCAAGAAGTGCCAAAAACTGCAGTTCCTCAAACGTCCACTCGAGGCTGGCTCCAGAAGTGAGCCAGTCTCCATAAGTCCCCATGTTAAAATGTCCAACTTCACAGCAGAAATAAACATGTTTACAGCCTGGTACAAAAAACAGTTTTGGTCTCTATAGCTAATTTCCCCGTTCATGACAACTGTACTGAGGGTGAATTTTAATACAACTCCAACTACAACCTGTTCAAGTGATATTAAGACTTTGAGTTTAGAGACAGTTGGGTGCCATCACAGGTTCCAAGGTTCCAGGCTTCATTCACGTCCAGCTCTTTAGAAACCTGTGGGTGACATCAGTACGTCCATTTGTGTTTCTACAGTCTTCGACAAACATGTGAACACATCCATCCAAGTAGAGGCCCAGTGTAGTATACAGAACCACATGCTCTGCCATGTCTGTTTTGGAGTATCTTCAATCCATCATGGAGTAGTTCATTTTAAGGTACGAATAATCTCTGGTTGAGTACAGACCCTGGTTTGCAGAAACCTCAGCCAGCTTTCTGTTTCGGTCTTTGGTCAGTGATTCCTCACATCTGAGGTTATGTTTGGTGTTTCTGCTGGAAAAATGACTTAATGAATCTGTTCTTTAAAATAGTTGCTGATTAATTTTCTGTTGAGTATTGTCAACATTCTATTGGCTAATCAATTGATTGGCTAATAGTTTCAGCTCAAGGCAAAAGGTTTGATAAGATAAACGTTGGTCTTGGACCTTTTAGTGAATCCAGCTACTTTAGTTCAACCCAGGACCAGATCCAAAACTTGAATCATGAAGTTAACATACTGTTTCACACGATGGAGCATAGATCCTCTTGATATACAAACACTACATTTGTGTTTCTATGTTTTTACGTGTTGTCGTACTGCAGCTATCTTTATATTCTAAGCATCAGAGAATCCAGCCGTGTAATTTTTCATAGACTATGACCGATATGGCGGGAAGATGCACATCACTACGTCATACCTGCGTACTATCATCTGTTGCCTCGGTCCATGTCAATATGTGTGTAAATAAGATCTAAAGTTACATCAGGAGGTGTAATATTGGACTTTGTGGCTGGAATGCAGCGATTATGTTTCTGCTTCCAGGCGTTCTTTGTCCCCTCTCTGGACCTACGAGCAGCACTGTCTGCATTGTTTGGTGACAGTTGCTGCCGCGGTCTTGTAAGTCATCTCCTGTGCTCTGCATAGTCACAGTCTGCTCCAGCTCGGACTGACTGCAGCACATTCTTTCAGTCAATGTCACCGGCTTCTCCGCTGTACCCAAACCTGATGCGTTACGGCAGGAATTTCTATCAAGTGACTTAGAAACGACTTTGTAAAACCTTTTTAAATTATTTATTCATTAGCTCATTCATGCATTTGTCTGTTTTTCCAGTCAGTCTGAGGCAGAGCTAAGCTTCCTGGCTCAAAGTCAGAAGTAATCAGTCATCTCCTCTGCACTCTGACACATTGTTTTAGTTCTGTGTTCCCTTTGCAGCACAGGCACATTTAGCTCCCAGCCAAAGGTCTTTTCCTGCAGTTAAAAATGCAGTCCACAGAACAGCTTCAGCAGAGCTGTTCAGTGTTATATCAGCACGCCACCTTTTTAGAATTCTCCTCGAGCTCCAGAGAACCAACAATAACCAAAATCAGCTTCTGTGATTACCAAACCAAGAGGCCTCCGGTCAGCAAAGCCCCTGAAGCGCACAGCAGCCTGCAGCCTGTGGCTGTCGGATATTTCTCTTTACTCTGTTTGTTGAAATGACCTTGGTGTTTGTTTGAATTAACAAGACAATGAAGCAGGAAGGAAAATAAAGCACACATTAATATGTAATGTATTCAGAGACAGATGCCAGCTGTTTAGTCATTCTTGAATTGCAAGAAAGATGGCACATGGGTCCGAACAAATGTTGACTTTAACTGTGTGGATTCAGCCACGACAAGACCGAATCCGGTCAATTTTCAAAATAAAACATCCTGTGCAGACTCTAGATCATAAAAACAGACAAAATGGAAACAATTTAACTGAAATGAACCAAATCTGAGCAGGTTATCAAAGTCTGGCAGGCGAAACGTTTCGGAAACCCTTCTGGTGGGATATGAAGCCGCGCGGGGAACTGACCAAAACAGCGCTGTGGCTGCAACGTCACCGCGCCGTGCCCAATGGAATTTAGAGGTTACAAAGAGTACAAGGAGAATTTCTCCCTGTGGAGTCCTGCTGGTGGAAACCAGCACACACAAACATAACTCACTAAGTCAGTAGTTGTATTAGATGACCCGAAACAATCAGCGACATGTAACCATGACGAGTGTGTGGTGGCGGCTGAGGAGACGTGACCGTCGCAAAAAATCCTGTCCTATCCTACAATAGATGATGTTGGTACAACAGAGGATGGTACCGGACTATGACCTGCATGAGAACCCGAGGCTACTGAACTGTAGAAGCTGATGTCCTGAAAGATGGCAATAAAAAATAGGCTATAAAGTCTAAAAAAACTCTCTTTGGCAACGATGCTGATGATGATCTGGTGAGCAGAATATTAGTCTGTTTTAGTTACATCCTTTATTTTAGTTTATAGATCATCATAAAGTCCAGAACAGTCCAGTACAGGAGGACTGGTGAGCACCACAAATGATGAAGAATGAATCTGTTGAGGCTCGTTAGCTGCAGTGGTGTATTTAATAGAATCGTTGTTGATTGATTTTCTGTTGTCGTCCACTAATTATTCCAGCAGTAGTTGAAGCTCTGTGTAACCTGAGAGTGTGGTCCTGACCTGGACAAACACACTGTGGATCAGTGTTGTTATGCGGGTCATACCCAGCCTAATACACCTTTTGTAGGAGTGCGAGGGATGAGTTGAATTCTTATTTCCACAGCGGTTTCACATGGACTCTGGTTTCTTCCTGCTCCTGCAGTGTTTGGACGCAGACCAGATGAAAGCTTGTTGTTCCACCCAGCTGTAAATCTGGCCCTGGGCCTCGGTTTGTTTGAGTCCTGTGAAGATGTGGGACCCAGGCCCGTGAGGTTTGCAGAGCCATGCTGACCAAGGCTGCTACACGCATGTCATGTTTTCTCGTGGCTGCTGTGTCTGGGTCAGACACTTAGCAGGACAGTTAGATAAACAGAGGTGAACCCTGAGCTGTTATGATGTGATGTGTGCTCAACCAAACACTGTCAGCTCCTTTTGTTTTCATGCTGGCCTGGGCTGCTTCAAGCATGTCATGTTATATTATACTCCCGCCTTCAGCTCAGAGTATTGACGTTCTAACAGTGTGTAACTGGAGTTTTATCTGCAGAAATGTGTGAGATTCAGTGTGGACAATAGAGCAGACTCAGACTTTGTTTACCGACTGCATTTCCCAACGAACGTCTGTGACGGAAGCGGCTTTATTTGACCTGACAGATTCCTAGCATGGCCAGTAGACAGGAACTTTAAGATTATAAATGCCTCATGGTCATCTGTATGACTCAACAGACTCATTGACTGGCTAAAATAATCTGCTTGATGACTGCATGTCTCATGTACTCTGGGATGTGTGTGTTGGGGAGGTTTGTAGAGAGGTGTGAGAAGGACGAGCAAGACACAAAATGGGAGCAGTGAGTTCAGAAAGAAGCAAAGAGGGCAGAACAGTAGGGCTGCACCTACCCAGTTAATCTCTATAAACAGATATCTGCATGTGATATCCGACTGCAAAATGTCTCTCACATCAAGTGTAGAGGAAGTCTTGGCCCAGATATCCATAATCCAGCCCCAAAACATTTAAAGTGTTATCAGGCAGTAGCCGATGGGTTGTTATTGAGTAATGTTCCAATTATATTTTTGATTAATCAGTTGATTGTTTAGTCTATAAAATGTTGCTGAAAAACTGTCCATTACTGTTTTCCAGAACCCAAAGTGACATCTTCTGTCTCAACCAGTCTAAAACCAATGACAGTATAAAGAATGGTCAGCGCGTGACTGACGTCACCCACAGGTTTCTGAAGCGCCATTTTGAAGCTCAGAATCTGTGGCTCTGGCCGCCGCCATGTTGGCTGTCCTGCCTCCTCTGCCTCCCGGCTAATCTAAATATCAGCAAAAACCTCGTCATGAACGGGGAAATTAGCTAAAGAGAGCAGGCTGTAAACATGCTGTGAAGTGTGAACATTTTAACATGGGGACTTACGGAGACAGACTTGTTCTGTAGCCAGCCTCAGTGGCCACTCGAGGAATTACAGTTTTTGGCCCTTCTTCACTGGCTTCATTTCCCAGCCAAAGATAGACTTCATTTGAATGATGCTTGAGAAGCTGAGGCAGCAAATGTTGGACATTTTTGCTAAAATTATTATTGATAATCAAAATACGTCATCGCAGACTAATTGTTGCAGCTCTAGAGAAAAGTAATGGTGCATAGCATCAGTTACAGCACAGCTGCTGTTGTAAACACTGTGTCACATAACCACATATAATTGTAAATAGTTGTAATGAAGTTCATCCTTTAATCCACAGAACAAAGACGTGTCCAGAACCATTCCATGTTCTCAGGTAGAAGGTCACTTCATTCAAAGACATCATATAAGATCATTTTTATGCCTTCATCAGAGAGCTGACAGGAAATGATGCGCAGTAACATGCAGCAAAGATCCTCGTCCAGATTTGAACAGAGACATTGTGGTTCACGGTCGACATCTTTAACCTCTGAGTCCCCGGGGTTCCCCCAACAACATGACACAGTTTGAACAGTTCCAGTGAGAACATGTTCCCCTTCACAGGCAAAGTTCCTTCATCACTGTCAGGTTGTTGTTTCTGAAAAGTACTGTGTTGTCGTGAAGCACTAACCATTCATGTTTCTGTAGCTCTAATTCCTCTGTTTTATTTTTGATTCTTTTGTTCAGAATTTCTAAATCCAGTTATCAGTCTGATTTTTACTGACACTAAACTGACACTCGTTTCAAAGTCTGTATTCTTTTCGACCTCACGCTTTTTAGCAACAAGGAAGTGCTCTGACTCTGTTGTTTTGTCTTTTGACTTCCTTCCTACACCAGAAGCTGGATTGTGTCGCACCCGCCTCCCTTTTTTACCAAATATCTGAGCAGTTTTCAGATGTAACACATAATATGAAAGACTCCCAAAGCCGGAGGAACATAAGACTTTCTTTTACATCAAAACCACCACCATAGCTGCACTCAATAGGTCAGTGTTCCTGCACAGCTCTGGGATCAGTCACGGTGAACACAGTGTGTTGGTATTTGTGCTTTATCATGTGTTTACAACAATAACAGAAGTCGTCTGAGTGTGGCTGTTTGAAACATGTGCTAATGTATTATTTCTTCATCCAAAACACGGTGGGAGTCAGCTGGTTAGTTCCTTTATTACACAAACTTTTCAGATTGGTTCATTGTTGTGTAACCAGCTGATTATGATGAAAATACATGTTAGAAATCTGATTATTTGGATGATAAATGAATAATTCAAAAGATTCCAGACAAAGCAAAGATCAGCAGATTTAGTGAAGAATGCAAATAATGTTAATAACCTTCATCATCGTCATCATCATACCAGTTATGTTATGATTCCAGAAAGTGTTTCACAGTAACACAAGGTAAGCTTGTTGATATAGTCAGTAGTTAAATGACATAGTACAGTGTTAAGCTGACATGCTAGTTAACACTGTAGGTGACTGATAGGTGTGGTGGAGGTGGTGTCACTGACATTACAGAGAATGGACGGTGGATGCGTGATGTCATCCACAGGTTTCTGAAGAGCCATTTTGAAGCTCAAAATATGCAGCTCTCACTGCCACCATGTTTGTAGTCCTGCTTCTTCTGCCTCCTGGGTAATCTTGCTGACCATTGGCGGACCTGAGGTGGGCTGAGAGACGCCAGGGTGGTCAAACAAGCCATCTGTAATGATACCTACCCATCAAAGTGTCCACGCTCTTAATTCTGCATAACTTTAAGTCTTAATATAATTTGAACAGGTGAGTTGTATTAAAATTCACCCTCAGTACAGTTGTCATGAACGGGGAAATTAGCTATAGAGACCAAAACTGTTTTTTGTACCACGCTGTAAACATGTTTATTTCTGCTGTGAAGTTGGACATTTTAACATGGGGACTTATGGAGACTGACTCACTTCTGGAGCCAGCGTCGAATGGACGTTTGAGGAACTGCAGTTTTTGGCACTCCTGCATTGGCTTCACTTCGCAGACACGGAAGTTGCTGCTTGGGTGGTGTCCTAAATGTGGACATGTGTTCCTGACTTTGACAAATGTATAGTAGTGTGTGTGAACCAATCAGGACAGAGACTTGTGGCCTGTATGTAAACAACGACAACCAGAATTTAAAAGACAAAACGGCAAGCAGTACCAATGAACCAATGGAAAGGCATGAAGTCATAGACTTTTTAAATTGAACAAAATCTAAAAATATCGTCAGAGCCATCAGTGATTAAGATAGCTTCACTCTGCCAGTAAATCAGCAATCTGAACGATAAATCTACCACAAAAACACTTCCTTACTACTTTAGTGTTGTTGTTTTTTTTTCCTTTGTCATCTGGAAGCTTTGTAAGTTTCTCAGCTTCTGTTAATATCTCTGCAGCTGTGGTCATTGCATTTTCATTGACTCAAGAAAGAAACATGCTGAAACTTCAACTTTTAACTTTCTTTTTTTTTTTTTTTTTTTTTTTTTAAAATTAAAATTAATTAAAAAAAATAAAAAAAAGGCGGGGGGAAAAAAGGGGGAGGCCTTTTTTTTTTGAACGTCCATATGCCTTTGGCCTGAGGTGTTCTTTTTGTTCTTTTGAAGATAAGCTCCTCGGTTTTGTCTTAGTCAACAGAACGCTGCTATTGAGGTCTGTGCACAGCAGCAGCAGCAGCCGTGTTGGAAACTCCGAGCCGCAGCAGCCTTCGTTCATGGGAAGTTAGTTTGCTGATGGTTGCTGGTTTCAGTTGGATTGACGAATGGAGCAGCTGACAGAAAAATAAGGGTGAATCAACAATCCTCTGTTTTTACTGGCCGTCATAACTCCAAGTCGGCAGATTTTTAGAGAAGGGTCTCTGAAACAACACTGACTCTTCATTAAACGCTGTTTGGTTCATCTTCATGTTATTATGTGAATAATACTGTCTAAAGTAAAAGTCAAGGAACATAGTTACATTGCATAATAGTAGTAGTATGAGTTTCTACAGTAGCCCAGAACAGACAAATTCAACACTGGCTCTAAACAGGATTTTTTTGTAGTTTCCCCTAAAAGCTAGGAAGGTTATGGTGAGGCGAGGGGTTGCAGTCAGCAACTACAGCATTAGATGCTGCTTCTACAAATGACATGAAGACTAAGCAGCTGACAGCCAACAGTGGTAGCTAACTTTTGACAACAGTTGATATTTCGTCCTCGTACTGAACTCGAGCTGAACTCACACTGTGCCACACTGTGGGATTAACAAGCTGTCACCATGCTCCCAAACAGTGGAGTTCATACCTGGCTTCCACTGTTTACACTTGGCAGCTGCTTTCTGTTTTGCCTCGTCAATATGATATTCACAAGTGACTTATGGACATCTGAAACCTGGTAAATATGACATGGCTATGTGATATTTATCCACTCCACTCGATGAGTGCAACGTGAAACAGTTGAGCGGCACGCAGTAGATTGTTGGATCGAGCACAGCCACTGTTACTATCCTCCAAACTCAGGCTGGTGGGACATATTCAGGCTCAGTGCCGTCTTTGCCGTGTGTTTTAGTCCAGTTGGTGATCCACAGTAATGCAGAGAATATGGGCATGGAAGACAGCTGCTGATTCTGCTGGCCTTTTTTTTTATCTGACTGGAATGAAAAGAATAAAATGTAGGGGAATATATAAGGCCAGATGAAGACCGACTGAAGAACATGTCCATAGAAGGAGAATAACTGAAGACAGAGGAGTGAGATTAAAAGAGAGAAGAGCAGAGCATCTGACATTTCTAAAGGCTTTGCCGTCATAATCCCCACACAAACTCTAATTAAACCTCTGTCTCTGACCAAAGGGAAACATATGGAGAGCAAGAAAGAGTCTTAACACTGACGGACTGAGAAAGACAGAAGGAAGAGAGGAAACTGGTAAAAAGGTCAGAGGGATGTGAAAGACCCGGATTGAGTGCTGATGGCTTTAGTTCCCACCTGACTGGTATTAGAGGATCACACACATGCATGGATCACATGCCTGCGCCTCCTTTGACTTCCCATAGCTGTTCCCCTGTCCTGCGAGTCCAGCCTTCAGAAGACGTCCTCTGACTCTGTCACTGACGGCCGCAGTTAGCAATGTCCCAGAAGGGCCTTCAGGCTGCAGCTGTAGTTATACTGCACACGATGCTTAAGATATGAGAGCATAGTAAGAGCAAGACGGTGAGAAGAGTTCCAGTCAGTAAAGTATTTTGCATGAGGCTACTGTCTGTGGATAAACAGGTGTTTCAGCCTCTTTATGACTTCTATATGACTGTGCTACAACAGCTACAAAGATAAGATAAGATAGACTTTATTGATCCAACACCAGGGATCACTTGTTACAGCAGCTCCAGAGACACAAGACAGATCAGAAAAATACTCATAAATAAAAATCAAATAGAAAAATCAAAGCTTATCTTTACCAGAAATAAAAAAATAAAAATAGGACTTATGAACACTATATCTGACTTTTCTTATCAGAAAAGACTTGCTGTATTCTCTATGGTTGCAGACGTTAAGCTCAGGGTGAAAACTACAAGCATGCTTCCTTAAATTTGTTCTATTAATAAAGTATTTCATTGTTGTGAGGCAGATTTTACAAACAGCATGCGTCCCGCTCGGTTTGTGCTTCCCCATTGAGTACATGAAATCTGAAATGTGCCCAGAGATCTGCTTAAAACTGCTGGATGCATATTTGTTACTCGCTACTGATCTCTGCCTCACTTTGCCATTAGCGTTGGTTAGCCAAAGGTGCTCCGTCACCCACAATTCAATGCAAGAGAGTAAGGTTGCAACATAACGTAACATAATGTAACATTACGCATCTTTATGCATGGAATTGTTGACACACAACTACAAACACTCAACGATTTGGTCTGAATCCAGCTGAGGCCCAAATTACTGGTCTCCAAAGTGAAATCAGATTTTGTGATCTTAAGACTGTAAAATGTCACCACACTTTGCTGCATTAAATAATGCAAAACGTGCAATCTTAGGTGAAGTAAAATCGATCTTTGACCAAAGAAAGAGATCACAAACCGTGTCCGTTAACAGAAAAGCTTCTGCAGTTTCACTCCGACCTCAGAAGTCAGTGTGAGAACTCAGTGGGACTGAGGAAGGCATGCACTGCATTTGACCCACTCGACTTTTAGGAGCAGTGTGAAGGCGCGGTGGTCAGAGGGCAGATCCCAGAGTATTCCTGATAGCTAACACACACACACGTGTGTGTTTGGTGTGCATGCAGCAGGAGAACCCTGGAAGAACCCCACACAGTTCTCCAGGAGAACATACAGTGTTCACAGAAAGGGAACAAGACTTACAGCAATCATACATAAACCACTGGACAATATTGACAATATTTCTTCATATATTTCACAATAATAATGATAATACCAGCTTTTTTTCTTCCATCCACCAAATGGTCTTTACCCCATTTAAACCTCAAATGTGTGTTCACACATACTGAGCTGAACAAATGTGTCAAACAGCAGAAAATGAATCAGCAGCTCTGTAGATGAGTTGTTTTCAAGTCAAAATATCAAACACATATTCTGTTTCTGATGTGAAAATCTTTGGGTCTGTTGTTTGGACAGAATCTGGTGCATCATGTTGGGTTGAGGGATTTTATGATGACACTATTTTCTGATGTTTTATGGAATTAATGAGGAATATAATTGGCAGATTAATGGATGATAAAAAATAATTGTTAGTTTCAGACATAAACTCATAACTCAAGAACATAACGATGATTTTCAAGCCGATATCTCTGTTGATGAAATTTCCGTTTTTGGAGCGCTGAAATGTTCAATTTGCATATTATTAAGATAAATGAATTATCTTGAAATGAATCCTGAAGGCACAGTCAATCATCCAATCTCAAACACCAAATCCAAAGCACAGGTCAGAATTTCATCTTCACGCCTTTAAACACACAAACAGTCACAAAATGAAGCTCGTCTTTTATTAGTTTCAGATCTCTTTGCATAATTAAAACCATCATATGTTTTTTGTTTTTTTACCTGTGAGAAAATGATGACGTTAAAGCCCGTCGTAGTTTAAAGAGCTGCTCGGTCAGATGGAAACACTGAGTGAATCCGCTGGTTGAGCTTTTAGTTTGCGTCATTTGTGCGTCACAAAACGTGACATCACCATTCTGCAACAAACATATCTCCAACCCGGCAGCTCTGAGGATTTTTGGGGGCACCCTTTGCTCTCTTCTATAACGCCCTTGACATTTAAAAAAACGCCTCCTCCTACACATCTTCTCCACAACACCTTCACGAGGCACGCTCCATACGAGCACGGAAATAAGGAGAATCCCTCGATGTGAGGTATCCACAGGACACAAATGCAAACATAATCCAGTTATGACTCATATAATCCTTCTGACAGTTTGGTGTCAAGATATAAAGTGGTTGTCTCCTTGTGGGTGGGGGTGAGGGAAAAAGGGAGAGGGAGAGAAATGTATAAAAGAGATTAGGCAAAGTAGAAAGGAAGAGAGCGTGCAGAGAGAGGGATGATAACATGATGTAAATAAACGGATAGAAGGAGGGAGAGGAGAGACGGGGAAAGAGACAGCCAATGGGATTATTGAGGAAAACTGATAAAGTAAACAAAGAGGGATGGAATCTACACGGTCAGTCCCACAGATCTGTGGTCAGCTGCTGTGGTGCAACAGTCTGTCTGAGGTGATAACCACAAGTCATGTGTCTGGATGGAGGTGGAGGAGAACATACATGGACTGAGAACAGAGAGGGAGGTGGAGAAGGAAAAGGACAGAGGATAAGCAGAGCTGCCCTCCTTCCTCTTTTGTTTTGGAAACTTGCACCTTAGCACATGCTGAGCCAGCCACACACACACACTCACACTCAAACACACACATACTCCTGTGGTCTCAGGAGAAGTGTGGGAACGAGCGAGGTTTTGCAGTTATCACGTGAATCAGTGTGTGTCTGTGTATTTGTGTGTGTCTGTTTGCTGCAGGATATTAGATTGGCTAACAAAGCGCTCTGTCACCATAAATGATGTTAAAAGAGACAAACGTGCAGCCATGTTTCATGGCTAGAAGGTCATTGGGACTCACTTTACAGGTGAAGACGGCTGACTGCAAGAACGTCTTCAGTGCATCTTTGCTCGTAATGATTCTACAAGTCTGAACTGGTGGAGAGCACTGTCTAACATGTCAGTCCAAAATGTCCCATAGGTGTTCAGTTGGGTTGAGATGTGGTGACTGTGAAGGTCAGAGCATGTGACATCATTTTCATACTTATCAAACCACTCAGACATCTGCATTTCACTTCATATTAACAATCTCAACCTTTATAAGGAACTAGTGGAGTCACAATATTGATTTTATTTTGAAAAGCTTCAATTTTCTAGTGGTGAAATCAAAAGTGATGATTCAGTGATTCAGAACTTTTAGCATGTTAGCTGTTGTTGTAAAGTCCCCTGTTTTTGTTGTTAACGCTTTGTTCCCTATTAGTTATTATTAATTAAATGAATTATTTCAATTCTATCACACTTGATGCCATTTAGCTGTCATTTTAAAGAAGAATTTAAAGTATAAATGGCCGTTGTTAGCATTTAAAACCAATCAGCTGTTATGAAGTGTTGATAGACTAACTGACCACAGCATGTTTTTAGAATGAAATTATTGTTTTAAGAAAAATATGACAAAAGATTTACAAATACAGATGGACACCAAATTCTACCAAAAATAGAATCAAAGAAAAGAATAAAAAAGAAAATGATGATGAAAATGATTGTGGTTAAATCAGCTTCATAAGACTTTATCAATAATGTATTTTATATCACAGTTTTGATTTTCAAATGATTTATTGTTTGACCTTTTAATTTAGACGCTGCTGATTGAGTCTGTTTCAAAGACAGTGACATTAAAAGCAGAGATATTGACAGTAGTCCATGGAAACAACAACATAATAATAACAATAATAATAATAGTTAGAATCATGATGTGTACAGTGATTTCCTGCTTATGTAATTCCCTGTCTGTCTGCTTGTTTCCCACACACTGTTGGGAAGCGTGGAGTGAGCATGGGTCCCTGGTGGAGAAGTGGTATCAGAGAGAAACATGAGGCCTGACGAGGGACCTGTGTTTGTGCTCTGCTCATGCGCACATTTGGGTCTGTGTGAAAAGAAGCTGTTTTTGTTGGCGGCGAAGGAAAATAACGGCGAGGGCCGAGGAGCTGATGGGAATGTTAACTGAAACAAATGGGACTCACAGCGGAAGCCTTAACTCTTCTTTAGAAACTCCTCTACCTGCTGAGGTGTTCATCTCTCAGGTTACAGTGGCAAACAGTTTAGTATTGATCCTGAATTCTTCCTCACATTATAGCTGTGTTTTTATAGTCAGTCAATGGAAACACAATACTTACTCTTACTCTTATATTTCTCTTATCTGATTGGTTATAGCTGAAGTGTAAATCTTGCAGCCTTCTTATTGATTTCTTTGCTGTGTTTTTGCCCTGTGTTGTTGTTGTTGTTGTTTACATGGCTGTAGTGGTGAGTGTACAGCGAGTACAGGCTGTGTGGGCTATAGCATGACCTTGACTCGCTCTGCTGTTTGCTGCAGAAGCTGTCTCTTGCTGCTCTCTGACTGGTGTGCAGGCAGACTGGCACACAGTGAGGCCTTTGTGGTCTTGCGCTCTGCTGGCATTCTGAAACACTGACTTAACTGACTGACCGCTCCACTATCTAACCCCTCGAGCGAGAGCGGATGAAAGAGGGCGACTGTCCCGCCGTCCTACTAGCACTCACTGAGACTTGAATGATGTCGTCTAGTTGGACTACTCAGCGAGCTGCAGCGGACACACACTCTGCAGATCTACTCACACAGAGACTGACTGACATCATCAACACGGCATTATTAAATGATGGCGGGAGAGCACGAAAGGCAAAACGGTCCAAATGCATCAGCGCGCCAACACACGTCTGCCACATAATTGTCAAAAAACTGGCAACTCCAGTTGAAGTTCTGTCCGGTCGTGTTTGGCCGGACAGTTCAGTCCTGTAAAAGGTGCTGTGACGTCATTTGTTTTAGAATATTAGCTGCACTGTGATAAGTACATTCATCCAACTACATGTCCAATAAGGCAAGTGACCTTTGCATCTTAGGCTAGCTCCACACGAAGGCGAGTAACTGAGAGCGTTCCTGTGGTGATATTAAAGTCATAGCTGCAGTGTTATAAACAGTATGGATGTCTGACACATTGATAAGGTCTCATGGTGTTCATCGGTCGTGTCACTCAAGCAGCTAAGAAGGCCGTCTCGTGTCAGACATTTCAGCTTTGGAGCTTTGACATTCAGACTTGGCTTTTAGGTAATGGTGGACTACCAGTTCAACTTTTGTGACGGCAGGCTTCTGTACTATTTAAAGAGCGGGCTGTTTGACTGGTTAACCCATGTTCAGGCTAACTGCATCCACAGTCCTCCACCCTGTTTAACTGACCATGAACGAGACACTTCCTGTTTCCTCCACTCTCCTTCACCCGTGATCCTCCTCCTCCTCTTGGTTTTGTTCATCTGACTTTACTCTTCATATTGAAACTGCTGCCACTGCTATAGTAACCTGTTCTGTCGATACCTGAACCAATCAAGAGCATGATAACAAAAGTCTGATTTTATATTGACAGTTTGTCTGTTAATGGAGAATATAATTGTTTGTCAGTTGATCAATCGGATCGGATTGATATGATGCAACAGGCCTAACATTAGAGTTGTTTCAGATACCAGTATTGGAAATGTATCAAATGTGGGATCCGGTCTCTGTGAGTCCATGTGTCTGTGCACCAGTCCCCTAGATGGTGAAGTCATGACAGTGTTCAGTATTTTTGTGTCATATGTAGGTCAACACGGGGTCAACAGTACAATGAAATGTGTTAGACGAGAAAAACAGGTCAGCTCAAGCTGCAAAAACAACACTCGACATAAAAGATAAAAATAAGCCAGAGAAATAAAATCGAATAAATGACATTCTTAAGTCAAAGCTGGGGTGATTATAATGTATAATATGATGTATAAACACTGTATACATGAGAAAGGTGTGAAATGATTATGTGCAAAAAGTGTATACAGAAGTACTGCAAAAGTATCAGAACCAGTCCTACGCTGACTTCTGATTGTTTTACCCTGACCAAGCTAACAAACCTAAACCAACAAAGGCAACTAGCCAATCACCGGCAGGGTAGAGGGGGTCATGTGAGCTGTGCTTCCACTGGACACACACCTACTGCTGTAGAGCTGCGATGATGTCAGGTTGTGTGACATTAGCCAGAGCTTTCTAAATGTTAGCAATGTGACTGACTGCCAAACATGATAATAAAAGAAAGTTCTCCGGCGTTCTTTCTGTGTGTGTGTGTGTGTGTGTGTGTGTGTGTGTGTGTGTGTGTGTGTTCATGTTTTATAAAGGCTTCAACCTGAGCTAGCTGCAAACAGCTATTAAAAAAATAATGATATATTTTGATGTTATATTTATCCTGAGATTGGCACTTTGGATCAGCAGATATCAGTATTGGGAAGAAAAAAATGGCGTAACATCTCTACTTAACATTGACGGTACATTAAAGAGCAGACTGAATGTTTCATGTGATTGTCTAACATTTCATAATTTCTCTCTCGTGTCTGCAGGCTTTCAAAGAGATGCTTTATGCTGCTCAGGACCAGGCCCCATCTATTGAAGGTATTTCACACACACACACACGCACGCACACACACACACACACACACACACACACACACACACACACACACACAATAAGGTCTTCTCCATTATTAGTTGGCTGACGGCCTCTGAGCAGCGATTACAAGGAGTGTGGAGCTGCTGCTGGGGCTGAAAACAGGAAGTTGCATTGGACAAGGAAATGATCAGGAACCTTATGTGAACCACATTCAGACGTGCCTTCTTTAAATGTTCTTTCTTGAAGGAACAGGCCAGTGATTTCACATCAGACCAGTAAATCCTGTGTGTGCTCACAACTTACCATTTCTGAGATCCAATATCACTGCCTTCCAGGAGATTTGGTGCACTGTCGGAATCAGGTCACGGAGCCTTGGAACATAGCTAATGCATCACAGTGAAACACACGTCCACACTGGTTTGGATTCAACTTATTTAATTTAGAGTTTTGATTTAAATCGTGTGAGTGATCTGTCAGTCCTTCCTGGTGGTGTGTTCACGTGCTGAAGTGAAAGTCTGACATCAGAGTTCTGCCTCTGCAAGTTATGGTGGCGACACACCAGAGAGTGCAGCAACGCTCTGACTAGAAAATGTCCGACAAAGACAAAGGCGTGCGTCCCTCACCTGTCCATGGGCGGAACATCTGTCCATCTGAACATCCGAACGTTGAAAGATCTAAGCAGCTGAGTCTTTGGCGCACCTCTGGAGCTCGACTACATTGCAGTCATCTCCTTTGTGGAGTGAAGACCTTAACGAGAATCATCGGCGTATTCATTCAAGTTATTATACATGCTTTGTGCCCAACTACATGTTACCATAGCAACAGTACTAATGCTGAATAAGTGTGGAGTTGTGCTGTAGAAAACAATGCGCTGCCTCTCCTGGCGCGTGCAGTTCTTTACCTCCAGCTCCTCAGTTTGCTTTTTATGTGGAGCTACCTCATCCTGCATTATTGCTTAATTATGTGTCTTTGTAAAAAAATCCACTAACAATAGCCACAGTATGACCAAAATTTAAGGCCTCTGAAAGAGTCTTAAAATGTCTTAAAACCAGTTATCAGAGGCCTTATTTTTCATCATGTAATGACAGGCCTCGCCGTGCCCCTGCACTGCACCCTCTCACAGCAATACAAAACAGCATGACGCCCAATATGTCTTTTTCCGGTATCTTTCCTTTCATCTTACTTTGACAAAATTGAGTTTTACCACTTGAAGGACCTATTTTAAGTCCGAGACATGATGCAGAAGAACATAAACTCCAGAACAAATCACAAAACAATGTCATGTTTGTGCGGGAGCATCAAAACAACACAAGCCTACCAAACATGCTAAGCTCAGCCTCGCACTGTAATTAGGTTCACTCGTAGATCTGCCTGCTGCCTATCGATCTGATGGCTGTATGTGTTACTAGTTTTCATGAGGGGCTCATCAGACTCAGATCTCTGACCCACTTTACACTAGGGATCGACCGATATGGATTTTTCAGGGCCGATACCGATTATTAATAACCAAGCGAAACCGATAGCCGATATGTAGAACCGATATTTATTTGCAGTAATAAATGTAAAAAATGGCCTTAACTTTTTGTAAAGTTAAGGCCATTGGTGGCTGGAACCTTGGCTCACTACATTCATTTTATAGATTTAATAGTTACTTTTCAGATTAAAATTTTACATAAAACAGCATAATGAGTAAATAAAGACACAACTTTCAGTTTTTCAATTATAGTTCCTTATGTATTATTATATTTATTTATTTATTTATTTAGAGAAATGAAGTCATATTCGGAATCTCAGAACATTAAATGTACACTCTTGTGCTTAGAACTGTATGTCATATTACATAAATAAGAATAAGGCACTTGGCAATTGTAAATGCAAACAATAAAGGCTACTTTACACACGTGAGTTGTAGACGCGACGGTAAATTTATTGATTGAAAAAAACTCGACGTGTGCTCGCTGCTTGACTCATTGAAATGGCCCATCATTTCCCTGGACTTTACGAGTGACCGGCAAACAGACGAATATTTAACATCTATTCTGTGTGATCATAGTGTAGTGAGAGCATGAGCGCTGAGGGAGAGGCAACTGAAAACAAACAAGGACACGTTAGCGTGTGGTGTTAAACTTATAGGCTATAATCACCTCGGGTGTTGTTTATTGATAAACCGGGAGCCGCCCCACGGGCTGAGACATGTTAGAGGATTAATTATTCCCACAAAGTAATGATAACCGTAAGGGTCTCCTATTATTATTGTGCGTCTGGCCCCAGCTCTAAAGCGGTCGCGGCAATTATAATGTAGCGGTGGGCCATCATTAAATAGTCTACCCCGTGTTGAAGTTGTGAAAAGTTTAATCTCAAGAGCCAAACTGCAGGTTTTCCTCCCTTATACTTGCTACAAGCAGTGGCACTGCATGTAGAAGCTTCTGTGTTGATTGATTGGCTACTTGGCACAAGTGAGACAGCCAATCAGTGAGGGCTGTGGGCGGGACATTGTTACACAGCCAAGAGAGTGGTGACTTCAGGCAGAGACGGCTGCATCAGAGCCAAAGGAGCGCGTTTTAAAATACATTAATTAATTTTATCGGTTATCGGTGAAAAAAACGGCCGATGCCGATGATCGCAAAAATGCAGAATATCGGCCGATATTATCGGCCAGGCCGATAATTGGTCGATCCCTACTTTACACACACACACAAGTTGAGAGAGAGCTGGTGACATTTAGTTTCCCACTCGGACTGGTCAGCAGCTACTGTTCTGTAAATCACAATATGTTTTTAAGCCCTAACTAAGAATCACAGTATTAGACATTGTTCAGACTGACGGCTCAAATTCAATTTTGGCAGATCTAAATTGCAACCAGATTGATTTTAGGAAAGTCTAGACTGCAAAAATCTGCATGAAAACTGCATCCAACCCAGATTTATGCGTCTCAATCTGGAGATGAAATCAGATTTTCAAGTGTCTTTTGAGACACTCGAACTACAACACACGACATTGTACATAGTTACTGGCGCCTACATCATCACCACAGCAGTCCACACTGATAGGTTGGTCATGTCTGGACACACAAATCCGATCTGATCACTTGCAAATAACAGTGCAGACAGTCGATCTTAAATATCTGATTTTAGAAACAAATCTGATTTGCCTGAACAAAGAGAAAATGAGTGAAAAGTGGTGGTTGTTTGTGCCATGTGTACAGCACAGTAAGGACAGCCGATTATACAACTTTCAAAATATTCTGCTGCTCTGTGAAATACTTTATTGAAGATCTCAAATCACTGTTGAATTCGATTCAAGAATTAACTGACATCGATAGGACACTGTAGGAGGAGGTAGGATACAGTTGAGACAGCTGTGATGAAATATGTGACTAAAACGGTTAAACGGGTTCGTTACCTTGATGACATGTTGAAAGTTTGTTTTCCCCTAAGCTCAAGTCAGCACATGTCCTCTGCTGCTTTTCAGCTAATTCGTCCACTCTCGCTGCTTCTTGTGAAAGCGGGCCACAGTTTGATCATCAGGGTTTCAGGAAGCGTTCAAGTTTAAAGTCTCTACTGGTAGAATTGGACATTTTCCTTTTTGACTTTGCCGTCCACCATTGGTAGTATCAAAAAAAGATACCAGGCAACGATGGATGCCTGATTGCATCAAACAAGGCTTCCTGCTCATATTTTAATGACAAATGTTTGCAGATTTTAGCGGTGACATATTCACAGGCATAATATCAGGGTCTTTTCTCCACTATCGCATGTTATTTGTGCTTTATGTGTTGATTGAAGCGATTGATTCATCAATTCTGACGGTTGTATTTAACCCGTGACGCTCAGAAACAGCTCGGTGTCCTGATCTGTCAGGATAATGTAACTAGGACGCAGCTCTACTCTTTCTTTCCACTGAGAGGTTATCGCATAATTATCAATTGTACATTCAGTATTGACTAACTGTCTCACAGTAAAGCCACTGTGATTAGGGAGGTGTTTAGTCGCTGGCTGTTTTTCTCAAATGATGCTCTCATTGTTCATGTCAACAGCATTCAACATAACACTCATTAAGCTCCATTCATAATATCCTGATGACGTTTATAGTATCCTAGCAATCTGCACACATTGCTGTCATTAAATTATATACTTGACAGAGAAGACTTCACAGTAAATGACACTCACTGATTGTCTAAACCTGTTGTTTTGTGAACAGATAATGTGTTCGCTCTTGCCTGAGGATGCTTACATCATGCTGAAGTGCACAAAAATGTTGTAACCGGTTAAATGGAGGCTGAATTTAAAGGTGGAAGTAAACTCTAAAAAGAAACGCTGGTCAGAAAGTGTTCAGCTCATTTCCAATGCCGGGACGGTGGTGAAATGCATCACCCAGGCACAGAAATAGACAATCTGACATTCCTGACAGCTTTCTGCAGTGATCGGTCAGTGATAGGTGCATATGTGTGAAATAAAGAGTGTTCCTTAAAAGTGCTCCTCAACAGACTCTCAGGATTATTCCACTTCTATGTTTTTAGCCACGCTAACAGCTTGGCTCTAAGGGAATGTAGTGTTGGTCCAACACGTTGGTTCAAACTGAAATATTTCAACAACTGTTGTGTGGATTGTCACATTTCTGGTTCCCAAAAGATGAATCCTGCCGACTTTGATGATCCCCTGACTTTTTCTCTAGCGCCATAGTCAGGTTGACATTTAAGTAAAATGTCTCAACAATTGTTAAAATAACTGTGTTACACCAAATATATCGCAAATTTCAACCAAATTTTTGAGCAACTCGGCAAAAGAAAATTTGAATGAGTTCTGTGTGTTTTGTTTTCATCCACTACCGTTGAATAATACTGTTGTGAATATTAGGAGTTGGTCGACAAGATAAGCGGTAGGTGGCGTCAATTTTTCCACTATAAAACCAGTGGGAGGGCGAAACAAGATGAAGTCATTAAAAGAGCGCCAGTGGGAAAAAAAACAGGACAAACAAAACAAAACAAAACAGGACATAAATCAGACATTCGCGTTTGTTTCATGTATCAGTGTGAGGAAGCTTCCATCAGATCTGTGTTGAACCATCGTGGATGGATCATTGAGCCATGGGAGCCATGAGGAAACAGCTGACCAGTCATGTGACTTCAGTGTTCGCTACGTCACAACCATAGTCGCATCTGTGACGTCATTCATAGGTTTCTGAAGAACCATTGTAGAGCTACACTAACCATCTGTAACGGCATCCACCTCGGTCTGTCTTCACATTACTGTCTGTCTCGTCTTCCACGTGTGACTGGATTTATCAGCTGCTCTGCTCATCAGAATTATGTAACTTCAGTTTTTACTCACAGCATCAGTGAGTGTGTACAGATTGATCACAAATATGACTGACATGTCCTGCAGTTTGATTGATAGAGGACATATTTGGATAAAACCTGAAGTGATCATTTCATGTTGACGGTGCTCTTTGTCTCGTTTGCTGTGTTTGGATTAAAAAAACAAAAAAACATCATGAACTGGTACACAGTTTAGCCATTGTGGAGCTATACAAGCCATCTGTAACGGCATCCACCTTTAATCAACTTTAAGCCTTAATATCATTTGAACAGGTGAGTTCTATAAAAGTTCACCTTTGTTGTCATGAACGGGGAAATTAGCTATAGAGACTAAAACAGTTTTTTGTACCAGGCTGTAAACATGTTTATTTCTGCTGTGAAGTTGGACATTTTAACATGGGGACTTACGGAGACTGACTCACTTCTGGAGCCAGCCTCAAGTGGACGTTTGAGGAAGTGCAGCTTTTGGCTTCATTTTAGAGCCACAGAGGTTGCTGCTTGAGAAAAGAGAAAGGGGGGAAAACGTGTTAGAAACAAATAAACTTTGCTAATGTTGAAATGTATCAGAATACATTGGACAAAACATGGCCACTGATTGCCATGAAGTTTTGTACAGACATGTCTGCATGTCTCCTTCATGATAAATGAAATGACTTTTCCTCCAGCCGTTTGGTTTGTGACCAGATACCTGCAAAATATTCCCATCAGCCTCAGCTGTGCTTCGTAGTTAGTGCTAAATGTTGGTACGCTAATAATAAGAGCTGAACATGGTAAACATACCTGCTCAACATCAACCTGTTAGCATTGTCGTTGTGAACACAGTGTTAACATTAACATTTAGCTCAAAGCACCTCTGTGCCTTGGTACAGCCTCGTAGAGCTGCCAGCACCACTGTAGACTTGTTCTGGTTCTTGTTCTGGTTCTTGTTCTGGTGTCAAACAGTGAAATGGTGTGTTACGTGCTACAGTACACTACAGCAATTGACAATATGTATTCTTGCTGTGGGTCACTGACTGACTAATTTGCCGCCTGTCCCATGTGCCTATCCCTATATATGGGTCAGTGTTATGCAGAGGTCTGCAGTCACGTTGTTACCTATTCTGACGCTGTGATTCACAGCTCCTTCCATCTTCATCTTGTGCATAAATCCACCCGGCCGTCGGCTCACACTGACCGACTTTGCTTCCGTTTATATTAAGAATTTTCCTCTGACTTGTCTTTGACTCAGAGGTGCAGCTGACACCAGTAACGCCTGGAAAATGATTAATATTTACACACGTCTGACTTGTCCTGGTGTAACTTTTCCAGTGAATTAGCAGCTGTATGAAGGATCCCCAAATCATGAGACTAGTTCTGCACTTTTATAACAACCAGCAGCAGCAGTACACTTTTCATCAATGCAAATGAATCAGCTCAAACATCATAAATAGTATAACTGAACATAAACAGAGCTTACAGATGTTATGTATTATAGCTTCACGTGACTTGTTATATCAATCCCACAAACCATCTATCATCACACTTATCCCTCCATGGCCTCCCTAATAATCGGTCTGTCTTCACATTCCTGTCTCTCGTCTCCACGTGTGACTGAATTTATCAGCTGCTCTGCTCGACAGAATTATGTAACTCCAGTTTTTACTTACAGCATCAGCGAGTGTGTACGGCTTGATCACAAATATGACTGACATGTCCTGCAGTTTGATTGATGGAGGACATATTTGAATAAAACCTGAAGTGATCATTTCACATTGACGGTGTTGACATGGAGTTGCAGTTGCTTGTTGCTGTGTTTGGATTGAAAAAAAACCCACATCATTAACTGGTACACAGTTTGGCAAGAGGAAATATACAACTGTGCAACAGAACATGTATTTTTAGCAGCCTGTCCAGTCGACTACTCAACTGTTAAATGAGAACACAGACACCAAAATGGTCCAGGAAGCTGCACCTTGCTCTACGCTGACACATGGTACAGCACAGTGGAATGATGGGAAATGAGTTTTTCCTTTTGGGTTCCACTGAAAGATCTTTGTTGTGAAGCTACAGACAGGCTTAGAAATGATGCTGAGACAGTGAGAATGAGGAGAAGCCTGTAATGAGTGTGAATGTGAGCTGCCTCTCACAGGCTTAATCCCTTGTTGTCACCGGCCATCAAGGCCTGTCTGCAGCTGTGTTCTGTACACATCACTGCTAAATAACAGAATTAAACAGAACTACATCACATAATAATATTTTCAGAGCGCCTCAGTCAGCGCAGCGTCTCTGTGGCTCGTCGGACTGGTGGTGTTCTCCCCGTCCATCCGGTTTAACCTGCGTCACAGCGTCAGCCTGTTTCAAGTCTGAAATGTGACTCTTTTTGTTCAGTATGAACGAGACAGTAGACACATAGATTCTGATCGAGGTATTACCCTGTAATCTTAGAAATTCTCCCAACAGATGAAAGTGAAGAAACACGTGGAATGAAGTCATTGAGATGGGATTAGTTTGCGCTCACCTGGTGCCTTTTAGCATGGGACAATGTCACCATTCACTTTATCTAATACTCTTTATTTGTTACATTGTGATCTCTGATAATAGCTTCATAATAGCTACTGTGTATCCCTCCAACAATCCTACACTACTACTATTGTGTATAAAAAGACTAATAATAATAATAAGAAGAATAATTGCAACAGAAATTTAACAGGGAAAAGTAGATCCAAGTCAAGACAAATAAAGAGAGGTCTGGCTCAGGAATGTCTCTTATTTTTGTATGATAATTATTCTCTGTGGCACGGTGGTGCAGTGGTTAGCTCTGTCGCCTCACAACCAGAAGGTGATCCTGGTTTGAACCCCCTCTGTGTGGAGTTTGGATGTTCTTCCCGTGTCTGCGTGGGTTCTCTCCGGGTACTTCCTCCCACAGTCCAAAGACGTGACCTCAACAAGTTCACTGGTGCCTCTAAATTGTCCGAGGTGTCAATGTGAGCGTGATTGGTTGTTTGTCTCTATGTGACAGCCCCATGATGAACTGGTGACTCGTCCAGGGTGTTGCCTGCCCCCCGCGACCCTGAAGGATCGATTGATGGATTTTGTTTTCTGTGTTCTTAATAAATGAGCTCGATTTCTAATCCTGTGATTCATTCAGTCTGTTTTATAGATTTCATTAACCGTGACCTGTCTTTAGTGGTGGGGCCTCTGGTTTGAGACATGTTTTGTTATCTGCTTAAGAGCAGCTGTCCCTTCTCAAGATACACTTCAGATTGTTGAGAGAGCGAGTGTGTACACTGAAACCTGGTTTCTGTAGCTTTGTTTATTTCAGTCCAACACTTCTGGACAGGAAAAGAATATGTGTGTGTGGCTGGCAGAGAACTTTGAGAGAAATTGGCTTTACCTCCATGAATACTCTCCAAAGTTCTCAACTGATTCTTTTTTCTGTGTTTTTACGCGCTTCCATATTTCTGTTTAAATTCACTTCAGTACATCCAACACTCTCCATGATCACCATGCAGCTCTTCTTTGTGCTCAGATGAACATTATGAATACATCTGAATATTTTTATGTCTCCTATTATTGACTGTTATTATTCCATCATCAGCGCTGTGTGTTAGGTTAATGAACAAACTCTTGTGTAACAGACTGCTGTGTCAGAAAGCAGACTGGTCAGGAGGTCAGGAGACGTTCTTACTGCTGCAGGGCTGCACTCACAGTTTACTGCTAACCTGCCTGATCTGAGCACAGACGGCCCGTAGAGACTGCTACATACACCGCCACGCTACATACACCATGCTACATACACCATGCTACATACACCATGCTACATACACCACGCTACATACACCATGCTACATACACCATGCTACATACACCATGCTACATACACCATGCTACATACACCACCACGCTACATACACCACGCTATATACACCACTCTACATACACCATGCTATATACACAATGTTATATACACCATGCAATATACACCATGCTATATACACCACGCTATATACACCACGCTATATACACCACCCTACATACACCATGCTATATACACAATGCTATATACACCATGCAATATACACCATGCTATATACACCACTCTACATACACCATGCTATATACACCACTCTACATACACCATGCTATATACACCACACTACATACACCATGCTGTATACACCACGTTACATACACCACGTTACATACACCATGCTACATACACCACCACGCACCATACACCATGCTATATACACCACTCTATATACACCACGCTATATACACCACGCTATATACACCACACTACATACACCATCCTGTATACACCATGCTATATACACCACACTACATACACCATGCTGTATACACCATGCTATATACACCACTCTACATACACCACGCTATATACACCATGCTTTATACATCACACTACATACACCACCATGCTACATACACCACTCTACATACACCACGCTACATACACCACCATGCTATATACACCACTCTACATACACCACGCTATATACACCACACTACATACACCACGCTATATACACAACTCTACATATACCGCCACGCTATAAACACCACTCTACATACACCACCACGCTACATACACCACGCTACATACACCACGCTATATACTCCACGCTACATACACCGCTCTACATACACCACTCTACATACACCACGCTATATACACTACGCTATATACACCACACTACATACACCATGCTATATACACCACTCTACATACACCAGTGCGCTACATACACCATGCTATATACACAACGCTACATACACCATGCTACATACACCACGCTACATACCCGGCTACATTTAGCTCCATCCTGTTCTCTGCATCTGCATCATTCGAGCATTTAAGTTTAAGTTCAATCTCTCTCAGGGTCAGTAACATCGCCTAAAATAATGCTGACTCAAATTATGAAATTAACCCACACAGAACTTTTGACTGATTTTAGACCTGTAGAAAGCTAATAAGAGTGCTACAGCATGCTCATGATGAGAGTTTGGTTGGTCCAACCAAAAAAAACAAAAAAACAACCCAATTTTTCCCCTAATTGTAGCTGCACAGATAGTTTTGGTTTTATTTGGCCGAGTTGTTTCTCTCCCCAATGTGGAGAATGTGTTTGTGTCCACAGAATTCAGTGGAACTGATCTGGACAGATGGAAGAGGGGACACCGGACAGAAAGAGAGCTCTCAGCACCACAAATGAGATTCCATGCATTCATTGTATTGAGGCGGCTGCAGAAATCAGAGAGATAACTCCAAACCAACCTGAATGTGACCTTTTAAATGACTGTTCAAGTGCCTTTGAGCAACTGTTGTTAGTACACCTCTGCACCGGGTGGCCATCCAAGTAAAGCATAGCGTTGCTGAAAAATAGAGCTAAAAAAAACATCAATTGTCAAATGGAAAGTATAGCCTATTACTGAGAGACAGACATGTCATAATGATAATAATGATAATAATCATGATGACATGAGCCGAGGCACAGAGAGAAAAGAGCAGAATAAGGCCAAAAAGGGATAAGGAGATTACTGGAGTCTGACTGTGGTGGCTGTTTGTGCACTGGGAGAGAGAGACAGAGGCAGAGATGGAAAAGAGAGAGGGGGGGGGCGGGGGGGAGGGAGGGAGTGGTTGGGACACTCCAATTTAGTTAATTTGGTGTCTTGTCTAAAAGCAGCCAGTCTGAAACACAGTGAATCACTGAGTCTGCAGAGTCTGACTCAAAACCACCTGCCCGGCCCGGCCTGTTGTTTGCTTGTTGTTGACGTGACAGTGGGTACATGTTAGTGGTTGGACACACCGATTCTCCATGTCCACTATTCAATTAAAGTTTACCGGAATGTGTCCCAGCGTGACATCTTAAATAGTTGAGATCAAAAATGACGGAAATTACAGGACGCTCTTCTGGTAAAACTCTAAAAAAAAAAAAAAAAAAAAAAAAGAGAGAGAGAATTTGACTCAACGCGAGGAAATTAAAATTTGGGATTGGAGTAAATATAACAATGATTTCAACATTATTCTCCAAAACAAACCAGATGATGTCACGACTCTTTGGACATTTTTTGTTAAAAACAACGTAAACTTTGATGGAAAACTTGATTTTAATTTGATTTGAACACACAGTCGGACACACGCTACAGTCATATTTGATTAGACTCCTCTCACGCGGTGTGACATGCAATTACTGCAGACGATTGTTGTTGTTGCACAGTCTAATGGCACCTTAAGCTGGCACGGTGAAACCAGGACCCTGAAACTGAAGCAGCTAAAAAGCCAACAGACCCAGTATGTGAAGCCTCATTACGTCCCAACGACTCGACAACACAACATGTTCTGCGAGGTTGACCAATAGGAGCTCCTGAACAGATGTCCTACTTCATTTCAGTGATTCTGTAACCACGACAGACACCGAGCTGTGATTGGTTACGATCCAAAGTGAAGTCTGTCACAGCACAAACGTATCACTGCTGTAGACTGATCTGATGCCGTGTTGAATCTCCAAAAGACAAAAATCTGATGTAGTTTGATCTGAGCGTTACTCAGCCAGCTGCTGTGGTATGTGCAGTGAACACAGAGATCATTGTGAGACACAAAGTGTCTCCCTCCTCACTGTAATTCACTCTGTTATTCTTTGTAGCTCATTTCAAGTCTTTTGACCTTTTCTTTCATCTGCTGAGGAACAGTCTGTGAAATCAGCTTCAGATCCAACACTGAGAGAAGGTCATTGATTACTGATCTGATCATATCAGCGAGCCAATTCTGCTGTCTTTCTATGCAATCATTATAGTTCATTTGTTCTTTTGTGTGTGTTTTGATATCTTTAAGTGCATTTCAAGGCTACAACTCATGATTGTTTTCATTATCGATGAAGTTGTTTGGTTTGTAAAATGTTTGTCTGTATTTCCCAAAGCTCAAGTTGACGTCCTCACGTGTCAAACAACTCAAAGATAATCAGTTTCATGTCACAGAGGACCACCACGTTTAAGGAGCTGAAATCTAAAGACATCTTCTTACAAAATGACTCAAACAGTGAATCAATGATCAAAATAGCTGGTGATTAATTTAGCTGACAACTGATCGACTCATTGTTGCAGTTCTACTGTATTGATATAGCTTCGAGCCTTTATTTGCTTTAGCTTTGCCGAACGTTGCCAGTTACAGTGCGCAGGAAAGCTTTCTGCTGTGGAATAAAGAAATATTTGAAGAAGTTTACATTTCACCTGTCAGCATTCCACACAGTATTATTCACGTAGCTGCACTGTAGTACTGTTACTGTAGTTGATAAATAAAAGCAGTATGCAAACTGCATTAATATATATAATGTATACGTTAGAAGAGGTAAAAAGCAGTTACACAAACTGAGACATCACATTTCAGTCGTAAGATGAACGTCTATAAATTCAAGCCCTCGTACAAAACAACAGGATTCTGTTGTGGAAGCTGTTGCCCTGCTGCTGCCTCACTGCTCCCCCTGCTGGTCAGAGCAGGACAGTACAGGGCTTTGCTGCAGAATACGTGAGATTGTACATTCACATACTCATTCCTTCATCCCCGCTCGTCCTTGTTCTCTCTTCACCTTCCCTTTCTGCCTTCCTGTCCATCCTCCTTCTACATTCAGGCCTATTCATGTGGTTTAATCAGTGTTATTAGACAAATGGTCTCCACTCTGTTATTGTAAGTTAACTAATCTATCAATCCATTCTTCTTGCAGTCACCGATGAAGATACAGTTAAGAGGTACTATGCCAAGTTTGAGGAGAAATTCTTCCAGACTTGTGAAAAAGAACTGGCCAAGATCAACACCTTCTACTCTGGTATGACTACAGCTAATACCACTGCTACACGCACACGCAGTCATATAAATTAGAGAATCAGTCATCTAGAAGTAGCTGGGCTTTCGATCTTTAAAATCATCTTCATGTGTCCCCCCCCCCCCCTCCAGAAAAGCTGGCTGAGGCTCAGCGGCGATTCGCCACGCTGCAGAACGAGCTGCAGTCATCTTTGGACGCCCAGAGGGAGAGCTGGGCTAACGGGCGGGGCCTGAGGAGGAGGAAGACGGTGTTCGCCCTGTCGCAGCAGGAGCGATGCAAGCACAGAAACATAAAGGACCTGCAGCTGGCCTTCTCAGAGTTCTACCTCAGCCTCATACTGCTGCAGAACTATCAGGTGCACACTCACAAACTTTATCTCAACTGTAGACGTGCAAACAAGCACATAGTCAAGATTTTCAGAGCTTGATTCAGCTTACCAGTTATACAGTTATACTGTCACATTTGACACTGATTTCGGGTTTGGAAATGTAAATGTTTGCCGTGTTTAAATGAACCCGTCCATATTCATTCTGCAAACATCTCTCAGTACACCTGAGTGGATCTTAGATGAGACAACAAACTCTGCCGAGGATGGCTAACCTTCCACAAGTGAACGATGAAAGCAAAGCAGTCGATTCAATCTCCATCAAATGTTCTTTTTCATCCGAGTCAACAGTGTTTTTATTCAATCAAGTGTCTCCTTTGGCTCGTCCAATCTTGTCAAGTTTCTGTATTCAAAGAGGGTTTCAAATCCAGTTTGAATCGAAGATAAAAGTTGACCTTAATGCATAAATACATTTAAAGTTTGAAACTTTTTGACTTTTACTCAGTTGCACCCCCACAGATTTAATCTGTTTTTTGGCTGCTGTAGATGTGATGCTAACAACAAAACTCACACACAGTGGATCAAAAGTGGATTAACCAACAAGAATGATGTCTAACTGTAGTTCCTCTCAGCTCGACTGGGCTCTTTTAGCTTATTGTTTTGGACTACCTGCAGCTGTTTTGCCTCAGTCTCACTGCTCTACTGCAAAAAAGCTCTGCTAAAATCACTGTACACAACACTACAAGACAAAGCTGATGAATATAGTGGAGATATAAAGAGAGAATATTGGACTTATATCCATCAGGTGGATAGAAACACAACTCTATATGAATGCTAAAGTTAGTTGCTAAGACAACGTAATATGTCAGATGTTGTGTTACAGCTTGTTTGCGGCCAGAACAAATCAATTAAAACACCTTTAAGTTCCAGAAGTAGAATAATCCTCAGCAGGATGTGGAACCCAGCTGTACCACATGCAGAGCCTTTGGTCCTGTTTCACATCATCAGCTCAGTTTGATCAGCTGCTTTTGACACGCTGGATTGTTCTCTCATGAAATGCCTTCCCCTCTCCCTCTCTGTGTCCGTAGAACCTGAACTTCACAGGCTTCAGGAAGATCCTGAAGAAGCATGACAAGATTTTGGAGACGTCCAGAGGGGCCGACTGGAGGGTGGCCCATGTCGAAGTGGCTCCATTTTACACATGCAAGAAAATAACACAGCTCATCTCTGAGACTGAGGTGCACACACCTATAGATATTCATGGCAACATGCTTCATATGTTTTATGAGCAGTGAGCAGTTAAACTCTGATCAGACATCAGTATTATCAGCTAGAAGGAAAGGAACCCTCAAACCTCTCTCTTCTTTCAGGCGTTGGTCACAACAGAGTTGGAAGGTGGTGACAGGCAGAGGGCCATGAAGAGGCTGAGGGTGCCTCCACTGGGAGCTGCACAGGTCAGACACACACACACACACACACACACGAACCAGGCCAACAGTGGACTGCCATTGTACACCAGCCAAGAGGGGACTGGTGTTTCTGTTCATTTAAAAAAAATAAAAATAAATAAATAAAATCATAAATTTAGTTTTAAGGTCTGTTACCAAAAAAGTGATTGACTGTGTATAAAAATGGTTCCAATTCCGAAATGTTTCATTCAGTTTTTTTGTTCAACCCCTGATAATAATTCTGTAAACTTTTAAATTCCTGATTTATTTTCCTGAAGGTCATTTGTATTTAATTTGTTTTTTGATGAAAGAATCAAGGATGTATATATACATATAAGTTACATAGCTGTGCAGAATTGTGTTAATCATTGTTCACTTTGTTCTCCACATTGAATTGTGTCTTGTGCCTCTAATTTACAGCTACAGATGCGTGATCATCAGTTTATTAGGTTACAACAAGATTCAAATATTAAAGCAACAATTTTACTTTTTTTTTTACTTTCTTATTTTTATTTAGTTTTTTAAAAATTTGCTCTACCACTAACTATTGGTTTTGTAAAACACAGAGAGATACTTCTTTTTTTGTATTATCTGCATGAACTGTGTGGGGAGACCGAAGCACTCGGAGGAAACCCACACAGACATGGGGAGGGACATTTTGGATGGATGGAGAAGGTGTTACAGGGTGTCCGAGGGGTATTAACAAGTATTAAAAGGTAGTAAATCAACTTAGTGAAAATTAAGGCCCTTAAATAGTATTAAAAGGTAGTAAATGTCTGATTGCAAGGTATTATTTTTTTTTTAAAGAATAGCACGTGATTTGTTGTAAGTTTGTTTGTTAAAAGTTCGGCGGAATTTATTACATAGACTGTACAGTAGAACTATTTTCCATAGAGCACAGCAGTGGACTCAGGATTGTTCTGTGTATTTCATGCATTCGAGGTCTCCATCGCTATTTCCGTCATTTAGAGTTCACAGAGGTCATTTATGAGATCAGTGTATATCCGAGGAGGGGGGTGATGTTTTTATTGGCAGATTGTCACACAGCCAATGGTATTGTTTAAAGCGTGCGTGTGACCCACACCAGGCCGGGATCTAAACACGGAGCATCGGCGCTAAAGTTTAGCTGTTTAGCTAGCATGGACTCGTCACAGAGCTGTGTTGTCATTTTGAGACTCGGTTTGTAAAGTTTAGTAACATGTGAGAACACGTCTGACACACAGAGTCTCCTGTTGTTGCTTCATGTGTGAAACAACGACTCTACGACTTTGTCCAGACATTATCGTGTAAAAACGACATTCAGCGTCGCTCCTGACTGTGAGTCACCATGGTTACGGGAACGCCCTGAAACTTTGTAATGATTCTCAAGATGTTTGTGGTTAGTATGACGGTACAAAATCACTGAATACTGAAAAGTTATGTACATGGTTGATTGCTGGAGTAAAACTTGAAACAATCTTTGCACAAAAAAGTTTGATTTCATAGACTGAAAATTACATTGAAAAGACAAAAAAGAAAAGTGTGAATAGAACAGCTGTTCACAAGCATCGTTGAGGTTTTAAAAAATATTTAGAAGGTATTAAAAAGGTATTAAATGGTATTAAATTTAACCTCGGGATTCCTGCATAAACCCTGTGTTAGTTTTGATGTGGAGTCAAGTTGCCTGTGCTTCTTTTACCTTCTTGCTGAGGAATTGGTGACAACAGAGTTGTCACCAATTCGGGGTTCCGTAAAACAGAGGATGACTTTTTTTTTTAGATTATTTGTCTCTGACTGTGTGGGAAAACCGAAGCACTCGGAGGAAACCCACACAGACATGGGGAGGAAGGTTTAGAGAAGGGTGCTTTTTCTTTACAGCCTTCTCCTCACTTCAGTTCTAAAGCCTGTGAAACACTGGGGGACTCTGTTTGCTGCTGCACATTTCTTTTCTTCTCTTTCTTTCTCAAACCGAGAAAGTGGCGAGTTTGTTTCCATAAAGAAGACTTCCTCGTCACTGCAGCATTCTCGTCACAGACTTCAGCCTCAGCATTCAGATCTGTGTCCTCAGAAGTGGAGGGAGAGTCTTCAACCACTGGTTCAGGGTTCTGTGAAACACAGCCAGACTCTTCAACCACTGAGTCCTGTGAAACACTGAAGGAAGACTCTTGCAGAGGTTCCGGGTCCTGTGAAACACAGGGGGACTCTGCTTGCTGGTGCACATTTCTTTCCTTATTTTCCCACCAAGAAGGCTTCCTCATCCACTGGTCCAGGGTTCTGTGAATCACAGCTGGACCCTTCATCCACTGGTCCAGGGTTCTGTGAATCACAGCTGGACCCTTCATCCACTGGTCCAGGGTTCTGTGAATCACAGCTGGACCCTTCATCCACTGGTCCAGGGTTCTGTGAATCACAGCTGGACCCTTCATCCACTGGTTCAGGGTTCTGTGAAACACTGAAGTTGAAGGAAGTTGAAGGAACACCGAAGGAAGACTCTTGCAGAGGTTCTGTGTCCTGTGAAAGACAGACGGGCTTCTCTGTCTGGTGGGCCTGGTCCTTTAGTGTTTCCAGTTCTGAGTGAAGGATGCCATTAAGTTCTCTCTCAGTCTGGAGCTGAGCAACAAGTTGAGTATTTTTTTAGGTCTGCTCATGGAGTAGAATTTTCAGGCGTTCCAACTCCATGTCTCTCTCAGACACCTGTTGTTTCAACAAACTGGTGTCATGCTCTGTTTTCTGATGCTCATATATCAGATGATCCTGCTCCGGTATCTTGCTGGCGTTGTCCTTTTCCATCATCTCAAGTTTTTCCTCAAGGGTGACAATTCTTTGTTTTTCTGTGTTGATATCCATGTCATACTTTTCCTTCATCTCTTCTACTTGGCGGAGAAGCTGTATCTTGAGTTCTTTCTCTCGACCAAGTTTCTTGTTTAAACTCTCAACCTGTCCACAGAGAGTCCTGTTATTAGCGGTCTCTGATTCCAATTTTTGAGCAAGGTCATTGTCCCATAGCTCCTGTTCAGAGATGCCGTCATTTATCTTTTGGAGTTCGGTTTTCAAGTCTTTAATCCTGTTGGCACAGATCTTTTTTACTATCCCAAGTTTTTTGGCAGTCATTTCTTGTTCTGCACTGATGTCCCTTTCATATTTTTCCTGGAAATCCATATGATCCTCACAGAGTTCATCGTATGAACTGCGGAGGCTATTGTATTCCCTGGTGAGGGTTTCGAGTTCTCTTTGGGTTACATTTACCTCAGACATCATGCATGCTTGCTTGCTCTGCAGGTCTTGTACCTGCTGGAGAAGCTGTCTCTTCAGAGTGTTCAGTTCCTGATTCTTGAGAATTTCTTGTCGGTACCGATCTACGAGTAGCTTTCTGCCATCCCTCTCTTTACCAAGTTCATTGGTTAAATATTCAGCCTGGTCCCAGAGAGTTCTGTTTTCAGTGGTCTCACGTTCCAGTTTTTCAGAGAGTTCACTTACCTTTCTTTCCAGATAGGATCCGTTCTCCTCTGCTCTTTGGAGTAAATTATTACATCTTTTTCTTATAAGACTTCTTACATCTTTCTGTTTTGAATTTCTTCTACAACTTTTCCTAACTATTCCACACAACCAAACATTTCACAAAATCAGTCTCTCAGCCGGAGCAAGCTGTCAACAAAGTGATTGTGACCTGATGACCCACATTGTCATGTTATGAGATTGACCCAAACTTGGATGTTCATTGTTCCAAAAGTTAGACAGAACATGTGTTTGGATTTCCTGGAAATCCTGGCTGTACTGATAACAGCAGAACAAATAGCGTCAATCAAACATTGGGAATATAGTGTCCTGCTTTCCCTCCCCAGGCCGGAGTACCGCGCCAACGGGCACCGGCAGCCGCGTTTAGTGGGGGTCTCATTACTGGCTCCCGCTCCGGTCCCGGCCCTCAGGGTCCGCACACTCCTCTGGCCTCTGCCCTTGTATTGTCTTCTCTGTGTGTGTCCTTCCCTGTTTGTTGCCGCCTCTGTATTTAAAACTCGAGCACTCCCACACACCTGCTGCTCATTGTCTCAATCAGTTTGTGGTGCATTTGCGGTCAATGGGACACTGCGCTACTGTCTGTAGAACAACACTAAAAACACAGCAAAATTAGCAGCATGCACAGTCCCAAAAACTGACTCCATCACACGTCAGAATTTAACAGGTTGTATTTAAATAGCGTGTGAATGTTTTCATTGGATATTATTCTGGTCACCTGGTCTTGTCTTTGTCCTGCTCTGAGGTGTTCCTCTGTCTGTCTGCAGCCTGCTCCTGCGTGGACCACCTTTAGAGTCGGCCTTTACTGTGGAGTGTTCCTCGTCTTAATGGTCACTGTGGTCATTACAGGTAACACGTGCACACACACATACGATCTCATGTAAGATTTAAAGGTCTGTCACTAATCATTCAGTGGCTCAGTTTTTGCTTCCTGGAATATGACGGGTCAGTGTGTCCAGGACACAAATCTACATTTCACTCTGTGCTGTTGTTTAGTTTCAGGAAGAAAAAACTGAATCACTGCTTCAAAGGAATGAGTGGATTTTTCACAGTGTGTGTAATGTCTTTAACATGGTCAATATTGTCTTTTATCACTAAAGTATTACTAAACTAGTGTCTTTCCTGTAATGTTTGCAAAAGCAAAATGCATGTCCTGGTGTAAAATGCACTCATAGAAAGTATCAATCAAACATGTACTGGGTTAAACCATGTTGTGACATCTGACAAGTGGTTTTCACTGAATCACCTGGGGTTGGTGTTTTTTCTGTCCATACATCATGCACTCTTTTTCCACATCTCTCTCTCTCTCTGTCATTAGGAGCTGTGGTGATCCGCAGTGATAATGTTTGGCCTATGGTCAGGATCTACAGAGGAGGCTTCCTGTTAATAGAATTCCTCTTCCTGTTAGGTACAGACACACAAACACACACACACACATGCTACAGTGCTAAGTTTAGAGGCAGGCTTCCGTTCATTCACTTCAGGATAAGGAAGATAAGAAAACAAGCTTAGCTGTAGCCCAATAATTGGAAAAATTATCCACTGCGATGTAAATGTCTGTCTGTCTGTCTGTCAGTCATCAACACAACACACCAGCAACCGTCTGTCTGTCTGTCTGTCTGTCTGTCTGTTAACTCGTTGTCTGTATCTTCCAGGCATCAACACCTACGGCTGGAGACAGGCAGGAGTTAACCACGTGCTCATATTTGAACTCAACCCCAGAAACAACCTGTCCCACCAGCATCTGTTTGAGGTCTGAGAGTGTACACACACACACACACACACACACACACACACACACACACACACACACGCGCGCGTGCAAACATAACCCTCAGGTGAAAATGTGACTTTGCAGTTTCTGTCAGTTACCTTTTTCTAGCTACTAAATATTCTGGATATTCATGGGTGTGTGTGTGTGTGTTTGTGTGTTTGTGTGTGTGCAGATTGCAGGTCTGTTGGGGGTGCTGTGGTGCGTCAGCCTGCTGTCCTGCCTCTTCAGTCATAGCATCCTGGTACCGATGCAGGCCAACCCTCTGGCTCTCTACGGCCTCTTCCTCCTCTTCCTCATCAACCCGTTCAAGACCTGCTACTACAAGTCACGCTTCTGGCTACTCAAACTCTTGGTATCGTGACTCAGTCTTAACGTTTGTTTTTCTATCAAGTTTCTGTCATTACTCTACAGTATCTTTGATGCAGTGTATTATGGTCTTTGTAGTTCACTGAGATAGCTTGAAACAGTTTGGAAAGAAAAAGTTAATGAGAGAATTTTGGCTGAGCAGCAAGCAGTCCAGCCAGAAGAACGAGTACCAAACATGCAGGCCACAGCTAAGTTAAAGGTCCAGTGTGTCAGATTTAGATGGCTCTATTTACAAAATATAATATGCAGAAATAAAATAAGAAGTTTTTGTTACCATAGAATGAGCCTTTAATATCTCAGGACACAGCGGGTCCATGGAGTCCGCCATGCTGAACCATCATGTTTCTACACTACATATACATAATCATAATAGATGAAGGAAAATCTCTGAATTATAGCATTTAGATATGTGTGTGTGTCATTTTCTCCTACCACAACTACAGGTACAGTGAAGCTGCTGCTCTGCACTGTGCCTTACTCAAAGACATTCATTTTCTAGAGTTTTACTCAAGCCTTGTTAGTGAAACAGATGCACATAATGAAGTTTTTGTTCAGTCATATATTCTCATGCTATGAATGCTGGGATGCCATTGAATGAGGGATGATGTTGAGACCAGTGTATTTGGTGTCAGAGCTTCATTTAGTAGAACTGTAGGCTCTGAAACTGTTGGTGCATTTGGTGCGACAGCTCGGTTAAAGCCTTCAGGCACGATCATTGCAGAACTGAAAAGTGTGATTTGAAATGTGCTGAGTCCGTCACAGCACCCAAAATGAACACCAAGTAAAAATGGACTCTTTGAAATGAATGATTGAATGGAAAACAGTGATGTAATCCATCTGAACATGTGAATTAAAGTTTCTGAAGAGAAGCTGCTACTGACTCTCACATCATCCTCTCTGTCTCATCTTTCACAGTTTCGAGTGGTGACGGCTCCGTTTCATCACGTTGGCTTCGCAGACTTCTGGCTGGCCGACCAGTTGAACTCTTTGGTGGTGGTTCTCATGGATCTGGAGTACATGATCTGCTTCTACAGTTTTGAACTGGACTGGAAAAAACATGATGGACTTATCAGCAGCTCAGGTGAGACTCAAACAGCTAAATGCGTCTTCAGATAACCACCACTGATCCAACGATGATAGACCCGCACCTTATCGTGACCGCGCTCTGCACTCGTCATCCTCTGCAGGTACAGATGTGTGTAATTCCTACTCTTATGGCGTCCGTGCGGTGATCCAGTGTCTTCCTGCTTGGTTCCGATTCGTCCAGTGTCTGCGACGTTACCGTGACACCAAACGGGCCTTCCCTCACCTGGTTAACGCTGGGAAATACTCCACTTCCTTCTTTGTTGTTACCTTTTCAGCCCTATACAGCACACACAAAGGTACTTAGACTTTTATTGGTATATTGAGAACAGAGTGTAGCGTGTAGCCTTTATTAGAGACAGGCCTTTATATTTGTCCATACAGTAATTTAGTAAGATGTCTCCCTGTCTTTGAATCATTTTGGGATGGTCTGGCATATAATTTGATTCTCTACACAGGTGACAGAGTTATGAGAAAACAAATAGGCAAACATGTCGACGTAAACGTTTAAAGATATAAATCTGATGCTATATCAGCTGTGTAACCTCACACTCGTCTCTCTGTCTTCCTCCTCTTCAGTCGAATCCCACTCTGATGCCCAGATCTTCTTCTACTTGTACATTAGCTGTTTAATAGTCAGCTCATGTTACACACTGGTCTGGGATCTGAAGATGGACTGGGGCCTGTTTGATCGCAACGCAGGAGAGAACACCTTCCTGAGAGAGGAGATAGTCTACCCACACAAGGTATTTGTTCATGCAGGGAGGAACCTCCGTGTGATGAAGCAGAATAACTGATGATCATGAGATGATGGTGTGTTCTTCCTGTTCTTTCTCTCCCTCCAGGCTTATTACTACAGTGCCATAGTGGAGGATGTGCTGTTGCGTTTTGCGTGGACTTTAACTGTGTCCCTCACCACTGTCTCTGGGATTTCTAACATCTCCGACATACTGTCGACTATACTGGCCCCAATGGAGGTCTTTAGGTACACGTAACCTTTTCTCTCTTTTATCATCAGTTTATCATCACAGTATTAATAATCAGATACAAATGTTGAAATTCTGTTTTCTGCTAAACACAGCTGTAGGCCTGGATCAGGTAGGGACAAAAGTAAAAATCAAATAAATAAAAGAAAAATGGGAATTTGCTCAAATCTTCTACTTCCTGTTTTCTCATGACCTCAGCACACAGAGCAGGTGCAGTACTAGAAAAAATAAATGTAAAATAAGAACATACCAGGATTTTGGATTCATCTGTCAACAATTCTTCCACTGATCGAAGTGTGAAAACGTGAAGTACAGTGTGTAAGTCAAACTGGCCGCTGACAGTCAGCCTTTGTCCTTCCCAGACGCTTTGTGTGGAACTTCTTCCGACTGGAGAACGAACACCTGAATAACTGTGGTGAGTTCAGGGCCGTCAGAGATATCAGCGTGGCTCCGCTCAATGCCGACGACCAGACGCTGCTGGAGCAGATGATGGACCAGGAGGACGGAGTCAGGAACCGACAGGGCAAGAAGAGCTGGAAGAGGAGCTACAGCATGAGTCTACGCAGGCCACGACTGGCTTCACAGTGAGTTTTAACAATGACAGATACAAGCATGATGTGTGAACAGATGAAGGTGGTGTGTTACCACAAACTGGGCATGGGAAAGAAGTGGAAATCTACCAGGAAGGGACGGTCTAACAAAAGTAGGGTTGGGTAATAAAACCTGATGCCATGCCAAGTAGGGATACACCGAGCCGCTTTTTTCACCTCCGATACCGACATCTGAGGTTTAGTATCGGCCGATACCCATACAGAAAAACAGCGCCGAATTATGGTAACAAACGGTACGTCTCATTGTGTGGAAAAGACTGGGATCATTCTTTTGTGCAAGGCAACATCAGACTTGACTTAAACATTTCTTTCCTATTAAAAAAAAACAACAAATAAACAGATATAAATGTACTGAATTACTTATTTATTTAATAACTGTGCTACAGTACAACAATCTTAAAAAAACCAATAACTTCACAAGCTTGACAGACATTCAAAATAAACAGTCAGTTCTTTGTAATGGTTTAGTGCAAAAATGATTTTAACATCCAACACAAAAGTTGAAATTTTTCACCTCTTTCCTTCATCTCCTTCCAAGTTAGCTGCTTCATACCGCCTCCGTTTTGTTTACTCAGTTCAATGAACTCTGCGTGCTCTCTGGCGTGAAATTTCTGTAGGTGCTTGATTAAGGTGGTTGTGTTATAACTTGATAGTTAGTTTTACCACCGCCCCTCGGAACATTTACTGCGCAGGTATTGCAAGTAGCCGTCGAGTTTGTTGGCTGAGGTAGTGTGAAAGTTCCAGATAGCCGATCCTTTCGCTCGCTCCATTTTGAAAACAATGTGGGCTTCCGCACGGCGTTGTTGCTTGCGTATGACGTCACTCACAGCGCACAGCATAGAATTAGACTGAATAGGTCGGCCGATATGGATCGGCCCATTGTCACCGATACCCGATCTAGAATTTTCTTCAATATCGGGACTGATACCGATGCATCCCTAATGCCAAGCTATAGTAGGTGGTTGAGTCTGTGTGTTGTGTTTGTCCTCAGTGTTTTCCATGCATTGAAAGCAAACCAATGCTTTTGTGCTGTTTGTGCTAATTATTCAGAAATGTCTGATGTTGTAATAGATAGACAGATGACTTTATGACATGACTTTACTTTTGTACTTCCAAATGTGTGTGTTCAGCAGTTTGCAGCAGTTTAAGCAAAGTGGAATTAGTGTGAACACACACACACACACACACACACACACACACACACATACGAACACTGTGGTTTTAATAATGATAATGATGCCCAAGCCATCAACATACTGACCTGTGCTTGAGTTCCACACAGTGTGAGTCAACACTGTAAACACTTTGTTCCTTTTCCCCACTTCAGGTCCAAGACCCGTGACACCAAGGTTTTGATAGAGGACACCGATGATGACTCCTGACATCAGGCCACGCCCCTCGCCTGGGTCCAGAATCTATTCAAAGGAGGGAACTCCACCTCCTAACCAAGGAATTACCCAGCGAGTCGGGCGTTGAACTCTCATCCAAGGACGAGTTTGAAACTGTCATGCCTACGTAATCTTTTGTCCGACGCATGAGCCTCTGCAAGGGTTCAGAACTTCTTTTCAAGGGAGGAACTTTCACCTCTTGAACAAACAACCCAGCAACACGGCCATCGAACTCCTACTCCTACCTTCAATAATAAGCAGGGGTGGGCTTATCACCTGAACTCTACCTTACCCAAGCAGTGGGTGAAAAAACTTCCCTGTCATCCACAGCCACCCACAGGTGGACTCTTTAACTACACCCACTCGTCAGTCATTGCTTGGGCTCTCCTCAAAGCCTCAGCCTAGCATGAACAACGCAGCTAAATGGAACGCAAGCCGATCACCCTGACAGGAAGTGTCCTCGCTCCCTCTCGGTGCCACACAGCTCCCGCACAGGGAGAGGCTGACAACTACAAGCCTACTGCTGTTGAGGACCAAAGGGTTTTCTCCCTGCCTTTAGCTGTTAGTCTCCACCAACACTCCCAACATGCAGGAAATGCTTAGAGGATAAATTATGTACCATTCACACCTCAAGACATCACAAGTCAACCTGTAATTTGGACCTCAGAATGAACCTAAAGCCCCTTTTTGTCCAATAAGAGAATGAAAAGGGTTGAAAAGTGTCCTCCTCCCCCCCTTTGGCAACTTTTTAGGCCTTGTGACCTTCTCTCTGACTCTTGGCGTTTACACCGGCCAACAGACTATGGTGACGAAGAACATTTGGTAACGCCATTCAGTCACTGGCTTGACTCCCTTGCTATTAAGCTTGCCCCTTCAAATCATCACAGAGCTGCCTACCTGCACCTTACACGCTTTAGAAACACACATACACACACAGAAACACACACTTTGTAGGAAGGAAGAGTGAATCGGAGTGGAATGCCTATTGTGTGTACACACACACACTGATTTAATATGTTTTATTGTTCATGGATGTGCAACACTTGACCATTAATCTTTTTGAGACCCTGGGAAGAAAACACGCATACATAGACTAGCGTTTATTCGTAACTGTGGTTGTAAATATGAGACGGACCAAAGTAGGACGTGGTGTGAAAATATTTAGAAAATATCAAATTCTCCTTTTAAAAAAAAAAAAAAAAAAAAAGTGCAGAGTTCAGACTGTGTGGAACAGCAGCTGGAATGACTGTTCAGCCATGGAGCTGAGAAGGAAATGTAACTTTTGTTTCCGGAAGAAGATGAAGATCATCTTAATCATCCTGCACTAACTCCCGGTCACCCCACGTGGGAAAAACTATCTATCCTCCATTTGGAAATGGGTTTGCTGAATGTATGCAGCTTATTTATGTATGTATGAGTGGGAGAGATGCCTAAATATCACCTGATAACCCAGATTCTTGGAAACTTTAAGTCCCAGGAAATGTTTTTATTTTGTCGGCTGAAATCTTGATAGAAAAAATGAAGACCGTCATTTTCATCTGTTAAACTGGTTGATGATGATGATAGAAAAGGGGGGAGGTCACCTGTCTGTCACATACCGGTCCAAACTGTCACAGTCTATGAGAGGGTGTGGTTCAACTTGAATCTGAATGAAGTGGCTCTTCCAGCTGGTTTGGTGTTGAAGGATCGATGTGGGAGTCAGTCTGATGCTGTGTTTACACTCATGAGATGCATGCTGGTGTAACTCAGGTTCCATAAACACTCCAGTTTAATACTCTTTAGTTTTAATATATTTTTATGTTCAGTATGTGGTTGTGCTGTTAAACACATTTTGCGAGTCGACCGTGAATTGTCAAAAAGCACCTTGGGATGTTATTACCTCAGTGGCAGAGAGGTCAGGACTTCATTCATTTCATTTCCCCTTCTTCCTACTTAATGTAAACTCCAAACATCCTTCAACTTCACCTGGTAAAATAATATCATGTAGAGTTGTCAAAAATATCAATACTTTGATACTTTTGATACCATGTTTAAAACGATAAGATTTCCGTTAATCTTCACAGACAGGCAGAGAGAGGTCATCTGGTATGATATTTAGGACGTGAACACATTTATTTTACAAGCTCGGGCCGGGTAAAACAACAGTGAACACATCTGGTTGGTGCCGATGTCATTCAGTACCACTATAGTTTCGATAAGCTACGTCATTAACAACAAGCTGCAGAGTCAAATTTATTCTGTGGAAATGTACATGTACATACAAGCTTATTTTAACTGGCCTTTATGTGTTTATTCTGTCCACACCTCTGCCATTATTTGCTTTTTATGAGAGTTCACAGTAAACTTCTGTCAGTTTTAGGAGCTCAGTCAGTTACAGGTTACACACAATCACCACCACATCATCTGCATAAAGAGAGAGACACTGTGTCATCGCGGTCACACTGGTGTCAATCTGTGCTACCAAATCATTAGACTACAACATGAATCCACCTTCTGTTGGATGGTGCAGACAGGTAGTTGTGATTACACTGGAGAAAATTATTTTTTAATGTTCCTAATAGAGCGGAAATATTAATTTTGTTGCTTTTTTCACATTCCCAAAGTGGTCGACACACAGTGTCTTTGGTCAGACATCAGCTCATGTTGTGATCTTAAATGAACTGTTGTTGTTGAATGTTTAGATGAGGAGGTTCTGTTTAGGTTTTACTTCTTTCTACTCACTGCTTTTATTAATCAGCTCTTTAACACAAACCATGCTGCTTTCAGTGTAATCAGTTTGTAATGAGTGTTAGAGTGACTGACTTAACTGAAGTCAGTTACCAGTGAGCAATAAGTCTCTCAAGGATTATGTGCACTTTAAAGCCAAATTTTATTTATTTTTTATTTCTTTCATTGTAAAAGCAGTTTGTGTGGCTCAGACTTGAAGAGGGTACATAACGTTTTAGTTTTCACCATTTTCTTTTAGAGGTTTTTTCTCTGGAGCTTGGAGTACAACAGCTATTTGAGGACTAAGATGTGTAGTGTGTCAATTCAATTTTTGGGGCCTGTTTGCTATTCAACTGTTGGTCAACAACATGCCAGTTGAAAGAACCAATAATTTGTTCAAGATATTTTATCTCACACACTTTTGTACACACTTTTGTTTGATCTGGAGCTCTGTGAGCTGAATGAATTGAACTCTCAGTTTCAGTTAATTTGAGAATTTTTCAATGTCCACTATCGTCTCTTACTGCATGCGAACATTCCAATATAGTCCGTTTTTCTTATTGATAGTTGTGTTGGATTTTTGCTGTTTAGTAACAGCAGAGACAGACAAATACGTTCCATCACGATGTAGAACGTTGCAGGACATTAGTAATAATACACGTCTCAAGAATAAGAAGAAGCAATATTTGAAGCATGTCTCCCACTGCTTGCTTTTCCACTGTGGTACCGTAGAAGAAATAATTTTGTTTGGTGATTACAGGCCAGTTCCACTGCTGTGCAAGTATATTATACAACATTAAACATCTTGAAATCTTAAGATCTTAGATCATCTGTGCTGGATGCAGATGTCTCCAAACATTCAAACACAGCAGTCACTGAGTTTTGCACAACGTTGAGACTTTGTTACTATGATTCTTTTGGCACTTTGATATCTTAATAATCTTTATTAATCATTCCTGAAAGCCTCTTGTTTCCATGTAGTTGCCTACAGTTTGGCCTGTTTGGTCTCTCTCTCCCCTCTGCACACATCATGGGTATCCCAGTTCAACCCAGCAGCTTTAAGACTTGGTCACACCAGTATTCAAAACATTTTATTAGAATAGAATTAACCTGGTTAGTGAATTAGCCTGTGGGGTTGAAATACATCTAAACTTTTTCTTATCAAGTTCCACTTTGGTGAACAAATCTTTTCAACAGTTATGACTTTTGAGGGGACAGAGAGTCCAAAATGGAGGAAGCTATTGTAGTTTATTCTCTCTAGAACCAAATATTTTGCAGCTAATTTTGCTGTACCGCTCTCTGGTGTCACAGTGGAGTTGGCTGATATTTATTGAAGACAATCAGACTTTTGGCTGTGCAGGAAGTAGCTCAAGGTTTATAAAAACTTTTGTGGCCATCCACGATGAAGCTCTAAATGGAAATAAACTTGACTTAGAAAATGTTTGTCTTAAACAATATTGAAAAACCTGAAAACATCCAACAAGACCTTTTTAGTTTTTAGTTAGTTGAAGTGTTGATGAAACGGACTGTGTGAAACTTTCCAAGAACTTTCCTGACTCGTGTTATTAAGGAGTTTAAATTTGGTTGAGTGAGTATGATTTTAGAGGTGTACTGGTGAGCAGCTCTCTGGGTTTTGACAGTAAGTTGAGGCACTTCTGAGTTTTCTACTTTGCCTTTTGTTGCCCGGCTGGAGCTCAGTGTTCGTCTCTGTCTCACACACTCAGCTGGAAATGGGGTTGCCCTCTTGTTGGTGTGTATGTCTCTTAATCAAAAAACATTTCTACACAAACTTTGAAATGAGGGTGTTGCTTTCACCACTCTGTCTGTGCAGCAGACACAATCATTCCATCCAAAGAGAACAGTTTAGTTTGAGTTTAAATGCAGTGCATTTGTTAAGGACTTATTTTGTAATTCCTCAGGTTTCATGTTGAGACGCACTCTAGTTATGTTACTTTAGAAGAAATTTGATTATTATGAAGCCATTCCTGTGGTTCTAAACAGCATATTCCATCTTGACAGGAGAGTTAGAGGTGTGATCTGATAGGATTTGAACTCAGGACATTGCAAGCACATTTGCACCTAATTCATGAGCAGCACAGACGGAAGCTTCCCAACTTCCTGATACCTGCCCCCTCGTTCTTTTTGAGTTGACAGCCCTTTTTTTATGAATGTACCATTTGAAACCTCGCTCCATGATTGTACTTTTCTTACATGAATACACCAGAGATCTGCCAAGCTTTGCAAAGGAACCTCTAGAAAGTGAGAACATTTCAGTTATTGTTTAATTTTTATAGTGTTGATCTGTTGAAAGCCAAATAGGATGATGCTCCCTCAAACTTTGTGTTCCTTCAACACCTCAGCCAAGCCGAATGTTGTTGCATACTTAATTTGTTACGATTCTGAACTCAGCATTTTAACATTTCAGCTGCAAGCAGGCTGACCGGGCTCTGATTAATTTGGACCGTGTTGTTTTAGGGTTTGAAGTAGCATGTTATTTTTTTTTATTTCTACATTCCAGACAACTTGCAGTACACATGAACACGACGCTGCTTTTAATGTGAGAATGTTTGAGACTGTGACAGGCCGGTGAACCCCCAGAAGTCAATCAAATGAAATGCATCGTAAGTGGGTAGGGCTGGGTATTGATCATCTCTTGGTACCACTGGAAATGTATCAAAAGTTAACATAAAATATCTGTTTTTTGATCTTGTCTATAAAATGTCAAACTTGATTTCTTTGTCAAATTTAAAAGTTATAGTTGTATAGAAAGCCGAGGTTATATTTCCCAAAGCAGAGTACCAAAACTCTGGTATGGTATTGGGACTATTGAGACATTTCAAATGATACCCAGCCCTAGTTGAGATCGATGGGATATTCTGGACCAAACAGAGGTTCTTTCAAAATGTTTCAACATGACTGTGTTCAACAAACTGATCTTCCAACATTTCACATTGTACCAGTTGGTTTTGACCAAGATCTCATCAGTTGCTTCACAACAAAGCTTCTCGCTGGGCCTCATGCAAGAGCCTTTTCCATATTCTTTTTCTGTTTCAAGTCAGAGAACAGACCGAAGTGGAAGAGAAAATTGTTCAGCAGATCGGTCTGAGGATGTTCACACCGAAGTTAGTGTGCAGAAATATTGCAATAAAATCTTCTGCCGTGATGATATGGTGAACAAAATATAACATATTTTGCTTGATATTGGTATCTTAGTCCACCTCTCCACAGAGGGCAGTTCGAATGTCTGGTAATGACTAGTACGACAGGTCTGGACCACTTATGAATTTTGTTCAGAACTAAGAGAAAATTCTTTGACAAGCTCTCTTAAATCCCTCATATGTGCCTCTTAGGAATTATTCTGTTCAGACAGGTGGTTCTTGCATGAGGTCCAGTGTCTCTTCAGATATCCAGAGGAGACCATTAAACCCAGGTTTGGAAGACGTGGTTCTGTACTGAAGCAGTTCCCAATAGTTTCATCAGAATCGAGTGATATGATTGGATATGAAGTCCTCATGTTCAAAAGAGTCAGTTAACGCTTTGAAGAATCTGAGAACTTTGTTCTGCTCTGCAGAGGAAGCAACACAACTCTGCTCAGAAGATTTCTGTCCTCAGATCTGTCCACCTCGATAGGAAAACAGGGCTGTTGCTGAAGCTCGACCTCAGTTTCTCATGGCAGCACTGTCTACTCTTCAGGTCCAGGATGTCCCAGTTGCTGGTCTTGTTGCAAACTTCTTGAAGGCTTTTTCTCAAGAGAAAGGTTGTTTGAGTTTGATCTTTGAAATTATTTGGTGTTTGGTGATCCCCACCCTGAGGATACTATGTGTTCTCTAATCTGTTTGGAACACCTGATGGCCACCAGTTCTGTTGTGCACACACCAGTCATCATCCTTCAGTACTCACTGAAACTCTGGGCCTTGGAGCATGGAGCCTGTCAGAGGACAAGAATCCAGCAATATGATTTATTTTAGACACAAAGCCATGCTGTTAATCCACTTTTATTGTCTTTTTTTAATGTAATTTGTTCTATTCTACTCAGCTGTGATTAGTGATGAACTGACTTCATGCTCACTGGCCCAAATCTTTCTGTGTGGAACATAAAGTAGGTTTTGAGAAACAAACACAACTCAACCTGGATCAAAATTCTCTGACCTCCACATAGTTGGAATTTGAACTTAAAATGGAGCCAAAGACCAAAATCAGACAGACATTTTCTGTTTTGTCTCCATGTAATGAAGCAGTGGATATGTAGGACTGAAAATGCAGAGAACATTTTGATCCATGTTCTGACCCCACCACGGTGTGACCCAGAGCTGTTGATTATACAATACATTATATATTGATGAACATATTGATTAGAAGCATTGTATAATCTGTGACTGTGCTGTGGGTGTTGTCTTGTATGTACAGTAGCAGTGTGATGCTACAGAGGTGTCTGGTTCACCAACCCCTGTTACAGTTTTTCAGTAAAAACAGCTAATGCTCACAATCTGTTTGCCACTGGCTGTCTTATTTCTGTTCTTGAACTAACACTGATGTTTATGTGTCTGTTTACTACACACACCAACTTTGCCATTCAGGCTAAAGGTTCTTGTTTAAAGTCAGCAATACAACGGATTAAAATGTGGGTTAGAATTTAGAAAAACAGCACTTATATTTTGAGATTTGACTTGACTGTTATTGGCAAAGTCAAAGGTACCAAAGGTTAACTGGCACTCCTCCATATGAACTGGTCCATGTTGGACTGGAACTGACCACTCGCCTGTCCCCAAGCCAAGTTCCTATTGGCTGAGCAGCTGGCACCAAAGGCAGTTTCCATCTACAACCATTCACAAACCACAAGGTCACAAATCAAATGGTCACGAACATCCAATCAAAACTCTTCATTCTTCACACTGAGGTTGTATCTAATCTTTACCAAACAGGTTTGCGTCCCAAACAAGCCCCCATTTTGTCACAGGTGTCACATTTTGCCCAGGTGCTGCCAGTGTTGCCACGTCCACCTTCAGCATCTGCAAAGACAGCAGCCACACAAACCAAGGACACGCAGACAGGACAGTGAGGTTCATTACAGCACACTTGGTCGCTCTTTATACTACGTTTGTCCATCGCCTCCTGCTTCATACACAGGAGTGTACTTTTCACATCACACGCAGACTCCTGTCAGTAAATAAGCAGGGAGCTCTGGGTGCAGGCGACATGCTCATTTGCATACACTACCCACATTGTAATCATACAAAACTAGTTGAAAACGTCCAATAAGACCTTTTTATAGGCAAAGTTCCCCAACGTCCCTGACTTCCATTAGAGAAGCCCCGTTCAGGGTAAAAAACGAACTTTGAGCAGCTACATGCAGTTTTCTATGAAAGTTATATCGATTATACCTATGTTTGTCTTAAACTGTATAAAACATTGGGTGTAACATGATGAAAATCTTCATGATTATGATTATAATACTCAAATAACGCACTGTGGACAAACTGGAATTGTCTGGAAGAATTGTAAAACCTCTTTACCCTTTGATATACTGTACATTCGTTTAATAAAACTCTATAACACAACCCAACAGACTCAGTGCAGACCTGGGTCAATACTTCATGACACAGAGTCAACAAACATGTAAAGTTTCACAAAGTCAGGGTTTATTAAGAGGACTGCATTACAATGTGCAGGTGTTCATAGGTGAACTAAATGTACACTTATCTGTAGGCTACACAGTGATGACATTTATTCAAAATTCATTTCACACAACAGAATCATACACTGCACTTCAGACCATTACATCACATATCAGGCGCACACACACACACACACACTTTTTGTCGATTATAAATAATAATCACTGCAGAGGCAGAGGCCATGTATTTGCAGTAGCTGCTGGTGACCAGCAGGGGGAGGTGTTGGCGCATTTTTGTGGAAGTTGCTTCAGAACAACAGAAGAACACTGAATCCTGCATGTTATATTCTATGTTGAGTAAATGTTAGGAGGTCAATAACACAATAATATATTATTACAGATTCCTTCTGTGACTGAACAGGTTCTCAACTGTAGACGTGCAAACAAGCACTTAGTCAAGATTTTGAGAGCTTGATTCAGTTTACCAGTTATACAGTTATACTGTCATCTTAGCATACTGTCACATTTGACACTGATTTCGGGTTTGGAAATGTAAATGTTTGCCGTGTTTAAATGAATCAAAATGAGTCAACAGTGTTTTTATTCAATCAAGTGTCTCCTTTGGCTCGTCCAATCTTGTCAAGTTTCTGTATTCAAAGAGGGTTTCAAATCCAGTTTGAATCGAAGATAAAAGTTGACGCAGTTAATGCATAAATACATTTAAAGTTTGAAACTTTTTGACTTTTACTCAGTTGCACCCCCACAGATTTAATCTGTTTTTTTGGCTGCTGTAGATGTGATGCTAACAACAAAACTCACACACAGTGGATCAAAAGTGGATTAACCAACAAGAATGATGTCTAACTGTAGTTCCTCTCAGCTCGACTGGGCTGTTTTAGCTTATTGTTTTGGACTACCTGCAGCTGTTTTGCCTCAGTCTCACTGCTCTACTGCAAAAAAGCTCTGCTAAAATCACTGTACACAACACTACAAGACAAAGCTGATGAATATAGTGGAGATATAAAGAGAGAATATTGGACTTATATCCATCAGGTGGATAGAAACACAACTCTATATGAATGCTAAAGTTAGTTGCTAAGACAACGTAATATGTCAGATGTTGTGTTACAGCTTGTTTGCGGCCAGAACAAATCAATTAAAACACCTTTAAGTTCCAGAAGTAGAATAATCCTCAGCAGGATGTGGAACCCAGCTGTACCACATGCAGAGTGTCGAAAAATCCATGTTAGCAGAGATTTTGGGGTTTTTAAAAGGCGGAGGGAAAAAAAAAAAAAGGGGGAGGGGGGGGGGGGGGGAAAAAAAAAAAAAAAAAAAAAAAAAAAAAAAAAAAAAAAAAAAAAAAAAAAAAGCTTAAACCCACAATTTTTTTTTTTTTTTTTTTTTTTTTTTTTTTTAAAAAAAAAAAAAAAAAAAAAAAAAAAAAAAAAAAAAAAAAAAAAAAAAAAAAAAAAAAAAAAAAAAAAAAAAAAAAAAACCAGGAACATTCAATTTTGTTTAAGCCGTTAAATTAAAAGCTGAAAATTTCTGCACTTTTCCTGAAAGGTTGTTTTCAAGTGGTTGATTCAGGTAAAGTCTCGGTTTTACTCAGATTATTTAATTTCAAATCCATTGTGGTAAATTATTGTTTCTTTTGTTTTTTTAATTTTTTTTTGGGAAAAAAAAAAAAAATTATAAAAATTAAAAAAAATTTTTAATAAATTAAAATTTTAAAAAATTTAAAAAGTGAAAAAAAGGTAAAAAAAAATAAAAAAAATTTTTGTTTTTTGGTAGTGTTTTTTTATGGCTGTAAAGTGAAGCTCATGTGCCAAAACAGCAGTGGTTAGACATCTACTTCAATCTTGCTACAGAACATGTCAACCTCCATATTCAGATGCTCCACCTTACAGCAAAACAATTTTACAGAAACATGCTTACAACTTGGTAAAAGAATTATTTTGTTCACTGTAGCAAATTTCCTGTTTAACTGTACTGAGGGTGTATTTTATAGAACTTAATTCATGTTAAATTAAGGCTTAAGGCAAAAAAAAATAACAACAAGAACATTTTTTTTAAAAAAAAAGGGGTGTTTACAAATACTCGTTTGAGCACTCAGTTATTGTTGCAGTCCACTTCAGGTCCCCGATGATTCTTGTCTTAGCCCATGTTTAGAGGGGCCATGAGATGGAAAGGGCAAAAAAGAAAAAAAAAAAAGGGAAAAAACCAAAAAAAAAACCCCCACAAACCCTAAAAAAAAAAAGGGAGGGGAAAAAAAAAAAAAAAACCCCAAAAAAAAAAAAAAAAAAAAATAATCAATAAATATAATAAAAAAAAAAGAGAAGAGAGAAATGGGATTGTTGGACATTATTTAATTGGAAAAAATGTCCCAGACCATCATTTGGAAAATGTCCATATGCTTTTGTGCCCCAAACCCAGTATACCCATTTGGGTACTGGTACAGAGCAAAGATTCACTTTTTGGGACTCAACAATTAAATTCTCTGATGAAACGACTGTGGAGTCATATTGAATATTCCTTGGGGAAAGGGTCCCTTTTGCCTTCAACATTTCATTTTCATGTAATTTTAATGTCTTTGGGACCATTTTGAATGGTAACATGGTTAGGAGTTTAAAGTAGTTGGCATGGAGTTGTTTGCAGAATGATTGTCCTGTGAATAATCCAGTTGTTCCTCTGCTACTCTGATGTGGTTGTTCAACGTCTTCTTCTGGGCCTCTGGGCCTGCGTTGTCCTTCCTCTCCTCCTAAGAGGGGGGGTGGGAGAAATCTTTTTTGGGGGCCTTTGGGGCTGGGTTGTTGGGGGGGGGGGAGGCCACGGGGGGGAGGTAAACCCCCCCAGGCCCCGGGGGGGGAGGAGGAGGAAGGAAGAAACTCACAGGATGAAGAGTGAAGACCCTCAGAATGAAGAAGGAAGACCCAAAGTGTGATGAGGGGTCTTGTCGATCTCTGGGGGGGGGAACGTTTTTTCCTCGAGGAGGGAACCCAAAAAAGGGGGTCTCCACCCCCTCCCCTGGTGGGGGGGGGCAGGGGGGGGGGTTTTGGTTTTTACCAACGTGGCTTTCAGGCGTTCTTCCTTTGGAAACTGTTTTTTGACCCAAACCAAACCCCCTGGAAAGATAGAGGGGAAAAATTTCCCAAGAGGAGAAAAGAAAACAATTTTTATTTTTTGGGAAAATTGTACAGCAGGAAGGTTTAGAGCAGAACAAAAACATTATGGCTTCAACCATGGCAAGGAGAACCATATTTTTTAATAAAAAAAAACAAGAAACTTATTTATATAATTGGGGGAGTAATTATTCTTTAAAAAAAAAAAAAAAAAAAAAAAATTTTTTAATTTTGTTTTAATTTTTAGTTTTTTGTATTTTGAAAATTGGAAAAAAAATTTTTAACTTCAATTTTTTTTTGGAAACACTGTCAGTTTTCTTGCGATTCCTGGCTTCATGCCAGTTTGACCAAAACAAATACATACAAGAATTTTTTCATCTCAATCACACATTTTTTCATATAGATAAAAAAAATTTATAAAATTTAAAAAAGTTCCTAGGGGAAAAGATGTGGAAAAAAAGTTCTAGCACGGTTGTACCTGAATGATTATATGAAAATTAGTTTTTTTTTTTTGTAAAGTTGGAAAAAACACACCTTTAAAATAATAAAAAAAACCTTTAAAATGAAAAATTTGAAATAAGAAAAAAAAAAAAAAAATGTGAGGGAGAAAAAAAAGTAATTTAATAAATAAAAAAAAAAAAAAAAAAAAAAAAATTTATAAAAAAAAAAAAAAAAAAAAAAAAAAAAAAAAAAAAAAAAAAAAAAAAAAAAAAAAAAAACAGAAAAGATTCTAGCATTTTCCTTTGGCTGCATGGTCAACCAAGGCATTGCCTGAAAAGATAGGGTCATTGGATTTGAAGTTAGCACCAGACTTAACAGCAGCAATAAGTGATGTTCACCAATCTAACAGTGTTTTGCCATTTTTAATGGATGTCCCTGAGGATGTAATAATCCTCAGATTGCCCATATTGTTAACAATCAATGCAGACACTGAAAATACATGGATACATATTAGCAATGTGCGATATGTCATTGTTTAAGATATATCATCAAAATTCCCTAGGGTAGGAATATGTCATCCCACGATAAAAAACGATAAATTCTCATTGATGACGTATATATGTGCACGACACACTCGCAGCCCAACACACATATTGACAAACATGACGGATAGTGGAGCAGGTACACCGGGCAGCGAGGAGCTCTTTCCTCACGCTGTGGCCGCCAATCAGACACTCAGGTCGGTCAAACCTCCACAGACAGCCTGAACTGTCTCTGAAGCAGAGACTATCCAGGTGGATTCATGGACTAAACTCTGATAATCTACCTGTGTGTCCTACTTGTAGTTTACACCGCAAAATATAATGACACAAAGAAGTTTAATTTGATTTGTGTCCGATGATTAGAGGGAGAGAGAGAGAGAGAGAGAGCGCTTTGGTAGAGAGACATAGAGTAACAATAACAGAGAGCGAGCGCCGGGCTCGATAAAGCTGTCATTAATCAGAGAAATAAAATTATTTCCTGATTGTTTCACAGCGGTTACAGTCAGCAGGTATAGACACGCCCACGACCAGCTCCCCCTAGCCTTTATTATTATTTTGGTGATAGATTTATAGTCAAAAAGATTAGGCTGAATTGGTGTTTATACATCGTCATTTTTATCGTTACCGTGATAAATACTAGAAATTATCAGAATAATTTTTAGTCCATATCCCCCTATTTAATACATATATAAATATATAGAAAATATTTTAAAAAAAAAATTTTTTACCTTTTTGTGGTAATAGGTTTTCATTGGGGAAAATTTTCTAATTATTGGGGGGGGGTTGAGGATGGCAGGGTCGATGCTTTTAATAATTGAAATTGGTCACAAATTGCATACCCTGCATATGGCACTCCATTCTGTCTATGAGTAGAGCCATCAGTTTTAGAAGACAAAATCAGAGTTGTGAGAGAAGATTCTGTAGTGTCAGGTTAGGGTTTAGAGGAACGTGTAATAACCTGAGGTTATGGAGATCACATCATTCTCTGTAGGTACCACTGTAGCAGGGTTAAGAATAGAGTTTTTGTGTGTGGCATGCTAAGAGACTGTTAAAACATATTTTCCTGTCTCATTCCTGTTAAACTCATGATGAAAGTCTTCCTTCTACAGGGTCTAACCTATAGGAAAATCAGCAATAATTCTGTAAGAAGAGTTGTAGAGTTCTGGTTCTGGGTGAGAACAGATAGATAAACCCACATTTCTCATGTATCATGTTCAAAAGTTTGAAAGATTGGTCAGAGTCTAGTCTATAGACTAAAAGGACAGAAAAGAATGCATTGCAGAGGATAAGGCTGCTAACACCACTGATGTGTTATCTAGGGTTGTCTAGAAATGCGACATCTGGTGTATAATAGATAGTACACTAATTTAGATGACAAGCAAGTAGGCATATAGAAATACCTTTAACCTGTCAATTAAACTAATCAATCTATCTTTAAAACAAACTCTGTCTGCTTTTACAATATAATAGGAAGAGCTTAGATCAAATGTGTTGGCCTTTCTGCTGGAGGTGCCATAGACGGGGGGGGCTTTGACTGGGTTGTTGCAAATTGCAATTTAGAAATTTTCTCACCAAATTGTGGCTCACCAATTGAAGAATTCCCAGTGCTTTTGTTTCAGGAAGGTCTTTGTCCAAGGTGTGAATGACTTCTAGTCCCACAGCTTGGTTTGAACTTCTTTCTCCTGAGTGCTCCTCTGCCATTTATCCTCCTTGCTCTGCCTGTGTAGTGAGACACTTCAAAAAGCATTACAATTTGACCCATAAACAATACTCAACAATACAAAAAATACTCTTTTTGTAACCTCAGATTGTCGTTTTATCAAAATAACCCTCTAAGATTAAAACAGAAGGCATTCCCTTTCACAGAGGTAACAGACAGACACACATGAAATGACAAACATCAACAAAAAATGACAAAACAGTTCTACAAATTAAATCTTTTGATTTAATCGTTTGTTTTGTTGCTTCCGGAAGACTTTTTTTAAAAGGTTTTTTTTATGTTTTGTTCTAGTTATTGCACTGTTTTAACTCTGCGTTGTGTTTTTTTAATTTTTTATTTTTATTGTGCATTAACTTCTTATTTTGATCTGTAAGCGAATCTTTTTGAGATTCTGCATTACGGTGCCTGCTTTCATCTCTCCAAAATCTGAGAGAATGTAAGAGCTTGTTTCAATCTGGATGAGAACATAATCTCTCCTTCAGATTTTCAAATCTGACCCGGTCAAATGACCCGTTTAGGGGAAATTTGAGAAGACCATCATCTGCAGTTATTTTAACCCACGTTGCAACAAATTTAACAAAAACACTTGGTACCACAATTATCACACATGTACTTCACATGACCGGTAAATCCAATCTCAGACCTTCTACTAAGAAAACTTCCCATTGTCCTTTCAAATGATCCCTCCACACGCTTTCATAAACACTTACTCATACCTTCAAATCATTTGCTAAATCTTTCAATCAACATTCTACTCAGAAGACACAAGTCATTCCTATTCACGTAAGGAGAGTAAATCAGATCCCTACAGAAATGAAATATATCCCCAAGTATTGGGAGAGCCAGTCATCCCTACTTCTTCCCACCAGCTGTTTTTCCACCAGGCCCCAGGCCTCCAGTGCCTCACTATCTTTAGTGTTCTCTTGGCACTCTCTGGGCGTCTCTTCTAGTGTTCCCAACACTACCCCCGGGATGACTACAGTGTTCTAAATCACTGATTTTTAGTCACAAATCACACGTCGACTTCCTACAGTGTTCTAAATCACTGATTTTTAGTCACAAATCACACGTCGACTTCCTACAGTGTTCTAAATCACTGATTTTTAGTCACAAATCACACGTCGACTTCCTACAGTGTTCTAAATCACTGATTTTTAATCACAAATCACACGTCGACTTCCAAAGAAAATAGAATCACAGAACTCATATATACTTGGTCTTTCACAAGATTCAACTATCTGGTCTTTTCTATTTTCTGAGAAAATTGAATCACAGAGCTCAAATATACCTGGTCTTTCACAGGATTCAACTATCTGGTCTTTTCTATTTTCTGTAGTTCTAGCCAAGACCTTAATGTTACACCATTAGAAGAGCAAGTCAGATCCTAAGGTCAGGAAAAGGCAAACAATTTCAATCAAGACAGATTCTTAGATTTTGAAAATGCAACCATTCCTAAAACATATCAACCAGGGTAGAACTAATTCACAGCCACACAGCAAACTTACGTAAAATTGGATGGCGTCAACTTCTTTGGGACTCCAGCTTCACAGACCTCCAACAACACACAGCAACAGGAATTGGGTTTTCAAAAGGGCCCCTTACCTCTTAGTTTAATTTGGATTCTCAGGTCGCTGGTGTGTTCTTGGTCTGCAAAGAGGAGTCTCCGTGGAAGTGTGTTGCCATCCGGGTCACGGCACCAAATTGTCGAAGAAATCATCGAGTCCAGTTGAGATGTTTGCTGTGGTGGTGTGTTTATTAAAAAGCATGCCGGCACACTGGTGAACTGACGGTCACAGAGGGTATCTGATCCAGTGAGTTGACCAGGAGCAAATGAAGAGGAGCACTTTTATACAGAAAACAGCCATGGTTACACAATATGTAAATAGGGATGGAGCAAAAGGTGGGGAAGGTAAGGGAAGGGATTGGGCAACAAAGGGTAGGGGGAAAGGAGGGGGATAGGTAACAAAAGGTAGACATTTACATGAGGTCTGGAAGTTGGAGCCAGACAGACAAAAGGTAAGAATACACACATGTATGAGAAGAAGGTTCAAGACCTAAACAATGGGGTTGGGGTGGTTTCCTAGACGTTGCTTGGTTGCTCAATTAGCAAGTCTACACTGCCCCCAATGTGTATTACCTTGATCAAGGGCCCAGCTCAGTAGGGGTTACAGGCTAGACCCAGACGGATACCACTTGGCTTCAAGTTTTCTATATGTCAGTGTGTATTTTCTTCATCAAGAGCAAAATCCATTAGAGAGATACCAGGAACATTCAATTTTGTTTAAGCCGTTAAATTAAAGCTGAAATTCTGCACTTCAACTGCGTCTCGGTTATTTAATTTCAAATCCATTGTGGAGGCGTGCAGAGCCGAAATTATGAAAATGTTTCTCACTGTCCAAATATTTTTGGACCTCACTGTAGATAATCATACACTGCACTTCTAACCATTACATCACATATCAGGCTGCGGTGCATGTTAGTGAATATTATCCTCGTGTAAACACACACACAGACACACACACCTTTTGGCAAATATAGATGGTAATAATCACTGCAGGGGCAGAGGCCATGCGTTCGCAGTAGCTGTTGGTGACCAGCAGGGGGAGGTGTTGGCGCATTTTTGTGGAAGTTGCTTCTGAATTCTGCATGTTATATTATGTTGAGTAAATGTTAGGAGGTCAATAACACAAAATAATATATAATATTTGTATTTGTGGACGCATCACACAGATTCCTTCAGTGACTGAACAGGTTCACAATTCTGGACACTGTGCACTCTCTCTCTCTCTCTCTCTCTCTCTCCCTCTCTCTCTCCCCCACACTCCCTCCAGCAGCAGCAGCCCGCTGTTAGTAATATCTGAGCGGACCTGGGTGCGACATGAACGGGCCTCAGCTCAGTGAACTCCCGGACGAGTCGGAGTTACTCGGGCCGTATGTGAGCAGCCTGAGGCGGAGAGCGCTGCAGGCCGGCGAGCTGTCCGCTGTCAGGACGTTCTCCGACGGCTTTCTCATGAAGTTTCTTCGGGCCAGAGACTTCGACGTGGAGCTCTCTCTGAAGGTAAACAGCTGGAAGAATAAATCACTGCAACAGACTGCAGAGAGGACAACAGACGAACTCTGACTTTATGAAAGTTTAGACACACATAGATTCATCTTTATGTTCCTGAAGGATTACTCCCTGCAGGCTCTGTACATTATCAAATGTATTGTTGTTATTGTTCTTCTTCTCTTCTTCTTCTTCTTCAAGCCGCTTACATTGTACTACAACTCAGGTAATATTGTCCTCTACTTTTAACACTACACTCATTTAACAGCTATAGTTACTACTTATGTTATGAATAAAGATTTCACATACAAACATATGATGAAAAACTAGAAGTATACATAGTTGGTGGTGTGTGACTTAAAGTTACATAGTGTGAGAACAGACAGAGTATGACTGACAGAGAATATTTCAGTGTGGACGTTCATCCTGATGAGGCTGAATAATTGCATGGTCTTATTTAAGCAGACATTATTCAACACACAGCTTTAAAAGTCCAAACACGTCAAAGCCCCTGCACACTCCCACAGAGAGGTCTGTCTGCTAAATCTGATGCATTCTCCTCATCAATGAATTCAAACACTCGTGAAGAAGGTGTATTGTGTTTATGAACAATGGTGACAGCGTATTGAGATACTACATGTTTTTAATCAATAGGCCTTCTTCACAGAAAACATGTTGACATGTCACATGTGTAAATCAGAAAAGAAATCATGGCTGAACTCCCTTTAGCTGCTTCAGTTTCATGCTGGGTCACTGTTTTTCTTAGTATGAAGTGTCAAAATGTCTGCTTTGAAAAAGGTCTGTTAGGTAACTGTATAGTGCTGACTGTTTTATTAACAAATATCAAAGATTGATACATTAATGGATCTCATCTATATTTGTTGGTTTGCTGCCTCATTGCACTCATCTACTTTCAGTCTGCAAGCAAAGAGTTCAGAGTAACAGTGCAGCACTTTGTCCTGGTTGGCCAGTAGTTGATCGAGTTGCCTTTTGTTTAACCCTTTAAGGGGCTTTTAAAACGGTGCCCAATGTCCATCAATGAAGGAGCAGAATCATGTTACTTTCTCCAGCCAATCAGCCAATATCAGGTAGTTGTGGACAGCATGATAAGTCTAGTTGAGCTGTAATTGATGGTCAAGGTCACATGACAAATTACTGAGACATTGAATTTTTTTTGTTGTGGTATACACACCACTGTTGTAATTCTTTTGTTTCAATAAATTGTTTGAGATGAAGACATTACCATTGCACGCTTCCAATTAAATGTCCTACTTTCATGATGTAATATCACTGAAGCATGAACTTTTTACTTTTTCCATAAATTTCACCCGAAAGTCAAATATCCCGAACTTTTTGTGAGTAGTGTATGTCTGATTGTTGATTTGGAAATAAATGTTCTGCATATTTTTGGGATTTTTTTTCCCTGAACCTGCAGGTTGAGATGGATTTTACTAAAGCAGCTGGAGCTCAGCCAAGTGTGTCTGAGCTCAGTGACTTGAATTACTGATTTACACAAAACCCAACAGAAACTGACTTGAACTACTCCAGTAGTTCTTTGAATTTGCTTTTATTACAACACAACAGCCTGAGTTTGTATTTCTATGTATTGGTCGATCTCACAACAGAAATAACAGAGCAGATTAAAGGTCCAGAGTGGAGGGTTTAGTGCCATCTAGTGGTGTAGTTCCACTTTCCCTTCATAGCATGAAGGAGAAACTACAGTGGCCGCAAATAACATGGACAGACGAGAAGCCACTGTGTCTGTAGATGTAAAAGGCTCATTCTGATCTAACAAAAACATAACGATTCTCATTTTCAAGTGATTAACCACTAATGAAAACATAGTTATGAATGTTATGTTCCATTTCTGACATATTCTGGAAATACAGACCAATAAATCTGACACATGGGACCTTTAAAGGTTATGAAACCATTTGATCTTATAGCACATATCCTCTTTAATGCACTGATGTTTCAGCTATCCTATGACTTCTATGAATTCCCTGATGTCCCTGAACGTTGCATGTGTCCTGTGCAGCTCTTATTGAACTACCAGCGGTGGCGGAGAGAAAGTCCAGAGATCAGCACCTGTCTGTCGCCCTCCTCGGTGCTCGGCCTCCTCAACACGTCGTACCATGCCACCCTCCCACAGCGGGACCACACTGGCAGCAGGGTGCTCATCTACAGGATTGGTCAGTATATGTGTGTCTGTGTGTGTCACTGAAAACATGAAAACATCTGAAATTGCAGCCGGAAACCACAAAAAAACAAAAGAGTGATGGTTTATAATGCAGCTGTAACCTCACAGAGTCATGGACAAACAACATATTAATGTAGACACACCATAAGACCAGACACAATCACTTAAAGTCACTTAAATCCTTCAGGCATGGTGGATTTGGCAACACCTGTGGTTTCTGTTGTAACAGCGGCTGAGGGTTAAAGGATGAGTTGGCATCTTTTCAAGTCGGTCTTAAAACAGTAGTCAGTGCCCACATGAACAACTGGATTACATGCATGCATTGTTTCCTGTGATACTCTCATTCTTTGGGAAGCAGTAGCAATAAAAAGTACTGTACAGAGAGGTCAGTGTAAATACATTTAATGGCTATTGCTGCAAAGATAATAATAAGAAGAAATAGTGTCAAAATGGGGTTTGATTTCATAAAACATTTAAGGATTATATATTATATTATATTTTAAAGGGTATTTTTCTAACAGTATTTTTCTATGTTTAAGTGACCAATAGGGACAACAATCTTTGAAATGGGTTCAGTACTGGGGCGAGTCCTGATGTATTTTTATCAAAAATAGATGTGTGGTTAGTGTCTTGGGACATACTAGTGCTTTACAATTACAATATATAATTTCAAATGATCTGATGGTCATCGCCCAGAGTTTACATTTAAGCGCTCTACTAAACTTCATTCATTCATAGTATAGTATATCCATAAAGCTGCACTGATCATTTTTAATATAAAAAAGTTGGTAAATAGAATTATCATTGTACTGTTTGAGCCTATTTTAGCTCATTGTTATGGTCTTACAATCAACAGACTTGGGTTTCATCAACCTGATTTCTAGCTACAGCAGGAAGCATTGAAAAAGATAATAACTCTGATAAGCCAACCTGCATAACAACAGAATTCAGAAAAAGTCAGTGACTAGCTGGTGAACATAGTGGAGCATTTATCAGCTAAAGAGGCAGATGTTTCTTCACGAGTTGGTGGATACCAAACCAGGGCTAAAAGGAAAGTGAATATAAGACTTCCAATCATCAAGACAATCAGACACAACTCCAAATGAGTTATAATTTTGCTCAATCAAGAACTGGATACTGGATGGCAAAATGGTGCCCATTCATTTGAATGAAAAAGGAGTTTTCTCTTCCTGCTTTACTTCAGCGTGTTCTGGCTGACTGCACATGTACATTAGTGTTTCATCTCATAGACTTCACATTGACATCAGATATCCCTAACTTTTTGTGAGTAGTGTATATATTATTTTATATTACGGTTTATAGAACTGAAGTCCCACTGCAGTTACCCACGGTCAGATTTTTCCTGTTCATACCTGTTAAACGTTTGTAGAGCTACAATCTTATCAAAACAGTCAAAACAGATGTCTGTCTGCAGCGCAGTGGAACCCAAAAGATTGGTCGGCCTTCCAGGTGTTCAGGGTCAGCCTGATGACGTCAGAGATCATCTCCATGGAGACAGAGACGCAGAGGCGGGGTCTGAAGGCCATATTTGACCTGCAGGGGTGGACTCTAGGCCACGCCCTGCAGATTACCCCTTCCCTTGCCAGAAAGATATCCTCTGTACTTTCGGTAAGCCTGCGATCACCTTCCTGATCATGTCGGATTTACTGTAAATACATCTCTTACTATGTGCTATCCCCACATGCTATGTTGCTATGCTTCATCCACAGTAACATTTTTATTGTTATGCAGATGATACCCAACACTTTAGAACAGGTTCTAGCAAAAATGGAAGAATTTGAGGTCTTCCCATTATGACAGCATGTTGTGCCACAGTCAGGAAACATGGAGTGTGATGTTGCAGTTAGCTGCATCCCTTGCTCCATAGCACAACCCTTTTTTTAAAACTCTGATGTTGTGCAGGGTTTAATGTTGTTTTATAGACTAGATTGGTTGAGCAAAATTGTCGGCTTGTTTGTTGTCTTTGTATGTGTGTGTGTTCAGGACTCTTTTCCACTGAAAGTCAGAGGAATCCATCTGGTCAATGAGCCGATGTTCTTCCGGCCGGTCTTCTCCATGATCCGTCCCTTCCTGCCAGATAAGATTAAACAGAGGGTCAGCATCATGTTCATCACACACACTGATGATACCCATCTTAGTTGTTATACTCTTAGACGTCATGTAGAAATAAAAAGTAGAAATGCTTTGAAACATACTTTTATAACCATGTTTCCTCTCCTCCACTGTAGATCCACATGCACGGTGCAGATTTCCAGGAAACTTTGAGTGACTTCTTCTCACCGCACGTCTTGCCTCCAGAATATGGAGGCGAGGGGCCAGAAATAGAACAGGTGTGTCAGGACTGGACCAAACAGCTGCTTCAATCAGAGAATCTCCTGCAGCAGATTGCCGACCACCCAACAGGTGACATCGCTGTCACTGATGACCTCTAGATCATGGAGCAAGTGGAGACCGAACAACTGTCAGAGGGATGATGAATGGAATGTGGCCTCTTGGATCATGCACACCAACAGATGTTTTTTTATACTCTGGATGAAACGCCTCAATAAGCTCTCTGGTGGCCATTTCTGAAATCTTGAACTCTTGAGGACTGATTGTGCAAGTCTGCATCAAGAAAGCTGTCTGTGCTGCAGCACTTTGTGGACTTTGTGTTTACATGATGTTTGCCTGCTAGCTAACTATTTTCCTTGGTACATTGTCTTTGAAATCTGACCAAAGTTCAGACTTTGATTAGATTTTTGCATCTTCTAACAGAAGTACACACAGCTGATATCTTTTCAAGAATGACTTGAAGAGGTTGACATTAATCACTGTCTGGGTGCTGGATGTTAGTCTATCTTAGGATAAAGGCTAGGTGGAAACCACTAGCTTGGCTCTTTAAATGAAAAAGAAAAACTAATCCCCGAAGGCTTGTTAACATGTTGTATGAGTACACAAAAAGAAATGTAAAAACAATCATTTGTGAATGTAGTGAAAGTTGTGAGTCAAGCTGCAGAGAAGTTCTGCAGTGTGTAACTCTTCTTCTGTTCATGTACGGGTTAAACAAAGAAGATACATAAATTATAAACCTTTAGAGGTGTTCATGGACGTTTTATTGACTTTGGAGAGAGAACCCGGCTATTTGTTTCCCTCCAGTTTTTATGCTAGGCTAGCATAAAACTACGTCTAGCTTCATAAGCACAGTCGTGAAATATCCTCATCTTAAAAAGAAAGACAATACCCGTACTTCCCACGACGTCGGACTATTTGAATGTAATTTAATAGATTTTTAATTTAATTTATTCAGCCTATTTTATTTAATTTATTGAATGTATTTTAATTTTGCTAGTATATGCTTACTGTTTGTACAAGTTACGTTTACAAGTGTATGAGCTAAGTGTTTTGGAGTTGAGACTGGATCTAGACGCGGGACAGTTTACTGTGTCACCTCTTTTTCAGGAATGTTGCTGGATGTTACTGTTTGAATGTCACATCAAGACATGTTTTTTTTCAGGGATACCTCTAGCGAAGATTTTCTATAGTTAGACATTAATAACTAACAGCCAGTTCTTCAGGAGACCTCAGGGATGAATTGCCAGGAGAAGATTTGAAGAACGGCTGAAGAACAATAACCTTCAACCAGAGTGTCCGTCCACGTGCGACACTCGGATCTACCAGGTCAGACGTTTGCCCTGCTTGAAACAATCGACCATCTTACTGTGATCCTGTGAACTCAAAGAATCACAGTGAGAGTTGTGAAAACACCAGCAGTGTGTTTTCATGTCCCCGTGGACAGATGAGCCCTCCCTTAACGTATCACTCCATCCAGACATTCATCTTATCAACCAGCCAGCCAGTAAACACAGTTTTCTGTGTTCATGTTTGATTATTTGAACTTTGGACTTCATTTTAACAGTTTCTGTTAAAGTTTTTTTTTTGTTTGTTTGTTTTTTACAATTTTCTGTCATTTATGATGAAAAGCCTTTAACTATGTTTGTGAAGCTGTTGTTCACACAAGTTTAGAATTATTTTGATTAATTATGATGATGAAAGACTTGAAATGTTGTTAATAAAGTATGTGCAGGAACACGTCTGTGCACAGGCTCTGATTCTGCATGTTTAATCATCGTACATGGAGCATAATGTTTGAGACTCAGACTGCACAGCAGCTTGAGAATATCATTCAGTAACAAATCTGTCTTTCTTCTACTTAAGCAGATAGTTCATGACCTTTCTTTTAGTCTTTAGTCTGTCCTCCCTCCTGTCTGTTTCTCTCTTCTTGCACTATCACTGTACAGACCTTTGGTCAGCATTAGAGGGTCAGTAAACATGTCTCATCATCAGCCCTGCTCAGTCTGGTAAACACTGTTGAACCTACAGCTGTCCAAATGGGTTCAATCCACAGTGTAAGTACACCCATAGTTCACTTTTGATAAGAATTACACAATATATAGACGGATACACATCCCCCTTTTTTCTCCACTGATTGCTCCTCACACAGTGTTAGAGATCTCAGATCAGAAGCTGGTCATGTCTTGGCTTTGTACAGACTGCTGGCTGTGTTCTTGAAATGTTGTGGGTTGTCATGACCTCCCCGCTCTGTATGGCTGTGGTCAGGTCAGTTTTTGCAGATGGTAGTTTATGGGGCTCTGTTTAAACCCAGCTATGACTGGAGCAACAGAAAATGAAACTCACTGTATTTTCCAAACATGAATCTATTGTATTAAACATCTGAAGACTGTATTCTGTGTGCAGTATGAGGCACACCAGGGCTGTTTCTAGCTGTTTGGGGGCCCCTATTTAGTCAAACTCTGAGGGAGAGCTTCCTAACCTTTTCAGATGATCTGTGGCGATGCAACAGTCTGCTACATTTTAAGAGGAAAACAGGTAGAGTGCATTGATAAACAGATGCAGCATGTTCCTGAAAGATGTTTATGGTAAACTTTGAAAACAAGGTGATATAAAAACTCTCCACCAACCAAAACAGTAAAAAAATAAATAAATAAATACAATGGACCAGCATTCATATTAATGTATGGTCTTATGTTTCCATTATCCTCCTCAAAAAAATATTAATTATCAATATATTGTGCTTCACACAACAAATGAGTTGGTTCGCCTGGCTCCAAATAAAGAGAGGTACTTTTATTTCTCCCAAAATATATTGAGGCTGCACTTGCAGGTTGGGGGCCCCCCGGTGGCTGTGGGGCTCTATGAATCTGCATAGCAAGAAATGGCTATGAGGCACACTGTGCAATAAGGGTGTCAGCTATGGTGCAACTGGCTAAGTGTGTGTCCATCCTCACCAAAACTACAACTGAAGAAATAAAAAACACTTCAATAAGAAATGATCTTTGGGCTGTATATGGACTGAGAAACAATATAATATGCCACAGTTAGCCAGAAAGGCTCATTTTCATATGTAGACTTGGGCATGTTTAAAGCACAGACTTTAAAAAGCATCAGAGACTGAAAATCTTGTGTCATTTGTCATCTTCCATCATCTCTCCAACCACTAACTTCCCCTAAAGGCAATATTATGTTGACATTACTAACATAGACACGCGCACACACACACACACACACACACACACACACACACACCCTGAAATATGTCCAATGCAACTTTTCTGTGTTTGAACAGCACAGTGACAAAGAGCACACCCAAACAGTTAATCATTAATGAAAATTAGAGTTTTCATCAACCTTCAATACCCTCGCACGTGTGGAAATTCACACATGTGACTTTTCTGTCTTTCATATAAATGACAAGGTGTGAGCACAGAAACCTTTCAGATATTTCATGTGAAACAGGAGACATCACATATGAAAACTTACTTCACATGTGAAATATGAAATATCCAGGCATGATGATTTCAGAGTGTTTTTTGTACAAACATGAACTTCACACATGAGATCTTCATAACTTTATTTCAACTTTCATTTCCATGTTCTTTCCAAATCCTTCATAGAGCTTTCAGACAGGAAGTGATGTGATTTGTCATAATTGTCTGCTTATGTGATGCAAATTGTCTTGATGAAATCTAGTTAATCAACAGTTTCCTGTGTGTTTACCGCTCTTCCTCTTAAAGACACGCAACAGCTCACTGAGCTTCATATTATATTTGAACGTTTGAATGTGTGTATCAGTTATTGTCATGAAGCAGCAGTTGTTCATCATATATCAGTATAGCTCATTAACAAATATTCGACACAGGAAATGCTTTTGATCTGATATCAAAAAGTTCACAGAAATAAAATGATTTTTTTTTTCATGTGGCTTACTTAAAGGTCCACTGTAAAGGTTTTAGTGGCATCTAGTGGTCTAGTGGCTAATTGCAAAGTACTCACCTTGCCCTCACATTCCAAGAGTGAAGAAGAAATTACAGTGGCGTGATACGTGAAAAATACTAAAGGCCCTATTGAGAGCCAGTGTGTAGTTCATCTACTGTAGAAACATGGAGGTTCAACATGGCGGACTCTGTGGAAGAGGAGCTGCTGCGTCTGTGGATATAAAGTCTCTTTCTAAGGAAACGAAAACATAATTATTCTTATTCAGGTGATTATACACTAATGAAAACAGAGTTATGGATATTATATTCTGTAAATAGAGCCCCATAAATCTGACACACTGGACCTTTAAATACATTTGAAAATAAAATAGTCGCCATAGGAATTTTTTTTATTGACAATGAACATTTTCATAATAGTAACAAACCAAAAGCTGTTGTGTTGTGATAACGTTCAAATTGTCAACACCCAGCGGTCACATCAGGTTTGATTTAAATAAAGTTTTGAAAGAATCCAATTAATGCAGAAGCTTAACTCATGTTTATACTATTTGATGTCATTTTTAATCAATCATTCATGAAAGTCATCTGACTTACTCAATTATTTGCTCGTTTAATGTGTTGTTTGTGAATAGCCTAATTGTCCCTTGTAGAAAAAACACATGAATTTCACATGTGCAGAATTACATGTGAAACATGTGGAACACATGTAATTGAGTGTAATTCAAAGGCACAGAAACACACCACCCCTTTAATTCAAAAAATCAATTTTGACTTTGATTTACTATGTATGAATTTTTCACATCTTAAACACACTTTGCACATGGGAAACGTGGTTTTGGAACATTTTCATGGTACAGTGTGTGAAGTCTATGTCAAATCGTGTGCCATGATTTCCACTGAGCTCCACATGTTGGAACATGTGGTGACTGCTTTGTGATCACGTGTGTCTCTATGTGAAATTCATGTTTTTTCTGTAAGGGGTGCTCCCTCTGTGAGAAACCGGTGACCCTGCAAGCAAAAGGAATTATGAGCCAATCAGATCGTGTTGTGTCCAGTGACTTCACTGTATTGTTTTCAGGCCAGTGTTATAATATGCCCCTTATACAAAACTGTTACTCTTTTTCCTTCTGCTGTCAGGCTAATAAACAGACATTTCAGACATCAGTCGTTTTAAATGAATGTTATATTCCTTCACACATCTGAACTATAACAAATGCTTCATTTATGCCCCATATATGTTGATCTTTGCCTTCAGTTTTAGAGTTGTGAATCTGAATCTGAATGTAATTCACATTGCCATTTTGACTTGAATTGTGGGATATTTTTCTGTGTCGCGGCTCATTATACAAAACCCAAACTAGTCCTTTACATGTGCACTTTAACACCTGCCAGGGATTCAGAGCACAGTAGAAAATTCACTGAATTTATCTCTTTGTCCCTAAAAATATTGATCTTTTGTATCACTTATTTTGTTTTAAATATTTGACAGAAAACTAACAGGTAACAGCACAGTACATCAAACAGTGTTGCTGGGCAGAATTATAACATCCACAATCTGAATATTGATCTTCACATTCAGGATTACCCTTAGAGGAGCATTACACATCTAGAATGAAACAGTGTGTACAGTGGGGGAAAGGCACATAACAACATTTACACAGTGGACAAACAAGAAAGAAACACACCACCCCTTCAATTCTTAAACTGACAAATATCAATAATAACATAACATTATTTCTGGGATCAGGTCCAGCCCCCCGTGACCCCGATAAGGATAGGTGGTTTCAGAAAATGGATGGATGGATCTGATTTACTGTTATTCTCTCTGGTTGGTCATCCTGATGGAGTATTAAACATTTTATTTTTATTATGTCCTTCTTTCTCCCATCGTCTTTAAGATGCACTAACTCCCAGGCAACTGTTTATCTAATTAGATCCACGTGGACCTTTACAGCTTGTTGAACTCCTCTTCAGTCTTGTCACCTGGTGTGTGTGTGTGTGTGTGTGTGTGGGTAAAGTGGGTCAGAGAAATCCAGGCCATCAGTGGATGTCTCGGGTGCTCTGTCAGCAGAGGGCGCAAGAGAGCTGCTGGAGCAGAGAGAGAGAAGCCCAGCTGCACAGTCACCATGGTACAACGGAGGTTCTCAACCTGGAAGTCAGGACCCCAAAGAGGGTCACGAGATAATATGCAGGGGTCGTCAAATAGTTGTGAAAGATGAAATAAAATAACATATTGTGGCAAGCAGCATGGAATGAGAGACAGGAAGCAGCTCTCAGTGATGTCATCTCTTTGTTATTTCAGTAATATGAGCATGTTTTTCTATCTGTTAGGCCTGAAGCTGACAGGCCGAGTATGAAGATGCTGTTAAAGGGATAGTTCAGATTTTTTGAAGTGTGCTTGTATGAGATACTTCTGCACAGTCAGTGTGTTACCTAAGGTAGACCCAGATGGAGAAGCAGACAGAAATCCCAGCACTGATGTAGAGCAAAGGACTGGTGTGGACAGAGCCAGCAGAAAAACATGTGTTAGACACAAAAACGATCAGTATCTGTTTAAGTGTACACTACATGCTCACCACATTACCTTGCAGACGGACCTTTCCCCTGGGGGAACCCTAACCCTAATATTGATATACTCCTACCCCTAAGCCCAACTGTATGACAAGTTAAAGTTATTTTTTGGGGTCTAAAACACAGTTTTCTGCTGACCCTGTCCACTGCAGTACTTTGCTTTACTTCAGTGGACTTCTGTCTGCTTCTCCAAACTTGGAGCGAGTTGACCACCATCTACTGTAGGTAACACACTGACTATGGATCAGTACCTCATAAAAACAAACCAGAACTATCCCTTTAATGTAATACATCTAAAAACAGTAATTAAAGCCAAAAACTAATCAGTTGTTGTTCTGTCTGTGGACAAAGCCGTCGTTGAGACTCTAGAAAGAAGAAAGAGTGTTAGAGTCCATGTGTTTCACACAGTTTGTGTACTTGTCTTCCTTTTATATTCCTGTGTCAGGAAGGAAACTTGCATGTCCCGTCAAATCCATACAAAGATAAAAACATGGGCTTTCATTTGAGAATAGTCTGCAGGACCCTCGTCTGCTGCAATAAAGGCTGACACAGCCCTCTGACACACCACTGTGATTCAGACGGGGGTGGGGGCAGTCAGGGGACATTCCACTCAACTAGGTCCCTGAAGGTGTCGGCCTCATTGCAAATGAGAGGATTTAATTGTCTTCATGGGACTACGCTTCTCCACCACCCCAGACACATTTTCCAGCTACAGTCCCTCCTCCTCCATTTCACTGTGGAAAAGTCTCACCGTCTTTTGCCGTTCACACACTGTACCCAACCCCAGCCCCTATCCACCGACAAGCAGATAGTGAGTCTACAAGGTGTGCTGCTGCTGCCTGTCTGATCTACAAGCTCACAGTGTAGCAGATGGCTTACACGTGTGTTCTGTGTGTTACATCACAGTTCAGTTAGGATCTATTTATTAGGTGTACGTTCAGGCTGCAAACATAAATGTTTTGGCCCCCTAAACTGTTTAAAGACCAAAAATTTGTTGATTAATGAGAAAATACTCAATAATGAAAATGATAATTTGTTGCAAAAATCAATGATGAATTAAAGCATGAGCTGGAATGCAAATCCTGGTCAAGAACTTGTTTGCTTTGGGCTCCTTCCAACAGTGTTTCAGTGTGGTGCAAGAACATCATGCTTTGGAAGCATGTTGCCATTTAATTTCCTCCAAATCTACAATGCAGATTAAATCATTTGAAACCACAGCAGACATGACAACTCCGCCCAAACACACACACACCCATCATGTAAATTGCATTCTATTCAGGTGATTAGATCACTCCTCAGATCTGTGGCACACAATGATCAGGTCAATTCAAAGATGTTGTTGAACAACTGTCTTCTCACAGCACACGCCCTCCCATCACCTCAGGCTTTGTTGTCTGACTGCGGGACCAAAATGTGAGATTATTCCTGTGAGATAACCAAATGGTCAGAGCTCTGCACGAAGCACGTGTGTGTGTGTGTGTGTGTGTGTGTGTGTGTGTGTGTGTGTTGTAAAAGTGCAAATAAATTTACAATGTAACAATGTTTGTCTATGCAAAACCAAGACAATATGTTGGCAGTTTGTCCACAAGATGTCATCTGCATATTGTAAAAGCACCGAGGTCAATAATACAATTAAGTATTTTTAGAAGCTCTGGTTTCACATGGACCCCTGAATACAACACAACCATTGTTAATGTTATCAGTAAAACCTGTGAATATTAATTGAACATGCTGAAATGTGTGTGTGGCACAAAGGCCTACCGGGTACATTTTGAAGCTTGAGTGCACATAGCTGCAGGCCTTTGATGGTATCCCCAGTACTCAGACAGAAAGACTGTGGACATCACAAAATATATGATTTAGAGGAAATAATGAAGCAGTTCTCACTTTTTTTGTGTGTGTTGACTGAAACTGTAAAAACATAAATTTAAGCCCAATTTAAATATACAGTAAGCTAAGCCTACTCTACATCAAATGAAGTGGATTAAATAGCCTACCATGCTTGATATTTGAATTCTTTTGACCGTATGATATGACCTGAAGGGCAGATATCTGTATCCTGCTGCTGTGACATGTTCTGTGTTGATATTTTAAGATTAGAATTTATAAAAATGGTGCGGAGAGAAAAAAAGAGAACACCATGATGCCAGGATCTACCATCTTGCCACGTTCCAGAGGAGCGCGCAGAGGGCGGGGCAAAGATAAGACTGTCCACACGGTTGAATAAGCTCAACGCCTCTCGAATCCCATTGGTCCAAATATTCTCCCGCCCCACCCATTTTTGCGCAACGGGCCTGTCATTGCTCGAGAGGGCCTGTCAGTCCTAAAGTGGACGGGGTTTCTATGGTGCTGAGTTTTATGAGGCAGGAGAAGAAATTGTGATTTTCTTTTTACAGCTCGAAGTTCAGCCTGTGGCCGCTCCAGCCCCTCTTCACTGTTCAGTCAGAGGTCTACCAACCCCCGCTGCCAAGAGACTCGCCATGGCTTCAAAGAAGAGCGCGAAAATGCACGTTAAAAAAGGTGCGTGGCAGCTTTTCTCTCTCTCTCTATCATGCGCAGCAGTGGTGCGGATGATGCGGTGCTGCTTTCACTGTCAGGCCTTTAAAGTTAATCTGTTATTTCATTCAGGGCCGTAGCCCCGGACAGCTAGCTTCATCTAGCTTTAGTAAATGGTGTCGACGTGTGAGCTGCTCCGTGCTTAAGCTGCTTTATAGAGCATGTAAACACTTTTTTAAAATATAAGCCATACAGGTAAACCTTCACGCACAACGTCACCACGAATAACTGACGTTAGCTGTGCCGTTAGCTCGTCGGTTTAATTCTGTATTAGCGAGACAAAGACGCATGTGACACTACGTAGCGTTTTAACAGCATTGCCGTATTAACGTTGCCGTTTGTGGACACACCAGCTGTTTGTCCGGTGTCCACAGGCCGGTGGACCATGGCGACTCCCTCTCGTGGGATTACAGTGGAACACCGGGTCGGCACGCGAGAGATAACCGTCTCTCCCGCGGGTTTATAGCTCTATTACAGGCCACGTAGCCCAGCCGTGAACTGTACCCGTTAAGACTTAAACCGTCGTCACCGAGAAGACACCGAGCAGTGTCGGCAGTAGTGAGTGTATGTGTACCCCGGGGCTCCGAGCACCCCGCCCCCAGCTCGGTCGAGTCACCCTTCTAAATGCTCACGTGTCATTTTTTGGTACCCGTGGGTGGGGTCATACGTGGCTTGTGTGGGGGTCTCGGTCTGTACCCGTACAGGACTTCATACCCTCTGTTGTTGTAAAAGCTCCATTGTTGAGCGCGTCGCGCGCGGCTCCATTCAAATATCCTAACTTAATGTTTAAGTACATGGCACGCGCCCAATGTGCGAAGTTACTATTTAATGAATAAAACAAAGTGGGTGCTTCGTCTGTTTATTAATATATAATATATACACAATATACGGTGTTATGCTGTGAGAGCTCCGGTGGGGGCCATTTAATGAAGTACTCTGCAGACTCCAGTATATTCCAGATAAATTACTGTAATATATGTAATATATGTGTACACGTGGCTGTGTGTCGGTGATGAGAGCGAGCCCATGTTGTGTTTATTGATGCAAACTATAAGAGGAAAAGTGTGGTCCAACTCTGGGTACACTCTGTCCTCTGCAGACCGCACAGGACTACAAGTCCCAGCACAGTAAAAAAAACTACAGCAGAACTACACAGGGCCGTGGAGTCACGTAACAGTAAAAAAAAAAACAGATTTAAAATATTAATTAAACGTGGTTTGTTTAAACTTTTTGGCAGTTTTTTTGTTGATAGTGAAGTGCAGCACAGCACGCTTCAGTTTCCACATGACTGAACATGGAGCTCAAAGTGAGGCACACAGATGTAATGCATGTTTTTCTTACAGTCTGGTGGCTGTAGTTTGATCATGGTGACCCATGTTGCAGCGGTTCAAAGAGCAGTGTAACGTTAGAAAACCCCGGGAACAAAATGTTCAGCTTTTCGTCTTTTTCTAACCCCGCCCACCTCAGTCCATGTGCATGCATGTACAGTACGTATGGTTCAAGCACGCTGGTGATCACAATGAGTCAAGTTCAGCTCATGTGAACTATGAAGGACATCTGGTCTTTGAATGAAGAGGTCCTCCAGCAGGGGATGATATTTATTGAATTAAAGGTTTTGTTTATCATTTGATTATAAATCCACGTGACTGCACGACTGTGTGCATTATTGTGTGAACCCTGTCATACGTGGATCCTCAACTCTAGCCAGTGCTGCAACAGCTACAGAGAAATGTGCTCTAAAACATGAGGTGGTCAAGAGAGTTGGGATTTTGTTCCATCTGCACAGATAAAAAATCAAAGTAGGCTTTTTGCAGCTTAACTAACCCACAAATGAGAGACAGTGAGCCCCGTACGGTTAGTCTGTATTTATTTGAGTTACATCATGCGAACACACACACTGAAAGTGGCTTATCAAATATTGATTTTGGCCTCGCAGTCAAACCTGAAAGGAGAGTGTAAACAGTGAATTGTTTTTTTTTTTTTAACAGTTAAGAGACATATCTGCTGATCATATGGTTGATTGAATCATGGACTGACTTATTAATATTCAGTTGATATTAATTGATTCTAAGCTTCATATTTCACCCATTTACTGTTTTTCTGTCTTTGTCTGTCACATGTTGTTTTCACGTCTCTACATTATGTGTCATTTGAATCCCTCAGGCCTCCTCCCCCTCACCAAAGGGCTGAAGCACACAGAGCTGAATGGGTAACAGCTTGGTCTGTTCCTCTGGGGTCTGCTGTGTGATGCTGTGTGCATTTACAGAGTGTGTTTCCCCTGTAACACTTGCATGACAGTGTAACACTGTGTGTATTTGTGACCAACTTATGGCTCAGTGCTGCATCATGCTGTCTGAAGTTCAGATGTGTCATGTGTGGACGGTTGTTGTTGCTGTTGTAGGAGTTGAATGTTTTGAGGGACCTCCTCCTTGATATTGCAAATACTTCTTATAACTGTGGACAGGATATTAGATTCCTCAGGGATGCTTTAACTGAACCCTGCTGAAAACGGATGATTCTTTATGACTTCAATTTAAAGATGCTATAATCACATTGCTGTTTACATTTCCTCTAAATTCATGTTCAGACATGAGTTTTTAGTTTCAACACCAGTGCATGTTTAAGTTTTAACATAATGTAAAGCATCTTTGCCGTTGCCATGGTTACTAGTCTGCAGTGGGGATTGTTTTAGAGGAGCTGGAGCTGTGTCTGAGATGTCCCTATATAGGCCGATTTAAATGGATAGCAGCCAGCAAATCAGAGAGCAGTCTCATCTGTTGCCATGTTACTGTATAATCATATCAAATGGCAGGTTTGTGTAGAAGTAGAAAACAGGTTTGAGACGTGCTGTGTGTGTGTGTGTGTGTGAGCAGCTGCTTTGCATTCAGCCAACGATGTAGCCTCTTCTAATTAGCCTGACACTAGCTCCACAAACAACAGCCCCAGTTAATGCTAGTGACTTTCTGGGGATTTCTAACAACAAAGACAGGCATGGCTGCCCTTTTTGTGTCGCAGCCTCCATCACTGGAATGTACTGCACACCATCACAGATTCTGCTGCCATGAAATCAGCTAGGATCTCTGTAAGTGGACATAGACTGCTGCTAGGAGGACATCTGGTCCATCACCATCATGACCCTAAAGGTCTCCACAGCAACTATTTTTTAAGTTGGTTAAAGGTCAGCAGTGTCAGAGTTTAGAGAATGTAAGTGAGTGGAATGTCTTCAGAGGTATACAAACCTGCATCTGTGTGCGTCTGTGTGTGTGCAGCATTGTGTGTGCATGCGCCTTAAAAGCCAGAGGGAAGAGAAGTAAGGTTGAAGGCGTGCACAGCAGCTCTTATGTAAGACTTAAGAGGAGCTGCTCAGGCTGAACAATGTGTACTGAGCTGCAGAGAAGAGACTGAGCAGAGAGAGTTTTCCATTTGTTTGGCAAAGAAGGCCGTCTGCCTGTGTGTATGTGTGTGTGTGGATGCACGTGTGTGAATTAGCTGCTGTGGTCGTATAAGAATGGAGTGTAAAGAAGAACAGAGTGGTACGTTGTTGCATGTTTTTTTTTCTGTTTCTGCACAGCTGTCTCCTCATGGTGTGTTTTCTGTGTTGGCTTGTTGTGAGAGATGTGTCCATATTAGGTTAGAGGAGGTATTCTGGGCAGCAGTGGTTTGCATTAGTGATGAGCTCTTACAGTTCATTTGGGTTAATTTAGCTTTCTGTATGCGTATGCATCTTAAATGTGCTGGGAGAAGGAGGAGAGCTCAGCTCTATTCTTATTCACTTTTAATGCTGCAAATTTCAGCAAAAATGGCCTGAATGTATGAACCTGAATTTCTTGCTGTGTGAAATATGTCACCACACAAGTACTGTCATCAGTAACAGTATCAGCCCTGTGGTTTCTGCTGCAGCTAGAGTAACACTCCTACAGCATATGGCAGGCGAGCGCTCATCACAAAGGATTACAACGTAAACAGTTTTATTGGTGACGACTCAGCAGTTTGGAGCTCCTCTTTAGTCTTTGTTTGTTCAAGTTAAAAGAGTTTGATCATGTCTGTCATTGTATTCTGCTGTAGGGTCACAACTGTATGAAAATTTCACAGTATGATAACATCTCAGACAATCTCACGGTATCTGCTGCTACACAATCAGTTACAATGAGCCTCAAAGGAATGAAAGCAGAACTCTGCATTAGAATTTCACTAAGTATCATGTCCTTTACATTTGTTAATAACACCAGATAAGCAAATGTCCACCATGTGTATCATAACTGTCAGTTTTCATACCATGGTGACCATGTTCTGCTGACATTTCAGTAAATCCTCTATCCCAAATTGGATCACCCTCATGTCAAATAGGATTTAGTTTTAATGTACAACCATGTTCACATATTTCTCTCTCTCTGCTGCCCACAGATGTGTATGTGGTCTCTGGTAAAACTGCTGACTTTCCTCCTCCAATAGGCCGAGGTTTGAGAAAGGGCTCAGCATTAAACTTAAACTTGAAAGCGTGATTTTTTTTTTACTTAGTGTGAAAGTTGAAGCCCATATCAATGTTCAGTTTGTGTGTGTGTATGCGAGTATCACCTGTAGAGCAAGAAACACTCACACTCGCACCCCCGTACCTCCTCTGCTATGTAAAGAAGTGAAACTTTGTGAGTGCCCCCAGGCCACAGAAACAACCCAATAAATCATCTGACTGACAAGCTGTGAGACTGAAGATGTTTTGGCTGTCTAAAGGCAAAACTTATGTAACCTTCTAATGTATGTAGGAATTGATTTTATATATATATATATATAGATACTACTTATAGATACTTGCCCATAATTTGGCAATTCAATGGAAAAACTTGAAAAATCCTTTAGATGAGCTAACAGTCAGTTTCCCACGTCTATTCAGTTCTTCTGTTTACAGCTGCAATGATCGATCAAAGTATAATCAATCGTTTTGATAAATGATTAATTCTTCGTATAATTTTTAAGCTAAACTGTCACATTTGATGGTCCCTGGTTCTGAAATGTGAGATTTTCTCGGTGTAATCACCTCGTGCACAGTAAAGGGTGTCTTTGCCTGTTTCCTGATTTGTCATAGACCAAAAGATTAAGTAATAAATCAAGAAAAGAATTAGGAAATTAATTGATAATGTATGTAACATGATGAAAATAAAGTTCTGCTTCTGATGGTTTCAAACTTATTGGTTTCAAATCGATCCCGATCAAGGGAACCCCCTGCTGTACCCAGATATGTTGACATTCTTTTCGAGTGTCTTGAGTCATTTTCCTGCAGACTTTGGTTTAAATAAGTGAGTCTGTTAAAGTTCAGCCCCCATCAGTTCCATTAATGTTGAATATGCTTCGGTGCCACTAAAATTAGTCTTTTTATTGACACAAATAGTTTTTAGGGTGATGGACTATATTTGCTTCTGTTCTCCATGGCAACAGGAGATGTAGTGACCAGTAAGATGCTGGTTTTATACCTGTGTGCACTTTAATTTCATAAAAGATTGAAGGCCTCTCAGAATGAATCTTTGTGCATCATAAATGCTTCAAACAAAACTGAAAGAAAGTATAAAACCTTCCAGAACAGGCAGAGGAGGGAAGAGGGTGGGGGGCGTTCCTTTTAAAGCTGGCAGTGCCCGGTTGGCCTTTTCTTCCCTCTCTCTGTGTCAGGGCCAGCTGGTCTAACAGCACTATAAATAGCTGTCTTTGACCTCCAGAGCCATATCAGGCTCAGAGAAAAAAAGTGACAGAGTACAAGGATTACTGACAGATGAGCAAGAGAAAGAGGGGAGGGACACAAAGAGGGCCAGAGAGGAGGAGAGAGCAGGAGGCAGTTTTCCTGTAGCGGGGACTGCATGCTGTCTTTGTGGCTAGTTAAACTCTTATTCGGTTAGTCGGCAAGCCAGGCCGTCAGTCGGCAGGGATGGGTGATCCAGTGACCCTGGTCGAGTCTGCCACCCCTCCCGTTGTCACAGCGATCCCCACGGTGATAGCTGGGGAAATGCAAGGTGAGGGAAAACCTCCGTTCAAGGACTACTGAGCATAGAGCTGAGAAGGACAAAGGAGTGTGGAGGTCATTGTGTGGGCTGGGATGTTTGGTTGCAGGGTGAAGGACTGATGGTCTGAGAGCAGGTCTATCTCCTGGTCCACCAGAGCTTTTTGTTCTGGAGCCAAGATCTCAACTTACTGCTTGTTTATTAGCTTTCTGTCTTGTTAGCTTAGTGAGTGTTCTGTCAGTGGTGCATAAACATGTCTTACATATATTTTGATGGAAACATGTAACCAAACAGCATTACTTACACACTCCAGCTGCTTTAGAATATCTTGGATTCACATTTCTGTCCACTTTTAGATGAATCCAGAACAGGGTTAATGCGACGTACAACAGTTATTTTGGGTTGGTATTTGTGCTAAGCTAGGCTAATCACCAAACAGACGGATGTCTGTATTAGAAGTGCAGAAACAAAGCTCGTATTCATATTCTCTGCTGATTCTGGGTATGATATCAAACAAGAGGATTCCCCAAAATGTTTGTGGTTAGTTTCATGTTGTTGTTGATCAGTTGACTCACACTTTGATCTCTGTATTTGGTGCATTAAGTGAGGGTATCAATGAATTTTAATGGTAATGCTTGTGTTCAGGATGACTCGATCTGTGCATATTGAGTGTTAGTAAGCTAATCAAAGCTCCAGTCTGTCAGTACTTTGAACTGTGCTCTGAGCTATGTGTCTGTATGAGTTTGACCTAGCACCATGTAGCGGACTTCAACACCTGTTCATTCTCCCTAACACCATTTTCTCCCACCATGCATTATGGGATGTCATCGGCAACCCCGGAATAGCTTTTTGAATGTGGTTTGTTTTTCTGTTGTCCATCGCCTCCGCTGCCTTTACCCCCAGAGCCAATCCCGAGGGAGCAGAGCACATACAGCAGATGACATATGATTCCCAACAGATATGCCCAGATCCAAGTGTAAATATATAACACCTCAGAGTATCTTCATTTTCCTGTGTAGTTTGAGTCAGGTCTTCTCACCTGACACATGGCTGGTTCTTTTCTTAGTCGTGTTTGGGAGGCAAGAAAATGAAGAATAGATAAAAAAGGTGAAGTGTCAGCACATTTGTGTTACTTCTGGGAGCTCACTGAACTACTAAAAGACAACTGTTGTTTATGTAATAAACACCTAACTTAAAAACATCTTAATAGTTGCCTATATTAAAAAAATAAAATAAATTATCAATTATTGTCATTTTTACCTGGACAAATGACTCCTGCTTCACTAACACACAGTGTGTAATGTGTGTGTGACTGATGCACTTAGTGAAATGGTTGTACAGTGTGAATTGAGTGTAAAAAGTGAGTGTTTCTACCAGAATCCACAAGTGAGGCTGACATCATGTACCATCTTTGTGTTGCAGATGGTGCTAAAACCCAATCAGCCAACAAGAATGGGAAGAAGGCGGACTCTGGGTCCAGCAGCGGCAGCTTCTTCACCTGGTTCATTGTCCTGGCCCTGCTGGGTGTCTGGACGTCTGTAGCTGTGGTCTACTTCGACCTGGTCGACTATCAGGGCGTCCTTGGTGAGTACACACTACAACACACACATGAATGTTTTGTTCTTTCTCTAGTCTTTCCCACCACGTGCACCTTATTGGAAAGGTGTGGCAGAAACTAGTTTGGCTTTTGTCCTCATGTGCTTTTATATCATCTGTCCACAAACACACACACACATCTGCCAAATGTCTAACCATGATCTTTACCATCAGTATCAAAACTCTAATGTCAGATCAGTCATTACCAACCTGACATGACTACACTTCAGTCATCCATCCTCCATATTCCACTCATTCCATTATCTGACCAACACTTCAAACTAAATGCTGAATCAGACTGACTGGTGTGTCATCAGACTTTGGATAAACTTGAGCATAGAAAAATCAGCGTTTATACAACACCTTTTTTGTTAACAGTATGATTACACACAGTGTCCTTGTACTTACAGTGTCATTTCATGTCCAACATATATTTGACTCATGCAAACATTGCTATCTCACTGCTCTGTGGCATGTGGACCGTCCATCTGCTTCATGCTGTCAGCTGCATGTCTGTCTGTGATCACAGAACACTGTCTGTCACTAAACTTTACCTCGAATGATTAATGTTGAACACTCCTGTCTGACTGTATGAATTATGAATCTGTTCTGTTTTTGTTTCTTAATCTTGCTGTTGTTCCAATATGTATGTTTTGTGTTTGCATGCAGACAAGGCTAAGGGCTTACAAATTAACCTGTCTGAGGCCTTGCAAGGTAAAAAAATCACAAGGCATATATTTCTCTTGTATTAACATTAATGGTTGTTGTCTTTTGTTGTTATTGATGTGCTTTCTCTCACTCCCTTACACACTCTGATCAGGGCCTTGAATCTAAAAACATCACAGCAATAAATTCTCCAGATGTGTGAGGCTGACTGCTGCCATGAATTGGTTTGGTAGTAAAATCTGAGCACAGAGGCCTTATTGTTCTCTGGTCCTTCAGTTGTGTTGAAGAAGGCTCATTGTGTTCATGAACTAAGCCCGTCACAAAAGTACGAGTGGAACTGGACAAAAGATGTTTGAACCTGCTCATCATGGACGGTCTTTTCCTCTGAAGACTCACGTCTTTATGTAGTCCTTAGTTCAGAAAATCACAGCAGGAAAAACTAGGATTTGATATAACTGAGCACAAGTCATATTGATGTCATCATTAAATTCATAAAGTCAGCTGGAACACATGAAGAATTTGAACAAAGCTTTCCTCAGCTGGTTTTTAGATCCAGGGCTTCTGTCTAACCTCACATCCATCCTGTCCTCTGTGGTCCAGTTAGTCTGTAGCTACCTAAGACAAAGCCAGCAGCTTTGATACTAACCTTTCCTGAACATAGAACACATGTTAATAACAGAAACATTATCTTTAATGTCAGTACAGCAAATCTCCCACAGTGTCCTATTGTTTTGTTTAGTAATAGACATTCTTGTTGAAATTTCCCCAGTGGTTGTCATTTCCTGTTTTGTGTCCCATATCCTCTCACATTTAAAGGAACGCACCAAGCTGTTAGCCGGCTGTAGCCTTGACCAACCTTTCCAGTTCAATATATACAAATATAGTTTTTATAACTGATCCTTTGGCTCATGCTGTTGAACACACCTGATGATGAGAGACCACATGTTAAGTGGTCAGTCTCCTGCAAGCTTGGCGCATTTCTTTAAGTGTGTGTCTTTACTGAATGATGCATGTGAATGTACCGTGATCAATGTCTTGTTGTACTTCCTGTGAAAACAAATAACGTGTGTCTGTTGCTGCTATAGGTAAACTGGTGGCATACGACACAGATGGCGATGGTGATTTTGATGTCGAGGATGCAAAAGTTCTGCTAGGCAAGTTGATTTATCTGTAATTTACAGCCAATGTTAGCGCTCACACCAGTGTCCTGCAGAGAGTAAAACAAACACGACAAACATTATCAGTCACAGGGAACATGGTTTCCCACAGCCACGATGGTCAGAACTGATTTATTCAGAGTTTGAAACTTCACTGCAGGACACTGACTGTGTTTTGTGTTTGTTAATTACATTCAATGGCAATTTGGGTTTCTTTTGCATGACTGACAATCTCATCAATGAAAACAGCAGAAAGGCTCCACAAACACTTACAACCTCAGTACGAACGTTTAAAACTGTCCTCACATTAAAAAAAGTATTAAAGTGGTAAAGACCCCAAAGCTCCCTAAAGCTTAGGTCTAACTTAAGAAGATAGTCTGACTTTTATTAGGGTTGGGTATCGTTCAGTACCAGTTCAGTACCGGACGTTACCTTTTTTGTTGGTACTTTAAGCTCTCTGTAGTCACAGAAAAGTTCCAAACTTCTCTCACAGCTGCAGTACTTGCATGTTATAATACTTTCCCGTAAATAGTTGGTTTCATACTCTGGTTTTGGACAGAAAAACACAGTCTGAGTGTCTGAATCCTAATGAATGTCCTAAATAGCATCTTGGTAAATAATGTTTTGGCTAACACTAATCGAAACGCTAAGCTAGCGTCAACCAAGACAGTAAAAAAGTTGTTATCTCCAACGACAATGCAACTAGCTACTTTATTACGTGAATATTTCAATGCCTCACTTAAAGTGTCTTCGTTCATGAAGAGTTTGACCTCTTCAGGACAAACATGGTACACTCTTTTAGATATAGTTTCTGTTTGGCCAGGTGTTCCCTCAGGTTAGACGTGTTGCCCTGGTCAGCTTTGTTTTATTGCGAAACTTGTGAGCGCTGTCTGCTCACCATTGCCCTGACTCACTTGAACAAGCTGCGGGGAAACGTAGTCTCGCTGCCTCTCTTTCTTCTTCTCCTCTCTCTCAGCCAGATGCGCTCTCTGATACCGTCTGTAGTACTATGGTAATTTTGATCAGTACCCTATGCGAGCTATAACAAACCACTGAGGTTTCTGAAGCAATCTGTTAATTACAGGATGGAATTCATGATGTTCATCAGGAGAAGGAGTTGGTCTGATTTATCCTGTAACTAAAGGTAAATGAAGGCAACTTTAGCATGCAGTTCAGGTTTGGTGGCCTGATTGGGAGGTGTCCTCTGACACACACAACTCATGTTGATTTCTGATGGACATGCTCTGTTTTTTCTGTTCAGTATTGTTAGGATGACATATCTATGTTGCAGCTGTGCAGTTTTTTTTAACATCTCCTCGGTGTGAAGTATTCAGACAGCTGGGCGCTTGATAAGAAATGTTGTCGTTCCTAGTCTTCAGTGCTTTTATTCCCCATGTGGTTTTATACAGGATCAGCTTTTTATTTACGTAACTCCCAAACTTACTAATGGTGTCAACAAGCTCTGACATGTTGGACCACAGGTGTTTGCGAACAGCTGAATACCAACAGAAGAGTCTAATTTTTGAGCTTTGAACGAGAGAGTGCAGAGAACCTGAAAATGAGTTCTCGTCAGGAGAATCACAAGTTGCAGTTTGTCTTCATTCACAATTCTACATGGAGGCTAGTGAGCATCAAAAGCAGACTGCTTGTGAATTCACTATCTGTTTTTTAGCATGTAAAATCCTCTAACGGCTCTTTAGGATGCTGACATTACAAGCAGAAGTCTTTGCTCAGATTGTCTTCTTGCATGACAGTCGTTTGCTCTCAGTTATTTTGAAGCTCTTGGCAGTCTGATCTGTCACCACAGTTCATCCTTCATTTTGCCCAGCTTACCTTCAACCTCGCAATCCACTTCTCTGTAACCGTCCTCACTCAGATTAGCTTCAACACTTTGTTAGTAGAACTTGAAGCCTCTTCAAGTTCTAGTGCATGCTTCCATACAGTTTGCTTTCTCACACGTATTGTGATTTGAGCTGTTTGAGCCAGTCTCTCTTGGTCATTTTAAGTTGCTTATATAGAGCCACTGTAAGACCTATTTGTATTACTGAAGCATTCATCATCATTTTTTATCATTTTCCACAGCAGAAAACTTTCTAAAGCTGAACATTGGCTTTCTTTGTCTTCTCCCCCACTGTAATAAATGTGTATTTACCAGCATGTTGCTGTGTCCACCCACAGTTCAGGTGTTGTAGTAGGGCATCCTCCATGTTCATTGTCGATTCTGTAATAATTACTAAAAATATTTTATTAGATAAATATTGTCCCATCTCTACCTGCATGCTTGGCCTGCTGTATGATTGATACTGTAGTTCCTTTTCATATTCAGTCATTCTGTCTGTTCACTGATCTCTTGATGCTTCTCTTTTTACCTCCAGATGTTTTTGTTCAGCTTTCAATCACATTATGAGCTTATAAATATCAGAAAAACCTGTTGCTATTATTATAGTATTATTAACTTATTATTTTGATAGAGTAGGTACTGTAATGCATGCATTCCAATAACAAGTGGTAACTCAGCCACATAGGAGACTTACACAACAGTAATATTTGTTGGCTGAACATATTAGCATTACAATGCAAAACAAGTGTAACTGTGTTGCGTAGCATTGTGTTTTCAGTCTTAGTCTTTCTAAGGCAAACCCAGCACCACTTTTCCTTTTTTCGCTTTAACTCTTGTTGATGATTCTGAGGCTGTCTCCACATGATAAGCAGTGAGCTGAACTCTCAGTCAGTGCACAGAGCTCAGCTCACTGCTGATATGTTATCACGTCTTTAGAAATAACAACTATAAATAAATAGTAACGCCTCGAAGCTGGCACAATTATTTGTTGATGATCTTGTGTAGACAGCCCGACTCCAGCTGCTTCTGATGAAGCCTGAGTAGTTCCCTCGCTGCCTAACCTACGCTTAAAACTTCTCTTACCTTCTCCTCTTGTTTCCTTCCCTCCTTCTCTTTCCTCCTCTGCTCTTAACCCTCTTTCATTCTTTCATTGCATCTTTTTTTCTCCATTTGATCTCACCTTTATTTCTTCCTGTCCTTTTGAGTTTTTTTCCTGTTCCATCTCCCTCACCTCCACACGTGCTCCCTTCCATCCACCCATGCGTCTACTCCCACCACCCTCCCCCTCTTGTTTGCGTAGGCCTGACCAGTGAGGGCGATGGTCAGGGTGAATCCGAGGTTCTGGATTGGTTAGAAGAAGTGGAGGAGGGCGGCTCTGATTGGTTAAACGGTTTCTTCACTTTCCTGTACGGTCTGATAAACCCCCTGGAGTCCCTGGAAGAGGAGGAGCTCAGCATCTCCCGAGGAGTCATGGAGGCACAGGAGGAGGATGAAGAGGACGAGGATGAAGGGGGGGTCAGAAGAAGGGGAGCAAAAGATGATGGAAATCAGGGGCAGAAGATCGTCATAGTTGGCCTCCATAACCAATAGCCTCAGGCCAACTGCGGCAACCCACTCATCCTCTAATGCAGTTGCTTTCAGCGTCCAACAGCACAAGCTACAATGTTGGGAGGAAAAACTGTTCCTACAGTATTTTCTCTGCTTACTTTGGCAGGTTTTGGTAACTTAGCTCAGCCAGGAGCTTTGGATATTATTATCTTCAGTCTGACGTGTGGTGGGTTTCACTGTCCCAGGTTTCACCCACTGGAATCCTTAAATACTGTCAAAGCTGACAAACAAGCTTCATTCTTCACTTTCAAGATTCTTCAGCAGAATCTTGAAAGTGTTTTCAATGATGTCAATCTCTGTGCTGGGATATATATACGTGATACTCAGGAACACTTTTAGATGTCCTCTCTCTGCTTTTTTAGAATCTATTAAAAACATTATCTTCGGCACAAACCTGTTGGCAACAGTCAGCAATACTAAACAACACAAAATGCAAAGGTGATTTGCACTTGGACAGCTGCTCGGCTGTCCCTTTCTTTTAACCTTTTGTCTTTTCCCATTGCTGCATGCCATAAAACATATTTACTCTGGACTCATGGGCTTTAAGCATGAATTTGTACTTTTTTAAGCCTCTGTCAAGTTCAAGGCTCTTGGTTTTGTCTTGAAATGAACCTGGTATTAACATGCGATCTGGATAAGACAAACACAAATGCAAACAATGCAGGCATTGCAATCAGAACGACTAAACTCCACCTGGACGCCACAGATTCAGGGTATATCTGGGCCTGCAGTGCGACATTAGCCTAGTTAGTGGGGATCCACTGATGTGTTGAGTTGATGCAGCTCGCTGTCCGTGCTGTTGGACAAAGCGATGCAATCTGTGCCAATTCAGGAAAATGGAGGTGATTATTTCTCCGATATCCAAGTTGAAAATAACCAACACAACATTTAGCCAGTGTAAAATTGCAACACAACAGAAACATCTTCCACTGACGTCCGTTAATGCCATTTATTTGCTGATTGGCCGATGGTCGATCAACAAGGCCAATAAACTGGTGCAACCCCGCTAATTTGCAAGGCTGTTGAAAAGTAGCCTACAGATGCCTTCAGCTGCCTGTGATGTGGCCCTCGCCTTGCACACCTTTTTATCCCACATCGCTTTCATGGTTGCCCTTCCTAATTTGCATTATGAGATCAGATCAAATTGCACAAAGACTCGAGTGAAGACAACACCTGTTTGCCAGATGACCAGAGATGTCAGATGTCAGTATCCAGGTAATGTGTCTGGATACAGATTGCATGTTAGTACCAGGTGGAAATGAGGTCTTGAACTTGTATAACTGGCACTGAAGTTTGTAGGATTGCCCTTTTTTAATTCATGAGTATATATTGAGCTAAGTTGGTGCTTCCCATCCTTCAGGTTCTTGTGTATTCTGCAGCAATCAAGCTTCATCCTATTGTTGTTTGTTGATTGTCTTTATGTCAGCCATCTGCTCAGCAACAGTGTATATCACTGTATGCATCTGCTCCAAACATAATACAAATGTCTTACAGTCAGCCATGAAGCCTAAAACAGGTTTATTTAATCCAAGGTTCAGGTTTGTGACTATGCACAGGTAGAATCCACTCATGTCAAACCAGTTGTCATTCCAGTTTGCTTGTGTTGTGGATGCACTGCAGTAAGAAGGTGCATCACCTGTCTCAGGGGGCCTGAGACAAGTGATGCAGAGATGAGGCGTATTTGATTCGTTGCACTTGAACCAACCAATGGCTGCTATTAGCTCAGACAGCTGAAACCAACTGCGGGTGTGTTTTCTTGTGACCAGGGTGTGTTTCTGTGCTGACAGGCTTGCAGTGAACTTAGTGGCTGTTCTGAATGCTTGGATGGCACCTGATTTTAGAAACAGGCTTTTCCTGCTCTGGGGTGGAGTGACTTTAGAAGACTGAATCTACATAATGCTGTCTAAGCACACAACTAACACTGAAATGTACAGAACATACATAACTTCATAGGTCATTTAGTGTAAGTAGAGCTCTTTCAACCCATATACAGTCAACCTAACATATACAGTCTAATACAGTTTGACTTTATTCTGCTATTTAAAGATCTTTCTTGTATTCTCCTTTTCCACACTGACACTGGAAATCAGAGTCACACCTTTTGGCCTCTGACTCACTGTAGAACTGGATTGTTTACCGTTTATAACATGGCACCCAATATAGCTACAAAGTTAATCAGCAAACCATTCTTTCCCTGTGGTGTTGGAAACTGTCTGAGCTGTTACATATTAGACCATACCCTATTCTTGCCTTGGCTTGCATGTGGTATTGGATGAGCATTTCCTTTTTACTAAGCTCATATTGTGTGGTTATTTTTCTCCTGTCACCCAGTGTGTTTGTTTTGTGTGTTTCTGTTCATATAAACATCAGCTGAGCAGACTGGAGTACATGAAGAGAGGAAAAGGAGACCCAGAGGTACTGCGTATCTGTCTGGATGACAGTCTGCTGAGCTCACTGCCTCACAGCTTACTGGGTTACTGGAACAGAGCTGCAATTTCCAGCCACTTCACAGACTCAGTGTCCTCGTTTTCTCTCACAGTCAGCTTAAAAAACAGCTCACTAGTTACTTCTGAGCTTTTTTAAAATTTTTATCTCCTGTGGCATTCTTCTTAAGCTCCACCCCTCGTTGCTCTGTGCTCCAATCACAGCTGAGCAAAACATGCTGTAGGTAAACTTTCTTCTTTCCTGTACTTAGATATGCTACATGCTAGCTTGCCAATGTTGAAAAGACCACCATATTTTTAAGATGCTTAAAAACTAAAAGAGATGTAGCCACATCTTAAGTTACCTAATGCTAGCAAAACGTTAGCCAACGGGCTAACTAACAATTGGTTTAAATTAGCTAGCTAGTTAGCTGGCTTTTTACTAACATCAGCTATTGTTTGATGTAGACTACCATTCTGCTAACATTAGCAAGCGATCTTAAGATGTGACTATGTTCATGTCAGTCTTTTTAAAATGTGAAAGTCTTTTCAACAGGACAAGCTAGTACAGGAAAGTTGACAGACATCCGAGCCAGACTTGCTCATCTGTCATTGGAGGACAGAGAGAAAAGGGGCGGGACTTACATTGAGTCAATTGGCAAGTTCCTCATGTTTTTTCTCAGCTGCAGCTTTAGTGGTATAAATAGTTGTTGGGAGGGTCTCTAACAGCACTTCTTAGATATGCTGCTCGTCTACATTGAACGCACATTTTGATCAAATTAATATATTTACTCTGACTAATCATTATCAGCGGTAACGTTTTTGCATATTATTACTGTGTTCCCCATCCAACCAGAACTCCCAGTGCCTAGATTCAGGAGGAGAGAGAGGAAGAAAGCAGGAACCAGAGGAACTAAGTTTCTGGCAGGAATGAGAGCAGCGTCTCTAGGATTAGGTGGGCTGCTGGCTTTGGCCAGTCAGTACGAGCCATGTTTGCTTCGTACACCGTGATGTGGTGGTGAATTCAACAACTATGACTTCTAGTTTGTCGTCATCATCAGGAAAGAAATGTTTAACAATTTCTTTAAATAATTTGTCATTCAGTAGAACTTAATTTGAAAGACCCGAGAACATTCTCCACTACATTCATGAGTGTACATGTGTGGATGGTCGGTGTGTGACAGTGGAGACTGCAAACTTAAAGTGTCTGCACTGCTAACTTAAGAGGCTGCATTCTATTTAGGTGAGCTAGTTCCAGGGTCCTGGTACTGTACATGCTGGCTCACTGTTGTTGCCTTCTGGGACACATGATGGAACTGCCCCAGAAACTAGTTTTTCCTGTGCTTTGGCTGCTATGACGAGGGTATTCTACACCAGGCTGGAGTCTCGTCTGTCGATGACGTGTAGCACAGCAGTGTGTGTCTGTGCGGTTTGCTTCAGCTTGAGGCTGATGTTTGCTTCATGCAGCGCTTCTAGTGGACTTGACTGTCCGTTGCACCAGCTGGACAACTTGTGCAAAAAGTGATGGCTTCATGGTGTGTACGACAAAGGTATTACAGTCCAATGTTGTAACTTTTATCTTGTTTGTGTGCGACCTCAGATGAAACTCCTGGAGATGCAGCCAGGAGAGGAGCTAAGAAAGGTATCGTCATGCAGCCGCTTGCATGAAGCTGTGCTGTGTTACAGTGTGGGCTGGACTAATAGATGTTTCAACTACTCACAACTCATTAGTCTAAGATCAACTGAGTGTGTGTTTATTTGATACACCAACAAAAACCCTCCAGGTCACCTTCATGAATGAGTCATTAATCTGTTTTGAAAGGGTTGGATTGCAGTGATTTAAAGGTTTTTGGCCTAATTCCATGCCTGTGCTTGATAAGTGAAACCTGAGAAGTGTTGGGTATCTTCATTTTTGGCAGATATTTTAGAAACTGGTATAATTCTTCCAGTTTAAACAGAGCATAACTTTTTAGTGTGGTCAACAAACTCTGCTTAAATCAGAAAGTAAGAGGAGTATGGCACAAAACCGGTCCTGCTGCGGATGGGTATGGTTGTGGTTCATCCAGACATGCACATGCCTGCCTGATGTGTGGTGACACCCAATAACCGAGTGAAATTGAGCATGGTATTCTTCCTATAACAACTCATTTTATGAGTGGTGAACACCAAACAGTGTTGTTGCTCATCCATCCTAGAAACTCCGACCAAGGATGTGGGCTCGAAGCTTCGGGAGGCTTTAAAGCAGCAGCTGGCCATCATCCATGAACGTGTGGAGGCCAAGAAACTCGCCAAGCTGGCTCTGGCTGAGGTCAGAGAGCTCCTGGCTAAAGAGGAGGAGGCGAAGGAGCTTGAGCTGGGGAGGAAGGAAATATCAGCTAGAGTGAAGGAAAGAGTAGCCACCAGGCTGAAGGAGGAGGAGGAGAAGATAGAAAAAGAAGAGATGGAGAAGGCTCTGGAGAAACTAAGGAAGGAAAAAGCAAAACCACTGGATGAGAAAGAGGAAGAGGGGAAGAATGAGATAGAAGGGGAGAAGAAATCAAAGAAAGGAGGAGAGAAAGAGGACAAGTCAGAGAAAAAGATGGAGGGGGAGGGAAAGAAGGCACAGGAAGAGGACAAGGGGAGAGGGAAAGAGTCTGCCAAAGAAAAACGAAAGAAATCTGACGGAGGAGGCAAGAAGTGAGGTCAGATAATAAAGTTTTAGACAGATTTTCATCCTATAGGAAACCACTGTTAGCCATCTTTAATGTCTGGGCAGGTTGGGCGGTACTGACCAAAATGTGTCTGTTGTACCAAGTATCAAAACCCGTCAACTGTTCTAGCAAAGTTCTTGTCCTGCTGCCCGTGTGATGTCAAATTCTACCCAGACCAGTCAGTGTAGATGAAGCGCTTACCAGCTGGTCCACATTCTCCTCAGGCTTTGTCACGACTGAACATTATTTCACAAATGAAAGCTGAAATAACGTACAGCTGAGGCTTTAACCAAACAACACGTATCATAGCAACAACAGGGAAATGGAACAGTTGCTCTGCTGAAAAGTTGTTTTCCAGCTAGGCTGGTTTGTTTTGTTTGATAAATTTAATATATTTTGTGTCGTTCATACCTTTTGGCCGTTTTCTGGAGCTAGCGAGCTAGCTATGTCCACGCTACTATCAAAAAAAAAAAAAAAAATCTCGAGGGACTGTGATCATCTAAAAAGTGAGTAAACATCAGCTCAGCTGCTACTTTTGGGCTGTCAACTAACTAAAGTAGGGAATCACTGGTATAGAAGTTGTAGCCAGCCTCCATTACTTTGAGTTTTTGTCCTTCTGGATGAAGAAAGATTGTTCTGATTGGGATGGATGGAGGAATGGAAAAGGGTTGGATTTAAACTGCAGAAACATGACTTACTTTAAAGTGTGCTGTACTTCAGTGTTCATGATCATGTTTTAGATTTGACTAGATTGCAAACATTAGGCTCGGTTTCTCCATAAAATGTGAGTTTCTCTCAATCTAGGGAACTTTGTATTCCACTATCATAAATGTGTTCTTTTGTTTTGTCAATAAAGTTTTTGGTTCCATGTCAAGTGCCTTTTTCTTAGCATGTGAAAGCCAATTCTCTGTGTGTGTGTGTGTGTGTGTGTGTGTCAGGAAGAAGTATGGAAACGGTGATTGTACTATGGATTTTTATGAACTCAGACCAACATCCAGACCTACACAAAAAAGTTCCTCTTCTTAGAACTTTTTTATCACATAATAATAGTAACAATCTGCAAATGTGACATTATTGTTTGAGAAATGTCAGTCAGCAAAAGAAAACCCACGACTTCTTTGATTTGAACTGCTGAGTCATGTTGTCAATACAGTGACACGGCAGTCATGCACTGTGTATCTCATCCATGCCTCACTTTCCAGCAATATCAGCTAGATAACTTTATGTATTCTATCTTCATACATTTGCATGGATGACATCCATAAACCTGACATGCATTTAAAATCATTAAACGTGAGCTGATATTTTACAACACTCTGTACACACACACACACACCCCAAATGTTTCCTGCCAACAACATGTGCATCGTGTCATGTAGGACTGAAAGAGAAAGCTGTCGTCGCCTCCCGTCGTGAAGAAGCTCCTGCCCCAGTGGAGACTCCTGAAGCTGAAGCTGAACCCACACCAGAAGGTACCGCACGTGTTCATTATACACACATTATCACACACACACTTTCCAGTGTCATCACAGGAACATGTTGATGGTAGATAATGAGAGAAGGAACACAGGTGTCACTGGGTTCATCAGTCCGTGTATTTGTTATCAGTAAACAGCATGGAGGCTCACACTTCACTCTAAAGGCTTGTGTGGAGTGTAAACACATGTCAGTGGGTGGGATACAACTCATCTGACTAATATGTTATATTATTGGTGATTTACAATCACATACACAGTATTCTCTGGCATAGTTTTGCACATCTGTAGATCAACATGTGCCTTGTACAGAACAAAAGGCCCCTTACACACCCTCTCTTCTTCTCCTTCACTGGAGATAACATTTCATAAATCGTATGAAACAGACTCGCGCTCCAACACCACTAATGCATCTATAAACACTTTGTGCAGGATAGTTGAACGACGTTATGAAGATAAGGATGAAACCGTAACCGTAAAATAACTGTTTGATGATAAAGACATGCTGATGAAAGCAGGTGACATGATTTCTGTCCAGGATGTAGATAAATATAAAATTCTCTCTCAGCTGTCTGACATAAACTTTATCAAGCTGCACAGTGACTGACTCTACTTCCTCTTGTCAATGTGAGGTGTGTGTCTATTTAGCAGGTATCGTCGGCACTCTGTCCGCCCTGTATTGTATACATCGTCTGTACAAATCACTGTCTGATCCTCAGGCTGTCCCACAATAGTTCAGAGTAATTACACTGAAGTGTTTGCTCCTGAGTTTCTTTATGAAGCCTGATGAACACACCCTACCAGCTCAAACTACAGACTCCACTGACTTCACTTCTATCTGCAGAACCGGGTTGACAAGAGCATTTTCATGACAAGAGCAGCTTTATCAATGTAAAATTCACTATCTTAACTCTAATGGAGAGTATGTGTTTATTTTTGACCCCTGAGAAAGAGGTGTCAGGAATTGCACACGGTCCTCACACTATTAAATTTATCAGTAATCTGAAAATTACAATGGATTATTGTGAGGGCAAGGTTCACTTTCTAGTGTTGTAGGTCATTAAAAACCTAGGCACACTATCCATTCCTTTATACTTCAGACTAAAAACAGTGTGCCATACCATGAAAGGTTCTATGGATAAAGCTGAAGACGTGAAAGACATGAGCCCTTATTCTCCTCACTCACATGTCATAAAATCTGTTTTTAGAATGCATATTTTAAAATCAAACCCTGAACCAGGCCTGAATTTGAAAGATTTGTCCCCCATTTTCACGTCACAAACCCTCTGCAACAAAGGCTGCTAAACCCCAGACCACCACTGTGGCAGCTGCACACAGTGCAACAACACAAGCAAGTCTTTTCCATAAAGAGTGTCATTACTTGTGCCTCAACACGTTGTGAACACGTCGAGGACGTATGTAGCTTAAGAAACATATGAACCTAGCTACATGTAGGAGTGAGCGAACCTGTAGCTGAATAAAGAAAGCCATTTGTACCTGGAACACATAATAATGATGATGTTAGCAGTTAGACAGGTGAATAAAGGAGTGTATAGGAGTGTGTAATAATTCTGCTCAGTGGATCGTATGTCTGTAACATGCAGTGAGCCCTCACAAGCTGAACTGCTCATTTTAATCATCTGCTTGTCCAGAGAACAAACTGAAGAACGTTGTACTGATCATCATCTCTCTCTCCTCAGCTATTATTGAGCCTGAACCTGTGCCTTTGGAAGACATGATTGAAGCTGCTGTAGCAGAGGACATTTCTGCTCCACCACCACCAGGTGTGTGTGTGTGTGTGTGTGTGGTGCCTTCATGTAACATCAGTGATGGGAAAGCTGCCATTCATCAATACAGACACAGTTAATACATGCAGAAAATTAGATTACTCACATTTTAAATATTCCGTCACAGCTAGATGTTCTCTGTGCATGTTTAAGACCCACTTATTGTTAACTGTGTAACTGTGTGTTGTCTAACTGTGCTGCATATTTATTATTTCCTGATAGTGTATGTACTGAATCTAGTCTAGTCCTGTTGAGTCTTCTTTGAGAACACTGGACGTGCTCCACTGACTCTGATGTTCAAAGTGCACATGTGTTAGTTAGAAGGAGGCGATTTTGAACTCTGAAGTTAAAGATATTGAACACACAACACTGTGAGGACATCTCAGACTGACCCCACCAGGACTCTCCCCAGCACAGAGCTGCCTCCTGCAGGATGAACTCTGCAAAACACACTGCCAAGCTGTGTGTGTGTAAAGGACAATGTGTACAAATATGTATTTCTGTCTCCAGAGCCTGAACCTGAGGTAGCAGCCGAGCCTGAACCAGAACCTGAACCAGAGCCAGAGCCAGAGCCAGAGATTCCTGAGGTTGGTACAGACCATCAGTGGAACTGGGTCCAGTTGCAGACATTCATGCTCTGGATGTTCTTTCAGTTTTTTCAAAACCGTCCTGCTGAAACTCAAATCAAAGTACACAAGAGGCTCAGTGTTGAGTCTGTTAGTGAAACATGCACAAACACAAGCATGTACCTGTTGATGACATTTAGGTGGTGCATTCCTTTTCAGGTGATTGAGGAAGATCCAGAGGTGCTGGAGGAGGAGGAGGAGGAGGAGGAGGAGGAGGAGGAGGCTCCTGCTGTGGAAGAAGATGCCCCTGTGGAGGAGGCAGTGGAGGAGGTGTGTAGTTTATTGTTATTGTGCGTTGCATCATAATTGCATATAGATCTCTTATATTCCCTTCAGGATTAAAACAGATTAACAAGCACACAGAGTCAACAGTCTGCTTCAGAAGCTTGTTTAGGTCTTACAGTTGTGTTTTGAGTGAAGCCCCTTCATGAATTGTTCTTCACTTCTCTGTCAGCCATAAGAAAGCATAGTAACAGCATCAGGAATAGACCTGCACACACTGGCTTGTTTACTGTCAGCATGTTTGTTCATTTACAACATTTCAGTCTGTTCAACCTTCATTCACTCCACAAGATTTGCTAAAAGCACAAAGGAAAATATTAGTTTAAGACAAATAGTGCACAACAAACAGTGAGCCGTGTGTGTGTGTGTGTGTGTGTGTGTGTGTGTGTGTGATATTGCTAGATGGCTATCACTCCTAGCTTGCTTCAGGCATCTGGACTCTGTTTATCTGCCGGCAGCTCTAGTATTTCAGTTGGTTTGGGTCCTTAGAGCTGTCAGTAACGACTCATGTTAACTCCCACTTTCCCTGAATCAGCAGACTACAAACACCATGCTTATACGAGCCGTTCTGCTGTGTGACCCGGTCTCTCTAGTCACGCTAGAATTGTCTGAAATCGGTCATCTGTAACTCGAGTGTCCTCCAGTCTGCCTGCCAATCAGAGCAGGCGCTCATTAACAGGGAAGCTGCCTGAACCAGAAAGGGCCCGTTCAGTCAAAGTGAACAGATGGAATAGATAAAAATGTCACCCAGGTCTTTTCTAACCTTTCATAATGTTGCTTGATTTCAGGCTGCTCCTGTTGAGGAGGAGCCAGCAGCTGAGGAGCCAGCAGCTGAAGAGCCTGCAGCTGAGGAGCCAGCAGCTGAAGAGCCTGCAGCTGAGGGAGCTGGAGCCAGCAGCTGAAGAGCCTGCAGCTGAAGAGCCTGCAGCTGAGGAGCCTGCAGCTGAGGAGCCTGCAGCTGAGGAGCCTGCAGCTGAGGAGCCTGCAGCTGAGGAGCCTGCAGCTGAGGAGCCTGCAGAGGAGATGATGGCCGACGAGCAACAGCCTGCAGAGGAGGCAGCACCTGAAGAGCCTGCAGAGGAGGTGGAGGAACCAGCAACAGAGCAGGCTGTAGAGGAGGAACAGGAGGCTGCTGCTGAGGAGGAGCCCACTGCAGAAGAGGAGGCTGAGGAGGTGGCAGCAGAAGTAGAGAGCACTCCTGCTGAAGAAGCTGTTGAGGAGCCTGCTGAAGAAGAGGCTGCTCCTGCTGAAGAAGCTGTGGAAGAGGCTGCTGAAGAAGAGGAGGCTGCTCCTGCTGAAGAGGAGGCTGCAGAAGAGGAGGCTGCAGAAGAGGAGGCTGCAGAAGAGGAGGCTGCTCCTGCAGAAGAAGCTGTTGAGGAGCCCGCTGAAGAAGAACAGGCTGCTCCTGCAGAAGAGGAGGCTGCTCCTGCTGAAGAGGCGGTAGAGGAGCCCGCTGAAGAAGAAGCTGCTCCTGCAGAAGAAGCTGTTGAGGAGGCAGCTCCTGCAGATGAACCTGCTGAGGAGCCAGCTGTAGAAGAGGAGGCAGCTCCAGCGGAGGAACCTGCTCAAGAGGAAGTAGAACATGCAGAAGAAGCTGTTGAAGAGGCAGCAGAAGAGGAGGAGGCTGCTGAGGAGACTGCTGAAGAGGAGGCAGCTCCAACAGAAGAAGCTGTTGAGGAGGTAGCAGCAGAAGAGGAGGAGGCAGCTCCTTCAGACGAACCTGCTGAGGAGCCAGCTGTAGAAGATGAGGCAGCAGAAGAAGAAGAAGAAGTAGCAGAGGAGCAAATAGCAGCAGGTAAAGAGGGAGGGATGGAAGTAAAAAGACATAGCTGTGGTCAGAATGTTCAGGTTAATCCAGACATTAAAGGAATAGTTCAACATTTTGCTGTATGTTTATACTGTATGAAGATTGAGTGTGCAGCTAGAAAGACATGAGATGACCAGACCTCTGTAGCCGCTCCTCATCTCTGCATCTCTGCTGCTAGCATAACACAGCCAGATGTTTACAAGGAGGAAGAGCACATGAAGGACAAACAGGTGATATCTGTGGTTCTGCTGCTCTTCAGCTGTCCATTTCAGATCTTCAGACACTGTTAGAGGAGTACTGTTTTCAATATTGGAGCTGAAGACCAAAAACTAGTGGAAACAGCTAGTCCACCTACCTCCACCCCTGAAGCAGACTAATTAACATATTTATCTGTGTTTAAATGACAGTTGTTTTACAGGAGTTCTGCTGGCTGCCTGGCAACTGCTCAGACCACAAACTGCTGTGGCAACATAACCCTACCTTTAAAATGCCAACTTATCCAGATTAAACAAACAAGATATTGATGAAGGACTTTAGAGGTGTCAGAACCAGACTAACTGGTTCCACCTGTCTCCGGTCTTCATGCTGGCTGTAGTCTGATATTTGACAAAGATATGAGAGAATGATATCGATCTTCTCATCTAACACTTTGCCACAAAGTGAATAAGTGCATTTCCTGAGCTGTCAGGCTTTAATATCTAAAACTCCTTCCTGACATCAGGTTGAAGCAGTTTCAGGTGGCCTGGGATCCAGTTTCAGCTCTTTGACTTGTCTTTAGGCCACTTTAGTGTGACAGTACCTGCAAATGAAATCCATTTCCAGCACTCACTTCCTCCTGCCTGACACAGAGCTTATCAGCACTGATAACTGAACCATCAGGACAGATTAAAGTTCATAAGACACCTTTTATGATGCTCTATATTGTGCATTAGTAACATTATTCAGAGAAATGAGATTTAATGTTCCCCCACTCACTTGACATGGATAGATGGTCTGTGTCAGAGCTGAAGTGATGTTTAAACTGTGTGTTTTTGTTTCACATTTACAGAGACAGAAGAAGTATACGAGGCAGAGGAGGCAGCAGAAGAAGGTGGGCACACACACACACACACACACACACACACACACACACACAGTACAATGTCCATTCAGTGGAGGCAGAGGCCTTGTGAAAGCATATGATTATGATATTTTTAAGATCTCGTGGTCTGACTTGTGTGTTTGTCTTTGCAGCAGCAGCAGAGGTTTCTGAGACAGAGGAACAGTTTCAGGACGAGCCCACAGGTAACCTTCATGCTCATCACGACTGCCACAGAACATGGTTTTAAAACACATCGACACTAATCTGGTTAACAACTAATTAACCAACACTTAATTTTCAATTAACCTGCTGATTTTTTTCCTTTTTATTTGTTAAAAGAACTTTTTAAAGTCAAACATGTAGTCAAAAAAAACAAAGATTCTCTGTTTACAATGTTAAACCTGAGAAAAGCAGCAAATCCTCATATTTCTGATGAACTGAAACAAGAGAGGTTTTGGTATTTTGCTCGAAAAATGACTTCAACAATTATTATTTGATCATCAGACCAGTTGTCCATTGGTTTTCTGTGGATGGAGTAATCGATGAAATGACTAAACATGTCAGACGAGTCAGGTTGTACAGTATGTACATATGTTCCCACTATTATCCTGGCTCAGAGATGGAGGCTACCTTTGTATTACATAATGTTTCATAAGTCCAGAGGCGCTGTCTGCAGGAGACGTCTGTTATCTCAGCTCTGCTGTCAACGTGGAACTGATAATGTGTTCCTGTGTGAAAGCAGCCAAAGTGCAGCTGACTGTTACATGAAGCCTGTGAGAGGACACGTGTGGAGAAGCCTTTATTACATGCAGCGCACTGCATTTCCCTTCATCACACTTCACACACACACACCAGTGCAGATCATCGGATAAAGACTAAACCACCTGTTTGTTTCCACAGAAACGTAGAGGCTGCCGTCGCGGTCGTCGTGGTGACGGAGCAGGGACCCCACTGATGTTGCATCAGCACCACCTGAGCACGCTCAGACCAACGATGCACCTCTCCACCTCCAGAGAAACGATTGAGTCGTTATGACAACACTCGCCTCTCCTCCCCTCCCTCCCTCCCTCCCTCCCTCCCTCATCTGTCTCCCCCCTCCCTCCCTCTGCTTTCCTTTGAGTCTTTTGGTATAAATGTGTGAGATGATGGATGAATTGTTTACTAAATATGGTTCTCCTGTTTTTACCCTTCCTGTTTTCATCTGTGTTCATGGCCGTTTGGTTCTGTGTGACTGTGCTCTACCTGCAGACAGTCCATCTCCAAGAGCTGTCTGGAACTTTTATTTTGAAGTGTCTCAGTGATGCAGTTTGGCTTCCTGTAGCTAAATTCTGTTGCCAAGTAAACCGAAGCCAAAGTTCATAACTTGAGTCCTCATCAGGACCCTGGTCTACAGCGAGCTGATGAAGCTTCACACATTCAAAACTTCAACAAACAAAAAAGTGAACTCTGAACGCCGAGCTGACGTTTCCTGATCAGTCCTGCTGACGGCGATCAGCTCGACGGAGGGAAAGTCTTTCAGATCAAACTGTCTGCCCTCTCTGTCGCCGCGTGCGTCTAGCTGTGTGTAGTTCTGGTCACAGTGTTGTAGATTCTATGCAAAGCTGTCGTGACGTCTGTGACCCGCCTCTCTCCACCCTCCCTCCCTCACCCCCCCCCTCACCCTGTCAGTTTATTTACCACTCAGTATGCGTCGACTCCAGGATGAGCCATATGCTAGCACGTGAATTCAGAGAAAAAGCTTGTGAGAGTGTGTGAGTGTACGAGTGTGTGTGGATGTATTCCTGGTGTACCCCATGATGAGTGTGTTCTTGTGTGTTGACAAATCTTTTTGCTCATTAATCCTTCCTGTGAGCTGTGATGTAGTTTTTTTTTTTCTTCTCGTTTGTTCTCTAAACACCTTTACCTCTGTGTGTGTGTGTGTGTGTGTGTGTGTGTGTTCTGTAGACTTTTTGTTTTGTTTGTTTCATATTTTCTGATCCGATCACGAGACCATCGAACTATCTATCGAACGAGTTTGAACTGAAGACACGACTTTGCCTCTTCAGCTCTGTAAGTTTAAACTGTGATGTAAATTAGGACACTGTGGTGTGGTGTCAAGATTCTGTTTGTCAAACATACCAGCTGGACAAGATTCAGACAGGATAGTTATCCTGACACATTTTAACGCTGTGTGACCCAGACTCTTTCTTTGATGGTAGCAAATCCATCATCTCTGGCTCGCAGAGGGTTAAATAGATCAGGGGTCATAGTCCTGTGGAAGTCGGCCACAACCTGCCGACTGAAACCCTTTAAATGAAACGAGATCTTTGTTTTCTCAGCATCAGCAGAGAAACTTCACTGCCTCATTCTCTCTGCGAGCGTTCAGCTTTTCTTTCTTTCTGACATCAGGATAGATCGCTGTGTGTTTTAATCGTGATCCACGGTAGAACAAAACATGACAGAACTCAAATTGTAGACTTAAAAAAAGCCAAATGAGTTTTTGTATCTTATTTTGAAGGTGATGGTCAGACGTGCAGGCACCCATGCTCTGTGCTCCTCCTGTTGTATTACACGAGTGATAACTGTGACACTAAGATAGTTTTGGGGGGACGATGGGCGCAGCACTGTGGAGAACACATTTCTGTTGTGATACTGACAATAAACAATATGTAGATCTGATGTCGCAGGCTCGGTTACAGCACACTACACACTACTCTGAGATGAAGAAGAGAAGTCAGACATTCCTCTGTTTTTCATTTGCTGTCCCACTCTGTGTCTCTAGTCCTCACATACTGTAACTACCAGATTGTTTTTTTTAGGGATGCAACACATTCCAGTGGTGTGCAGTAGTCTTTTTGTAGGATGTCTCGTGTGTGTTTGTTTTTTTTCTGTAACACTAGCTGGTGTTTTCTACTTCCTAACACTTTGTACGTCAATGTGAACTGTAAAACCTTTTTAACATTGAATACTACAATCTTTACCAAGAGAGAGCTTCTAGATTTTTAAAGAGGAACATTTTTAAAAAGGACTTGGAGAAATAAAACCTAATTTTCTGAAAATGCTTTAAAAGCTTTTTTTTACAAAGCCATAAGCTGTTTGTGACAGGCAGGTTTGAACGGGGCTGTCCTCCTCCAGGACAAACTTCATTCATTGTCTTAGAATTCAAAAGGAAGAGCAATAACATAAAAACTGCAGAGGCAGCACGCTGCAGCAGCCCGGTGAAACTGATTTTTCTGTTTTTCATTACTAATCTCTGATCAGAAGTCGTGCACATGCTGGAAAAAGGTTGACGACGTGGACAGCCTCTCTTCCAGACGAAGGGGGGCAGCAGTCAAACTGCCCTTCTCTGCCTCAGTGTCGTCTGCAGATCCAACACTGTCCTGCAGACACTGACGACGGTCATTAAATTATTGTGAAGTAATGATGGATTGTGTAAAGTTTTCTGTAAATGATCTGTTGCTGCAATAAAAGGATTGGGACAACACAAAGACTCCAGTCTGTTTGTTTAGTTCATATGTTTCATGTTTGTGTTCAACTACAGACCAACATGTGACTCCTTAATGAGTGCCAAATCCTTGAGATACTCTCATGGATTGAAGGCTTTGAAAGTTTTTGAAATAGGACATGGATCATTGAATGGTCATTGCTTGAATTTAGTGCATCAATAGAACTTTATATATTTTTCACATAATGTTAACAAATAGGCCACTAGTCTGTCAGTGACTGTAATGAACCTTTATCTGTGTCTCAAACTATACTCTGTGGGGTCCTTGAATATGAGGCAGCTTTTCCTGGAAACTCTTTGAAAAGTAAAGTGTGGGAACCCCAATGGAAATGTCAGAAGAGTCCTGAAAGCTAAAGCTGTGACAGTTTGCTCACCTGCTTCTATTTAATTTTAGTAAATTAATTAATTATAGTAAACTATCCAACTGTTCACTGTAGTTCTATGTTAGTAAAGTTAGTCCATATTATATATCTGTATGTACATTATATGTGTATGCCTGTAGTTCTGAAACCAAACCAAATCTTACAATTAGTATATTTAAATGTGAATGAGGTGCTGTAAATGCATTCACAGTATTGGTGGTGGAAGAAGTACTCAGATTAAAGGTATCAGTACCACCATCAAAATACTTGAACGTGTGTGTGTGTGTGTGTGTGTGTGTGTGTGTGTGTGTGTGTCTACAGACATAAAATACTAAAAGCATCTCAAATTTGTCTTGTCTTGTTGTCTAATTACCCGAGTAGATTGATTTGGTTATGTTCCACCACGTAAAGGTCCAGTGTGTAGGATTTAGCTGTATCTAGTGGTGTGATCACTGCATTGCAATCTCCTCACATCACCCTCACCTTCCTAGTGTTAAAATGAAACAATAATTGAAAGGCCTTTATACAGTATTTAGTTTGTCTGTTCTGGGCTACTGTAGAAACACAGTGTTTCAACATGGAAGAGGACCTGCTCCCACTGTAGATATAAAAGTCACAAAAACAAAAAGATTTTTATTTTCAGGTGATTATACATGCATGAAAACATAGTTATCAATATTACATTTCATTTCTGCCTTATTCTGAAAATAGAGGCCCCAAAGCTTACACACTGGACCTTTAACAGCACTTGAGGTTTGATGTTGTGTTGTACCACATTTGGCCACAAGGTGTCACCATATCTCTATTTACATCAACATACTGACTGGAAATATAATAAGAATTAATTTCAGTCTTTTTGTGTATAAATAATACATTTCAGGCTGCAGATAATAAAGTGATTACGTTTTTTTCTGTTAATAATTCATCAGAATCAGAATTGTCAGATCATGTCTACAGTTCTCTCCTCGCTGATACTGTAGCTCATAAACTCACTCTGTAGCTGCCATGATTATTTTCTCCTCTGTTCCCACCGGCAGGTCTGCAGTGAAGTGAAACCGTACAGCTGCGATCACGGCGGGAAGTCATTCAGTGATCCGTCTGCATGCTGACAACACAAACACATCCACACCAGAGAGAAGTTTTACCCTGTGACAAATGTGAAAGTACTTTTATTTCTGCTGCTTCTTTTAGACAACACCAGTGAGAAAACCTTTGTTTCTGCAAGAGCATTCACTGCATGGATGCATCCACACAGGAGAGAAACCATACAACTGTGACCACTGTGGCAGTCTACATGCAGGAGACATGAGATGAACACACTGCTGCTAAACATTGTCAGTGTCAAACAGTGTGAGAAGCATTCACCATTTAAGTCTGCTGAGGGAGCCATGTTTTCAAGTCAGAACAAGCCAATAAGACTGTAAGTCTAAACTCTGTCTGATGACAGTGCCTGACTCCACCTACAGGTGGATCACTGACTTCCTGTCTAACAGGAAGCAAAAAAAAAGGAGCTGGAGAAGCATGTGTCTGAATCCCGGACCATCAGCACAATTTCTCTAGGCTCCACCCTTTCTCGTCTGCTCTGCTCCCTGTACACCAACAGTTGCACCTCCAGCCATCAATCAGCCAACACCACCCTCACTTACAGGTGGGAGATTGACCATGTGGTGACCTGGTGCAGACAGATCCAACATGGAGCAGGAACAGGAGGAGAGGATGAGGTAAGAGGAAGAGGCGGGACAGAGAACTGATGGTTTTTGCTGCCATCTAGTCTCAAATGAAAGTAACCACAACGCTAGGAACAACATCCATCCATCCATCCATCCATCCATCCATCCACTTATCCCCATCAGGGTCATGGTGGGGCTGGAGCCTATCCCAGCTTGTTATGGAATTTTCTATCCTTAGGTTACACGAGGTCACGTGTGGGCCTTGAGGTCCTCTGCAGTATTAATTGTTTGGCTTTGGTTGAGAACAGTAGGTGCCAGTCTATCTCAACACTGTGGTGCCAAGGTCGAAGAGACTGTTGCTGCTTTCCTAGACATAATAGATAGCTGTCTGTTGATGTTCCAATCTGCGTAAACAGACATCTGTGTCTTCAGACTAGAATATGTTGACAATAACACCTGCATGGGTAAAAACATTCTCTTTGACTAATTCTGGGCGTATAGTATTTGTGGTGTTATCTTGGTGTTTAAAGTCTATCCACCAGCATGAGTTGGGCAGAATGTGAGACCGACTCAGGCACTTCTGATGTACTTTGAGAGTGTCTCTAATTCTCCTTGGCCAAGCGTCAATAAATATTACAGCATAAGACATCAGAGGCTCCTGAACACTTTCTTCCCTCCTGACCTCACCATTGACCTTTGACTTCAGCATTTTCTCCACAACACAGCTGACCTTGGGCGAGAGGCGGGGTACACCCTGGACAAGTCACCAGTTCACACAGACACGGGGAGAACATGCAAACTCCACACAGAAAGGCCCAGCAGAGGTCCAGTGCTTAGAAACAACATGATACACTGATATCAGTGATCCTGTAAATATTACAGAGCTTCCTTATTACTGCCATCACACATGATAGAGATATAAAAATCTGTAGATCCTGCTGCTCTATGTTTTTAGTAAGTATTTAGTCAGACATGTTTATGGATCATTGGACAGATTTGGCTCAGAGTTTGTCTCGTTTTAAAAATATGTTGTTTTTAAGTGAAAGTCAGAACAAATCTACAGCTCTACATGAAATCACTCGATAACGAGTTGAAGAGGAACAAAAAACTCCTGTACAAAGCTACACACACCTCGCAGATATACAGGTAATACATGACTGTAGCTATATGCATAAATCAATATACAGAACAGTCAAATTTGTTAATGAACCAATCCAAAGAGACAACACAGCAAATCATTTAGGCTCTTTAAATGATGGACCATGAGACTATCAATAGGTTAACCCTTTGTAGTGTCAAATTTTAGAGGTTTTGTTATAGTTAAATTTACATGGGTTTGTTGTTGCATTTTAATCTGTGATCAACTTCCTTTTTAGATTGATTTATTGATAGATTGTTTGTAATGTAACAAGAGTGAAAATATAAGTAAGACAATCAAAGCCTTAAGCCTTAACAATGTGAATCAACAAGTGTGAAGATGTGGAATGAATAAAGGACATGAGGTAAAAACGCAGCCCAGTCTTGCCTGGGCTGTGAAGGATGATCAAGGACATGCGAAAGTTAAAATAAAGTTGAACAAGGTATGTGTCAGCAGTTATACGCTATGCTAACAGTTTAAGAAAATGATTTGATTGGATACTAAGAATCATGTAATTTTCATATTATTATTTTATTGAAGGAGAATAAAAATGGGTGGTACCAATGTTGAGATTTTACCATTATAAAAGATGATGCTTTGAGCTACAAAAAATGTTTTTTCTTCATGAACGTTCTATTTTGTGTGAAGAGAATAAAACCTCTGCTGCACTCTAAAGCTCTCTGATGTTATCCTTGAACATAAGATTGGATTTATAAACAAATGTTGCAGGAGTCCAGACATAGTCTCTGACTCAAGATCCAGACTTCTGACACACATTGCCTTTTAGAATAATGTGTGAACACCAAGTCAAAAAAAAAAAATTTCCGGTTCTTCTCATCCTGCTGACACAGCGTGAATGCAGCATTAGGCCCAGTACGGCTTTGAGCTAAGGTTCACCTCAGCAGGTCTGATGTTTACCATGCTCACCATCATAGTAAGCATGTTAGGACGCTAACATTCACCATAAACCAAAGTTTAAACCAAATGACATTCATTTTCCTGATGATGCTTGAAGAAAAGTCATGAGAGTCAATAGAGTTCATGGTGGACATGAGTGGAAGGAAGGAGGGAAGCTTTTCCCTGCCACTGTCACCAAGAGCTTGCTCATGGTGGAATTGTTGGGTCTCTGTAGATAATATTATAAAGAGTACAGTCTAGACCTGCTCTGTATGGAAAGAGTATGGACCATGAATGTCATGGTAAACTATGTAATTGTCGTTGAGACAGTCTGGACCAAAGAGGTGGACCAACGGACAGACCAACCATCCTGAGAGCTCAGATGTTACAGTAACATGGCCACAAACACAATGACATGAGTGGATTTGTGCTGTATGTTTGTGTACCTTGGACAGCTGAGTTTTCGATCTGTGCCAGGACAAAACTGAAACATCATCAGTGACACAGAGACAAAGACAAAAGTGCAGACAGAAGAGCAGCGGTGCGTCTGGTCTGTCTGAAAGACAGACAGCAGCAGCACACACAAGCAGAGCCTGGCCGAGCGTGACTCATGCCCTCAGAACAAACACTGAGCTTTAATACTGATGACAAACAACTCGCTGGCCTCGCTGGGTCACTGCAGTGCAGGCTGGGTTAAAGCAGGACAAGAGCCTGTGTTACTGCTCAACAACACACTGTCATGGTTTACGCTTAATGTGCTTCACAAGTCTCAAGAGGGAGTCGTGAGACCATGGAATGATTTTTATCTTATTAGAACTTGTTTTGAAGTCAGACTGGACCTCAGTGTGGTGTTTATCTTTTACCTCCACATCTCAGCTTGTCCATGTTGCTTTTTGTGAACGTTCAGTTGGAAACAACAAAGTGAAACTCTTTGTAACAGTATGGTTGGAGGACTGACCCTGAATGCATTCTAACCAGAATACGTCTGTGGCCTAAGATGCCACATTCATGCTTCATTTGTTCCCACAGTGTAACCCAGGGGCACTTGTTGGGCCCTCTGGTTAGCCGAAGTGCTGCTGTGGTCAGCCCCACTGCCTCACAGTGAAGTGTGTGCACTCTGTATGCATTCCAACTCAGTTAGGGAACTAGTTGGAAAACCTCTAGGCAGGCTTGCATATAAAGGCAAAGTCATGCGACTATTTATTACTTCACAGTCTGGCACACTTTAACCATTGCAGCTGAGACTGTTTGTACATGATAGTCTATAGTCCACACAATCAAGCAACAAAACAACAAGCTAGTTAACAAAACGTCAGCCATGTCAGTTCATAGAAAGAGAGAAAACAACTTCTTGCATTGGATTGGATGGTCACATCTGAAAGTAGCTATTGAAACACCACCGCTGGATTGTGAAGGCAAAAGAAACTGCAGAGTGACCAGCAGAGATGCTGCTCCAAAATGGCTGCCAGGCAAACACCGTTGGTTGCACTGGATGACACTGGCTCTACTCTCTGTCAGCATGTCCCCATGCCCTGGACCTGAAAACCTCTTCTGTGGTACAAACACTAACACTCCCCCGGTGCTGAGCTAACATTAGCTAACAGCAGCTACAGTTGGCAGCAGTTTACTTCACTGTCCATCAGGAAACTCTGTAAATCACAGAGAGTTGAGGCGGAGCAGCCGGAGGACATCAGAGGGAAAACCAGAAAACATTTTCTCCATAAAATATGATCCAGTTTCACCAAAATCAGTCAAATAGTTGGTGGTGTGTGACTTAGTGTTGTAAAGTTACATAGTGTGAGAACAGACGTATGAATGACAGAGACACCATTCACCTGATAACGAGTCAGTGTAACATCAACATGATTTAAAATCTGTAAGTTCATGAGAGAAATGAAAGAATCAAATGAAGACAGAGGCTCCTCTTCTCATGATCACCCTCAGAGAGTCTGTGCACACCTCTGACAGACAGCCCAGAATCCTCTGCTGTCAGCTGTCAGACTGAGCACTGATTGGCTGTCCTGCTGTCCTGAATCCAGACTGGATCACACACTTCACTTTCATTTTCTGTGTGTGTGTCTGTGTGTGCACGTGCACGTGCTTCAGAGTGCTGAACTCATACTGAGCTCTCTGGCATAGTTGCCATGGTGAATTTCTGACAGCCAATCAAAGCTGTGTCTGCAGTGTGTGTGTGTGTGTGTGTGTGTGTATGTGTATGTATGTGTGTGTGTGTGTGTGTGTGCAAACGTAGCACACACAGTAACATGTAGCACAGTATACTATATAAAGACACAGTACATAAACACACAGATTGCATTTGTGCGCAGATATGTGTAATAAAGCTCGTCTCTGTCGATCCACCCACCCCCAGCCTCCCTGCTCCCTCTGCTCTCCATCGTGTTATTGCCATGGAAACTCAAGTGAGATTGCAGGGTTGCAGCAGCAGTATGAGGGGAATAGGTAGAGACTGAGGGTGAGTGAGAGAGACAGAGACAGAGGAGGAAAACACGGGTAAAAACAGATCGTAAAGGAGACTTTATTTTTTTAATCAAGAAAACTCCATCCCTTCATCTCTTCCTTTTTTTCTCTGTCTTTTCTTCTCTCTCTGTATTCAGGTCATTGGTTATCTGACTTTCTTACTCTGCTTCTCTTTTCCCACAAAAAACCTTCATGTCGTTGCCTCCACCCACAGTGAGAGTACATGTGAGCTCAGCCTCAGTAAACACTCACTGTGTTTCTCTGTCAAGAGTGATCCAGATTTATATGACCTTATAATACAATAACTAGGTCTTATCACTGTCACTCAGTGTGCTATTAATAGACTGAAATGCTCCTATTAACACACCCTCCTCCTCCTCCTCCTCCTCCTCTTCCTGGAGATGATTTTCTGACATGGCAACTTTAAAGTGACTGTAAACAACATCATCACATCACGAGAGCAAGAAACAATCAGACATGACGATGAATATATAATAATAATCATAATATAATACAGTGTTCATTGATGAAGCACAATTAAGACGAGAGGCGTCATATGTAGCTAACAGGGTTGGATAGTAATGGATTACACAAAAGTAACTATAATCAGCCCAGATGACATTTGAAAAATGACGACTTTCATCGTCTCTTTAAAATATGGCAGTTTTAAAATGATGAATTATGGTTGTGTATTCGTGACCAGCTTTGAAGTCATGAAAAGTGTGTCTGGTCAGACTTCACTTTGTGGTGAAACTGATGGAACGTTCAATGAATTTTATTTGCCGTGAAAATGTTTTGAGTTGTTTAATGTTTTCAGTTTTGAAGTAATCCAAAAGTATTCAGATTAGATTCTATTTTCTTTTGTAATCCAATCAATGATATTCCTAATCTAATCTATTTCAGCAGCTGACTGCATTTGAAAGTAATCAGACCCAATCCTGCTAGCTAGTTAGCTAGCTTGCTACACAGGGCCTAGATGTTGTCCTCTGTAACATTTCTGGTAATACTTGTATTACATGTAAGTATGTGTTGTATTACTTGAGCAAAAATATGTACTTATCACTCCCGAAACACAGTCACCGTGTTACGATAGCATCCATGCATCCATACTCTGACTGTAAATGAAGTGAATAAAAACACAGAAGAATTCAAAATTGTTGATAGGTGGAGTTATGTTGTTACATCCCTGTAGCTACATCCATGAAAAGTAGCAACAAAAAATGTACTATAAAAATGGCGACAGTTTGTTTGAGACAAACGCAGTCGACATATTTCTTTGATCATTTGTCATGAAAAACATTAAGTTACTGAACACTGCAGCATCTGTGATATCTGTGGAATAGACACTGCTGATTGGTTCAGAAACAAACAGCAGATTTTAACATAGTAACCCTATAAACAGGGTCATTCTATATTGTGACGTGTAATCTCCAGCAGAATGAGACGCACTCTGTCCTCAAAGTATCTCTGACAAGCTAATACACCATCAGGTGACACGTTTCACAGGTACAAAGTGAGACAGACACGTTTGATATCAAACCTTTATTTTGTTACAGAGACACCACTGAAAACAGATACTTGAGATGTCTGTCACTATCAGTACACTGTCACTGTTGTACGTGTTCACAGAGTCAGTTCTGATATAACAGTTCAGTCTGTTGTCACACAGTTTACTCATCCACACTGCAGTTAGCCCTCAACTTGGTCCCGCTAGCCCAAATATGACGGCACAGTAAAATAATCGTAGTCCCAATGAAAGCCAGTACTTTCCAGCATTCCAGCTGTTCTGCTGTCCACACATCTGTCCAGCCATCCAGAGAGGGGAACTAAAAACAGGAGTGTTGCAGCATTACAGTGTGTATGCATACACATGAAGAATGTATGAGACGACTCCATCAGTAACTATCTTTACATGTACACGTTTCATTTTCATTAGAAGCTTCTTGTTCTCACATACAGAGCCCTGCAGGGTCAGGAGATCTGCTCAACTGGCTCATGGTTGCTTTGTTATTTAGCCTGTAGGAACTCAACAAATGTGATTTAGTTTGGAGCGTGGTGCCAGCCTCAGAGCTTCTTGGAGTTACTCTAATAGGACATGGTGCAGATAGGATATGAAGTTTCACAGAATCAGTTCTGTATGATGTGTTGTCTCATTTTGGACTTACATGACATAATATATAATAGCTCCAATGTTCCAGTAACATGGATAGAGTCATGTCATTTTTCTGGTTCTCTTATGAACTCCAGACAGAGCCAGGCTAGCTGCTTCCATACTTTATGCTAAGCTAGGCTAATTTATACTGTCTGCCAATAATGCATAACTTTACTGTATAACAGAATCAAATACATAGAGTAATGAACAGTGTACATGTAAACGTAGCCCCTGAGAGCGACCACACAAGATACAAGTTGTAACATAATTTTCTGTCTCCATCAAGCAACTTCTTCATTAACCAATCATGCTGCTAGCTACAGAGAGCACTACACTGTGGATACCTTTGACTTGTTTCTGGATCTTGCAGTTGCAGTGTGCATGTTGCCTGGAGCTATCAGCATGAATGGAACTCAGAGAGGTTTAAAACCAAGATCCCAAACTTCCAAAGTGAAAAACAACCAAATAACAACATATAACTTGTCAGGACTGAAGCAGACAGCTGCTTTTCAGCATTTGTACAAACAGACATTTTAAATGATATCCTGGATTATGAAACAAAATAGGAAATTACACCTAAAATGGAGGTCCATGGTATTCACATGACAGAAGCTTTTGATAACCACTTTCTATTAAACTGTTAGGAGTCTTGTAGAGTAGCAAACCGATGACAGCTGGGTTCAATCGATTGGAAATGGAGTTTAAATGTGATTGCAGTCACATTAAACAACACATAAAAACCAGTGGGCTACAGTCTGAACACTGGTGTGTGTGTGTGTGTGTTTGGGTGTGTTTGAGTCTGTGCTAAACATTAGCATTTCCCACCGAGCTGACAACCCAAAGCATCAGTCTGGGTTCACGCACAGGATACAGTGATGAGTATAAAGATACAAATGTCTATTTACAGCAATAGAAACAGCAAACCGTTACTGTGTTTGATCATTATAAACAGCGAGTAGCTCATGTCAACTGATTACTGTAGAAATCTGATAGAAAAAAGAAAACATCAAACCTAAACCTACAAGAATCCAATAAGACAGCTTCACAGAGTCAGTGTAGAATATCGTGTAACTGCTGGATCCTGTTTATTACATCTTATAATAACAATCTTACATTTTAGTTACATGATCATATTAAAGAAACAGTGCAAAACTGTGGGAAAATATGCTAATCTGCTTCCATGAACTGTTCGAGCATGAAGCAAACACTATTTGTACACTTGTCTTTGTGTACAGAGTTAGGTAGTCAGCTTTAGAGGTGCGTTTTTAAAAATCTAGACAGAGCCAGGCTAGCTGTTTCCCTCTGCTTCCAGTCTTTATGCTAAGCTAGGCTAATTGCAACCTGACTCCAGCCCTACAGATGCGAGATTGATCAATCTTCTTATATCATGCTCAAAGTGAATAAGAGTATTTCCCCAAATGTTGAACTACTCCTTCTGTTTTTTTTAACATAGATCTTATTCCACGAGTTAGTGAATCTGCTCACAACCGTCCTGCAGTGCCGGAGTCCTTGTCTGATGAGAAGAAAACCTAAACTGCTTTCATCAGTGTGTTGTGAGGGCGTGTTCGACCTACAGCGATGCTGATCTGACCCGTCTGCCGTGAGGCAACGGCGGTGAGTCACACAAAGTCGTAGAAAATGATCTGAAGCAGCAGCTTTGTGCGCTGACTTACAGTAGAAATGCAAAGTGTTGATCACATTTGATTTGATTTGATTTCAGGATCCTCAAGCGGCAGTTGCAGAATACTACCCTCAGTGTTAATGTAAGATTTTTCTGAGCTAGCTGTAGGGCTAACTGTACGGTATGCCGACCATACACTCATACTGTGTTAGTGCAGATGGTTTCCATGGCAACAAATTTAGATATAAAAAGTTTTCTTTGACATACACTAATCAAAAATATCTGTCTATATATATCTATATATATGTACTGTATATCATATAATAGAGATTCAGTGAAAGAAAAAAGACAAAAATAACTGATTATTAGAAATAAGATGCAAATATTAAATATTATCTGTGGATCATTCACATTCATCTGATTCATATTTTTATAACAAACAGCTGGTTAAATATATGAAATATGTGTTATAACCAGGAGGCCATTAATTGTGTAACAATAGGTAGTATGAAGGCTAGCTATGTAGCTGCTAGCATAACAAACAACACCAACCCAGTTACCCTCTGTATGCAAGTTAAGCTAATAAACCACTACCCACCCTGCTCATGTGCACATCAGCTGAGTCCTACCCGTTTTAATGTAGTTATCATTTATTATTTTCATAAATGAAGGGCTGAACTGATATCAGGATGAGGGCTCGTTAAGGCTACAAACAGGTTTTGCTCGAGTGTTGTGGTTTTCTGCAAACTCAAATCAAACAATACAACTAGAATTACTCAGTAATGACCAGGGCGCCGTGACATTCTTTCAGTGAATGCTCATTCTTGGCCTCAACATGACATTGTGTGCAGGGAGCCGGGCACACTGCACATTAAAGGGGAGGGTCAGCGTAATCACTGTACTTGAAACTTGGCACAATTTCCATTTTGTGTCCGCACATTGCCTGGACGCTGTCTTCTTATCAAAATACATATTTTAGCACAGATCCAGATCCTTCAGTTGTGTTCTCACAGGGACCATAATCCCATAATCCAGCAACCATGTCACTTCTTATTATGAAACTAATAATACTACTTCAGAATAGTAAAAATATGAAGACATCATAACATGAGATATGAACATAAACATGCTGTGAGGGTTCTGATAGTGCCTTTAAGATATAATCCACAGGTTTCTCTCACAAACACAGATCAGTGTCTCTCATTTCCACCGCAGCATATCTTACAAAGCTCATGAAGTGTTCATCAATACATATTTCCTTGTTGCTCTTGTTAAACACATCAAACTCTACTCAAATGTACCGTTTTAACACTATGATACATTCACCATAAATATTTGTACTGCTATCTTATTGGACTGACTCCACTGACATGCCTTTCACATCGAATTATAAAACATCTCAGCGTTTGATTACAAAATCACATTCCACAACATCGATCATCATCAAAATAGACTTCTGTCTCTGAAACTGAACACTGTGTCTCATGTTGAACACAGTTTGACTGAAATGTGGTGAAAATGAACAAATAGGCCTCGTTCATGAAATCCATCCATCCATCATCTGTAACCACTTATCCTCATCAGGGTCACAGTGGGGCAGCTCTTCATCAAATCTATGTATGTAAAAATAATGATGTGATTGTTGTTATCTGGGTTACATTCCTACAGATTGTGTTACAGTGATAACATGATTGTGTCCTGCCAGTTAATGTGCTCGTCATGAAGAAATGGATTCAGGCAGGTAAAGCAGCTTTGGTTAAGAGATGGGTTATGTGTAGATGATTAAAACTGAAGATGTCTTTTATGTGTATGAAACCAGGTTTTTGGGGCTTAAGTACATGTGCTGTAATCCAGCCATCCGTGGCAGTTTACCTGTTAATTCATATTCTAACGTTAACGTTAGCTTTACAGGCTGACAGGACGAGCTGCAAATCCTGGAGATCGTAATTTAGAACTTTTAAGGTGGCAACTTTACAAAGAGGCGCTTCAGAGTTTCACAGGTTTGATCCCAACTACTGTTCACTCTCCACCGTGTAAACTTATTTCAACATGCTTGGCTGAACCTGAACAGTACAGACTCTGGCAGGCAGAGAGCATATCAGACAAAAAGACAGCCAGAGTTTCATCTTGTGGTCGTTCAACTCCAGAATTCAACACGAAAAATCGACTTGTCTCTGTTATTTCACTCCACAGAACTTGTGCTGCTCTACAGTGGTCCATTCACTGTGATTTTGTTATTATGGTGGCAAACAACACAAAAATCAACCCTACATTTGAAATACTGAAAATGTGTCAGACCTCTGTTTCACCTCACAGTTGCTGTGAATCAAATTCATTATTGAGAAAATTCAGTTGTAAGATGAACCAACAACGGCTCCTTTATGCTGTTCATCCTTTAAATATTGGAACTTTTGTCTTTCAAAGAATATATCTCTGTTAGGACAGTTTTATGTCCTCTATGTTTGTGTTCATACATCTGGTAGAAATCTTGGCAGAGGACCAATTGAATTTATTAGTGTTGACCTGAAGCTGCAGGGTGGAGGAGATTAGACATGTTATGGAGGTCCAGAGGAATGTAAAGGAGTCCTAGATGTGGCCAAACGTATATAAAGGCTGTATGTTTCTATGCTAAATGAGATTGTGAGTCTGTGTTCAACTGATTCAACAACTTGTCTCTTGGTCCAGAAGATCCTGCCTATCAATCTCTATTTGAACTGAAACTGGCAAAACTAAGCAAAGTGTTTTACATGAAACCTTCATGATGCTGCTTTATGAAGTCAACAATCAGGTGACAAACGTTCACACCGTCTGCTGCCTGTTCTCTTCTGGCTAAAATGAATAAATGACAGCAACAGAACCAAAAAGCACAGAACAAACTGGACTCTGGTTACCACAAGAACGGGCACAGAAACCTCCTGAATCCTTTCCATCTAACATCGTCAGTGTTTCTTGATGACCAATCAGGTCTCTGCTTTGCAAGCTCCACATCTTATTTAACCGTGTCCTTTCTTTATTGTTAGCTATAAAAACACGTGTGAAGGAGCAGAGTAGGACTTAAAAACATCTGTCAGCCATATATTCATGATTCATCAGCTTGTTTAACTAAAATACTCCCCATAACTAATGTTGATCGTCCTCTCCACGCAGCTTTTGTGCATCCCATTAAAAACACTTGAATAGATCTTTACAACACCATTCAACAACAGCAGCATCACCTAAATCTCCATCGTGGCCCTGCACCTATAAATGCAACAAGCAGAGATATCTGAGCAGAGGTGGGAGCTAACAGAAATCATATATATACTATGTACAAAGCTATAAATATCCACCGTCACTTGTGCTTTCTCAAATTGTAGGTGATCCAAACGTGAGGATCTTTATGTTTCCAGGCAGATTTCCATCAAACGCTGACTGCAGAGTTATTCTAACACAGTATATCTATGTGACTAGCCCACAGCCACATGACTTCTCCTCTCATGGCACTTGGGCACTGAGTTAAACAAACAATGTAAACACTGGACTAAGAAAATCATGAAGTCATGTCTGTTGAATAGTCCAGATGTGGTCTGCTGTTGTGTCTGGTAATCAGTGCAGTACGTTTAAAGGTCCAGTGTGTCAGATTTGTTTATCTGCAGAAGATTGCAGGAAGTATGTTTTCATTGTTTGTTTGGATCATCTACTACGGAGTCTGCCGTGTTTCTACACGACTCTACACTCCATTCACCTTCTTTTTTTTTCACAGCCACTAGTTCCTCCTCCACGCTTGGAAGAGCACACACTGGACCTTTAAAATGTTCTTTTTTCTCTAATATTCACGGAGTGTAAATGTCAGAGTGTTTTCTACTTATGAAATGAACAACACGCGCAAAACACTAAAAGCAAAGTTTCTGTAAAATGTCACACTCCTGCTGCTCCGAGGCAAATCAACAACTGATTCTGAATAAATTAGGGAGAGAAAAAAGTCATGTTGTAAGAATTTCATGAACTTGTAACATCTGAATGAAGTCGTAGTTTTGACAGATCACATTATGAAAATAAATTTCATTCAGTCATTTTCTGAGAAAAGAAATATTTCCAGAATAAATCCTTTTTTAAATTTTTATATGAATATTCTATTATAGTAAGCAGGCGAGAGCAGCCTGTTGAATCTATTCTTGTGATATTATAATATTTTACCGTAAAATGATCTGCAATGATCTGGAATGTTTGCTTGTAGAATTACATTTTTCTCTTGTAATTATTTTTTTTTTTCTTGTAATGTTAATACTCATATATTATGTTACTATAATACTTTAAAATGTACTGTAATGACTTTATAACTTCATTTATAACTTTATTCTTTTAATATTGCACTTTTGTGTAAAATTACATTTTATTATTTTAACATTATGCCTTTTATTTATGACTGTGTTCTTGTAATATTGACCTGTGTTGTTAAATTATATTTCATTATTGTAATATTTTCCCCTTTCTTCCTATTTTCATAACATTCTAACCTTCTTCTCTAAATTTCTTGACTTTATTCCTGAAAAATGTTGATGTCTTTTAGTTTTCAGTCATGATGACACCACTGGGAGGCACGATGAGTTGATCAAATGAACCAAACAAAGAAAAGAAAATAGTTCAGTCGCTGGACGTGTGTGTGTGTGTGTGTGTGTGTGTGTGTGTGTGTGTGTGTGTGTGTGTGTGTGTGTGTGTGTGTGTGTGTGTGTGGTCTCAGTTTGTTCAGATGACTCTCATGCTGCATGTGTCAGTGTACAGTTACTACACAGTCAGAATAAAAATTCATATACTGCACATCATTAAAACACAGCATGTAAAAAATGTTTACTATATTTAAACACCATGTTTGCCCCATGATATTGTTCTTATCCAACACAAACACAATACCACCATCGACTAAGAGATACTGTTATTGCCCAAAGGGACACCTTGTAGCCCAGACACTGTTCAGATCGTGGGTTTCATTTCCACTATGCCCCCCGCCCCCCCCAATCATATGTACAAACACAGCACAGTTATGGGCTTTGAATGCAAACTTCCATCTAATGTAAAGTTTATATATCAATATCGTTACCTGTGTTTGAGGATGACAGCTGAGAATATACTGTATGTATAAATACTGCGAGGACAATGTTTTCCCATGTACAGCTGACCCAGCAGTCAGAGGAAAGGGGGGCAGAGTCATGAGGCTGAATCCATCCTCGCTGGCAGGGAGCTATGGGACAGACTGAGGCTGGAGCCTCTTCAGTATATTTAGCCCATTATCATTGTGCCTATACAGCAATTTATTACATTTACAAAATCTGACTGCTGTCTCCAGCAGTCCAAGATTTAAAAAAACACACAAGGAAACATGTTGAATCAAACTCAACCCTCATATGTTGGGTCACGACTATAGTCCTTTCTTATTGGCCACTTGGAGATGATCGTGGCGGGGCTAATTGTGATTGTATGGCTTGTGACCCAACATGGATCATGAACCTATTGCGAGTAGGTTTTAATAAGCCTACAGTTTGTCTCCTAGTAAGACAACAATCATCGGGTTGGTTACTAAACCAGCTGGGATGCTGCAGGGACACAATTAGCCATATACTGTGCCCTGATTGGTCAAGTGAAGAGGGTTATGGGTGGGACTAACAAGTCTGTGGGTTGGCACATTTAAGCAGATTTCCTCAGCATATCAGGTGAAAGTGGCGCCCATTTTGATCACAGGTTTAAATGAATGAACTTAGCGTGTCATTCTTTATAGGCCAACCCCAGAGTAGGAGGCGGAGTGTGAGTCAGGATGGGGCGGGGTAAGGTAGGGGGAGGGGTTGGGCTGGGACGGCCATACATCCCCTGCATCTGCCTGTTGGGATGGTTGGGGTGGTTGGGGTGGATGGGGTTTTCTTGAAAACTCCGAAGGTTTTCATGGAACCGGTTGCTGCTTTCATTGTCGAGGCGGTTATTGTCGTCACAGAAGCGGTGGTTGTTGTGGAGGTCGGGAGTCGGCCCTCGATCGGGGACTTGGACCATGTGGGAGCCGCTCTTCCTCCTCAGGGTCGACTCGCGGCTGGATGAGGCCACCGACTGGCAGTCTGAGCCACCGTCGCTGCTGGCGGCCGTTCCCTCCACTGGGGTGACCCTGATGGTGGTGATGGCCTGAGGGCTTGGGTGGAAAGGAGGAGCAAAGGTGACGGTGGGGGTGAACGGCATGTTGGAGTTAGTAGAGTTGGGGTTGAAGTGAATGTTATTAAAGTTGGGATTATTGGGATTGTTGGGGTTAAAGTTGGGGTGTTGGAAGTTGTTGGAGTTATTGGGATGAAGGGGATGTAAAGGGTGTACAACATGTGGATGGTTTGTGTATACACCTCCTCCTCCCCCTCCTGTTCCTCCTCCCCCTCCATCTCCTCCCCCTTCACTCTCACTTTCGGTCCCTGCCACGCTCCTCCGCCCATCCATGGACCCTCCATCCCTCAGCGAATCACAGCTGTCTGTGTGTCTGTTCAGGTCGTTGAGGGTGAAAGCCGACTGTCGCAGTGAAGCTCGTTGATCTGGTGGTTTCCATCGCCAGGAGCCACTACCGTCGGTGCTCGGAGGCCTCACGATGGGTTTGTGTTGTCTGGACTCTGGGTGGGCTTCAACACGGACTATGCTGCCACTTCTTTCCAAACCTTTTAGGAGAAAAAGACAAATTAATGAGTCAATAATTATCTTCTACTGCTAACAACAGTAATCATCATCTTGTTGAAGATGATGGACCGTGAAGTAAACTGCTGTGAACTGTAGCTGCTGTTGGTTAATGTTAGCTCAGTTTGTTAGGTAGACAGCCCAGACTCTAAGCTCAGAGCACCAGCATCATGCCAAAACAGGAGCTGGGCAAACAGGTATGTAACCTAAAGACTGAAGAGGACGAGAAGAGAATTCAAAGAAATCTGGGACTGACTTTTAGTCGTTGGTGAGAGCTTGGTCATCCAGAGTCTGATAACTTAGGTCCCACTCTTTGCCATGCTTCATACTGCCCAAACCTTATTCAGTCTTAATCATAGAACTAAGCTAGCTCCTTTCCCAGCTTCCAGTCTTTGTGTGAAGCCATCACAGTGCTGTAAGCATATAGTTAAAGTTGATATATCCAATCAATCGTTTGATTCTGTGAAAGTAACAAATGTGTCTTCCTGAATGAGAACTGTTACCTTAGAGGATCAGGCTGGTGATATTCTATTTTTGTTACTGCAGAGAAAAAGACAAAAATCAACCATGTGTCTCAGTACTAGTCTACATTCTTCCCTTCACAACAAATATAAAGTTTAATAAAAAAAAGATCTTAGTCATTTCCTAAAACAGCTGCTCGCTGTAGTTTTTACAAAACATTACTCAAACAGGAGGGAACAGTGTGATTTTTGGGGACTATTGCAGCAGTACAGTACAGTGTACAGTGTGTGTGTTCATGGTAATGAAGGAATAAGAGTCTGGCTCACTGATGTGTTTTTAATAGTTTTTGGACGACATTGGAGCTCTATGGCACCACAGAGGAAGAAGATCTATCATCCTTTGACACACACAGGAAATATTCGTCAGCACATTCACTGTTGGTTTTGGTCTTTTTTGGGATTTGTGCACAAAACAACAACAAAGAGAATCCTTCACCTCAAATGTGGCTGAACCAACTAATTCAGGCTAACAGCAGTTATCAGGCTACGATGATCCTGTTTATTCTCATCCAGCTCGTTTGGTTCTTTGAACACAGTTTGAGGGTTGATTTGTTAAACCTGGATGTTATGTTGAGTCAGTAACACCAACAGATTATAGCGATCTCTCAATAATCTGCATTATATCAACACATTCACTGCAAATCTAAGAAAACAGGCTATCTGTATTTGACTTGTTGCTCATCAGTTCCACGTGCATTTTAAAACAGACTGGTGTCAAATCATCCACATTGTAATCCGGATAACTTAGTTATCCGCATATGAAGAACTGGCCCGGCTGGTCACTTCATTTTAATCTAAAAAAGTTATTTCTGGATATCTAAATCCAAATCTAATGTCGCCTCTCTGAAATGTAATCAAATATCTGGTCAGAGTTGTACTCCTGTTTACTCATTCTTTAAGTTACTGCTTCAAAAGTATATGTTACATGTTATCTCCAATTCTTACATATATGCATGTGTTTAGTCAGCGTTTAACATTTCAGAACTTTAAACTTTGCGAGCTTCTTTTGTTTAATGAAAAAAAGGTTTTGTAAATATGTTTTATATTTCATTCATAAGGAAGGTCATAAAAAACTAAGTGTTATATCTGCACTTGGTATTGAATGTTAAGTGATACACAGCCCGATATGATCCCAAATTCTTTTAAAATAATATGAAATGTACATAAAGGTTCTACATGTATCACTTTAAATATATAGACTTTCCTCCGCCTGATGGCGTTCTGCTATAACATGAATATTCACTGTGATTGGCTTAAGAGTACAGACCTCCTCCTCCCATTGCTCCGGTGGTGGAGGCTGGTGGTGACGGGTCCTGGTCTGTCAGGGCTCGGTACCGAATGGATCCGGTGCAGCTGACGGTGCTGCCACCATCCTCTGACCGAGGAGAGTGAAGCAGACCCTGCTGTTTGGATAAGGCTATCACCTGGAAACAGGAGGATGACAGTGAAATGTGAGCTTTGGAACACTTCCTCATTGTCAGCTAACCTGCTCTTCTAATAGTTTCTGCTGCTTATCCCAAATACGAAGTTTTTTTACCTTTCAGCGAAGAGCTGGAAGTATAAAGACAGGAAATAAGGGAAGACAGAGAAATATACCATGCAACATGCACGCTCATCTAGGACGCAGCCCTGGTTTACATCCCACCGTACAGCTACCAACCTGCATGAGACGAGGCTGTCCTCCAGCACTGAGCGGCCTGCAGGGGATGGTCGTCTTCTCAGCCACTCTCAGCCACTTTTCCCTCACTGACCCGCCCCCGTCCATCATGCTGTCCTCTGATTCGCTCTCGTGATCCCTGCTGGTGAGGTTTTCCTCCTCAGGAATGTGGACCAGCTGTGAAGATCCAGGTCGGGACTGGATAGACACTCTGGCCCCACCAGCCAATCCGGTGCTGCCATTGAGGGCCAGGTGATTATGATTGGCCATAGGAACAGAGCTTGCTGCTAATTTCATGTACTGAGCTGGGATGTGGGCCCCAGCACGCAGCTCTGCTTCCTGAGCACTGATTGAAGGCAGGTGTGTTCCTCCTCGGAGCTCTGCCTCCAGGCCCATGGCTGAAGGTTCAGAGGAGCAGCGCAGTTCCATGTTCCTCTGAGGAGATGAAGAGGAGGTTGGTCTTATTCCATCCATCACCTGCAGCGACAGCTTCCTGTTATCATTCTTATTCTTCCATTGGCTGAGCAGCTGTTTGGATCGGGTTGAGTCCATCGAGGCGTGGATGGAGGCATGACGTCGAGGGATGCGCCCCTCTTCAAATGAGGAGCCTCCGTGGGACCTGCAGGAGGAGGCAAAGAAACGTTATGAGCACCAAGAAAGACGATTCAAGAGTGACTCAGCATTTTATTGATGTGATCTCACTGCTGACTGTAGCTAGCATGCTAATGAGTATGCTAATCACAGCAATGTTATGAGCTGAAACAACCACCAGTGAGAAGAGCCCAGCGGGTGTCATAGAGAAACACAAATAATTAATTTATGCACACAAATTATGAAGTCATGCTCTAAGATACATAAACTGTAAATAAACTCTCAGCTTAATAAACCAAGTGTACAAATGACTACTTTGTGCTCCCAAATGAACAAATTGCTTTCTCACATTAATAAATTGTGCACACAAACGACTATTTTGTGCTCTCAATGAATCTCAGACAACATTCTGTGACCTTTACGTCCTTAAACAGATGTTAAAATGTTCAAAAATATTGTTGTAAGTTATGTTATGCTAATTCCTGCAGATGAATAATTTATATTGAGAGCAAAAATAAAAACACTTTTGGGCATTACATTGTTTTTCCACCAGACTGAGTGCCCCAAAATTCATAGAGGTTTTCTGTGGATTAGAGCAAACACACTGCAGTCAAGTCCAGTTATTAACTCTAGTATTGTGAACAGTGCTGCTCGGTGCACTCACGCTGCGATTGGCTGAATTTTGAGTTACTTTTGTCAATTTTGAGGCCAGTGGCGACTTTAAGACAGTTGGAAACAAAGTGGGATCTAGAGTGTATCAGTCTCTTCAAAGCAGTGCACCGTGTACCACAGCACTCTGTGTTGGAGAAAATGACTCCATTCTGTCTGAAGTACAGAATCACTACGAGCTAATACAGATTTTTTTAATAGAGAAATGAAATTAGCTCGGGGAGCAGATAACACATCTGTTCACTGTGTTGTTCTGCACCATTTCAAATCTATTTTAAAAAATAGTAATTAGACACAGAGCAAAACAGGACCACAGGGACAATGTGCATGGCATCCGCCCGACAGTCACCACTGTCAATGTCTGGCAGGTGCTGAGGATGAGGCCGGTTTTGTGGCACATCCTCCTTCACCTCTCTCTTCTTGGAGATTACCGTGCTCCATAGAGCCCGGCATGTTCTTTCTATCAGCGCTGCTTTTGTGTGGTGTTTCAAATTAATTGTCTTCTCAGTCACCCACACAGACACTTAATGCATCTTCCTCACATCAACAGTCATTTCTATCTCATCTTGAATCACTTATCCTATTCCCTCAATGTTTAAACCACAGACAAAGATGACAGGTGAGCAGACAGATCGCTCGTGGTAATAGAAGAGCTGAAAAAAACACTGCGATGGAAATGATGGAAGATAAACACAAACACACACATTATTTACTCCATGATTTGAGCACAGAGGACAGACAGCTGTAATGAGACAAGCTGTTAAGAGACAAAGATGAACTAAACCTTTCAGTCAAAATTTGAAGCTATGCTGTAGCCAATACAGATTGAGTCAGCCACTGTGTGGGATATTGCTGATCATCATCATCATCATCATCATCATCATCATCATCATCATCATCATCATCATCATCATCATCATCAACACTAAGCTTTTCACCCACCCATACCCTGAAGCAAAAGACATAAAGGCTGGTTTCTCGTTTCCATCAGAGCTTCTACACAGCATTAAAAAAGACAATAAACTCAAGAGTCAAAAACATATTCTGATGTAAGTCTCCTCCATCTCTTCATATATGCGCAGTACGTCCAAAATACATACTTTTATGGCAGTATTTGTAAATGAATCACTGCAAAATCCTCCCAATCCTCTAACCTGATGCCATGTAGCCACAGCTAAAGCTACATCCAATGAATGTGCAAGAGTCACCAGGGTAGATAATGACTGCGCCACCAAGGGTCCTCATAGGTCAAGGTCCTTTTTGAGGCTAACCTTATCCCAGGGCAATTGTATGCTATGAATCTGTTACTTTGATTTGACTTAATGCCTCAACAGCCGAATAAATCATAAGTTTATTTATTTTTAAGTAATCATAAATTTATCTTGGTGATTTCCAAACAATTTATACTCACTAGGTCCACTAGTAATTTACTCATATTAGTAGTCTCACCATTCTCATTTAACATTTGTATGCATCGTACTGAAATAAGGAACCTCATTAATATTTCAATGCTTCTGTCATAGATGTGGTCTGATCTTAAACTGCCATCACTGCAGTAAACATGATCAGCTTATCTGCAGTGGTTTCTTCCAATTACTTTTTATCTTAAAATACAGTCCTCTGTTCCTAAAATAGAGCAGTAAAGCCGATAACAGAACAGCATTCAACAGGTGGAGGAGTATGTGACAACATCTAAACATGATGTAATATGGGTAAGCAAAGTTCTAGCACCTTGTTTTCCTTCCCAAACCAAATATTACCTCAACATTACAAATATTACCTTGGCAGTGTACTGCTGCTGAAGGTCATCATGTTGTCATGGTTGCCCAACGGACTGGATGGAGTTATCACCTCCACCTCAGCACTGGCTCTCTTCAGGTTGGACAACGAGGGCTCTCGGTAGGAGGAGCTTCGTGTCAGGATGGGTTCTGGTCGGTTGGGGGACAAAGTGTGGGAAGAGGTCCTTGTGATGATGGGCTCTGGTTGACTGGGAGCCAGGGTGTGGTGACCTATAATTGGACAAAATGGAGAGGTCAAACTGCTAATCCATCCATCAGTCTATCCATCCATCCATCCATCCATTTTCTTACTCTTATTTAGGGCAGTGGGTGCAGGCTAAGCAAGGTAGTCCAGACGTCCATCTTCTCAGCAACATTTTCCAGCTCCTAGAGGAACCCTGAGATGTTCCAAGGCCAGATGAGATATATAAGCCTTCCAGCAAGTTTTTGGTATAGCCCAGGTTCCCCTGCGACTTAAACTTGCTGCTTGGAAAACCTCCAAAAAAGGGTGGTCAGAGCCTGAACCACTTTAACTGGCTTCTTTCGAGGCAAAGAAGCAATGGCTCTGAGCTCCTCACCCTAACTCTGAGGGTAAGTACCTAACCTATGGAGTAGCATTTCAGCTGCTTGTATTCGCAATCGCAATGTAAGCAAAGACCTACAATTGTATGCCTTGTTCTCTGTGCTTAGCATTTTCCTAACAGGGCAAACATTTATTTTCTCCTTTGACTCGGTTTTGTGGCATTTCACCTTGTTCAAAGTCATTGGCCTGTACACAGTGTGACTGTGCTCATTAGCATGACCAAACTCAGACATTTAGGAATGAGCAAAGCTGACCCACAAGATCCTCTGTACACATCATGATGCGGGTTATGTGTAGTACTTTTTCTGAAAATGTATTCTAGCAGATGACATGTCACTGTGTTGTAATCTGAAATTCTAAAAAGACACCTGGCAGGCACGGCTTACCTTGGTGACTGTTGCTAATTGCCGATTGGCTGACATTGGGTAGGGAGGAGAGGGGGGGCTCCCTCAGGGTCGGGGGAGATGGTCGACTTCTGGACCGATCCTCACTGGGCTGGAAATTCCCCACTGCATACACACCCTGCATGTAAACACACACACACACACACACAGTGAAACACAACGACTCATGCAGCAAAAACAGAAGCATAAAAAGAGTCTGGCATATCCATTTTTCAGGAAACAGCCATGTCTCCTCAGTCCTTTACTAAAACCTTTACTAGAGGGATTTTAGTCAAATCCCCTAGAAACGAGCCCACAGCCACATTATTTGTTTTCAGTTTTACAGGGTGTAACATGAGTCATCAAAAATATTTAGGTGTTTTACAGGCTGAAATCTGCACACAAACCTCCTTGTTTGATATTGCTATGCTAGCTACCTAGAAGCTAATATCATATAATTTATATTATAGATATTGGCATGTAAGAGTTAAATCAACAACAGGGTACTTGTGTCCTGACTCTTTAAAACTGACTTCACTAGTTTCGCTGATGGTGGGATGCGATTACATAAACAACAAAAACCAGTGAACAAGTGAAGGTCATTAGCCAAAAGCCAGCATCCATCTTGCAAAATGCCTCATTCAATTAGTGTATGCTTTTGTTTGGACTAATGACAACATACTTACTGTTACTGCCTTCATAAAATGACCTGCACAATAAACGGTGCACAGTGAATGACTCAATGCAGACAATAGGACTTGTATGTTAGTACTTACCTGTGTTGGAGCGTAACAGCCTCAGTGACAATAGACTTAATAACACTAGACGTCACACAGTAAGTTTTTATTGTGTGAATGTAAACTCAACAACAACTCCCTCATTACCGCTGGAAACTGAGTATTGTACTTTAAGTGAGACCGTGCACAGAAACATCTGAAAAAAGAAAGAACACGTTTTCAAATAAAAATCTAAATCAATACGTGATAAAACACAGCCTTACTCAGTTCATTATTTTACTCACATGTTTTGTTCCTATACCCTTAATTGATGGTTAAAATAGCAAATGTATACAATATTAACCTTAAATTTTATTGCTAGATAATGTTAGCTAACATTACACATTTAATGTTAGACAACACAATGTTATCGATATGGAATGGTAAATGGTAAAAGGACTGTACTTATATAGCGCCTTTCTAGTCTTGCGACCGTTCAAAGCGCTTTACAGGACATATCTCATTCACCCATCCACACACATTCACACATTCATTTAAGTCATTAGGTGCCAACTGCTCATCAGTTTTTAGGAGCTAACCATTCATACGCATTTATATATATTCATATATATACATTCATATAAAGAGTACGGTCTAGACCTGGTCTTTATGGAAAGTGTCAAGAGATAACTTTTGTTATGATTTGGCACTATATAAGTAAAACTGAATTTAATTCACACATCTATGCTAACGTCGATGCCTTTGATAGCAATTTAGGGTTCAGTATCTTGCCCAAGGACACGCCAGGGATCGTACCGCCGATCATCTGATTAGTGGACGACTCACTCTACCTCCTCTTCTACAGCCACAGCCGCCCCATTTTTGAACATTTTGATGTTTTAACATCTTTTGAGTGTTGCTTGCTGCAAAATTGATGTGTTTTAAGTTTTCACGTTTGAGGAACCTGCACATTTTAATTTTTTATTTCTACTATATTCATTTCACAGTTACTAACATAAGGGGTAACTCTGACAACAAATTTTCATTCTTTATATTTTTGTTATGGAGCATTTTCAGTTGTCTCCCCTATATCTCTTCTCATACACCACACACCACGCCATCCCTACTTCGTCACAGCCAGAGCAGAGACACAGAGCATCTGACATGGTACCATTAGAAAACAGTGTAACTGGAATCAGTTGCTTTTCTGCTAAACCTGACCCAGTGCAGTAGTGATGCACTGCAGCACAGAAAAAGGGCGGAGGTCGCCAATCTTTTCTTTTCATTTTTCCTCTAGATGAAACAATGCTTACCTTAAAATAGCCAAAGATATTGTCTGGAGAACAAATGTGAATAATCATCCTCTCTTAAGTTAATCATAGTTCTCAGGATTTACATAAAAATAAGCGGCCTCGGTTGGGGAAATGTATCTAGTTTAATCTGTGTTGAGTAACTGGTGATTCTGCATCTTCTGATGGAGAGTTGATGTTTTGGAACACAGCCTCACATATCTGTCGCCAATGTTTCTTCCTGCAGGAGGAGGCTGAACCACAAATGTGTAGGCAGTTGAAGAGGGCTGTGTTGGTGGTTGGTGTGTGTGTGCACAAAAGTGTAACTGCTCCAGTTCTGCTCATGTCTGTTTGTGTGTATGCTGGACATGTCTATCCGAGTGTGTGTGGGCTGCAGGGTGATGGTGTGTGGGAGGTACCACATAGTGCGAATATCCACCAGTCTCTACACAAGAGTTGAACATCCATGTCTCCTTTCAGCCCATAAAACTGAATAACACACTGATACACACATAACATCGTACATCGCACATGCTATCACTAATGAAACTGACTACAACAAATGGTTAGTAATTAAACATGGCACAGCCTTTCTTTATTTTTCTTTATTTTTTGTTTTAGTAAGTAATAATTTAAAAGACCGGGTGTGTGTGTGTGTGTGTGTGTGTGTGTGTGTGTGTGTACGATTCAAGGAGAAGAAACAATAGAGGCTGCAAAACTGGTGAAAAACACGAAAGACCCTATTAAGATCCAGTTTGTCCGACTGTAGACACATTGCCAATTCAACATGATGGACTCTGTGGAAGAGCACCCGCAGGGTCTGTAGATATAAACGGTTCATTCTAAGGTAACAAAAACATAAGGATACCTATTTTCAAGTGATTTTACACTAATTAAAATATAGTTATTAATATTATATCCCGTTTCTGTCAATAGAACTTTCAGAGTAATAAAGTGTGTGCCAATATAGAAAATAACAGCCTCAACAGTGGAAATGGCCACATCTCATCCATAATTTTCTTATATCAACATACCTTGTTGTGTATTAGCCTTTACCCATCTGCTTGGGTTCTATATTGTACATTTCTGACTTTTAAAATTCATTTTGCCACAAAATATCACGACCCACTGGGATCTCAAGACTTTCCAAAGACAAAATCGATCAATCTTAAGCCTGCTACTTCCCTCCAGTTACTGTTGGTATGAGCTTGAACAACATGGGTCAACTTTTCCGGAGTCCTACTGGCAGCTTCCTACTGGGAAGCTGAGATGGTTGTCCATAAACATGAATTAATTTAATTCTATTAAAAAATGTCCACGTCTATCCTTTCCACAATAAACCAACTTAGAAATGAACAGACACTTTCAGATGTTATTTGAATAATGACACAGAATGTTGAAACCACACTGCAGGACTACAGTTTTCATAGACATAATGGATTCATTATGGCATATTAGTTATTAATTAGTAAGTAACTTTGAGAAGCAATGTTAATTTATAAAATGATCATCTCCTCAGCATGACACGACTTCTCCCTTTTTTTTGGGGTTTTGTTATTGTGGTTCTTCCATCTCTTTGACCATTTATCCATTAGAATTATTACAATAAATATTTAAGCTACACAAGAAACATTCGAGAATATCAAAGCGCTTGTGATTGGCTGACTGTGTTACCAGATAAACGGCGATGGCAGCTCCCAGTAACCATCCACAGTAGACATCGACAGGATGGTTTCTGAACTGGATGATCCTGGTTAACCCGGCCAGGATGGCCAGCATGACGAAAGAGAACACCAGGAGAGGCTTCAGCAGCTTGGCCGAGTCTGTCAGTACTGTGTTGAAGTACATCTGAAACACACAATTTCACTCAGTCCATCACTATCTATATATCTATTAATGTAAAAACAAATGATCTCACACTTGCAAGAGTCATCCTAGATAAGCATTTTAACCATTTGTAAATAAACTGTGGCAACAACTTCAGTTTCTGTCATTTTAAATTTTATCTTCAGCTACATACAAGTGTGTATATTAACCACTTACTGAGATGTAGACAGCGGCAAATGCAGCCAGAGTTGCATGCTGGGAGGGGAAAGACTTCCTATAAAGAAAGAAAAAACAGCTAATTATCATGTACAGACAGCAAAGGACAATGCTGAATATTCATCTACAACAAGGAAGTGACTTTCAAAGAAACTTGGACGTTTGTGTGTGTTATGTGTGTGTGTGTTTGTTTTATGGAAGTGTGTGTGTGTGTTTGTGTTATGGAAGTGTGTGTGTGTGTGTGTGTGTGTGTGTGTGTGTGTGTGTGTGTGTATCTGGTGGCAACTCTGCCCTAGCAGGTGTTTAATAAATGCAGTGTATGAAGGTCACAGCAAAGCTAACAACTCAGGATCTCTGATGTGTTTCCACTTTGTAGCTGAAGTATTACAAATGTATAGACTGGTAATAAATAAAACTTTTGTATCTTATGATCGTGAAGATTTTTTAGGGTTTAGTTAGTGTATTGGTGGCAACATCAGTATATGAATGGATAGAGGACAGTGTCAGTGTTCCAGTAAAAGTAAGCTGAAATAGCTATTACCAGTTCACGTCTGAAATGTATCCATGGATGTACAGACTATCACTGGACTTCTTTGACACTGAAGAAAACTTAAAAACTCAATGATTCTCAGGCTAGTTCTAAGCATCTTTTTTTCCTGTGGTTTCTGAGCGGATTTATGGCCGTTTTCATGATGTACATGGGAGTTAATGACATCCTTGTGATGGAAATTGCAGTCATCGGGCACTAAGTTTTAAAGTATCTTCATTGCCTCCATCAGCTGGGCCACAGCCACTGCTGCAGCTCCAACTTCTGACTGTGTCGAGAAGTGAGACAAACCAGCAAAAGAACTGTAACTTCCTGTTGTTTTTAGAGCAGCAGCATGTGTCTTTGCCTTGTGTTTCTCCCTCAAAAAAAAAAGTTCTATATGTCACTGCTTTGTTGAGAATCAGCACTGACACATCTACCATGGAAGCAAATGTAGCTCACAGGTTGTTTCATAATACTACACACTGTTGAGCAGGACGATGTGCCACTCAGCCAAAAAAATAAAAAATAAGTTTGCATCATGAACAGAGCTCCCTTGAGAACCCTTGCACTTCTGCAGAGTAGGTACAATGATGGCTTTTCCATTTAGCTTTTCAGCTCCTCCTTAACATCACAACAAAAAGAAGTGTTGTGACGAGAAATCTCAATTCTAGTTTCCAGAAGCCAGGACACTGTTCTTCTCTTTGAGGTGCAGAGCTTACCAAATACAGATATCCATTCTGAAGGTGTATTCATGTTGAGGTTGGATACCCACCTCAGCAACAGCCACTTCACCCTGCTGGCAAGCAATACAGAAGTATCCACTGCTGTACCATCAGACTACAGAGCAGCTTCTTCCCTCAGACAGTAAGACTCAACTCATCTTCTGCACACCACCATACATAATAGTCTCTCTTGTTTTTCTTTAGCACAAAGGGACTACAACTAGCATTTCATTGTGCAACCCTCTCTGGTAGAACGATAAATAAATATACCGTGAATCTTACATTAGACACTGGCATGTTGACAGAAGGATATACAGTATGTTTAGTTGGGATACAAACACATTACGTAAGTCATATCTAATCACATCCACAACTAGAAGGGCATTCAAAGTGTGCACACCTCCACTGAGGTGTTTTGTTTCTACAGTGATATTTGAGGTGGCTGTTATGTTTTGTTTTATGGTTATGGTACTCTCTGTGACGTCACCCTCAGGTTTTTGAAGAGTTGTTGTGAAGCTCAGAGTGGTGACTCTGGCCGTCGCCATATTGGCAATCCGGCCTCTTCCAACTCCCGGCTAATCCAAAAATGGGATAAGAGGTGGATCGTGGCTGAGGTGGGCTGAATGAAGCCTGGTTGCTCAAACAAACCCACCTGTCAATCAAAGCAGTCACGCCCCTAATTCTGCATAACTTTAAGCCTTAATATAATCTGAACAGGTGAGTTGTATAAAAATTCACCCTCAGTACAGTTGTCATGAACGGGGAAATTAGCTATAGAGACCAAAACTGTTTTTTGTACCAGGCTGTAGACATTTTAACATGGGGGCTTATGGAGACTGAGCGTGCATTCAGACAGGATCAGGCGCTGCGGCAAAACATAGCAGGGTTGTGCGGTGGTAGGGGGGTGAGGGGAGCTGAGATGTAGAGCTGTAAAACAATCAAGAAAGAACTTTTATATTCTCTGATTAACTGACTTTATTGAGGCCAGCGCTCGCTCACTGTCATCGACTGTCTATGTCTCTTGACCAGAGCTCTCTCTCTCTCTCTCTCTCTTTCTCTCTCTCTCTCTCTTAAACCATCATCTGATGACAAATCAAATTAAACTTCTTCATGTCACTGTTTTGCAGTGTAAATGCAAGTCAGACTCAGATTTAGAAGCTGGGTACATGAAATAAACAGAGCCAGAACACACACACAGGTAATTATCAGAGTTCAGATTCTCAGTTTTACTTCAGGCTGACTGTGGAGGGTTTACCCGATCTGAGTGTCTGATTGGCGGCCAGAGCGTGACGGGCTCTGTTTTTCCAAAAGTTGGATCTGGCTCAACTTCTCCGCCGTACGCCAGAACGTTTTTTTGCTGACACCCCCGCGGCTCGGACCACCAGAGCTGAACTCAAATGAATGGAAAAACCTCAGTTTTTGCCGGAGCGCCGGATCCTGTCTGAATGCAGCCTGACTCGTTCCGCAGCCAGCTTCAAGTGGTCCTTTGAGGAATTGCAGTTTTTGGCACTTGCACATCGGCTTTATTTAACAGACACAGAGGTTGCTGCAATGGGCACGGCAAACGTGGAGGTAATAACTGCAGCTGTTTACACATTTGCATAAAGAAGGCTCCCTCTAAAAATAATGTTTATGTGACAGGGAAAAAATATATTTCAATTATGCAGAGGACACAGTGTTTTGATGTTTAATAAAAACATATCCTGAGATTTTTTGAAGCGATCGGGATGTATCCTGAGGACGTCTGCTATACTCCAGATAATTTCACTGTACAAACTAAGAAAGAAAGACGCTCACACAGCTCACCAGTCTGGCGTGGAGAGAAGCACAGAACATTCTGTGCCATTTTTGCTAAATCCTGCTGCGGTGTCAGAAGGTTTAATTGAAGCATCCGCACAGGTTGGATTGTGCACATTTGTGCAGTATTTTGGTAAAATGTTACATTTATGCCATTTTGTGCCTCTGCCACCGCTAATAACGCGCAACACTGGGTGACTAAAATTGTACTCTGCTACTTGATCTCTATATGCACAAGCTCAGCTGTAGCACTCAATCCTTCTTAGTACAAGTAGGTCATCTGATGCCACAAAATTAGCCAACATGCTCAAGTGCATAAAAAAAGGATGCAGGGGTTTCTCCATGTCTTCCTACGTGGTTTTCATTTTTGCATAAATGAACCTGGATTGTGAAGCTTGTTTAAAAAACAATTAAACGTTCTGTCACAATGTTCTGTTGCAAGTACTAAACTACTGTGCATGCAGCTGCAGCATCCATCACGTCCTGGTTTGTTAGGATATATAACATCATATTTTAGGCCATGAGGAGCCCAAGATGTTTTCACACCTCAGCATATCTCAGTAAATCTACACAGAAGGATACTAGATAGATTTTTACAATTATGTGCGATCCAGCCAGCCTCTGACTCCACTGAACCCATTTATTACACAAGGTCATAAATACAGTGCCATCTGAGCTCTCAAGCTTTAGGCAGAATGATCACAAGCACAAGCTCTGTGTGGGTTTCCTCGACATGTCCTGATTTGTTTTCCTGCTGCAGTCCAAGGACACGCAGTCCAGCTTCATCACTCAGCTTTGTCTTAATACATTTTGCCAGATGATAAAAGCAGGTCTGTGCTGAGTAAACAATAAGCTGTGTTGAAGTGAAGCACAGGAGACAAGCTTCATGCATGTGGTGAAGCCACAGTTAAACAAGCTGCCACTGTAGCTGACGATGGAGTGGGCAGGAAAAACTGTGGTCTCCAGAGCTGAAGTGGCATTTACAGTATAATGAGAGCTGCACATTGAGAGCAGACTTCAGCTTTAACTTGCAATGTGACTGACAGACACAAACAGTTATCCCCCAACCACAGTGTTTCCAAAAAATCATCAGATGCCTCAGTGCTTGAGAGAGTTGAATGAGTGACAGCAGTTTGCCACAGGTACAACTCTGGATTTCAATAAAGTTGTGACAATGTGTAAAATGTTTAGCCCGGAGGAAACAACGTCCGTGATTTTTTGAAAACAATTTAAAATGTGGACTTGAATGTTGTTGATATCTGTCTTCCTCTTTGCATGGTCGTGTCCTGACTTGCATTTGTGGATGTTTAAGTTTTTCAAAGTGTTGCTGAACCCATGTAGTAACATCCTTTACAAACATCCTTTACACACAGTCATGTCTGTTTTTAATGCAGTGCTGAGCCCCTTTTATATTCAATCATGATACTGTCACCTGTTATCAATGAACCTGTTTACCTGTGGAAGTTTCAAACAGATGTTTTTGAGCATTCCACAACTTTCACAGTGTTTTGTTGCAGGCATCAAATTCAGAATGTGTAATTACAAAGAACATAAAAATCCTGTCTTTGTGCTGCATTTAGGTGAACAACAGCGTTGCATTACAGTTATTTCTGCCGGTCCAAAATGTAAAAACTAAAAACTGGTACTAGTATAATACAGCGTCACATTATGGGCGGCTGTGGCTCAGGAGGTAGAGCGGGTAGGGCGGTTCGATCCCCGGCTCCTCCGCAAGATACTGAACCCCAAATTGCTCCCGAAGGCTGCGCATGTGTGAATGCGTATGAATGGTTAGCTCCTAAAACTGATGAGCAGTTGGCATTGCATGGCAGCCGATGCCATCAGTGTGTGAATGTGTGAATGAGATATGTAGTGTAAAAGCGCTTTGAGTGGTTGGAAGGCTAGAAAGCCGCTATATAAGTACAGTCCATTTACATTCATTTGTTTTTTGATGTTTTTGTCCAAAGTGCTTGTTATGAGCCATTTGTTTAGTGTTGTTTAGCTCAAGGGCATTTAAAATGTGGACAGGAGATACCAGGGATCAAAGCCACTGCTTTACAACTAATGGACAACCTCCTCTACCATCTGAACTACAGCTGCCAACCACAGTATGCACCTCCAGCATCATTAGAGTGCAATACTGTACAAAGCTACAAAGCTGGTACAACAAATCTGTTCACAACAGAAAAACAGGAAGCACCAGATGATTTGTCAGAGAGTGAGGAAGGAAGTCGAAGGTAGCTAGCTACTCTGTTGTTGTGTATTATATATATACTATAACTCATGATAGAGCAGCATTATTCATTGCATTCATTTGTTGTATGTTCTGTTGCTGAAGAAGACAATGACTCCCATGATCCAGCACTACTTCATGACATCATCAAATTCTTTTGTTATTGTTAAAGCTTGTTTGTTAAAGCTGCAGAAATGATTTCATACATGAAATAGGAAATATTAAAGAAGTCAAGCAGAATGTACAGTACGCGTCATCCAACCCCATCCTCATGTTGATACTGTGATTCTCTGCGCGTGAACTACTGAAGCAGAGTTGTGGCTGTGTTAGTTATTTCAATTTGTTCGTGAGCTGATTGGATCGTTATTAATCGTACACCATCAAAATGAAAAAATCACTGTCATTGTTTTTTTGTTTGCATCACCATGACAGGGCTCATTACCTGCAGCAGCTGACTGACTCCGAGCACAACTCAATGACTTTGTCACAGACAGGAGCTCCTTTTAGTGCAAAAATAGACCAAAAACTCCTGACTCAGCCAGAAAGGAGCTACATTTAGCATTGGAATGCTTTGTGAATACAGCCTGGATGATCACTCCTGTAACCATGGGTGTAAGTGCTTTAAAGGTCCAGTGTGTAAGATTTGGGGGGATCTGTTGGCAGAATATGGCAAAAAATGGGTTATGATAATTATAAGTATGTTTTCATTACCCAGATAGCAGACCAACATGGATTCAGCATGAATCAATGTTGATGCATCAACAAAACTGTCATTGAATCAATGTTGATCAACATTGAAATATAACACTGATCTTTCATCAGGTTTGCACCCTGAAATAATTTCAATGATGAAAATAGATCAAGACAGACATAAAATCAACGTTAGTTCAATTTAAAATCAATCACTGTTTTATCATTGAACCAACATTGAAATAACATTAATTAAACCAATCCCCAGATAGTTGATTCAATGTTGGTCTGCAACATTGAATCAACATTAAATCAACACTGAATCAACACTGAATCAACACTGAATCAACACTGAATCAATGTTGCCTTTATCACTAATTATTCAGCCTCAACCAAAATGATAATTCTCATGGAATTTCAACATTGAATCAATGTTGCCATGCTATCTGGGTAGTGTTCTTGCTACCTTAGAAAGAGACTTTTATATCTACAGGCCCTGCAGTTCCTTTTCCACAGAGTCTGCCATTTTTCTACAGAGTTTTGTGGCCACTGTAGTTTGTCTTACACACATTTGAAGGCGAGGCTGAGGCAAATATTCATTTGGTTTCAATCTGCTGTCTCACAGCTAGACGCTACTGAATCCTAAACACTGGACCTTTCAGTAAACTGCTGTGGCTGGCAAATGTGGCCAAAACTGCAGTTCCTCAAACATCCACTTGGGGCTGGCTCCAGAAGTGAGTCAGTCTCCATAAGTGGGCGTTCAGACAGGGACAGGCAAACTGTACGCCGGCAATGTTTTTCAATTCATTTCAGTGGGGGTCGTGCGTTTCCGCCAGCGTCCGGGAGAGAAGTTGAGCCAGATTCAACTTTTGGGAAAACGGAGCCCCACGTAACGTCCCACAAGCCAATCAGACACTCAGATCGGTCAAACCTCCACAAACAGCCTGAAATGTCTCTGAAGCAGAGACTATCCAGGTGGATTCACGGACTAAACTCTGATAATCTACCTGTGTGTGTGTTCTCACTTTGTTTATTTCATGTACCAGCTTCTAAATCTGAGTCTGACTCGCAATTTACGCCGCAAAATATAATGACACGAAGAAGTTTAATTTGATTTGTGTCCGATGATTAGAGAGAGAGAGAGAGAGAGAGAGAGAGAGAGAGAGAGCACTTGAGAGACAGAGTTACAACAACAGAGAGCGAGCGCCGGCCTCGATAAAGCTGTCATTAATCAGAGAAATAAAAACGTTATTTCCTGATTGTTTCACAGTGGTTACATTCAGCAGGTATAGACACGCCCACAGCAACCCACCTCAGCTCCCCTCACCCCCCCCACCACCGGTTGCCGGTTTGCCTGTCCCTGTCTGAACGCCCACTAAGTCCCCATGTTAAAATGTCATCATGTTTACAACCTGGTACAAAGACAGTTTTAGTCTCTATAGCTAATTTCCCCGTTCATGACAACTGTACTGAGGGTGAATTTTTAGAACTCACCTGTTCAAATGATATTAAGGCTTAAAGTTATGCAGAATAAAGAGCTGGTTTCAATAACTAGCCCATCTCAGCTCCACCCACGCTCCACCTCTTTGCCCATTTTTGGATTAGCCAGCAGAGGCAGGACTGTCAAGATGGCGGCAGCCAGAGAGAGCCACCACACTGAGCTTCACAATAGCTCTTCAGTGGGGGACGTCACAGAGACTACGTCCATTCTTCATGGCTGTTAAACATGTCCTAAATGTGACATTTAGATGTTTGGTTTGTAATCTCGTCACAGTAGAGCAGCCATGTTGTCACCAGTCTATGTATTAGCACATGACCTTGGCAGATATGAAGCACAGTGTCCTACTTGCTGCATATTTTCTCAGTACTTCCCCTGAGAGCAGGTTTGTAACCATAACAACTGCAGAGAACTAGTCTAGGACTGCAAATTACAAGGCGATTATTATCCTCCAAACATTAACAATGACTCCATAAACACACTTTTTACAAACACCCACACACATCCTCTGACACACTCACTAGTTCACTCCCACACTCTCCTTCTTAAACAAAGCCCTACCTCCCAGCGTTGATGAGCCCGCTGTCTTGTCCAGAGCAGATATCCTCCAGAATAAAAGCCTCATCACAGGTGGACATGTTAATGTGGGTCAAGTTGGGCTTACATACATCCAACCAGTAGGGGGTGTGCTGACCCGTGGACAGCTGGAGAATGTCAGTTATCAGCGCCGTCACACACAGGCCAAAGATATGGACTCCTGTGAAAAACAATACATGTTACAACAGCAGTCGAACATGAGCCCTTCTGCAACTTAATATTATTTATTCTTTATCCAAAAATATTCTCATAGTCAGTCCATTCTTTTACAGTTGGAGTGTGTTACTGTTACAGCTGTTTGTTTCAGTTACTGAAAACATGCACATAATCACTATAATGCATGTGTCCTCCCACCTATGAAGCGTACAGCTCTGCGGATGTAGGAGTTGAAATTACAGCCTGCAGCGTTGATGTTGGCCTCCGTCTGTGTGGCTGTTGACCTCCTGGATAGATAGCAGTACAGAATGGCCTCTCCTATGAGAATCTACACACAAAGACAAAGAAAAGATCAATGCAGATTTTTATATCAGAGACTTTGTATATACTGCTCCATTTATTGTTTCACGACTGAAAATAGAGAGTATGGTTTGTTTACACAATAATTAGAAGATTAAATGTAAAAAAACTGACAAATGAAAAATCACAGGTGAGAAAGAATGCAAGATGCAGTTAAGAATGAATTTTATTTAACATTAAAATGTGAAAAGTTGCATCAGAATTAAGTTAAAATGCCAGCAAGTTACACAAGACTTTTTTGAGTTATCCGATTTCTTAAATGTCATGTTAACAGGAAACCTGATTTCATTTTGTATGGGAAGGTAGTGAAACAGAACTTTTTACAGGAAGAACCTCTAAAAGCTTCCAACTCACCGAATAAATGTAATGGTAGAGTTAAGACCAGGATGTGCTTGACAAAAATAATAACATAGTTCTAAAAGAGTTTGTACACTATAGAACAAGTTAGGCTTTCTTTCTCTGAGCCAACCCAGCATCTTTGCTGCCTCTGTCCATTAAACTTTGTCTCTCTGTGACACTTCTGCTGTATACTGATAAGATTTTGAGTTTTTCCTCGTCTTCTCGAGAGCTTGGGCTGAGTTTGGAGCTTATTGACGGTGGCCTCAGTTATTCCATACATGGGACAATAAAAAATAGACTTGATGAATCTACTGGAAGAACAATAAATATATCTAAGGGCAGCACAGGAAGAAAGATCTGTGTCCATTACGTGTGGACTCGAAAGATCCAGTATTGGTTGGGCTGTACTGGCTCGAGTTCTGACCATGTTGTCTACAAATCCCTGGAGGAAAAGTTTCAAGAATGAGTAGAACTTGAATACTGGATTGTAAAATCTCTGTGAAGTCACAGAAATTCTGATAAATAAATTCTTAGCTGTGAATCTACAACAGGCTCTTTATACTGAGCTGAAAATAGAAATGAAGTTATTACTGAGAGCTGCACGAGGCATTTCAACTCAACAAATGGCAGCTAGTTTAAAAGAATCCTCCTCAACATGTTTCAAATGGCTGGCTGATTCCCATCAAAAGTTAGTTTTGCGTGGATACAGCTCAGTGCTTCCACTTGTACTCAGTGTGGTCGGACGCCCACAACATGGGCACATTTTCAAAGCTGCAACATGTAGGAGAAAACTTCACACTGATTTCCCATCACTGCCTATATTTGTCGACATTTTAATGTCAGCTAACAGCACATACTACTCCTGTTAGACGAAATATTCAGTCACTTGATTTATTTATGTTTTATTAATGGTAACAGATGTTTGCCTTAGTGTGGACAACAGCTGAGTCACTCCTGTATAACACGTATAATCACAAACCAATCAGCCACATGTAGATATCATTGTGAAGAACGGACACTAAAGAGGGGGGGAGCTTTACTTACAGTGGCAGTAGGAGCGGCGAATGCCAAGCTGAAGAGCAGAGGCAGTGGGCAGACTTCCTGCCTGGGCAGGATGTAGGGCAAAGACAGACTGCGGTCATTACAACTGTACCCAGAATGCACCGGCTGGAAAATGTCAGTCAGCTCCAGGAAATAAAGACTGACAACAGAGGAGGCCAGGATAGGGAGCTGCAGTGAAGAGACAACAACAACAACACAAAAATAAGGAATTACAAAAGGGAAAAGGGTGTTTCAAAATGTGTTGACACGTATGTATGCTTCTATAAAAACTTTTTTTTTCATTTGACGTTATTACAATGAGTTTTTAACTGACCACACCATAAGAAGACAAGACTGTCAGCAAAAAGATGAGCTGTTTCTTGTCCGACACTACACTAAAATGGGCGAAACCATGTACCACACACAGGCCGCAGTACGTTAGCCAGTTAAAAGGAAGCATTATATCTTGAAGCTGATACTGAAGCAGCATGGGCAAAAAAAGAAAATGGCAGAAACAATCAAAAACAGTGAATACCAAACCAGTGGTTTAATTTGCATTCATTGTGTTAAAAAGTCTAACACTCAGAGGTACCACATTAAGAAACACCAAACTTTCTGGACTCACTTAAAGAGCGATCACAGGAGAGGGACGCTAAAGTGCAGAGTTTGATTACATCTTATGATCGGAGCCGTATTAACCTGGTGTGGTCATGCATGGACCAAGAGAGCTACAGCAGCTTTTCTTCATTCATGCTGGGTCTAGGTAAAGAAGAAAAGTCCATTCCCAGACTCAGAAAATGTAACAGAAGGCATGCTGGCCATTGCGGATACGGTATATGATGACAAAATTACTCTGACACTTTCTACTTTTCAGAGTTCTGGCTATAGTTCTGGCCAAAGTATTGGAAAATACAAAAGTTAACCTCATGGTGGTGATAAAAAAGTCAGAGGATCACCAAAGTGGTGACAGGAACATGAATGTGACTGAAATTTAATGGCAATCTATTATCAGAAGAAGTTATATGGATACTCATTTCACATTTAGATATTTGACGTTTTTCCAGTTCACTTCAACACGTTCATTGTGTTCATGGCGAAAGGAGCATCTAGTGGTCATTAGAGGAACTGCTTACATACTTAGCCATGGTAATCAACGTAACATCCAATCAAAATGTCTGAATTAGTCCAGGTTAATGACCACACAACATGCAGTATCTCATATCAGAGGGTGGACAACACTGACCAGATGATTCATGGAAAGGAAATATCACCCTCAGTTAATCCCAGATATGGCTGCATAAAAATACAGACACAAACACATGCAGTAACAAGTGGAGCTCAGCAGTCTGACAGTCACACTATCAATGCTTCTGTCAGCTTCTTTTGTCAGATGCAGACAGAGGATTATTAAAATAACACTTTAAAGAACACACAAGGCCAAATACTCACATGCCTAACCATGAACAGAAAGAGTTTACTCTAGACTGCACTTTAATCTGCATTATAGTACATATTCAAGGTGATGCTAAGTCAATGCTCTAAAGAATTAGCGTCAAATAAAAGTGGGTGAACGTTGGCATAAAGAAAAGGACATTATTTGGTTGAAAACCAGACTCCTTGAAAAGGTAGTACTGGAGATTCAGCTATTCTACCCACTCACTGCTGTGTTAGAGATGAAGGACAAACAAAAGGAGACATACTAGACTGTCTACGGTGTACACAACCAAATGCCTGAGGTTCAAAGCCAACACCAACCAGAGCTCTTCTCAGTAACAGAGCAAAAACATTACATGTTCAGGGACGTCAATCTTTTACTTTACAGTTATACAATAATAAAGATAATGATGAAAAAATATCAGATGGTTCACACGTTCCTGTATGTCTTCAAATATGTCAGGAAGGGACATTTACTGAAACTAACATAAACATTTCTTACTGCTGCTGCACACTGAAAGCAATCCAGGTGGCAGCCTAAGTCATGGCTTTTATCGTGAAGTAGCTACTACAAAACGAAAGAGTCACCAAGGTCAGCACGAATGACTCTACAATACAAAGACATGGTCAACATGTGGCCGACAGCATTTACTGAAACAACATGGAATCAGGTGTGTTCAGCTCTTTCTGTCTGGTTTCAGCTGTCTGGATCAAAGATTACATTTACATGTTCATGTTTTCCCCTGAACACACCGTTGCCATTTCACAGTGTTGTACCGTTATCCTGAAGCACTTTGCCCTTACACAAGTTAATTAGCACTTCATCTCAGCAACCTTGTGTGACAACCTTTAGAAAATAATGCAAAGTTGTTAATTTTCTGCTTCAAATGCAGCAAAGTAAAGTCCCGTCTACCCTTGACAAGTTTGTTTTCCAAACTTTTAATACGACTGGTATTACAGCTGAAAAGATTGACGAAATAATTCATTAACAGCAACAATCTTTATGACAAATTCATTTTAGTCAATTATTAAGCTAAAATGCCAAACATGTTTTGGTTCCAGCACCTCAAATGTTTTTTTTTTAAATATCTTTGGACTGTTGGTCAGACAAAACAAGCAACAAGAGGATGTTACCTCAGACTAAACTATGATTTATTATATTTTATAGACTAAACAATTAAAAATGCAAACAAAACAAAATCAGCCCGAACTGATGACATTGATATCAGTATGAGTTGATTATTCCCAGACTCTTCCCCAGACCCCTGCACAGATGCATCATGACAATCCTGAATAATATGCCTCATTCACTTTATTGCTCTGTATTAGCAGGATTACAAATTGCTAAATGATGGATATTGCCCAAACGTGGCTGTTTCTGGAGTTAGAGGCTGCATCCCGCTGTTCAAATTATCAACTACATGATCTGCTTCTTCGCCTGCAGCACCCACATTTCTGACTGCTACAGTTACGTAAAGACCTGCCATTGACTGTGAAATGCTCTCTGTTTTCCACAGCCTGCAAGCCAGGATTACCCAACAGGGCTGTTATGACTCTCATGATCCCTGTGGCATTGGACATTTACCAATTCTCACCTTTTGACACCATGACAACACCAAACATTTAACAGTCAGTATGCCTGGGAGCCTGACAGAATCACAAAGTAAAGGTGTACATTCTGTTTGGCCGTGTCATAACAAGACAGGGAGTCTACCTGTCAACCCCGCGAGGCTCAGGAACAGAGGTGTTTTGAGCTAAATGCCACACCAGTGTGGCAAAATGGTTACAATGACAATGCAAGTATAATGATAACCAAGTTCAACATCTTACTGTAGTGGGGTAGCATGGTAATACGTGTCCGTCTGGCGCAATGTTTTCATGGGTCACTGAAACATCGCATTCAATTGAGGGTTAGATTAATATCCTCGTCCACAGGTAATGATTTTTGTATTTTTAGAAATTGTAACTCATTCTAATCTATTATTTTGACTTTGATTTGGATTATTTCTGTGTTCAAGCGTAGGAGGGTTTACAAAACTGTTTCATGGGTGCCAGTCAATAGTACCTGCAGCAAAGCCTGCTTCCTGCTCCGAGGAGCTGCTGAGCCACCTACATGAATTTCAATACTCTGCCTTTGAAAAAACTCTGGGGGAACACTTCACACTTGCCATTTCTTTACATAAATAGCAAATCAAACAATCTACATAGCATATCACATTATTAGACTGTGAAACCAGAATATCACCGCAGTCTGGCTTTGTGGGTAGAAGAACATCAACGTTTATCAGCGACGCAAAACTTGGTGTGTCAGGTGACAGAAAGAGTGCTAATGGACTACAAAGGTGGTGCTAACTGGAAGTAATTAGCTGTGGATGGTGTTCCCTGTATCAGCTACATTCTTCCGCAGTAGATGTATCGTGACGTCAGATCATTAAAGTCTTGGTGAGATCCAGCAGCTTTCAGACAGAACAAATTGCTCCCCTGAGCAAAAATCACACAGTAACTAACAAAAACTATTCAAAGTATGTAAAGGTCACTATTAAAGCTGCATTTACTATTTATGAAACTGATACGGGGGCTTTATTAGAACTCTTTCACTAATAACAGCTGCTGCTGAAAGCACGATTGAAGAGAACTGAACTAAAACAATGAGCTAACACAGGCTAAAAAGCTCTGTAGATCTAAGAGTCATCTGATCAAATGTTAATAAATAATAAAATATTGAATAATAAATCAAAGCCTAGCCTCTGTTCCATAAGCCTCGTCTAGAGAATGTTCTTTGTCTTTCATTTGTTTTTCTCAAATAATTAAACATATTTTAAAAGTTAAATCAAAACCAAAGAGCTTTTGTTAATATGCATATGACTTAAAATCATGAGAGCTGTAGCTGTTTCATGCTAACAACATCTTTGTTCCCTGTTTAGTTTAAAATGGACAGAACACATCAGTTTAAGGTTTTTTAAAAAGCAAAGAAAGACTGAAAGCTGGCTGGAATCTACCCAGGAAGCGACTCTGTGTTTCACAGCTTCAGTTCATTTCAAACAGATGTGTTCATCAACAAGCCAACAGAAGAATATTCATTATCACAGCAGACTTCCCTGAGGTTATCAAGGTAATTGAATGGACTCCATCCAAACAAATAAAGCCAATAAGCATCAGCCTGTGAGCACTTCACAAATACTGAAGATAAAAAAGCTACTGTAACATAGCAATCCAATCTGAAAGTTTCCCAACATTTTGTCAACATCATTGCTCTGTATATTGACTGCAAATAGATTTTTGAGGGTATAAAAGAGGTGTTAGAGGTGTTCAATACATCAAGACCACTGAATACTGAATCATCAGTGACTCATCACTGACCAAACATCCTCACAGGTGACTGAAAGTGTCACAGTCAGCTTAGCTGTGGTATGCAGTGTGTCGCATACTGTTAAAAATAAGTATGTATGTATCAGTGTATGTGCCAGCCAATGAGTAACAAGAAATGAACAGAAATACAGAGGATATGTTTGAGGTCATCTCCAACTGACGTGTTTCCATTTCCATTTAGTCATTTAGCTGACGCTTTGATCCAAAGCGACTCACAAAAAAGGGAAACAATCATGGTACACTGCGACTAGGACATGTTCTGTACTGTGACAGTACTAGAGGGATAGATTTAGCATGAGGTACTCTCTGAAGAGCTTGGTCTTCAGGGGTTTTTCAAGGTAGAGAGGGACGGCCCTGTACTTGACTTTTCTAACGTCACTGGACCATATTTCAATTAAAAACTTCATTCTGTGCACTGAGGCTCATTTTGTTTTTGTTGTGTTGTATTCCTTTTGTCTGGTTCTGGTGATAGTCTGTGTTACTTCCTGTAACCATTCAAAAAAACAATTTTTCACGTGAGAAACAAACCAAACCAAGGTCAAAGACTAAAGAAATTATGTGACAAATGAAACCCTCTCTTACTTTCTCCCTTCTGTTCTCCTGAGCAATTATTGCATAAAATGCGTGAATTGTTCTATTGTCTTTTTTTAAGTTACCCTGAATCCACTGTTGGAAAAGGGAGTTCCAGACGCTGTTATTTAATCTGACAAGGACTCTGCTTGAAGCACACTTTATGATTTGCTTCCTCTAAATAATATGTGGCAAAAAACATTGAAAACTGAAAGCTAGTGAATGGGGCAGCACTTAATTAAGCATCAAGGTCTTAAGGAATTATGAATTAATAACTGAACTGAGGACCTTCAGAAACAAGGCATAATGTCAAAGCATTAAAAACAGTTATGCAGGGTCTGATGTTCTTACCGATGTATGTTTGAATGCTGTTGCAAATTCTTAGCTTCAAAATATATACACTACACTTCCGGGGTGTGAATCCTCTGGGGTGCTCTATACCATGCATATCTGATGAATATGAATATGAATATGAATACATGGTGATGATTATTTGAAAGACATATATTAACTAAAGCCTCGGTGGTCACTGTGCACACAGAGGAAACTAGGCTGCAGTAGGGATGTTTTTCTCCTCTTAACGTCTCTAGCCCTGAACACACAGATATAAAAATACACCCCATTCAGAGGACCATGTTGCCTAGCAGCCAGTTAGTGGGTAGGATGGTGTGACAGTGTGTGAGAGAGAAAATGTGGGAGACACAGAGAAGCTCTGTCAGGAGGAGAAAGAAGAGATGAGCAATAATTATGATAGATTCAGAATGTTTTTAACCCAAAGTGAGGAAACCTCAGCCCTATCACCAACACTAATAAACACTGATGTGCAGATCTCATGTTTATTGTTGATTCCTGAAAAAGAGGCCAGGCTCTGTGCGTCCTTAATCACGCGCTCTGTTTACAGTTAACACGGCAAAATTACAAGAAAAGCATAAAATCAGCAAAAACTATGTGCCGACAGGCTTTTCCCTCATTAGTCAGTCATCCATAATTTAGTGCGCCGAACACATTATGTACAACAGCGCCTATAGCTTGGTGGGATCATGGTTGGATCATATGATGACTCCATTTGGAGATCATGCACCAAGCAGAGGGCAGGGAGACACTGACAATGTGGATCATACAGCTGAGCAGTATCAACTACATATCAACTGGCTTTGCACACTGAGCTCACAAGTGGTGTGGAGTGATTTAGCCTGCTTTGATGACTGGTTTTACTTTTGCAGACTGTTTCTCATTACATCAAAGACTGACTCTGTATGTGACAATCTGAACTTGCCAGAACCTCCTGCTCCCTCCTTGCTGCTCCAGCTTCTGCACGTTCATGAATACAACTCAACAGCCACAAATTTGACAAATTTCACTACAATGTTGAAAGATTCCAGACAACATGAACAGTCATTTAAATGTCTAAAGTGACAGTAATGGTGCTTTCAAACAGTTAGCGGTTACAGCTGTCACCCTGCGTTCTGTATTTTGAATGGGCAGCGGCAGGGTACAACCTCACTTGTTACATCTGATAGTAATACCAAACATGTACCAATATTCTGACACCAGCAGTCGGTTTCCATTGGGTGTTCCCTTGGTAGTACAGTAGCAATCACTCCTGTCACAGTTCCACAGCAGTTGTTGCTGTAACTGACATTGTTAGTGGACATCCAGCCTTTTGTGTCCAGGCAGCTCTTATCTTGTTAGAGCGTCATCTGTAGGTACTCTTCTATTACAACTGTTGTTTGTGTCTGTTCATTTATTTCATTGAGTAGTTTAGTTTGTCTATGATCAGCTATTGATAGCTAATGTGTTGGTAATGTAACATTACTGTAAGTGCTGAATTACTGTCGGGATACGTGATATGTCACTTACCTTTACTCGTGTGGACACTATTGCTTTGTTTAGACTGCAGGACAGTCAGATTTGTGTCTCAAATTAGATCTTTAAGAGAGACTGTCTACACTGTTGATCAGATTGGATTTATGTGTCCAAACATCGTCAGTCTATCTGCGGCAGCTGCTGTGGTAACAACGTAGTAACTACGTACATTGGTGAGACGACTTTCAAACACATAAGATTGAAAATCGGAGATCCATCATATCACTGTCTAAATAATTGCGCTGTCAAGTCATGTGTTGTCCTTTTTGCTTTGCTCATAGCAGCAGGATTCTGTTCAGCCGTCTCGTCATTCAAAGTCGTCGTGTGTTGCGTTGGGAGTGATGTTAAGACACTTTGATAATTGATTTGAGTCACATTTCAAACCACCTCCAAATGTGGTTTGGATCTGACTTACAAAAATCACATTCTGTGTGTTTGTGCTGTTCAGACATTCCAAAGTCAATCTGAATCTGCCAAAAACAGATTTGTGCTGGCAGTTTGAACACGGCCAAAGTAACTGCTGAATTACTGTTGGGATGTCTGACTCTTGTGGACACTGTCTGTTTACTAGATTAATGACTGTGCTGGACTTCTTATAGGAACTTTGTCCTGAATACTTTAGTGACTCCACTTTCCTTGTTACTGAATCTTTATTGATTTGTAATTATTATTAATGTTTGGTGTCCAATACTGTTTTCACTGTTACAATTACTTCCAGCTTGAAGCCAATCTGTTGGCACCAACCTTTAGAGATGTGTTTAGCTCAGTGTGTGAGGGCAGGAGAACCACACTCTACAGGTTGCTGCAATCTACCCACTCTAATCCCATGCAAAATCTTGAATATTAAAGAGACATGTCACTGATTTTACACATGGTTGTTCATTTTCTAGCCACTGTAAGTACGACTCAGCCTGTGTAATATCTTCTGCAGCTTTGGGGAAGCTTTGTAAAGTCAGAGAAGATAACCCTGATCATGTCATCGGGGTTATCGTGGCAGAAGATCACTATAGCTTATCTCTGATGAGGCCACTGTGGACAATGTTGCAATTCAGAGAGAGGCAAGTATTCTGGATTGTTGTCTGAAGGTGTGTCAGGTATAATTCACTGGATTAGGCAAAAATGATTTCTCATTTCAGTTTTCACAAAATTGACATCAATATTATGATTTGAAGGTAGACAGACCAGCAAAGAACGTGTTCAACATGTGTTTCATCCCTACATAGAGAGTCTAATAAAAACTGCATGATTGCATTATGGGAAGTTGAGGATCCAGAGGTTTTTAAGCTTGACCTATATTAAAGTGTAAAAAACATTCATCAAACTTCAGGACTAAATGATTTTTTATTTAACTGTCACACAGGAAACATATGCCCACTGTGAACCACATGAATGTCTTAATTCATATTACATGAATCTAAGTTGCCTGGTAATTCTGTGATTTCTAAGTATGTAAAGTGTGTGTGTGTGTGTGTGTGTGTGTGTGTGTGTGTGTGTGTGAGAGAGCTGCCACGCTTGTCAGTTCACTCTGTTGCACTTCATCCTCAGATTCAATACCTGGTGATGCAAGCATGGTCTGAGAAGCAGCAAGCAAGACTCGATGCAGTCCCGAGACTTTAGATCATTCGTGCTATTTAAATCTGTCCTGATGCTGCCCAGGCCACGTTATCCATCATCATCAGGTGGTCATCAGAACTGAGTTATGCTCTGCAGTAAACTGTACGAGCAGTGAGTCTAAGACAAGCAGAAGAATCAGGCTGACACTTGTTGAAAAGGTGGAAAATTACAACAAGTAATTGATTTTCTCACATTGACAGTGATGCAGAGTCTACTGTTATTGTCTTCATACTTCAATATGATGCCTATTATGATCATATGATCACAGTACTGTGAGATTTATATTCAAATATGGGTGATACTACTATGATACTACTACTTAGTACTACTTACTACTAACAGTAATAATGATGATAATGATTTATCAATAATACTTCAAAAAAGTGTTGAAAGAAGAAGATGCTGTTCCACCGTCTGGGGGAGTGTGATCTAAATGCAGCATCACTGTAGGCTTTAGTCCTGGGGCGAGGAACAATTACTGTGAGACAGTCAGTGGAACGCGGCGATCTGACGGGGACAGGCTTAAACCGGGAGCATTCATTTCTTAATACCGGCGATTAAATGGATATTGTGTCGGCGGCGTGAAAATGAAGTATGAGCTCATATTTGGAGAGTTGTTGTCATAGTGACAGCTCTCTGTAGTAGTTCTGGTGGCTAGACTGCCACTTCACTGCTGTGTTTTTCTTCTTCTATTCCCGTGTGTGTTTGCTGTTTTGTGTTGGATGAGCCACTGGATGTCTACATATCCCTCTGGATCTATCTATCTATCTATCTATCTATCTATCTATCTATCTATCTATCTATCTATCTATCTGTCTGTCTGTCTATGCATCTTTGCACCAGCCCTTCAAAAATTGCCGTATACACAAAGAATCATAATATCCTGTGGATGGAGACTGCAGTGTCACTGGCTGCAAAAAGAACGGGGTAAACAGGGATGAGGTGAATACAAATTTTCAGCATCACTGCTATCAAACTGCACGCACGGTTACAGTCCGTCTGCCTCACTGTTATGATGCACTCTGATAACTTAATATTTATTTACATCATTAGTGTAACCTGATTGCTGTCTTCAGACTGAGTTCACAGCTACATGTTCATGAGACAGATGCTGCCGGATGCCTGAGCATCATCTATCAGCAGCATCCACCCGTCTGTGCTGTCCTCACTTCAAAACCAGACGCACCAGCAGCAGCAACAGATACAGATACATGACTGACTGAGAGCATTCATTCAGCCGCTGTTGCATGAGGACATGTCAGCCCAGCAGTCAGCCAGTGACTACAACCAGCTGACCAGTCAGTCAACCAGCCTACAACTGAACCTCTGCAAGGTGTCACTTCACACAGACAGACAGATAGATAGATAGATAGATAGATAGATAGATAGATAGATAGATAGATAGATAGATAGATAGATAGATGTCTCACCTCTACAAAATAAAAGCACGGCAGCAGAGTGACACTGTCCTTGGTCTCATTCCCGCCTTTCAGCCGCTCCTTGGCACGAGACATCACGAGCGGACGGTGGTCTCTCCCGTTGCCGGGAGACAGGGAGCTGTACTTGATTCCCGTCGTAATTTTGGCGAAATTCCGGAGTCCAGTCTCCCCCCCCACCCTCCACCACCACCACCACAACAAGTCCTTTAACGGGGGACCTTCATCTCCCGGAGAGGTGTGCTGGAAGTGCCGCTGCCCGTTAACGTGATTTCTCCGTGGTCACCCCTAAAATGCGTCTTTTTTGGGTGGGGGTGCGGGGGGCTTCAGATAATGGTGTCAGCGCAGGGCTGGCGCTGTCTCCCCCTGAACTGTTGTCCCTGTGTGCTGACATTAAAGTGAGAGCAGCTCTGTTCAGCGGACACCCCCGGGTACCCCTCTGCTGCTCCGGCTCTGCTCCGCTCTGATCTGCTGCAGCAGGTGACCGCCGTTAAGTTAGCTACAGTAACCAACCACGTTTCCTGTCACGGTTTTCAAAATAAACGCATTTGACTATTTCTTAGCACGTTTGTTTCCCGTTCAAGCGATAAATGCACTGGACATTTGTGTAAAAACTTAGTCATGCTGTATACCTATCATTTCCAGAGGAGCTTTGCTTGAATTTGAAGGTAGTTTACTACAAACATATTAGCCACATCTGGTTTATTGGGGCACATTTTCTCTAACTTAACGCACATCAGCAGGTGAGAAATGAGAAGCGGTAGAACTACGTTATGATGTATCACTCTGCATATATTTCAGTTTCATATGGAGGCTTTTTATGATCCACAGACCCTGACGTGAACCGTTTAAAGAACTTTTTTTGCTGAAGTAAACGGTTATCATTGTAAATCGTTCACAGAGGGGTCTGTGGTTTACCCAAAGGAACCGGGACATTTGGAAAGAAACAAGAAAAGAAAAAGAAAGAACCAAGCTCTGTTCACAGTCACTGTTTTGGAGATGATTAAGGCTGGGCATCAAACATTACTTTTCTGGTAGTGACCAGGCAGCAACTTCCCTGGCTGTGTTGGCTTCACAACAAGGAGGTTGCTGCCTGGGCAAAAAAACTGCAGTTCCTCAATCGTCCATATGAGGCTGGCTACAGAAAAAGCCTCCATAAGCCCCTATGTTAAAATGTCCAACTTCACAGCAGAAATAAACATGTTTACAGCCTGGTACAAAAAACAGTTTTGGTCTCTATAGCTAATTTCCCCGCTCATGACAACTGTACTGAGGGTGAATTTTTATACAACTCACCTGTTCAAATTATACTTAAGACTTAAAGTTATGCAGAATTAAGAGCAAGAGCATGTTAACTAGCTAGGACTGCCAAGATGGCAACAGAGCTATCCAGAGCTACCACACAGAGCTTCACGGCTCTTTAGAAACTTGTGTGGGCGATGCCTCGGAGAGAACAGCATTTTAAGAATGGGACTAATTGACTCGTTATGTAGCCAGCCTCAAGTGGCTGTTTGAGGAACTGCAGTTTTTGGTAGTTCTGTGTTGGCTTCATTTCACAGCCACAGAGGTTGCTACTTGCAATACTCTACAGGGGACTACAATACAATATTAGAAGATGTCCCCCCTGGACTTTAGGTTGATACTATATCTACAGTATCTCACAAAAGTGAGTACACCCCTCACATTTCTGCAGATATTTCATTATATCTTTTCATGGGACAACACTAAAGATATGACACTTTGATACAATGTTTACATTGTATCAAAGTGTCATACACTGACTACTTTACAAAGTAGTCTACAGGGGACTACAATACAATACTACTTTACAAAGTAGTCTACAGGGGACTACAATACAATACTACTTTACAAAGTAGTCAGTGTACAGCTTGTATAACTGTAAATTTACTGTCCCCTCAAAATAACACACAGCCATTAATGTCTAAAACGCTGGCAACAAAAGTGAGTACACCCCTAAGTGAAAATGTCCAAATTGGGCCCAATTATCCATTTTCCCTCCCCGGTGTCATGTGACTCGTAAGTGTTACAAGGTCTCAGGTGTGAATGGGGAGCAGGTGTGTTAATTTTGGTGTTATCACTCTCACACTCTCTCATACTGGTCCCTGGAAGTTCAACATGGCACCTCATGGCAAAGAACTCTCTGATGATCTGAAAAAAAGAATTGTTGCTCTATATAAACATGGCCTGGCCCTAGGCAATAAGAAGATTGCCAACACCCTGAAACTGAGCTGCAGCACGGTGGCCAAGACCATACAGAGGTTTAACAGGACAGGTTCCACTCAGAACAGGCCTCGCCATGGTCGACCAAAGAAGTTGAGTGCATGTGTTCAGCGCCATATCCAGAGGTTGTCTTTGGAAAATAGACGTATGAGTGCTGCCAGCATTGCTGCAGAGGTTGAAGAGGTGGGGGGTCAGCCTGTCAGTGCTCAGACCATATGCCGCACACTGCATCAAATTGGTCTGCATGGCTGTCGTCCCAGAAGGAAGCCTCTTCTAAAGATGATGCACAAGAAAGCCCGCAAACAGTTTGCTGAAGACAAGCAGACTAAGGACATGGATTACTGGAAACATGTCCTGTGGTCTGATGAGACCAAGATAAACTTATTTGGTTCAGATGGTGTCAAGCGTGTATAGCAGCAACCAGGTGAGGAGTACAAAGACAAGTGTGTCTTGCCTACAGTCAAGCATGGTGGTGGGAGTGTCATGGTCCGAGGCTGCATGAGTGCTGCCGGCACTGGGGAGCTACAGTTTATTGAGGGAACCATGAATGCCAACATGTACTGTGACATACTGAAGCAGAGCATGATCCCCTCCCTTCGGAAACTGGACCGCAGGGCAGTATTCCAACATGATAACGACCCCAAACACACCTCCAAGACCCTTGACCTCCACGACCACTGCCTTGCTAAAGAAGCTGAGGGTAAAGGTGATGGACTGGCAAAGCATGTCTCCAGACCTAAACCCTATTGAAAATCTGTGATATAATGAAATATCTGCAGAAATGTGAGGGGTGTGCTCACTTTTGTGAGATACTGTATATATACTATACTACTATATATGTATATATATATATATATACACTACTAACACGGCACAGTTGGCTATCACTGGCAGTTAGCTGTTTATCTGGGAGATCACCACCTCTCCAGGCGGGTCTGGATTTCACCAACAGAGTGACTTATCCTCTAAATATACAATCTTAGGAGGAAAACCAAAACCGATCGATGGGCGTGACGTCACAAGTGTGCTAAAAACCTATTTTCCGCGCGGGTGGTGCGCGTGAGTTGTGTGTGTGTGTGTGTGTGTGTGTGTGTGTGTGTGAACGCCCCCCTTTTAGCACAGCAGAGCCGTGCTCGTGATGGTATGTGGGACACGCTGCCCTCAGGACACACAAGCATCAAACACTGTGCCATGTTATGGCCTCAGGACACTGCCTGCAATATGTCGGCAGTGTTTATAGACTGATTCCATACATATGATGTGATGTGTCACCTTTAAGTGTCATGAAGAAACAGGGTAGAAGAAACTGTAGAAGTACTCAAATGTGTGTTAGAAGTCACTGTGTTTTCATATGCCATGTGTGAAAAAGCTTAGAGCTGATGTGTATGACAGTCGTCATCTCATTTTATCAGTGATACTGAATGCAAAATATGTCCAAAAGCTTAAAAATGTGTCTCAGAAATGAGAAAAAAAGAAATAAATTGAAATATATAATACATGGCATACAGCAAAAACACGAATGGGACTGTTCAAATCAACTTCACGGTGCACCTGTTTCTCCGACTACTACCTGTTATATTCGACCAGGTCAACACTAATCATAATCAACAAATGCTTACAACTTATTCAGGTTTGCAAGCTCATGTTGTCACAGATATATAATAACATGATAACAGAATCTATTAAAATGTTTAATTGAATTCTTACACTAGAACAGATGCAAGAGAAAAAAACATTACACAGTCCTTCACTATCCACATTGAATTCCACCATTTGATTCATTACCCAAGACAGCTGTGGCACTCAGTGAGCTCACAGTTTAACAGTAAGTTCAACTTCACTGCTCAGGTTCACTCTCACTGCTCTCATAGTGTCATTTTTTTCAGCCACAGCAGGCAGCTGTTTTCAGCCAGAAAGCTCTAAAAACCCACTGGACACGACCTGCTGAGCAGCAAACAGCAGCAACTAAAGAGGAGTCCAAAAACGGCTAAAAGAGAGTGAACACTGGACTTAAATTCATCAGGTGACAAAAACACAACTAATTAAATGATACTGTTGCTGCTTGATGTGTAAATACAGAAAGACACACACATCTTAGAAGGTGCTGATACGTCAACATTGCGGTCACAAGTGTCCAAAAAAACTCATACTACACTAAACTGCACAACAAACGAAGGTAGCAACACTTATTCCATGAAGCTGAACTTACTGTTGGGTTTAACATGCAAATGTTGCAATCAATATCTGTGTGTGTGATGACTGCTTTGTGTAAATGAATTGTCTTGCTGTGACGTTGTACATCTATTATACATCTCATTTGTTTTCTTTCTTGTACAGGAGATTCCCTAATTAAATAAAGTCTAACTCTGTACTCTGTGCTCCAACAGTCCAACAGTCCAACAGTACAGGACTGCTCTGGAGCCCCTGCAGCTGGTTGTGGAAAAAAGGATGCTCCACAAACTTCTCATATCATGGACAACAACTCCATCCACTACATGACCTCCTGCTCAAACAACAGAGCAGTTTCAGTCGGAGACTCCTGCAGCTCCACTGTAAAAAGGACCGCTACAGGAAGTCATTCCTACCATCTGCCATAACTCTGTATAATGACTCCCTCTGTGCAGAGAGAGGAGACTCATTATGGAACAGTTGATTTCATAATTGCACTCTCTCCAATTAAGTTTTCACAATGCACATTTGCACAAGTTATTGTGCAAGTATATATATATATGTTGTGCAAGTATATATATATGTTGTGCAAGTATATATATATGTATATTTTTCTTATGTACATTGTTTATAGGTAGAACCATATGTTCTTCCTCCTTAGAGTTTATTCTATTTATACTGTTGTCACCAATTTTTTTTTTTTTTACCTCATGCCTGTATATAGTGTGTGCCTGTTCTGTGTTGTTACTTGTACTGTAAAGTACTCTATCTATATATCTACAAGTAACTGTAGCATCTTATTGCAGTTATACTTAATATGTGATGGAATTGCAGCTCCTGAGTTGCAGAATGTAGTACAACTGACTGCTTAATTGTTGACAAATGTCAGTGTGTGTGTGTGTGTGTGTGTGTGTATGTGTGTGTGTGTGTGTGTGCGTGTGTGTGTGTGAGTGTGTGTGTGTGGAAGGGGAAGGAACACTCCCTAATTATATTTAATTATTCATCAAATAGGAACAAATCCCTTCTGGCAACAAAGTGACAGGCTTTACACCAGCTGGAACATGTGAACCATCACTGCTAGAAATGCTGCCAAATGTAGATTAATCCACCTCTGAAAGTAGTTCCCAACAAATGTGCTATTTGCACCTATTTGAGTGATATTTGTTAAAAACTACAGTGACCAGCTGTTTTAGGGAATGACTGAGCCTTTAAAAAAATTTAATTATATGTTTATGAGCGTTAGTTAGTTAGCTTTGTTAGTTTGGTCTTTTTGTGTGATTTGTCCAAAGAATAAAAAATATAGAATAATGCAATGTCTTATCCTGCAATCTGATGTGATTCTAATGAAACATCTTGAGCAGATTTTAGCCATGAGGTTTCAGAACCTTTTCCACACTGACAAAATTAAAGTTCTGAACTCATCTCTCAGTTTATAACCATAAAGTTATCTAATTTAAAACGACAAAACCAGTCAAAAGTCACTAAATACTCATGACAACATAAACTTTGTCACGTGAACATTTCAATATAAAGTATAGCCTTTATGCTGTATTTACACTATGAGGTGAGATAGTATAAACCACTGTTAACACGACTGCTTGTAACATGTCTGAGTCTCCAGACACAGGAATATTCTCTGTATCGGCTGTATTTAAAGCGCTGAGGGTTGTGTTGTTAGGCTCAGCGTGGGTGGCAGTGCTCATAATAATTGCAACAATCTCATAAGAACTAAACCCCACGTGAGAAAAGCTGCTTCCAGTCTTCTTCTGTCGTCCTGCTGTGATTTGGTCCACAACTTTGACTCCTCTGTGATCTTTACTGTGGCTGTGTTCATTACCTACCACACAGTGATCTCAGGCTTAGTCTGTTATAGGCCACTACAATGTGTAAATGGAGTGAGAGAAGAAGAGTGAGACTGACCTGTGGTCTGATCCTCATAATGTCTTCATGGCAGAGATCCAGAACCTGCACTGTGTCACTATATTCTGATCTGCTTCAAATGTTGTCTGACTACTTCTCTGCTCTGTTATCACTTATAGATTCTGGGCCAGCAAAACCATGCCAGTCCAATGGGGGATAACTCTCTCTCTCTCTCTCTCTCTCTCTCTCTCTCTGTGAAACTCTTACTGCCATTATCTCTGTCTTAAGACATCACCTGATTTTGTTGAGCATGAACAGACCAGTCATCATATTGAGTCTGTCTGTCAAAGCTGATTGACAAGCAGGTGTCATAATGACATATATACCGTCATGCTTTGCAAAAAGTAGGTGAGCTTCTCTGACTGACAGAGGCCACTGGGACATGATGGGGGTTCCTGATCAATATTTAAAGTATGTTGAAGATGCAGCTGTTGTGAATAAATGAATTTGTTGAAATTAATCAAGTGTAATTGCTGCAACAACTTAAAAAACCTGAAATTGTCTCTTAACTTAACAAAATAAATAGATAATGATTAGCATATTCAAATTTATACCTGCACTATATTTATATATCCTGTTCATATGTACATACTCTGCACTTCTGGTTAAATGCTAAACTGCATTTCATTGTCTAAGTACCTGTTACTTTGTTCAATGACAATAAAGTTGAATCTAATCTAATTTCTGTGGATAAATGTGTTTAGTGTGTACAATTTTTATTTATAGAATATGGCAAAAATGGAATATAATATTCATAACTGTTTTCATTAGTGTAAAATCACCTAATAAAAATAAGAATGAATATGTTTTAGAATGAGCATTTTATATCTACAGATGCCACAGGTCCTCTTCTATGGAGTCCGCCATGTTGAACTGTTGCTGCAGTAGCCTAGAACAAACATTTAGAACAGAACAACAGTATTTCTAGGTTATGTATTGTGTCTGTCGTGTTTTTGGTCTGCATGTCATACTTTAGCCTGTACCATAACAACGCCTCCTACAACAGTTTGTAGGGTCTCCTCCAGTACGGCAGGTGGCAGTGTGCGCTGTTGGCTCGTATCGCTACCGCCATTTTTACCGCAGAAGAAGAAAACACAGCAGCTAGCAGTTAGCTCATATCAAAGTAACAACAGAATGGAATAATAATAATAATTATAATGGGTGTCAAAGTTTTCCCGCCTGTGTCTCTGCGGTCCTGAGCTCTTTAACACCGCGTCGCTCCGTCAGCTCACTACAGATAAACACTGTGGTCACACTCAGTGACTGAACATCAGTCAGTTATGGAGAAAACGTTCAGCCAGTGGAAGAAGCAGAGTCTGAACAAGCTGGACCAGAGTAAGAAGGGCACTGTGGACGAAGACATCCAACATGTCGTGTCTCTGCTCAACAGCCGGGAGGAGTACTTCACCACCAGCTCCTGCTCCGGGAGAATCGTCCTCATCGACGGGGTGAGAGAGGCTGGACTCTGGGCTGGACTGTGAGGACGAGTCCTCAGTTTTCAGACAGTCCACCAAGCTACAGCTACCTAAAAGCAGTAAAAAAGAGACATTCACCTATTTATATAGTATAATTACTTAATATGAGATAGAATTTTAGCACAGCATCCTGCCTGCTAACAGTAGTGCGGCGTCCTTTGCTCTCTTCAGGCTGCAGACAGAAGTGATGTCCAGAAGCAGAACTGTGTTTGGCTGTTTGTCTCACACCGGAAATGTGAACCAGATGACCTGGTGAGACATGACGGACTTCTGTACTCGTGATATTCCATCTCTTAACGTGGATCTAATAATAACAAGAGCGCTCTGTGTTTGTCCTGCAGATATCTGGTCTGTCCAGGTCCGGTGGAGACGCCGTGTTGAAGTTTGAGCCCTTTGTGCTCCATGTTCAGTGTCGGCGGCTCGAGGACGCACAGCTCATGGTGAGATGACAGTTTGTGTGTCAGTTTCTGTGCCATTACATCCACTTCACATTATCTCTCAAAGCATGGGAGGCTTTGTAACAGCAGTTACGTCGCTGTGTTCAAAGCCACCAGACTCAGTCATTTAATTTTACCTCATCACTACTTCACACTTTATTCAAACTCAACAGAAAGAAAGTAAAACTCACCCAAACCTACAACTTACAACTCTGGTGTAAATAAACCGCTAAAGTCACAGAGTAAGATGTGAAATCTTTCTGACTCTGCACACAGTTTCGCCCCTCTCACCCCTCTCCACATATTTTCACATCTAACTCTGTGAATTAAGTTTATTTTGACCAAACCAGAGTTGCTCATTGTAAGCAAAAAGAAGCATTTGAAGTGAACATTTCATAGTGTACTGAAATGAAGTGAAGCCGATGTCGAGAAAAAAGGAAATCAAACTCAAACTGAGTGTATGCTCTGAGAAATGCATTAGGAATTTGTAGTTAAACCCTCAATCTGTGTTAAATCTGTGATCAGTTCACTGTCAAATAGTCTGCATTTGATCAAACAAATGATCTCATTAGACGTTCACATGGGGTCATTTTTCCAGCGCAGTGCTATTATGCAGTCATTTTTAGAAAATAAACTGAGCGCTGAGTCATTAAATGTTTTCTCTCTTTCTTGTAGCACTCCGTGGCCATCAACTCCGGCTTCAGAAACTCTGGTCTGACTGTCGGCAAGATGGGGAAAATCATCACGGTAGGTTTTGTGACAAAAGTTTGGCTCCCATTACTCTCTCAGCATCATTAGATTTCATTGCTTTGCTGCATGTGTTGGTTGCACATACAGTGTAAAAGATGTAAATGTATCCCTGCTGTGTGTTGTCCTTCTAGGCAGTCCGGAGCACCCACGGCCTGGAGGTTCCTCTCAGCCATGAAGGAAAGCTCCTGGTTGAACATGAATACATCAATTTCCTGACTCAGATAGCCAATCAGAAGATGGAGGAGAATCTCAGACGGATCGACAGGTCAGTTAACTGTTTGGTTTTATGCTATTCAGTGATTGGTTGAACCAACAACGGCTGTTTGCCATAAAAAGTTAGTTCTCACTAAATAATATAAGGTGTGTAGGGAGCTACAGGGAGCTCTGATTTAAGTTTTTTGCTCATCTCCAGGTTCTACCAGAATCTCCAGTCAGCCCTGTCTGCAGAGAAACTACAAAAACTACAAATCCCAGATCCTCCTGCCTCACAGAAACTTCAAGATTCCCCTTATAGTCTGGAGACAGAGAAGGGGGAGTCAGAAGAAAAAGAGGAGAAGAAGAAAACAAGTGTGTACAAACGGAGGCGGAAGAGAGAACAGCACCGTCAGACTGACTGTTGCCATGGTGACGGGTCCAGCAGTGTGTCTGAGCTGGACCACAGTCTGGATCTGTTCACATGAAGCGGTGCTGACATGCTCCTTTTATCACAGACTGGATTAGAGTGTGTCTCTTTTGTGGATGTTTTACTGCTGATTATGAATTTGGTCAGACATAGCTGGTCACCATGGTAACCGGCACTGCACCACTAACCTGCTCCGGGGCAGCTTTGAAACGAGTAAACAGCCTGCTGCTGATGAATCAGCTCAGCCTTTATTTCTACAGGATCCCACTGTGGACTGAAGTGCTGCATGTACAATCACATGATAATAAAGACATTTTCTACATCAGGGTCACCGTGATTTCACAAATGAAGCAAGCATCCACAAGCTACAACTACAGCTCCCATGAGGCTTTGACAGCGCTTGTGGCGTTCAACATAGTTTACATGTTTAAATGTAGTTTGAATTTTGTTAAAATAACATGGTGCACACATTGACTGTCCAATACAGACGTTCATTTACACAGCGCAGCGTAGGCCGACCCTGTTTAGCTACAGACCGTTTAAGCAGAAGGCAGGTTTATTCCTGATAAGATCATTTATTGTTGACTGAAACAGAACCAGAGCTAATGTATTGGAAAAGCAGTTATACTGATCTGCACTTCTCTTTCTAATATTTCCAATTTGGAGCCACAATTTCAAAAAAGAGTTTTTTAACCGTTTATTTTATGTCCACTACCTAACGTGCCATCACATTTAGCTTGTAACTAATCATAGATGTATGCACATATGCTACGTGCAGAGTGATTACAAAGCAGGCTGATATCGAAACAAATGCAAAACGTGTTAAATTACATTACAGAGAGTTTATTTTCATTTCAAATGATGTCATATTTTGATAGTATAATATGTTTTTTAATTCATTTATTTAATTTTTTTAAAAGTATTTCAGGCATTCCTCCAAGTACCACTACAGGGATTAATATTAATATTAATATTAATATTAATCATCAGGATCAAGCTGTTGGAAAACGAAAGGCGGAGCTACAAACTGGGTACTTAAAGACAGGTTATGACACTTGATGAACGAGGTCAAAGAAAACACAGGATAAAAAATCTGATTCAATCTTGTATGATCTTATTGACAAAATAAATTGTTTGATTCCTTCAACTACACCAGTGAAATGACAGGATGATAGTCACTTTATTAGGAACACCTGTACATTCAATTAAGAAGTGTTTCTAATATGACCCACCGTGTATGTAATAATAATAAATAATAATAATAATAAACTAAGACCTGATTTAACATGTTAAACAGTGTTGACAAAAAGTGATGAAATTCAGTGAGACGTCTGGCAGGTCTGCGGTATGGACGTATTAGATTGTATCTAATAAAGTGGGGGTACTTTCATTGTTGTGAGCATCGTTTGAGGTGACTCTATCCTGGTGGAGACCTGATGGAGTTTGTCCTCTGACACACAACAAACCAGTTTACCTTTTAAAAGGTTTACAGTTGCTGATTGGACCTCCCTGCTGGTTCAGCTTCCAGGTATGTAGGACACACAGTCCTGTGTGTTGTATTGTAACTCTCACTCTCACTCTCACTCAGTCTCTGGTAGTCCTCACTGAAAGCCTGTTATGTCATAAAGCAGGGTGCACACATGCACATTATGCATGTTATTTACATTATGTTGCAGTATTACCACCGGATGGCAGCAGTGCTCACTGTTTCTGACTGTACAGGAGTAATGTGAACCCTTTTCTGGACCCCATGCAGACATCTACTGGTGGACCTGTACTGGTCCATCCCACCTCCCAAACACAATGCATTCTATACACCTTGTTACCTCCAGCAGTCTGTACACGACAGCTTCATTATATCCTGAGACCAGTACGGTAATGTCTGGCTGTAAAGTTCATAACACATTTAGAATTATAAGTCAGTCTCCTGGTTGGTAATCCAGCCTTGTAAATTTGAAAGAGGCTTTTTTGTAGTGGTAAGTCCATAGACTGTATAAAACATGGACGTAGTGTCCGTGACATCACCCACAGGTTTCCGTTGTGAAGCTCAGTGTAGTGGCTCTGCCCTCTGGTGGTTTCTCACAACTCTAGGAGGCGTTTTAGCCTCTTTTAGCCTGTTTTGGGTTCTTTTACTCAGCAGTTAACAGTGTAAAAGCTCTGATGACCTGCTCAGCAACCAGACACAGTTACAGTAGAGACCAGCTGGTGAACATGAGACCAAAAACAAGGCTAAAAGAGAGCAAATATTGGGCTTGCATTCATCAGATTTACATGACTAAAAATAAAGTTACAACCGTTTGCACACACTGACCATACCAACTTTGTAAGGTGGTAATGTTAGTGCTTTAGTGTCCAGCATCAGTTGAGAAACGTGTACTGTCTGCCCTCTACTTTCTCTTATTCTGTAGTGATGTGAGTTTGTGTTCAGTAGACTGCAAGTGGCTCTTTAGAGATTGTTCAGTCACATAGAATGAATTCTCTGCTTCGCTGCAGTCAGATGATTCAGGAAATTCACAGGAGTGGAAGGACAAGGTTTCCCTCCCACCGAATCACAAAAATACCCCTGCAAAGAGCGACATTCTCTGTCTCTGAGGGGCAAATCATCATCATCACCATCATTTTCTTCTTCTTCCTCTTCAGTATCACCCATCGTCTGTGATTTGATATTTGTACTGGAGTATTCTTCAAGTTCAAGTTCAAGTTCAAGTTGAAGGTTTTACATCATACTTGTTTGGAGATTTGGATTATAAAGCACCATGGTGGGTGACATTAACCAGGGGTCACCATGGTGATATACACTAGAAATTGGCAACACTGGATTTAAAACATCAGCAGTGATTGGACTCTTCATCACCGTGGTAACAGTATCCAGGACCTTGTAAAGCCAGGTTGTTGGAGGCTGACCGCACCATGCTGTACTTCCAGGTGGTGATTTTGGCAGCTACAGTGATGCTGGTTTACTACTGTGAGTTCACAGACACTTTCAGTCCGGCACAGCAGGGCTTCATCTGCAGAGACCCGACTTTAACTAAACCAGATCCTGGACCTGAACAGGATAGCCGCATCCAGCCTGTCATACTGTACTCTGTGGTGGGTGGACTGCCTGTTGTACTGGTGAGTTTAGACACACAATGTGTGACTTTTCTTTGTTGTGATGAAGATAGTACACGATGCCACTGGAAAGAGAGCTACAGAGAGCCCCAGGTCATACATGTTAAAAGGGGAACAAATATTTTTTAGCGCTCCACGCTCAAATTTTTGACCATTATAATTGTACCGTCCAGGTACTCACAGTACACTGCATTTTGACATAACTGACAGTGTGAACACACTAATGGACTCAAAGTAGCAAGTCTAAGTATGTGAATCGAGACATGACACAAGAGCTGTATGAAAAGTTAGAAACCCCCACAAAAGAACATATTCAGATGAACGTTTACGTTGCTCTGAATATTCTTAAATTAACAATGGCTGAAATGACTACACTCAGCACAAGATATAAATGCAACACTTTTGTTTTTTTTCCTCAAATTTGATTCACATATTTGTTCAAATCTGTGTTAGTGAGCCATTCTCATTAATAATCCGTCCACCTGACACACCACCTGGCGTGACATGTCAAGATGCTGATTAAACAGCATGGTTATTGTGTGGTGTGACTCTCGCCCTTGTGGAAAAAGAAAAATGATAACTGTAGCACCACGTAAGACAGCTATAGTTCAGAGCCTAATGAATGTCTTTTTCCAAGATAAAACTGTACTTTTTATTATTCAACCAATTAATGGAAGCTAATATTCCAACAATACTGTTAGATTTACTCACAACTTGAGACCCATTTAAAACAAGAGACTTTCTGTGTACACATACATCACTGTGAGTCCACTGCACGTCTGAATGACAAACAAACACAGGGCTGTAGATTGCCTGTGCTCAGGTTGTGGTTTTCCAGTTATAGTATGAATGTTGTTTTCAAGATCATTTGGAGGACAAAGTCAATAATTGGAACAGTTGGTGTATGAAAATGAGCACATGTGTGTAATGAGCACATTATCATTACTAGTAACTTTATTCCCTTTAGATTTAGATGCTCTCCTTCAAAAGTAATCTTGTTTTTTCATTCTGTTTCACAGATTTCAGGCGTAGAGCTGGTTATCTTCCTCCTTCACTACAACTCAAACAACCTGTACGACCAGGAGAAGGTTGTTGTCATGGGCGACTGTTGCTACGTGAACCCCATGTTGCGCAGGACCTTCCGTTTCCTTGGTAATCTGAGTATAAATACTGGACTCAAATAACTAAAAGCTAAAAGTACCACTTTACTTCATAATTTAAATATCTTTTGTGGTTTCCTCAGAAGTGCCTCATGCTGATCATCTGCTGATGCAGTTCAGATTTTATTTTATGAGGAAAAGGTGAATGTTTACAGTCCACACATCACTGCATCCATCATTGCTCATTGCAGCAGAGGACGATCACTATGGGGGTCTCATGGCTAGTGACCACCGTTCAGTGTAGCAGGACTACAGAGGGTTGGTTGGTGATGAGGTCTCTGCCCCTGAGCCCTGTCTCTGTTTCGTGGGTCACGGTTGATGACCGTCCACCAATGAGCTCGGTTCTGCCCGAGGTTTCTGCCTGTTAAAAGGAAGTTTTTCCTCGCCACTGTCGCCAAGTGCTTGCTCATGGTGGAACTGTTGGTCTCTGTAAATAATATTATAAAGAGTACGGTCTAGACCTGCTCTGTATGGAAAGTGTCATGAGATAATTTTTGTTATGATATATGCTGTATAAATGAAATTGAATTGAATTGAGTTGAATTGAAAGCTGCCCCCATACATCACCTGCCTCCGAAACCAGCCAATAGCAAAATGCAGATGCAATAGCCAAGTTTCAACCAGTAGAGGGAGGTCACTGCATATTTATAGCACAATATGTTGATCAATAACAACACTAAATACCCAGATACGCTGGTTTACATCTGAAAAAAAAGAAGTTTGAAGTTTGGTTTACACTTAAAAACTACTTATAATAATGTAATGAGATTACATTTTTCTAGATATGAGTAGGTGCAGAACCTTTCACCTGAGATGCTTCTCTGATCTGTGTGTGCTTCTCCGTAGGTGTGTACGTCTTCGGTCTGTTTACAACAGACATCTTTGTCAACGCGGGTCAGCTGATCACAGGAAGTCTGGCTCCTCACTTCCTGTCCGTCTGCCAGCCCAATTACACTGCCCTCGGCTGCGAGGACGCGGCACTCTTTGTCAGCCAATCAGACGCTTGTACTGGTGACCCCGATGACATCATGAGAGCCAGAAAGACTTTCCCCTCCAAAGAGGCCGCACTGAGTCTGTATACAGCTGTTTACCTGGCAGTGAGTGACCAACAACCAGTTTATCTTCACTGCTAAACACCAACACTGGTTCTTAAGTGTCACAGAAAAGAAACTGATGTTCTGTTTCAGATGTACGTCATGTCCTGTGTCGGTTCCAGTGGAGGTCGCCTGACTGGCCCTCTCCTCAGCCTCTCATTGGTCAGTCTGGCCGTGCTGACAGGCATCAACAGAGTGGCCGAGTACCGAAACCACTGGAGTGATGTTGTTGCAGGACAAAGCATCGGAGGAGCTATCGCTGTCTTTCTGGTCAGTTATTGTAGCAGCACGCTGTGCATTAACCCAGGGGTCTTCAACCAGGGGTCCGTGACCCCTAGGGGGTCCGCAGAGGTACTGCAGGGGGTCCGCCAATTATTGTCATAATAACTGACAATTTTCACAAAAAATAATGGTGAATGTGAGGGTGCAGATAATTGAGAAACTACAAACAGTGGAGGCATTTGCACTGCGATCAGATGAATCAGTGGACATGTCCAAAGACACACAGCTCTTGGCATTTAATAACCAATAATAATTATGCATGAACTTTTTATCAATCATCAGCACATACAGGCTAATAACCCAGTATATAAATAGGTTGATAAGGTGAAATAAAAGTTGAATAAAGTTAATATAAAAGTTATTATCGGCCAGGCTTAAAAAGTGACACATTTAAAAATATTAATAAAATATTAATTACATTCTGTTTGTCTCTTGTCCAAGGGGTCCTTGGGCTGAAGAAGGTTGAAGACCCCTGCAGTAGAGGACAGTCACTATAGGGGACATGGCCTCATGACTACGTAGTTTGTGACAATCAGAGTGACCACCGCTCAATGTGGCAGGAATACAGCTGGTGGTAGTCAGAGATACAAAAGCTTAAAAACCAAGTTTCAACCTGTAGAGGGAGGTCAATGCATGTTTATAGCACAATATGTAGAATTGAAATAGTTTACACTAAAATGTCAAGATCTGGAGCTGACAACACTACTAAAGACCCACACACTGGTTTACATCTAAAAAAAGTAGTTGATGGTTTAGTTAAATTTGAAAGTAATCACACTGCATTATTTAACTGGAGGTCAGCTCATTCTTTTGGGATTAATACATTTCTCAATTCAGGCACATCAAAGTCATGTTCACGTTCAGCCTTTTCAAGCTTTTTTCGTTTTCCCCTAAGGGAACACTTTCGTGTTGTACATCTCTCTGTGAGGAGAAAGCTCTCAACCAAAATGTTCAAGTTCAACCCTCAGAGAAGTTTGTTGGCAGCAGTTGATGTGCATAATGTCTCTCACACCATAAACGGTAGCATATTGCTAATGCTAAGAAACGTGCTGTTCTTTATCACGCTCAGCGTAACATCCAGACACACTTAACTGTAGTTCAGCTGCTTTATCTGTAGTTCTGCTACAGAACAGCTCATTCACTGACATTCAAGTGACACAGTAATGTAATCAAAAGTAATCATATTAATAATTTAGACTGAACTAAATATGCCAATCAACAGTCAGTTTACATATGAATTCCAGTTTACTTCTTCACATGAAGGGAGGCACCAAGGAGAGTCTGAAGAAATCAACATTACAGTTAAACTGTCCAGAAATCAGTTAAAAAATGAACTCATTTTAGAAATGATTAAATCCTTCAAAGTATACTGAATAACTCTTTGAACTGTGATTACAGTGTTCTCTCACATATGTTACATTTTGTTACATTTTAAGGTCATTTTCAAACTAACCAGAGAATCTCTTTTTCAGAGAGTCAGACCACTCTGCCGCTGTCCATCATCCTTCATAGAAAACTAGTCTAATGGACTCATTTGCTGCAGGACACTCGCACACAAGGCACACAAGTTGTTGTTGCTTGAATGAACTTGAATTCCTCTTTTGTGTAACAAGTCACGCACAACAGTCTCTGCCAGGACAAAAAGCTGGGTCACACAAACAACAAGCATGATGGAGCGCCGTCTCCTCCAGCACAATCACAATATCTCCATCGTAGAAGCCCCTTTGTGTTAGCTGCAGTATGCTTTGGTTTTATGACCGTGTTTGTGACATACAAGTAACTTTTTGGGTCATGCAAGACATCATTCATCATTTTACGTGATTAAAATGATGGTATAGGTCTGTAACTGAGGTCTCTTCTTCCTTGCAGGTGGTGTTTGTGGTTCAGTATTTTAAGAAGAGACCTGTGATTTCTCAGAGTCCCTCAGATGCAGGCACAGCTAACACTGAAGAGGCTTCACACCAAATGAATCACACCATGGAAGCCAGTGCGAAATACATTATTACACAGGTAAAGCATACATATTACACTTTAACACGTGTGTTTGTTTTCATTTTCTCAGATGACACGTCGTGATGTATTGACTTAAACTGAAACACCTAAAGCAAAAACAATTGAGTGAAGGGAGTGACTCACAAGTTTTTAATGGATGGATGGATGGAAAAGATCTTAATTTTTAATTAACATACAAATTCAATTTTAGAGGCAATTCTTCATTTTTATGTTTTTATTTCTGCTCTTTAGAGCCCGGGATCCTTCGCAGAAGTCACATGACTATGATTCCCCACCCCACATGACTGAGGGGAATTGGAAGTCACCGGTCTATCATACTTGGATGTTGATATTTAAGCTCCTTTTTGCATTTGAAAATTAATGAATCATTACCACCTTAATCTTGAGTAATTATTGAGCATATTTGAGTACAATTACTGTGAACAAACGGTCACTTCAAGCATCTGTGTTCACACTGTTTGCTGACAGCTCAGTTTTTCTTGATATCTGCTCCATCTGCCGTATGAGGGCGCTGTTGTCCCAGAGTTAAGTCTGGCAGGCACAGTTAAAAAGATGCAAAGGAAGCAAAAGACGTTATCACATATTATGTGGTATTGATTTTGACAATAATACTTGAGTCAGACAGAAGACACTGTAACAGTCACTTCTCATTGATTTACTTTAATTATTCCAAAGCATGTGATATTGATGCTGTACTGTAGATGATGGTACATGCAGCATCTGTAAACCATCCATCTAATATCATGTATTAAAATTGTGTAACATGAATTCATATTAATCATCATCAGAGTACTGCATGTCTCAGCACATTAAAATATAACCATTTTGACCACTTTATAATTAATACAAGTTGTCAATAATCCCTCCAAAATCCCACATTTAGACATCGAGGAGCACTACAGAGAAATTCATGCTGTGATTTGGGATCAAAAACTTTAGACATTTCTGTAGATTTCTGTAAGAATTCATTTTCACTGATTGGACAGTGAGCACTTCTCTTGTCTATTTTGCTCATAAACCAGGCTGTGATTATCCTAGAGGTCATAATAGGTCATTTTATATATGGTCAAGGTTAAAAAGCCATCCCCTTTGTGGACTAACATCATCGGGCATGATTTCAACTGGGCTCATTGAATCCACAAGAGCCTCAGTCAGACCCACTTTATGCAATTTCAATACTTTTTAGGGACCCCAGTATGCAAAAATATTCAAATACACTAAAAAAACATATTTATACTGCATTCGAAAGAGACTTATGGGTACACGTAGAACCCATTCAGACCAACACAGGACAGACCCATTCTGATATCTTGAGGTCAGAGGTCAAATGAGCATCTGAAAGTGGTCATGCCAGTTATTAAACTGGCTAAATTTTGCCTAACTTTATTAATAGCGTTATTTATCCCCCTTCCAGACAAGCTGGCATTACATGATCTGAGGTCTTCTAGTTTCATATCACGCTAAAACTGAGCCCAGTACAGCCTCTGAAACAAAATAAGGTCCGCTGACACCGACGTCCATGCAGAGTAGAGGAGGTTAAAGGGAAAACTGTGTGTAAATCCATGTTGGTTATCTCTGTGGTTAGTGCTCGTAGATTCACTCACACTGTCCACGACTCAAGATGGTCAAGACAGGGTCTTCTCAAGCCACAGCACATGGGGAGTCTCATTACCAAAGATACTTTACTTCCTGTGTGTTCCCTTAAAACTTGTTTTGGTGTGTCTTCCTGTTCAGGTTAAAGCTATTACTGTTGAATATGTGTCATGTTTGAAAGTACAGTGGTGTGTTTTACTTCAAACTCACAGGCCAGCAAAGAGATTATTTATTTATTTGTCCTGGATACATGAGTGTTTACTGTCATTAATTTCATTCTTTAAAAAAATCATAAAGTAGCCTGATATACTGTGTGTATATATATATATACACACACACATATACATATATATACATATATATGTATATATATACATATATATGTGTATATATACATATATATATAGTTATATTATATAATCTATATATGAATAATAATAGTCTTTTTCTGTAGGTTTTTTGTCTGCAGGTGTAAATATATATAATATTTATTGTCACAGTGAAGCAGGACTGTGACTTTCCACGTATCTGTCATGCTGAATATTTGAGTCACTTCTTTGTATATATATATTTGTCCAGTGATGTTTGACTTTCTGTGTTGATCAGGAAACAAGAGTAGGAACAGATTATCAAAAGATTAAATGTAATTTACATTTTAAAGACATCTTACTGTGCTGTCTTGATTCTACATTCATAACGTTTAGAGACCCCATAAAACCCTTTGAATAATGATAATTATAACCTACAACAATAATTCTTCAGTTCTGTAAAGCAGACCATTCATTCAGTGCTGAGGATCTGTCAGTCAGAGTTTGTCCATTAAATGATACAAGACTTCCATCTGCTGCACACTGACTTCACTGCAGCTGACTGATAAAGAGAGCAATGCCAAAAAGATTATTGAAATATCAGTCTTTAGTAAAAACCAAGAGCTCACCGCACAAACAGTTATCTTGATCACAATTATTATGACAGCTGCTTCAAACGAAACCATTCACCAGACCCACAAGAGGGTTTATAAAGATATTCTGAAATAAACATTTTATATGTGCCAGTAATTCATTTCAAGTTCAAAACAGGTAGTTTCCTTCATGAACTTCAGATGTTTCTATAAATGCAAGAAGCACAATATTTTAAATTTGACTAATTTTTCCTCTCTCCTTTCCATTATCATTTATACAATGAAAGAGTAAATTTAAACAATTATAACTCTTAATTCTCTGTGCATTTCATACACAATTTTCTATAATTCAGTATGAAATTGTGCAGTTTTTATGTTTGTCAGCTTATTATAGAATTCAAAACATGTGTACAGTTACAGACAAGTCATCTGTATAAATAAATATTAGGACCAGGCATAAGGGGAAAAATGTGTTGTTTGTTGTTGCTGAAATTTCAAAAAGTAAAACTGAAGACTAAAACTGGAAGTGAAAAATTCAGTAACAGCACCAGGAATGATACAAATAAATCAGAGGGGGAGTTTTTTATTATTGTTATTAGTTTTTATTTCAAGAATGAGAAATGTAATGAGAATAAATCTGACAATAAACTTGACTCTACAAATTGCCTTTACAGATGAACTGGTGAAATTGTACCTTTTAACATTAGCACAGGATGTGGGGGACTGCAGAAGCTTCAAATTGTATAGCAGCAGTATGAGCTGCAGCAGTGTTTTTAATATCTCACGTCATTCTTTCTTAATTTCGACAACCCCCCTGACAACAAACAAACAAACAGACACACACACACACACACACACAAACAACAAAGAAACAAAAAAAACTTTGTACTTTACTATTGAAATAGACAAACAGACATCTTCAGCATCAAGAACTTGCATTAAATGTACACTGACCACTGAGGTATCTTATCATGCAGTACAGCTTTGTTTAGAGAATGGTAATAAAGTTTGCATTTGTTAGTGCTGTACTGCTTCATGCTTCATATGTAGTCGGTTGTTGCAATGCTACAGACAGAGCCACTATGCTATATGTTATTTACACAAGTTTCATGTCAGTCACTTTGCTAAAATTGATTTGATGGACCAGAGGAGTTTATTGTAGAAGATTTCCACTTTATTCTCATTAATTGATAGCTCTTTTTTTTTTAATTTCTTTTTTAGATTTTCTAAATAAATATATCTGTTCACAGAGGACACATCTTGTCTGGATGAGTCGTAGGCCTCCAGTTCAGCGGAGGATTTAAGTAGACTTTCTAGTGCAACATTGCTATTGGCTGACAGGAGAACAGACAACTGTCAATCAGTTGTAACGTACGCACACACACATGGCCCCGCCCACCTACACCTGCAGCCGGGTGGTCTCGAGCTTCCCGCACAGAGGCACAGGCCAGCGCGCGAGAGAGAAGTGAGCTGCTACAGCCAGGTAAGCTAAGTGAACGCAGAGTTTATATTTTAATATATTAATGCGTGTGAAGTATGACGTGTCCTCTAGCTGAGAAGATATGGAAGAAGGTTTAACACCAAATACTCTAATTACTTTGTCATGAGTGACGTGCAGCTACACTGTGTCATAGTTCAAATAACGTAGAGTCCATCTGGTCAAAAACAGTTTGACAGGTTTTTATTTCAACAAAGTGTTGAGCTCATCACGCCTCACTGACGAACAGAGGAGTACACTGACTCCAGACCGTCATGGCTGGTTTGGAATAGGTAGAAATGTTGTAAATGGACAGACTCTGTGCTGAAGTACTGACCGTACAGGCTGTAGGACACAGAGACACACAGAGAGGTGGAGATAAGTCCTTAAGTCTGTTTAAGCTTCAGTTTCTCCTCACTGCTGTAACAACCAACACAGCAGAGCTACACTCACTTTAATATTCATATCTCAGTTTGTATACACGTTCATTCTCATTTAGAGACATTCAGTTTATCTTGAGTACTTACTGTATTGCATCAATATATTGCCGATACTTCAGTAGTTGTGTTTTACTCTTTAGGATAATATTGAACCAGTGTATTAATTCCCAAACTTCAAATGTCTATTACTTAATAAAGTATAGCTTGACACTGGTTTTGGTTGTATACAGTTTGATGTCATATTCTTCTTGCACTACAGCTCCTTCATTTTTAGAAGATATTGTATATATATTTATATTTATATTTATATTTTAATACTTGTTTTTTTTATCTTCCTATATTTTTTGCTTAATGTTTATTCTGCGCCAACTACACCAAGTCAAATTCCTTGTAAGTGCAAACCTACTTGGCAGTAAACTTGATTCTGATTCTGGTATAATAATGTCCTCCTTCATCTCTATGAACTAAACTCCAATGTTGGTGATTCTTCTGTTTTCATATCAGCTGACTTTTGGAAAAGTTTTTGGAAACCTGTTGTAATGAAATCGAGCCTAAAGCTGAATCTTTTTCTCTGCACAAAATACTATTTATGTCATTTTTCTTATTTTCCTTAATTCAATTCATATTATCGATTTGGCCACATATTTAAGACCACTGTCACCTACCGTGTAAAATATTTATCCACACTGTGGAGCTTCCATCTTGAATCCTCAGGTAAGTAACACACGTGGAATATATCTGTAAAAATCTATCTGAACGTTTAACGTTTTAGGAAAGAGATGCATTCATGTTATTGGTTTGAACAAAGACACCTCTGTGCCCCCGGTGTGTTTTCATTCAAATGAACGTGAGCGCAGAGCTCTGTCAATAATATGATGTCAGTAGAGTAAATGTTTTTGCAGCTCGTGGAGTGAGAGGGAGAATGTGCGCCTTCATACTGAGCACATGGTAGTCATACAGATCATCAGCACACATGGTCACTGTAGCTGGCAAGCAGATGGCTTTACACAGATTAACAGCCTCATGAGCAGATTAGCTGAGTGTGCCCACTGCTTTACTGACTGCTTACCTGACTGACTGACTGACAGGCTGATGATATAAACTCCACTCAGCTTTTATTATGGAGAAACTCTAACTGAGTACTGACAGGCTGGTTGTGTTTTCTCCTTCATTCAGAAGACGATGTGTCAACTTACTGGATGAGTAGCGGACAGTCTGGAGGTGGGTCAGGTTAAACCCTCGCCTCGGGCTGACAGGCAGGATGCCTTGTTTGAGGGAGTTAGGGCAGAATAACATGTAGTCCCTGTTTGTGTGTGGAGGGGCTGGTTTGTTAAGATGACTTAGACCCTTTTCTCCTGGCTGACCTGAGGCAGTGGGTCAGTAACGTGTTAGGGTACTGTTTGTTTAGCTGTGGGCTGACCGCTGACCTTACAGTACATGTAAGGGTGATAATCAAACTTTGATGTCAAATCTGATGGAATAAGTCGCTGTAGAGACGTATACACGCCTCACAGCAGCCACCTGGAGTTTCACTCGGAGTTTGACGTGGTGACCTAAAATAGAAGCAGTAAAATGTGTATGTTTCTTTCTAAGAATACCCTCCACCCCCTTAACCCCCTGATACAACCCTGCTATTAACTCTCATGACCCACATCTATATTAAACACAGACTCCTCGGCTACACACAGCTGACTCTGCAGGGCGGAGGTGTGTTTCACATGTACTTCTATTTTGTAATAAATAAAACAGTTCCTGTGATACACAGATGTATTTGTATCAAAGGATCCATCCAGTTTGGTCATCAGATAGTTATTTGAAAGTTCTGCGTCTGAGACAGGATGTTTAGAACAAACAGTTCAGACTCCACAGCAACGTGCTCGGTGCAACGACACAGCAGTTTTCTCATCAGTTCAATGACATAACAAACCTTTACAAATGAAAAACAAACTGATTTTATGATGTGACAAAATAACTGCTGCAGGATTTTGGTTCAAATGAGGCTGCTTTAAGGTTTGGAGACTTTTATTGTCATGGTTACAGAGGGGCTAAGGTTAGGGAATGATTGTGTTCATGCTTTAAAAAAAACAAACAATGTTGACTGTTTGTTTGAAACAGGAAGTAAACGGTGGTCTCTTAAAGAAACGTCACCTGACTTCTTCTGCTCCTGTCATAAATACCGTAGCTGCCAGACGACTTTGACACTTATGAATGTTGTTTTGGGCCACTTGACTGGGAGGACAGTCTCCATCAGATGGTTTGCAGACTGACTAAGGTCTGAAAACACTGGTGGTCTAGGACCATCAACGGCAGGACAGTGTCCCAGGTTTGAGTGTAGCTGGGTATCTTTGCTGTGTCATTGCCCATCGTCCAATAAAGCCCCACTTCCAAAAATAAATAAATAAATAGATAAATGAATAAATTAATGAATAAATACATTTTAAAAAGTATTCAGTTTTACACCTCTATAAAGACTTCCACTCCCTAATATGAAATCATACAATTTCCATGATACAATTCCATAGTATGTTTACAGAGATAAGCCTGCAGTGCTCCTCCAGACAAACAAACCTGGTGGAGTGGCCCTTTAACAATACAAGCATTTAATGAGCAAATATCTGATCAAAGAAGAAGTAAACAGACTAATTATACTGATGCCAGTTTTCAGCAGCTTACAGATCAACACATCATGCTACAGACACATTTGGCACACAGGAAGTATTAAATATCCAGCCAGAGTGGGGGAGACAAGATAACATTTGACATTTCCACTTGTCATTTAATATGTGTCGTTTTTTTAGTGTTTCCTGTACATTCTATTTAAACCTCAGTCTGCTGAAAAAACAACATTTAAAACCACAACAAGGCAATCACATGATCCACAGTGTGAACAGCTGGACCAACACACGGCCCACTGACCCACTGGATATAAATACAAGATCTGACCCCACAGTGTATAAAAAGCAAGAAGTCACACATCTACTCCATGTACGGAGGATGTTACAGGTTTAGACATTATGAAAATGATTTCATAAAACCATGTGATCACAATGACTGACAGTATCATTAATATACAGTGGAAACATCAAACACAAAGATTTAGATTTAGGTTACAACATGATACAGGACTGCTTCCAAAATGATCAAAAGGCTGATTGAGACTGTATGTGGCAGACAGCCAGTCTGCACACACACACGCACACACACACACACACACACACACACACACACACACACACACACACACACTGAGCAGCTGTAGTTAAAGGAGAGTGTAGTAAATCAGGTCCTGTCATACAGTCGTCTCTTGGCTGAACAGATTGACAGAGGGAGGACACAGTGCTAACGCTGAGGTAGCAACAGTTAACAATAACAGTGACCACCCTTGTTGTTGTTGTAAGTTCCTCAGGTTTGTTAGTGTGTGATCAGCAGGCACAACAGGAACATGTGAAGGAACATGAAGGACATCGTCCACGTTTGTATGAGATGGTGTCTCATCAATATTTTGGAAATGATGAAGATTTTGTGGAAACTTTAAAACTAAAGCAGTTTTATTTTCTTTAAATGATAGGGTGTGATAAAGTGTGATGCAGCATTCAGATCAACATGAGATGCTGAAACTCATGACACTGATTTTCTTCTCTTGATATCCATTGAACAATATATTTAAAGGTAATGTTGGCCAGTGTGAGGTACTTTGTTTGAGTCAAATTGTATGTGTTTACATATCTGGCCAATAAATGAACATACATGTTGACGTGATGTAAAACTTTGATCATGAAGTATGTTCTGTTGTTGACTGTGGAGCTGCGTTCACACACGCAGTAAAAACTGTTTGTAACTGTGACATCCAGCGTCCTGCAGATCATCATGAAGTTACCGTTGCTGATTAATCATATATCTTTGCCATAACTTGCTAATATGTTTCTATATGAGTGGACAGGAGGGTGAGCGACCATACCAGCGTAACAAACACTTCATTTGACTTCTGTGACAGGTGGACAATATTCATTTATTATTTGGACTCTGACGTTGATGATGAATTCATATTTTTCACCGGGTGTTCCACGTTTATATTTCCTGCATTACACTACATGCTAAGAGCCACGGGGAGTATCTAGGAAGTATCTCAGATGCGCGTTTTGTAGTCCATCTTCTGAACTTTGTAGTTTTACCACAGATCACGTCAATAACATTCGCCGTTGCATAATGACATAGTCTAAGTGTAAGTGCAGTCGGATTCTCTGAACACCGCGGTCGTCTTCTCCTAACTCCTTATGAATTCTCCTTCACATCTTTCCTTGACCTCATGACGTTTTCTATCGAGGTCAAGGAAAAGTGGTTAGGAGAGGACTTAGGAGGTAAGTTTTTTGACTATTCGACGGTACCCAATGAGTCACACAGTCAACATGGAGTCATTGACCTATGTTGACTCCAATCCAACTCCAATTTGCTGGTTCATGTTGTGTAAGCAGTTTAATGCAGCACACCTTTATTTCAGTGTGGCACTGTGGGAAAATGTCTGACAAGTTTCTCTCCTTTCTTGTCCACTTTCTCCCCTCTCTCTCTCTCTCTCTCTCTCTCTCTCTCTCTCTCTCTCTCTTTCTCTCTCTCTCTCTCTCTCTGTCTGCCTTGAAACAGGATGGAGGAGTCTGGTCTGCTGAAAGAGAGGCTACATGCCATCACTGTAATGTTTGACTCTACTCTGCACAAGTGAAACACCAAGTTTGGAGTTTTGTAGCCATACCTATAGTATCTGCTACAGTTAACTAACCAAAACATTCATTAAAAAAATCACTTGTATATCTGCGTCACCTGTTCTATACATTCACTTATTTAACTGTGTTTAATGTGACAGGAGAAGCATCGCATTCAGGAAGACATTAGACAGAAGAAACTGGAACTGGACCAAGAGAAGCTCAAACTACAGCATCTAAAGGTTCACTACACTATTTACACTTAAAGCAACACTGCATAGAAATTGTTATTTTTGTGATTTAGCGCCCTCAGTTTGAGCGTAATCCCACTGTGGTAAATATGGACAGCTGTACATGTGTGTATGATTATAATACTTATGATCAAAGCTAGCCAGATAAAGTGTTACGTACTTCTCGCAGGTGATTATACCCAAAGCCCAAAGTTACATAATGTGAGGACAGACACCATTCACCTGATTACAAGTCAGTGTAGCATCAACATGATAACTGAAAAGTTACATTATGGGGCTTTAAACATTGTCTTCACAAATGTAACAATAACACCAGATGAGGTATGTGGTAAACCGTTGGATGGATATAATCTGTTATCAGCATGAATAATCAGTCCATCTGTTTGTCACAAATGTTCATAGTATTCTTCTTCCTGTGACCTCGACAGACAGGGCAGTCACCACTAACTGATTAACAATCAGAGGAAGTGACACATGTTGACAGCCGTAGGTGTAAATCTGAATCACAGCTAAAGAGATCCACATTTTTCATCTGTGTGTTCTGTCCTCTGAATGATCAGAAAAAAGCTCTGAGAGAACAGTGGCTGCTGCAGGACTCAGCTTCCCACAACGCAGCGGACTCCCCACGGCAACAGAGCCTTCGGTCTGACCAGCAGCAGACCAAAGCACTGCAGCTCAACATCCACAGGTACAAAACACACACACACACACACACACACACACACACACACTGGACCTGGTGCTAACCTGCACTGTGTCATGTGACCCGTTAGGATAGAAATGGAGGTGGAGTCTCTGGAGAGAGAGGAGTCTATGATCTCTACCAACGAGAACTTCATCCTCAACAGACTGAAGGCTGTGGAGAAAAGTTCAGAGGACATTATCAAGGTTCAGACACACACACACGCACACACACACACACACACACACACACACACACACACACACACACACACACACACACACACACACACACACACACACACACACACACGCACACACACACATTTTTGTGCTTCCATTACATTGCCTGTACTGATTTCTTTTGTCTTGTAGGAGGTTCAGGACAGCTTTGTTCCTGGTAAGTCGTCACTTCCTTTTTTGTGTTTTACACCAAAGATGAGTCGACATGAACAATTCTGTTTTCCATACAGAACCATTACACCAGGTCACCATGGTGATCCCTGATGTCCAAGAATCCTTCTCTCCACCAGATACACCAAGGAAGAGTGAGCTCATTTTTACTTCCCGTTCCTGTGAAGTCATTCAAAGCACATTGTAGTTTGTAGTAAGTTTTGATGATATGTATAAGTGTTCACAAGCTCAGGTTTCACTCATAGTCACGTACTTAAATTAATACACAGGCTCAAGATCCAGGATTAGGGTTCACCAACATTTCTGAAACCAGGATATCCTGATATGTACACTAGGTATCAGGATATTTCCACTTCTTTCTATTCTCACTGGTTCAGGTTCAATACACTTGTATTTTGAGTGTAATCTGTTTACCAAAAAAGAGACAAAACACAAAATAAAAGTTCAAGATAATTTTGACTTATGCACGAGCATGTTTCTTTCCCCAAATTTTCTATACATATTGCAATAATAATATTGTTATTGGGAATTCTTTTGGCTATAATAATTGCAAAGTAAAAGTCTGCTATTGTGACATCATTATGTGATGATGATTGAGACATTAGGATAGAAAAAGATATATGATATTTAGGCTATGCAAGAGGAATCTGGATTGATGTAATCATATATACAGCTTTGAGATTTGGCCATATAAGCTGATATTAACATACTCCGTCTGTCCGCCTTCTGTGTGTCAGCTCTGTTTGCCATGGAGATCAATGTGACCAAAAACCTGTCAACTGGGGAGAGCACAGTACTTTCTACTGCTACAGTTCCTCCAGACGAGTTAAACCAACACACCGGGCTCAAGGTTTACGACGACGGCAGGAAGTGTGTTTATGCACTGAATTCACAAGAGGTATTATTATTAATAATAGAAATGACCACCTTTATTGTGTCGCACTTTTCAGAACAATGTTACAAAGGGCTTCACAAATGATGTGATACAATATAATGTAGAAGTTAAAAGTTAGAGGGCACATAAAGAACAATTCATGCAGGTGGAAGTTTGTGAAGTAGTTTTTAGTCAAGATTTAAAGGAAGTAATTGAGGTAGCAGCTCCAAGAGGAAGATCCTGACAGCAAACACACAACCTCCTTTAGTTTTAAAGAACCAGTGTACATTATTTAGTGGCATCTAGCAGTGTAGCTGCAGATTGCAACCTCTTGCATCCTTCCTGGCAAGAAACTATGGTACCTGTAACACACACGAAAAACATTAGAGACTTTGTGTAGAACCAGCTTTTAGTTTGTCTATTCAGGGCTACTGTAGAAACATGGTGGTTCAACATGGTTACAGCATTCTGTATAACTTGAAGACGTGGCCATTAACACTCAGGCAGGTAAAGAGAGAGTAAGAGTAATCAGTTCTGGAAAAGATGAAAACAGAATAACTTTCTCCAAGTCCGAGAATGATGAAAAAGATCTGATGTTGGAAGCAATACAAAGTTGATTAACATGATCTAAAAGTTCAGAATAAAATTGAAGATAATTGCTGCATTTCAGGCCACATTATCACACTTAAATTCTGATATATTTCATGACCTGGACAGGATTATTTCAGATTTTTGAAGAGTTGGAGGAAGTTGTTAGAAATCCAGTCAGTTAGACAGTTCTGTCAGACTGCTGGTGAATTCACTTTACATGAAGTCTGACAAAGAAACATAAAGTCATGTATCATCAGCATAACAATTTAAAAAACTGATATAATATTGCCAAGAGTAACTCTACACTGTCTGATACTGTGATCCTAACAGTGACCCATATTCCTTTCCACTTTTAGGGTTCACGTGATCAGAGCTGTGTGTCTGAGCTGTCGGCCATCGAGGTGGAACAGTTGCTGAGAAGCGCTACAGTGCATCGCCAAATAAACCAGCAAAACCACCACCAAACTCACAGCAGAAGGGAGGAGCATTGCTTTTACAACCACCAACATGAGAGAGACAGAGTGAACGGATGTGACCTCAGAGACCAGGGACAGCGTTACAGTAGCCATCTTCTCAGAAGCAACACAACGGAGAAAGACTTGAGCTGTCGGGAAAACTGGCCGAGAAAACCAGGACTGGAGCATCACTATGGTCACCAGGAAAGCCATTACAGGAGGCAGGAAGAGAGAAATAACCAAAGCAACCTAAGGGAAAGTCATCGTCTGGGAAACTACAAGGGGTTGGGACATCACTACGGCAACCAGAAAGATCATTACTACAGTTCGTACCACGTGAGAAACTGCGCTCAGGAAGATCGGCCTACTAGCCGCCACACCAACGGCATCATCAGAAGCAATAGTATGGTAAATGCAGGGAGAGCCAATGGCTGCCCTCCTCCAAGATCACATGACCAGGAAGTAGTGTCCGCCTACCAACCACAGCTCTGCTACACTCCAGCCAATTATATTCCTCTTAGGGATTACATCAGTGTGGATGAAGAAGAACTTTATTGCTTCGGTCCACCCTCCAATAACAGTGATGACAGAAACCCACCCACTGATCTGTATAGTGGCTCCACCCACTCTCACAGAGTGCCCTCCCCCCTTTATGGAGACAACACCCCCTTCACCATCCTCAACGCCGTGGATACCACTGAGCCAATTACAGCTATCTTCATGGGCTTCCAGGCGGCGCAGGATGACAGTGGGCCGGGTCAGGAGTTTGAGGGCGCCCTGAAGGCAGAACTGGTCATCATCGAGGACAACGAAGACAACGGCGACGACAGCAGCATGAAGGAGAAGAAGGGTGGCAGTTCTCAAGCAGGAAGTTTAGCCAATGGAAACATGGGACGTGTAGAGGAAGCTGGCGACAGACGGACGCAGAGATGGGTGGGACCAGGTATCAAAAAGATAAAGAAGAAACACAAACCCTGCTGTGCTGTCTGCTAACTGGACTTACTAACGCATGCCTCAGTGTCTAACTCAATAACCGCTGCATCAGACTGCTAACCTCATGACTAACTGCAAACACGCCCATCACTGAAACTGTAAAGCAGGAACCAATCGCGTTTAGTGTTTCAGAGATGGCATCAATGGGTGAAAACTGATCCTGAACTATACATGGTAACTTACCCATAGGTCTCTATGGTAGGACTGACAAATAAACCCTCTGAACTGAGGGTAAATCCAGCTTTACCCATTAAATAAATCAATGACTATACTTACAGTTAGTCTGCTACTCTACTGAACTTCTTAGCCAACTCTCAGCTAATTCTTTCCACCTAACATTTCAACTCCAGCTTGGACCTTTAACTGTATGGTTCAGTCTCATCACTGTCATCAACCTTGTTTCTAGCAGGCGGCAGACAGACAGTTAGAGAGTAGCTAGTGAGTACAGTGAAGCATTTAACAACTAAAGAGACAGATCTGTTTCTGAAAGGAGAGTGAACATCAGACTCAGGTGGACAGGTTCAACATACCACATAAATGCTTGTTCTGCTCTGTGCTGGATGTTTGTTTGCTAATCTATTAGCCTTAACGGCTTTGTAAGGTGACAACATGTCATGTGTGGCAGCTTGTCATGGAGATGTTCTGTCCCCACAGTCAGCCAAAGAAATCAACTAATGCAGCTTAAAGGCAACAATATACACAAATATTTACCATTGAAGTATGAAGCAGTTCAGCCTCTGTAGACGTGAAGGGTCGTGTTTTCATCATTGGGAGAGAACATTAACCGTGTTCAGCTTCAATTCAGAAAGTTACTATGAATTTCAATGGTAACAAAATATTAAAATATGCTTTAACCACCTGCAGCATAATGCACTTCTATCTAAATGAAAACGTACTCTTGAATGATACATATCATACTTGAATGAATACAAACATGCAGATATACAGTACAATATGAAAACTATATACAGTGTTAAAGAACTTTGAATAATAGAACATTGTTTTATGTGATAATGCAACATAATAATAAGAAAGATCTGGATTATTAAACAGACAGAGAGATTCCAGTGAGCTGCTGTCCTATAGCTCCCTCTGCTGGTGTAGTTCATAATGATGAGCAGTTGTAATATGAGTGGACCTAGACATAATGAAGAAATATTTCAGCTAAAGCTATATGGAATTTATATGATGAGCTCAACACTGTTTTTAAACAAGTGCTTTTGTAGTGGTGTATAGTGCTGTAGACTGTAGTACACTGGTTTGTGACAGCAATTTCATTTCAACTGACTAATAGTGCTAGATATGAGCCCAATAAGAGAATACACGAGTGACGCAATTAAGTAATTAGCCATTGGTAGAAAAAAATGTAGATCTTTCAAGGTTTGGTGCAGGTTTGAATTTGGTTTCCTGAAACAGAAACGTTGGTTCAACACCAGGAATTATGTTATGTAACACAATGCACACTTAAACATCAAACATTTGTATTTCAGTGACACATGGTGGAAAACACAAAGGACACCTCATTATTTATTGTATCATACTTATATTAGAAAGCATTAAAGACAGACATTTTGTAAAGAACTGTTTCCACATTTTTATACTAACTTCAAATGTTTGAACTGTACATAGTTTGTCTGCTGATGAGCATGTGTAAAGATGAATGACGCTAATAAACCTTTGTTACTGATGGATGCTAACAGCCTGATCTGTGCCGGTCCAATCATCATCACACTGTGTGTGGGTGATATTAATCTTGTGTGATGTGAATCAGCTCAGATGTCCCTCACAGAGTCATTCTACATATCAGGCTGTGTTTGTTTATATTCACATTGATTCATTATACCACTATCTGTATGTAAAACATTACATCTTAGGGTTACTGTGTGTGTGTGTGTGTGTGTGTGTGTGTGTGTGTGTGTGTGTGTGTACAGGACATCCTGTAACTGACAGCATCAGGTCCAATGGCATTAATGACAGTACTTGTATCATTAGCACTGACGACAGCCAACATTAATTAGTCATTGAGAACAGGGCACCAGTGTCATTGTTATGGCTGCCGGACAGAATCACCACCACGACCACCTCCAGGTGCTTTCAGCACAATCACATGATCTTCATCAACAGATGGATTTGTTTTTTCAACTACCAAGAAAATAAGACCACGACAAGAATAACTGTGGGCTCAGAGTGATGTTTCTGAACTATTGTTATATTAGATTATATAAAAAAAATAAATACATTATTTTGTTTCTCAGGTAGGAGCAGTTATTTAATGTTATTAATGTTTAGGTGGTGTTTGTCTTTTCATTTAAAGTACTCAACTAAATAGAAATGTTGAAAAAGTGTCTCAGCATACACACAAAATATATAACATACATGTAAATGCATCTTTTTTTGCAGGCAGACTTCTTCACTCAGCATTATGGTTAGTTTTGCAGCAGTATTTAAAAACTCATATATTCCAAAATAATCCAATCTGGAACTTCATTTTTTTTCTTCAGTTTAGTATGTGGAATTCCTGAAGTGTAACCAAACTAGGGTTGCAAAGGGGTGGAAAGTTTCCAGTAAATTTTCAGAAACTTTCCATGGCAAGTTAAGCTTGTGAATTTTGGGAATATTCTAAATCATCAGCGGTCATCTATCTATCAAATCAGAAACTCCATAGAAATTATGCAAATTTCTGGGTATTTAACTTAACATATCATATCCAAACATAAATCTAAACATTTTGTTTTGTCATAAGCAGACATGCAAAATAAAACAATTGAAAAACATTTCAACAGATTTATTTGTAAGTAGAACTTTATCAAGTTTGAATTATTTTATTGAACAATATTATGTAGTCCACAAGCTCAAATGTGTGTCTTCAATAGTCTCTGTGTGCTCTGGTGGTCCAGGTACAGAAATCACCTGTGCAGGTAGGGGGCGTGGCCTCAATAGCCCTGCAGTAAGCAGTGTGCTATGTGCATGCGATTGAGGAATAGCAGATATTCTGGTTTATTCCTGTTAATTCCCATAAATTCCCATGGAAAGTTTCCAACTTTGAAAATTCCCAGAATTTCGCAACCCTAAACCAAACACAACATGTTCACCATTTCACCAAGCACATCTACAGTCAGTGTGACCTGAGAGCTGCACGATGTAATGGTGCGCTGACGACGGTGTGTGTGTGTGTGTGTGTGTGTGTGTGTGTGTGTGTGTGTTGTGTGTGTCAGGTACAGAGGAGGAGTGAAGAAGGAGGGTTGATCCATGACATGCAGGAGCTTTCAGTTGCCGCCTGAGTCTTTGTGTCCTGCCGTGATCCCTGACTGACCACGGAAACAAGGTCATCATGAGCCCAGCTCAGCCTCCACATATCCCAGTGATGCTTTCAGCTGATATTGCTTCCCCTGTCTCCACTCAGCATGACAAACTATTCATATCTATTCATATTTTGAACGTTGATGCTTTGTTCTTCTTCTACTGCACTCTTTTCTTCATAAGACCTGAAACATTTGACTCATTGTCCTCTTACTGATGGAAATGCCTGATCATCATCTTGTTGGCAAGACGCCTGTGATGTTGTTAATGGATGTTGTATTGTTTGTGATTCTGATCTTGGCAAACGTGTTTGTATAACCTTAAACTATGCAGAATGATCCATGTACAGTGGTTTTCAAAAGAAGCATTTATCTAGAGTATAGACTGTGGAGATGTTCTGACTTGGGACTGACCGTGCACCATCACCAAGAAGATGATTGCCTTCTATGCTTCACTGCATTTTACATTGTATGTCTTACCATTGTGGTTACTGATGGATTTATCTGAAGCTCCGAGTTTTGTTCCTTGAGTCTTTGGAGTTTGTGGTGAGGTGTACATTCATCACTTTGACTGACAATAAAGACTTTCTGTGTCAGAGTCTCTTGGTTTGGTAGGAAACATCAAAATCCACCCACTGTATCATGCTTAACCCAAGAATTTATGATGATGGTGGGGATGACTTTACAAAACCATATTTTTGTCCCCCCCAAAAGTTTGAAAACATTGATAGACAATATGCTTATATCAACCCATCAAATGGTTCCATTAAATAAACAGACCGTGAACACGCACAGTACGTTTCAGGAGTCACTCTCTTTATTGAAGATGTCATCACTAGACCTTTCATTTGGCAATACTAAATGACTGAAACTCAAGGCAAATCAATGAAGAAATAAACAGAATAAATGACACAAGTGAGGAAAAGCTGTAATAGTGAGGACAGCTGTTTATATGAGTTCATACGGAATATTTTAGCAAGCAGTGTGTGGTGTCACCCAGTGTAACATCTGTATTCATTGAGGAGTGGCATGAACGAGAGAGATGTTAAAGAACTTCATGAATAAATGCATTTTCTTCTAAAAACTAAAAGTACTTTTGTGGAGTAATAAAGAATCGGAGATAAGCTGATGCAAAAATCAACACTATAACCAAACCAGGTATGGATGGAACTCCAACTGCAATGAAACCACAGGGCAAACACTGAGTGTACAGTAGTGTGTAATATGTGCTATCATACAGTATATCTAACACAGTAACATCATGACATGCTGAACCCGCCCTGCTTTTCACATAGGAGTTCATATTGTGCATTCAATACATCTCAGACTCTCATGACATGTGAGATTCTTTCAAGTCTACCTTCAGTACAATACTCACATGCTTTATGTACATTAAAACAGTTACTGTAATCATCATTCCTCATCTCCATACTGAACCTGAAGGGATCCCTTCTTAGAAAAGATGGGGACAGAAACACTTTTGTGCAAATCCACCAGCGAACAGTGTAGAATATGATTCCTTTCTCTGTGGCCCTGTGCATAGACTCTGACTTTACCTGTCTTCTTGTCTTCTATTTTGTTTTCTGGTCATGGATGACCATGATGAGCCAAAACATGTTGGTCTAAGGAGTAAAGTGTTACTGTAGCTTTGACCTCTTCAGACTTTGTGCTCTTCTTAATGCACCTTGGAAGTAGGTGAAACCCAACTCTGCTTCTCATGGATCTGGTCAATAATGGTCAAGGCTCTAGCGTGAACTGAATGTATATTTGAGATCCACTTCATCTTTGTTGTACATGCACAGTTAGAAAGACCACACTTTCCTGTTCCTGTTAATCACTTTCACTGATTAGATTTTGGGTTAGCGTTGATAACTCCCTAAAAAGTTGTTTAAATAACTTAAGAAACAATGACAAACTATTGCCTCTTCTTCAATCTTATTTTCATTAGTCAAATATACCTACACCTCTGCTTGGACAAATGTAACCACTTGATTCGGCTAACTCAGACTGCCAAAGTCTCTATATTAACTTCATTTCTTCACAGACTGCATTATTGTGTGCCAAATCTCTTGCAGTGTAATCGTGCTAGAGCAAGTTCATTTTACAGTCAGTATGAAGAGGAGGAAAATAAAAACAGATGCAGGCTACATCACATGTATAGACACAGCTTCAGGTTACACAGTGACTCACAGCTCAAATGCAGTTAGTTACTGTAGCTACGTAGGTAGTTAGATCCTCTGTAGTATATTTTATACTGTCACACAGTAGTGCAAACACATCACAGCTTATAGTGCAATCAAAATATCATGATGCTAAACTGAAACTGCTGCTGTTAGCATTCCGCTCAGCTGGCACTATTTCACCCTGGCAGTTAATATCATCCCATTTGTGAGCTGACTTGAATGCACCTGTAGTCCACAGCTGAGTCAGGCTGAGTTTTATCGGGGAAACCAGTGAGTGAGCTTGTTAAATGAAAAAGAAGCTCCGGCTAGCTGACAAACAGAGGACGGATTACTATAAAACACACACTCGTACACACACACACACACCACACACAAAGGTCATCTCCTAAAAAACATGGCAGACTTCAAATAGTCATTCTGACACAATATATTATAAACCTTTACAAATAAAAGCTTTAAGGATTTAGAAGCATTGCTCAATTCATAAATATATGCAGCAAAAATACAATACAATAAATCTCTCTTTTTAGGAATCAAGACGGGACATAAAAATATGTAAAAATCTTCACTAGACTTCAGGAGTAGATGATCTGATTCTTTCAGAAATGCTCAAGTCGCTTCGCTAAAACATCAGAGCCACAGATAGGCAGAGTTTGGCCAGGTTCTATCAATCCAATACAACATTTGTCTGTATTTGACTCTAAGCACCGTGTTCACACTTCTAAAGCTAAAATGACATCCATCAAACCGCCCTGGTGACATGGCAGCTCATTATAAAGGTGTGTTCAGACTGAATTTGAGTTATTTATATGCATTTGACAGCTGCAGTGTTTTACAGTCTCTTTACGTAATGACTGTACACGTGTTAGTTGTAAGCTAGCTAGGTCTCCATCCAGGTAGGCTACTTGTGATTACACTAGGTGGGTAAAAAATAGCATTTGTTTGTTGTTGTTTATTTGTTAGTATTGTAAAATCAATATTACCAAACAAGCTGTCATTTTATGGTAAAAAAACACAGAATGGATAGGAGTACTGCTTCTCCTCAGCATTATGGATGTGCACTCTGGCCTGGGCAGGAATGGATGGACCGATACTCTCAAACCTTCCCAGCAGTTGTTGGGGAGATCAGATTCACCCCATGTGTTAGTCAGCTGACCTGACTGGCAGTGACTGTGCAAGTTATTAACATTCTTCAACTTTAAGGAAAGACCTCTGCATAAAGGTAAAGGAATTTTAACAGTCTATTTGCACTGAGACTGATTTTGTTAAGTTGATGAATTCTCAGCCATTAACGATTAAAAAACGATTTCTTTGTTCATGTGACAGAGACAGTAAGCCATTTTATATTTATTTTATATTCATAACAGGATCTGGTTTTCTTGTGACTCATATTTCATGGCAGTCTGTAATCACATCATTGTAGTTGTGCACTGACACCAGAGGTGCATTTCTTAATTTGTGTTTTTGTTTTTTTTACTGCACTCTTTTTGGGCTATATTAGCCTATTTGTCCAACATTTTATCTTTGGTTATTTGATGCAGAAATAAAGCTTTGTATGCTTATGATGTGTCTTTTATTGCGTATGTAATGGTTTTATGTTTTGGTGGGTTCTGATTTTGTTTTTTTATTGAAGAAAAAACACTGACACTGCTCACAGACTCTGTGGAGTGTCGCTGTGTGTTTCAGCTGAGACAGGTTCACTTTGAATTCAGTCTGAACACACTGCTCTCACATCCTGTTCTTCTCTCTGGCATCCATACTGGATATTTTTTTTCTTTCTGTCACCAGTACATTTTTTAATGTAACATCAGAGCCCTTATCCACTGAGTACTGTCTTAACAAAGGATTACTTCTACATACCATTTTTTATGTTTCTGGGAATCTTACAATCATATGATGGAGTGCAAAGAGAGCATTGTTAAAGAAATGACTTGTTTTAGGATTTTAGGTTCAACACCTTCATTACATGCTGATGAACGAGCAAAGAAAAGTAGCAGCTGTATTTTCTCTTTCCACGTTGTTTATAAGGAGCTCATAACACCGTACCCCGATCTGGAACTGTATCTGGGTTACAACTGACCTCCTCGGGCGAAAGCTACTCTGTGTGACTGTGACCCAAATAGTATTCAGTTAGCAGCTAGCACTGTTTAGCCAACATGGCTGACGTGGAAACCTGGGACATCCAAACTCTCTTGATCAATGGCTCGTTATAACATTCCACCAAGGCAGTGATTTTCAAAGTCTGGGATAGCACATTTAAAACACATGAACAACAACATGCTAAATCATTTTTGCATATTTTTAAATCTCTGCTATGCATAGCTACAACATTTCGAAAACGCTGTATGCTGTGAGTCACTTTAAAATATATTAAAGGAATATCTGAAATGAAAATGTGACTGCCCAGAAAAAGTTTGAAAATCACTGCACTGCAGTCATTAAAAATCAATATATATATATATATATATCAATAAACAGTTGTACTAGGACCATAATTAACATCTATAAATCAAAGTGCTGTAAATATTAAATATTAAAGGAGAACACCACAGATTTTGACATGTGCTTCCAAAGTTTACATAAAATATAGGCCACCTGTCAAAAACAGTGGTGTCATTATGATTGCAATTGTATACTCGCTTATTATTGTGATACACCTCCTGGAAATGTACCTCCGCAAAGGTTATCATATATAGAAGGAAAATGTTTAAAGTGTAACATGGCAGGCAGTTCCACTGTGTCGTACTGTTTCAGACTTCATGCAAAAGACCAGTTTGACTCTGAAAGCATGACTTCGACTTTTCCAGCCGTCAAAATGTCACAGAAACACAAACTATGTAAATCTTTAAATCTTTAAAACCAATCTCAATGAACGAAAACAGTCGTCTTCTCGTGTGGCATCCCACAGGAAACAGATCTGTGACCCGCTGGTACTAACCCAGAGTTCTGACAAACATAGCAGTAGACATTAGCTGCTGACAGAAAAGGACTGTATGAATTGTCTGGACAAAAGGAAGAAACTGAGGCATAAGATTTCATTTTGGCTTTTAAATGGCTGACAGTTGAGTGCCGCGGTCGCTCACTCCTTCTTCTGATTGGCTAACAAGGAGGCCTCCCATCGCTGCGCCATGGTGTTCTGTCGTCGTGGCACGGAGGAGAGGGGGGGGGGGAACTGGAGGGAGGGGGGGAGATTCAGCTAAACCACTGGAGCTACAATGGGTCATGGATAGATGGATAGTTTCATGTTTGGATGGATTGTCAGATGGATGGAGTAACAGAGAAACAGAGGATGGGAAAGTTGGAGGAAGTATTGAAAAGATAAATGCACGAGTGGAGATGAACAAAATGAGCTGAATATGAATATCTTTGCTAAACTGTGAACCAGTAGATTAAAAAATTAATCAGTCCAACTGATTAACAATTTAGAAAGTTCACAATTAATAAAGGTAACAAATGAATGAATGAGTACAGGAAGAAATCAATTACCAAACAAGGAAATTACAAAAGAAAAAAACTGAATATGATTTTTTAAACTGTACTGATACATGAAGCAATTAAACACAGAGAAACAGCACACAGTCCAAAAGTCTTATTTGCATATTTGTATCAGGAGAGATATTAAATGTGTGAGTGAGGAGAATGAAATATTATTATAATGTTAGATGTTTCTTTATTATGACTGATTAAATCTACACTCATCAATATTTCTAAATAACCACAGATCAACACGAAGCGTTTTAGAGGCAGACATGAAACTCAGGAGACCAAAAGAGAGCTAAAAGGAGAGTAAACATTGGACTGACGTTCGTCAGGTGAGCTGGTGTAAAAAGTCGACTGTTTTGTTGTTGTCAGTGTTGTGTTGTCAGCTTCTTAAAGGTTGTTGTATGTTGTACATATTGTAAAGCCTCTTGAGGCTAATTTATGATTTGTGAGCCTTTTAGTCCAAGTCTCAACCAAGTCCCAAGTCAAAATTCGTGTTTCAGCCAAAGCTAACGTATTGATTATTGATTGTTTGGAATCTCCTCCTGTAAATTTTGATTAATAAATAAATGAATGTCAGGTCATACTGCTGATATGGGATTAAGTGCTTTAAAACTCGATTTGTCCTCTCAGTTAATAGATAACCATTTTCAGAATTTTGATACAGGGGCTACAACAAGGCCTTTGTATGTGTGTGTGTGTGTGTGTGTGTGTGTGTGTTCATAATGTATGTGTATGTGTCAGCCAACCTTGTGATCACAAGACAAACTGGATCGTTCCATTTTGCGGGTCCTGGAGGGGGACGATGGAGAGGAGACACATCTGTCTGAAACCTCTGGAACTGGAATGAAAACAAAGGTTATGAAAAGACTATTTCATCATGAAGGAATAAAAAATAACATATTATCATTTAATAATATTATATTCAAGAATAAAGCATATTTTTATAAACGTATTTCTAATTTCACACACTGTGGTATTGAAATAGTGAAATTCCGTTCTGTTGGTGAAAACACACCATCGTCTGCAAACTGTTGGATAATACTGACACTATTTTATACACTATAAATTCACAGAACTAAGACGTCACTAAATGGCGTGGATGAGTATAGTGACATCAGAAGGTAGCAGCAGTTCAGTTGGTTTGATAACTACAACACAACAGGACTGTTTTGTAGGATGTTGAGTTGTCCTTCATGTTTCTGATATTTGGATCAGTGGTCATGACTCCACGTACCGTTGTAACTGACGTTATCGCTCAGGCCCGGGGACACCAGCACAGTGTCGTACCTCTCTCTTCCTCTCCTCCACTCCTCCTCCCTCCTCCTTCTCCACATCTCCTCCCTCTGCCTCCTCCACTCCTCCTCCCTCTGCCTCACCATGCGGATCTCCTGCTCCACCAGCGACTGGCTGCTGAGGGAGCGGAGCTTAAAAAACGGATTCGACGAGAAAGTGCTCTCCTGGGTTTCCATGGACACGGGGGCGGAGCTCAGGCAGAACTCGGAAGCGCTGCGAATGATCAGATTGGAAGTTTCCACCACGATGACGTTGGCGGAAGGCATCGAATCCAGACTTGTCGGCCAATCAGAGAGGCCTCCGATGGCAGTGGAGAGTAGGCGGCTCCTGGAGGCGGAGCTGGAGCAGTCGGGCTCCAAGATAATGACGTTATTGGCCGTCATTTCATGGTAGACAGATCGGGGAAGGGAAGAGGGGCAGGAAGGGGATGGAGAGATGGATAAGGTGGGGGTGCGGCAGGCCGGAGGTCTGGGTGGGGATCGTCCTGTTTGCAGAGTGGATGGTCTGAACAACAGAAAAATAGCAATTAAGTTTCATTTTGGCTCAATTTATCTGGTAACAGTAGAAGGATACAATATCATATCAATATTGTACTTTTACTGTACTGTACAATCCTGTTTAGAATATTCAGTGCAATATTCCATGTGATACATTATCTGTGGATCAAATGGACAGATGTAATTTGAGTCTATGGTAAGTTTTTGCTCACAGTGACACAGACTTATTATTTATATTCATTAATTTAGCCATAACAACTTTATAACATTTTTTATTTGAAGCATTTTCTCCAAACTCTAGAACTAATGACACGATAAGAACTTATTAACTACAATGCAGTAATTAACAAATCTTTGCAATTAATGTGTCATCATCAAGTTAATCAGCTGTGGACAATACTGAATAGGACTGAAGTGGCGCCATGGTAATATAAAGAGTTACCTGGGTATAGCCAGGCCCTGTGCAATCATCCCCCTCTCCCTGCGATGTCGCTCCTCTCTCTCCAGAGTCAGTCGGATCTCTCTCTCCACAGCAGTCTCCGGCTCCTCCAGGGGGCTGCGGTATGACGAATCATCCAGGCCTGAGTCCTCTGAACTGGGGGACAGGGTGGAGGACAGGGGGGGCTCCCTTGGCACCGGTGGATGGATCTCCCTATTAAAGAACAGAAGGATTCCCAGCTTAAAATTCAAGTTCAATTTGTTGCATAGATGAATTCAAAGTTTGAATCACTGTAAAAAGAAAACAATTCTGTGTGAGAACGCTCAAAAGAAAAGAAAAGTCAAACTTTCAGTGAGTCCTGTATTTCCTACCTGTGTTTGAGTCGGGGGCTGCGGGTGGGGGGGTACAGTGAAGTGTGGGTGCCCTGGAAGCTCCCCTGAGCTCTGAGCCCTGGTTTAGGGATTGGCTGACCTTTGACCTCCTCCTCCATCTTCCTCCACTGCTGACGGGCCAACAGGAAGTCCACATGCTCGGTGGAGACATTTTCACTGTGGGCATCTTGGCGGACACTGAAATCTACAGGAAGCTGACAGGACAGATGACAGGATTAAACATACAGGTGATGTTTACAGTGTCAAAATTACTTTTGAAGGAACCCAACATTGAAAAGCATATAAATACACACACACATCATTACTAACAAACAGAGACCTAATTAAATCTCAAGTGTGCTGCAAGATGTAGAACAAGAACCCAGAGAACAAGGGAGAGCGTAAAAATATAACACTACCTAACACAAGAACTGGCACTGTCTGTATGTAATATCAGGCTGTAAACATGTTTATTTCTGCTGTGAAGTTGGACATTTTAACGTAGGGGCATATGGAGACCGACTCACTCTGTAGCCAGCCTCAAGTGGCCGTTTAAGGAACTGCAGTTTTTGGCACTTCTGAGGCTGCTTGGACAAATCTGGCTGTCACCCAACACTGCAGTTCCTCTCAATTCTAGGGGGCATTTTATATTCTCATCAACCTTGTTTTTTCAGAAGGCAGCTGTAACAGTGTAAAAGCTCTGATGAACTGACAGTACATGACCTGCTCAGCAGCAAACAGCAGCCAACCACAGTTGGACATTGTAATATCAAGTCTTATGGAGATTGACTCATTCTGTAGCCAGCCTCAACTGGTCGTTTGAAGAACTGTAGTTTTTAGCACTTCTGCAATGGCTTCATTTCCCAGCCACAGAGGCTGCTGCTTGATCAAAATACATTGATGGAAACACAGCTACAGACATGATATCTATCTTCTCACTCTCAGACAAAGTACATACATAAAAGTGTTTATCTATATAAAAAAAATGCACATAATAGAGATTCACCACCCACTTACACTTTCCTACATACAAGGTCACACTACTTCCCGGACTGGCACATTGTGCACTCCAGAATAATTTAATATGAATGTAATATCTCGGGTTACTGGAATGGGCATAAAGGATAAGTGCTATTAAGTCCAAACCAACTCACAGCTTAAATATCCTGTTTGCTGTGGGGGAAGAAACATTAGAAATATCTTCAGAGAGTTTGAGCTGTGTTACAGAGAGGGGGAAGTCTTACCCTCCTGTCGGGGTCTGTGGAGCTGGCCGTGGAGCTGACAGAAGGAGACCGCAGGAAAAGATCTCTCCTCGACCTCATCTGCTCTCCATCATCATCATCACCATCATTCCTGCCTCCCCTCTCCTCCTGCTCCTTCTCTACTTCCTCCTCTCTCTCCTCTGTTCCAGTCACTACTTCTGTCTCTCCCTCCCCTCTCTTCTCATTCTCTCCTCCTCTCTCCTCTTCCTTGCTCTCTCCGTCACAGATGCCATCATGAATCCCTCCACCTGCTTCTTCCTGGTTGTTGACATCATACGGTGCGAAGGCTGCCCACTGGTCCTCCCCAGCGTCGCTGTCCGAGTACACGATAGCAAGCTCAGCTTGGAGGCAGTCGCTAAGGTGACCGTCGCTAAGGTCATCTCTGTTGCCGAGGTCATGACCCCAGGCCCCCTGCAACATGGCGGCTGCAGGCTGCTCTGGAGGATCTGAGGTGACAATCAGAGGCTCTGATGATGAAGGACACACTGCGCTGTCAGAGAGGAAGAGGAGCTCTGCTGGAACACCATCCTTCATCTCTCCCATCGTCTCTCCTATCCACCCATTCTCTTCTTTAGTGTCTCCTCTTCCACCCTCTTCTCCCTCTGTCTCTCCAATCCCTTCATCCTTACCTTCTATTTTTACTCCCCCTTCATCTTCTCCCTCAATTTCTTTTCTCCCGCAATCTTCGCTCTCTGTTTCTCCTTTACTTACATCATCTCCCTCTCCTTTTCCTCTTTCTTCATCTTCTATCTCTGTTTTTCCTCTTCTTTCATCCTTTCCTTCTGTTTCTCCTCCTCCCACATCTTCTCCGTCTACTTTTTCTCTTCCCTCGTCTTCTATCTCTATTTCTCCTCTTCCTTCATCATCTCCCGTTTCTCCTCTTCCTTCATTCTCTCTTTCTGTTTGTCCTCTTCCTTCATTCTCTCTTTCTGTTTGTCCTCTTCCTTCATTCTCTCTTTCTGTTTGTCCTCTTCCTTCATTCTCTCTTTCCGTTTCTCCTCTTCCTTCATTCTCTCTTTCCGTTTGTCCTCTTCCTTCATTCTCTCTTTCTGTTTCTCCTCTTCCTTCGTCTTCTATTTCTATTACTCCTCTCCCTTCATTCTCTCCTGTTTTTTCTCTTCCCCCATCTTCTCCCTCTACCTTTCCTCTTCCTTCATCGTCTATCTCTATTTCTTCTCCTCTTCCTTCATCCCCTCCTGCTGTCTCTCCTCTTCCCTCCTCTCCCTCCTCCACTCCTCCTCTCTCTGTCTTTTGTCCTCCTTCACTTTTACCTACTTCCTCCTCTCCCTCTCTCTGTTCTCCAATCTCAAAAACAAGATAGTCACACTCATCTCCATCTGGTTTTCCATTTTCTCCCTCTGCAGCCTCCTCTTCCTCCTGCTCGCCCCTGATTGGCTGCTGCATCCCATGGATCTCTGGGTAATGGGGTTCATCTACTCCCCGGCTGCACCAGCTAACCAAATTTTCTCTTTCCAGGTCAGTTAGAGGTGGCGATGAGCTGATCTCCATGGTAACTGGATCAGTTGGCTGTACTGGAGTTGGAGAGTCGTTGACAGGGCTATTGTTGCTGGAGGTATCGTTGTTTTGGTTACCGTCTGTTAGCTCAGGTGTTGTCCTCCTTAGTCCAGCTGTGGCTCTCTGTGGACACAGACACTTCATTATCACCTGAGTGCCAGTACAGTTTAACAGTTATTTAAACTGAGGAACACAACAAGACAACATTTTAAATCAAGATTATAAAATTGGATGAGATCAAAATAAAATGAATTTAGGTCAAATAATGAGATACTTTTCAGAATTTTGTTCAGTAAATCAAACTTTTTTAAATTCAGGTCACTAAATCAGAACCATAAAAGTTTGATTTAGTCAGAGTAATAATTCACTATCACATAATTGTGACTTAAAGGTCCAGTGTGTCCCCATTTAGGGGGCTCTGCAGAATATGGCAGAATTAAAGCCATCACCAGGAAGTGGCTGAAAACGGAGGCGCCTAAAATGGAGGATTGGGTCGAAGTAATGCAAAACATTTACATGATAGAAAATTTGACTGATTCTGAATTTCTGGAATAACTGGGTTGATTTTGTAACAACATTGAGAACAGACTTTATCTGGTAAAAGCAATGTATCTTATGGTCCTCCATGGTTCTTGCTACAAATTTTAAATGTTCATTGTTCACTAGATTGTGTTTTGCATTGGAGAGAACGGGCTTTACAAGAGGGGAACGAAAATGAGGATAGAAGTGAAAAATGTACTCATCTCTGATCTACTAAACTTTATGATTAATTGTGAATGCATTGTCTATGTTTTGCTCCCTGGTGTGAAGTATTTGTATGTTATATATATCTGGAAAACATATGTATGAGATGTAAAATGCTGATGGGACAATGCTGAATGGAATCAATAAAAAAAAGGTAATTACAAAAAATGAAAAAAAGAATATGGCAGAATTGTTATGTTTTTGTTACTTTAGAACGAACCCTTTATATTAATATAGAAAAACTAAACACTGTCTCAGTGTCTCATTGCAGCAGAGACTTTCCAGAATGCACAACATGCACCACAACAGCACCCTGACTCTGTTTGACCTGAATGGAACTGAACCTTATTTACATCATTGGTAACATCATCATTGGTTTACCTACTATTACATGTCAAAATGGCTGCTGTGAAAAAGGTTCAAATGTCTTCTCTAGAAAGTACAACTGGATTCAACTTCAGTATTTATATTTCTTTTCCTTGCATAAATGGGATTTGATGAATTATTTTCTAAACCGACTGTGAAAATTAGAAACTAATTAGAAACTAATGCTCTGTAGAGCCAGTGTTCAGTTTGCCCATTCTGGGCTACTGTAGAAACATGCCGGCTCAACATGGCAGACTCTGTGGAAGAGGACCCGTGGCGTTTGTATATAAAGGTTCATTCTAAGGTATCAAAAACACGACAATTCTTGTTATTAACCGGCTGCGACAGATGGCTGCCCACCATGATCCAGGTTCTGCTCGAGGTTTCTGCATCTTAAATGACGTTTTTCCTTGCCAGTGTTGGCATTGTTGAGTCTGTGTAAATAATATTATAAAGTAAGCACTACATGGAATGTGTCATTAGATAACTCCTGTTATGATTTGGTTTTATAAAAATAAAATAAAATTGAGTATTGTATTCTGGGAGTCCCTTAAACCTGACACACTGGACCTTTAAGTTACATCCTTATGCACATACAGTTCTACATAGTGTAGATTAAAGCAGTGTATATGCCCTGTACATATTTGATGGGCTAAACTCGAGCCTTCATATCGTTTCCATGGTGGCAATGCGTTGGCTGTGAGTGGGTTTGCAGATTATTATGGTCTGTTGTGCCAGGCATGTGCTGGTGACAGACGGGAGGTGTTGCTATGGCAACACTAAGTATAGAAGCAGAGGCTGGCAAGCTGCTAAAGTCATTTCTCTTTCTGTTAAATCACAGTAGGTGAAGAACGATCAAATTAATCACACATTAAACAGAAACAATTCTAAATGATCTTATATGCATTTCTTGAGTTTGAATGATGAGTTATAATGATGTGATGACATGGAACACCGGTCTCGCTGCTCGCTAACCCGAAGACGTTTACAAACACAAGGGCTAAAATGATTGCAGGACACGTGCCAGCCTTGGAAGACTAAATTATAATATTTATGAAAAGATTAGTAATGCCTCTGCATCGGTGACACACGTTCATATGTGTCAACAGAAAACACTGAGTGACTGCCAACGCATCTAGAACACGCTTACAGCTTTCCCCATGCGCAGTTTTCAATCGGACTGGTTTAGAAACCAAACTGTGTTACAGGATTGTTTCATGTTGCTCAGAGGGCGTTTGAAAATTTTGTCATCCTCTATATTTATTCTTCACTCGGCCAAAGTTAAATAATAGAAATAATAATTACTGTTGTGCTTATCCCTTGAAACCTCTCTCATTCTTTTAGATATTTACTTATTATTATATTTACTTATATTTAAATTTAATTTCCTTTAAACCCTAAATCCTTTCATTTAAACCCTCAATTAACTGTGATGGCAAGGCTCTAAAACTGCAACGATTAGTGGATTAATCAATTAGTTGTCAACAAATAAATCAACTTCCAACTAATCTGATAATAATTTTTTGCTTTTCGTAGAAAATTCTCTGATTTCAACTGTTTTCTGTTGTCTTTAGTTCTCTGTGACAATAAACTGAATATCTTTGGTTTGTGTATACTGATCAACATTGTTCACTATGTCCTAATAAAAACGTTGACTGAATGATCGACAGATTCATCAATAATTCAAATGATTGCTAGTTGCAGCCTCACAAAGCTCAATAGGCATTATCTCGTAACAGCTTTCATTTCAAGTACATGGCATAACCGACGAGTACCAGATCTCTTTATCCCTCAAGTATCAGCGTGAACCCTCTCTGCAGCTGACTGGATGAAAGCACCACTCACTGGGCTGTCATAATAAGACATAAGTACAAATATATAGAGTATCAAAGATTCAATATTCACACGTCCATTAGAGGAAGTATAAGGGAGATTTAATAACTTTGAAAGACAGATGAATGAGTGCAAAGGTACTTCTGCAGTCATCCAATCAATTTATTCTCAATAGACAAATTTACAATTCTTCAGAGGACATATGGGGAAGGATTGCAGAGTTATTAGTTAGGCAGCAGCTCTCAGCTCTAATCCACGCTTCTGATCGCTGCCTGTCTGCATTTGAACCGGAGACCTCTTGGATTATTGGCAGACCTCTGTCACCTCTGTCAGCTTCACTCTGAACTTCACATTTAAAAATACATGAAAGCCAGTTTCTAGGGGAAACACAATTCCCTCTCAAGTGAATTCACTTCTACTCTCAGACCTGTGTTTGGCCCCCATCAACAGCTGGAGGCAACATCATTTAATCAGTGTGTGTGTGTGTGCGTGTGCGTGTGTGTGTGTGTGCATGCGTGTTCAAGGATTACAGAGCAGCTTTAGGCATCATGTGTTTGATCAAGATGAGGAATAAGTGAAGGTATGCTGCCTCATCAGTTCGCATTCAACAATTCACTGTTCTGTTCTATCCAATCACATCTTTTCTGTTCATTATACAGTGTAATTACACCGTAATGATAGATAATATTCTGTTCTGACTGTGTGTCAGGTGACTGCTCAGCCTAATGTTACATAACACAGCATCCTAAAACCGGGCAAAGCACCAGAACCGTGACAGATAAGCGGACATTACAGAAGCCAAGAAAATCGGGCTTTGGTCATAGCTCGAGCTAAAGCCAAAGAGCTCGCGCGGACACCTCGCGCTCAAGCTATGTGGTGGCCGCCAAAAAAAAAAAAAAAATCTCCACCGCACGAGGAGGAGGGCCACAAATCCCGGGGGAAAAAAAGAAGTGCCCTTGATTTATTCTAAAGACGTTGCTGACGTTGATTCGTTCATTTACCTACCAACAGCTTCCAGCACAGCAGCCAAAACGAGATCATCTCCAGGCGGCCGCGGCGCGCGCATTCCTCTCCACCTCTCCCCAACGGCAGCGCGAGCAGCCAGGCGGCCACCCGCTGGCGCGAGGAGGGACGCATACAAGCTTGACGGCTGCGGCGCGCGTCTGTATGTGTGTGTGTGTGTGTGTGTGTGTGTGTGTGGTGTGTGTGTGTGTGTATGTGTGTGTGGTGGAGAGAGACAGAGGGGAGAGAGAGAGAGAGAGAGAGAGAGAGAGAGAGGAAGGATATATCGACCTGTGCTATTATGTTGCCGGTGAATTAGAGCAGAAGAGATAAATCTGGATTGGCAGACTGTTGTACATCTCTCTCTCTCTCTCTCTCTCTCTCTCTCTGTGTCATCCCTCTACCTGCACGCGCGTGCTGCATCCGGCCGTTCCCGCCCTCCAGGCTCCAGCACTGTAAAACATCGCCATCTTAACAAGTGGGCTAGGCCTATAGGGATGCAACGTTCACCTTATTCACGGTTTGATTGGTGGAGTTTTTGGTGATGTCATGCTTTTGTAACACTCATAATACAACAAAATAAAGTAAACAGTGTTCCAGAATATTCCTTCAGTGCAAAGTATTATAACAAGCACATTAAGTTCATGTTATATCCGAGACTTGGCCCTACTACGTATATAACTTACTACTATACTACTACTACTATAACTTTTCCACCATCAAACAACAGATTTTAACAGGTAACGCTTTATGGCAATAAGTCACATACCACCAACTATTTGACTGATTTTGGTGAAACTGGATCATATTTTATGGAGAAAATGTTTTCTGGTTTCTCTGATGTCCTCCAGCTGCTCTGCCTCAACTCTCTGTGATTTACAGAGTTTCCTGATGGACAGTGAAGTAAACTGCTGCCAACTGTAGCTGCTGTTAGCTAATGCTAGCTCAGTTTGTTAGTTTGTGAGCTCAGAGCACCGGGGGAGTGTTAGTGTTTAGTGTAGAGTAGTGTTAGAGAAGGTTTTTCAGGCCCGGGACATGGGGGAATGCTGACAGGAAGTGGAGCCGTTGTTGTGCCAGAACCGGAGCTGGGCAAGCAGGCAATATAACCAGGCTCAGCAGATAAGAAGCTAAGAAAAGAGGAGAGAGTCTCATAAGTAAGATGCCGCAGGACAAGAGTAAATGTGGGATTGACTTTTAGTGGTTGGTGAGAGCTTGGTGAAATAAAAGGCTGAAAGACAGACGCCGAGCTGGGCTGACTGCTGTTGGACTAGTAAGTAATATTAGCTGGCTGCTATGTCTTGTGCTGTTGACCTTGCTTGATGTTAATGTACTCATAACAAATACACGTTCACAGCTGTCCATATTTTCCACAGAGATATTACACTGAAACTCTGGGCAATAAATCACAGAAATACCAATTTCTACGAGATGTTGCTTTAGAATTAGGACAAAATTCTTCTGACCATTTAGCACACTTCACCTGACCTCAACTTCCAATACAATGTGACAAATATATTATGTCATCTGCTGAATCCAATACCATACAGGCCAATATCTGTCCCAGTATCATCTGGCATGCTTTCAGTAAATATTGATGCATCCGTTTTTTTGTGCTTTTTCACTCATAGCCCAGGGTGTGCAGTTTTCCAGACAGAAAGTCGATACGGCAGCACAACACAAAGCACGCAAGCTCACCGCTTAGTGTCGCAAAAACATACGAATGCCGCCTCTCAACAACCAGTGCACTGAAAAAATAAAGCATGCAGCAAACTTCACTTCACCATAACATATGTGAACTCTCTGGTTGACAAACACTTGTTTCTGACTGGTGTAATAATCACATAGAATGAAAATGATGAAAGAGAAATTATACCACAGCCTCTAAAATGCTGTCGCAAACCGTCATTTGCTTGTACTCACTTCATTAACTGCATTTGTTTTCCATTTTTTCACAATGGAATTCATTTTATAACATCATTATAACTGTAGACCAGATGTTTTCAAACTGTAAGGCGCTCCTCCACAGGGTGACACAAAGGGGGAAACGTGAGACAAAAATGCTGTGTGAGGTGAAAGGAATAGGAAAGTAGTTACTGTAGTTTTCACCAACATGATCGTCAGCAGTTGGAGCCGTAGCAGTTTATCATTCGTAAAGCAGCTTTATAGGAATATATTAAACATTCTTGCCATCGTTGCAGCTGCAGGAGAAGCAACAGAGCAGCGCCCTTGCTGCTGGTTAATTCATGACCTTTACAGCAACATTGCATAGAAATTGGTATTTTTGTGATTTAGCGCCCTCAGTTTCAGAGTGTAATACCTGTGTGGCTCCACACTTCCTGTCAGCATTCCCCCGTGTCCTGGGCCTGAAAAACCTTCTCTAACACTTCTCTACACTAAACACTAACACTCCCCCGGTGCTCTGAGCTCACAGTCTGGGCAGCCCGATTGAACAAACTGAGCTAACAGCAGCTAACAGCAGCTACAGTTGGCAGCAGTTTACTTCACTGTCCATCAGGAAACTCTGTAAATCACAGAGACTTGATGTGGAGCAGCCAAATCAGTCAAATAGTGGTGTGTGACTTAGTGCTGTAAAGCGTTACGTGCTACTCGTGAGTGATCGTACCCGGAACACAAAGTTACATAGTGCAGCAACAGACATACAGGGCTCAAAATGATTCAGAATCTTTTATTTTATTTTTATTTTTCATCAGTGTGAGTGACAGAATAAGTTAGGTGAGCTGAGGTAAGGTTACAGTGTCTGGACACCAGATAACATCTGGCTGAACAGACCAAACAATGCACTAGGTGCCAGCCACCCTCAATAAGGACAACAGATTAGAGAGAGGGATACAGACAGACAGACAGACAGACAGACAGACACTATGGGAAGCAATACCCAGATTTGACCTTCAGTTACGAAATCATTATTGAACTGCCACCAAACTAGACTGTTGATGTAATGACTTGGACTCTAATCTGACAATCTGTTCTTAACCCTTCATAGTAAATACAGACCTTGGAGTGCACTGTGCAGTCTGGACTATTTTTAAATGTCCTGCAGATTGAAATTTATATCAATTTAATGCTAGAGATTACAGTACATGGAGTCATTATGTGGGCGAATTCTAACTGGTGTGTTGTAAAAGTAAGTCTAAAAACACAAGGCTGTGCCAGGATCACAGATCTTCATGTCTGTCTCAGTGAAGAAATAATGAATATTTCTTCCATTCTGGTTGAAATGGATTAGTTGCTGGTGGCTGGTATTGAGAGGCAGGACTCTACTGAATCTTTAATTAAATAAATCTGCTACTGCACGGCTCTTCCTGGATTAAAACCATGTCACCTCAATCAGTGATTTCTCAGCAGGTGTTTTTTTTTAGCTGTCAAAAGGCAAAAGACCTGTTGTGACTGATTGCTGGTTGGGGTGTGGTCAGAATTCACAGCAGACATTTTGACTTGTCAAAGCAGGAAAAGTGCAGGTGGAATAAATAACATTAAAGATGGCTGCTTTACATTTAGGCAAGCTGGTTTTAGGGCTCTGGCATTGTGCATACTTTGACAAGTCTATTGTATATTGTATTTTCCACTTTCTGATCTGACACCCTTCCTCTCAGTGCCTTCCCAATCTTGCAACCCACTTTAACCTCTGGGTGTAATGAAACATGTTTTGGGGCTTCCACTGTAGCCAGCAGACTTCCTCTGCAGTCCAATTAACAACTTGATACACGACAATGAAGAGAAAGACACATTTCTGCTTAAATCTATAAACAGAGTCAACAAAGAGACAACAAAGTTAAAAAAAAACGTCAACAAATTATTGTCACAGTCTGAATTTTTTTTAACTCTCCCGTTCAAATGATATTGAAGCTTAAAGTTACGCATAATTAAGAGTGTGACCACTTTGATTGACAGGTGGTTTAGGGGTACAGATGGCTTGTTTGAGCACCCAGGTATCATTTGGCCCAACATGTCGACAGCCAGTGGAAAGCTATCACTCAAGCGCTGTCCATTCTTTATACTGTCATTGGTTCCATCTCTTTTGGTCTCCAAAGATTAAAAATTATCATGACTGTTGGGTTTTGTTAATGACACACTCTTTCCATTGTAATTGAATGCTAGTTAGCCCATATTCACAATACCATGGAACCTGAAGTGGCACACCACTGGTATACCAATGGTTTTGGTATACCAAGTAACACTTTCCAACATGTCTGCCTCTGGGAAAAGGCAGATTTAATGATAAATGCTTGCATACATAGATGAGTGACCAGCTTCTTTGTTGCTTGAAAAGAGGGTGCACAACCTTAGCTTGTGCTACATCATTAGCAAACCTGACACCATGAATAAAAAAGTCTGAATTTAATGCAAGTTGAGCTGCAACAATAAGTTGATTACCACCAGAAAAATAAACTGTTCTCATAATCAATTTAATGTTTAAGTCAGCTATTAAGCAAAATTTCCATGTCTTTGTACGATTCTAAATTAAATAAATTTTGCTGTTAGACTATTGGTTGGACAAAATAAGTAATATGAAAGAAAGTTCTCGCAACCTGTGGCGATATTTTGTAGCATTTTCTCTTAAGTCTTATCTTGGCCTCGTCAGCCATTTACACAGGTGTTTAAATGATATTAAGCATCTTTAAGTGATTGTTCAAGTCTGAGATAAATACAGACAGGTAACAAATTAAAGGAAAATTTGAATAACTAAGTTGAGAGACACAATGATATGCTGTGAATCACTTCTTGGAGCATGGTGTTAGACAGCGCTCTCCAACGTCATCATCAAAACTTCAAATGATTGAATATCTTTGGGAAGAATATTGTTGATCCACACACTTTGATAATCTATGTTTTTTTTTACTTTATTTGTCACACATTGACATGTCGTTACAGAGGTCCTGTAACTGACTGGATCAGATCAAACATATATATGTGTGATCCTGCTTGTATGTTTTTATATCAAAATGTATGTCAAAATGCTGTGAGTTTTCCAACAGTGTAAATCATTACATGCTTTTTTACGAGTAAGACAAGGTCACAGATGACACTGTGCTGACAGCTCACACACACACACACACACACACACACACACACACACACACACACACACACACACACACACACACTCCCTTCCTCTTCATTTCACTCCGTGTTAACATCAACAGTGTTTCCTGTAGTCCACACTCACAGATCAATCAAGCCGGGGGATAAAATAATGTATGAACTGAGACTTCAGGTTCAGAGATGAAAGACAATCAGTTAAACAGGCTTTCCTTTTCACGGGTTTGATTATGAGGATACGAATAAGGAGTTCTACAAATTCCATCAGGACACCATGATTGCTCTTCATCCAGGCACTGTTTGTTAGTTCTTGTGAAGATTGTAGACATACACAACATGTCATACATAAATGTGACTGGGCAAGATTGATCAATAAACTTGAGAAATATGAATGAACATGTTCAAATTCAACATGTTAAGGCTCGCTAAACCCAACAAATGAAATAATTAAAAATCCTCCATTCTCCTCTCGCTCTCTCTGTGTATTGCAGAAGACGCTTAATTAAAGGTATATTTTGCAGCCACTGTTGCCCCACCATACAGACCCACTGATGTGACTGGATGAATTACTTCTCCTGAGTCATTGAGTTCATTCAGTGTCTTCTGAGGTGCTAAAGGACGACTGTCCAACATTCAACTTGTCACGTGTATTCAGGGTATTGTTGAACAAGGACTCTCAAGGAGGAAGCTTGAGCTGGATTCTGAAGGACTGACTTTGACAGCTGATGTTAAATTAGGTTGTTTCATGACTGGTAGCGTTGAAAGCGTCAATTTGATTTGCTGGATTCAACATGAATTTGTTAGCTGTAAAATGTAAAGATGTATTGTGTTGACTATCTGCAGGTGCATGTTAATATTCTGCAGAAACTTTGAGAATTTCCAAAGTTTTATCTTTAATTTGGCTTAATTTGGTTCCATAATGAATAGATCACAAACACTTGGAGAATATTATCTGATTTTTCACAGACACATATTTTTGCCCCTACAGGTTGCATCCATACAGGTATGAGCTTCACAACAGAACACCTTATATAGATCTCCTCCTAAATGGATAAACCTCACATCAAGCCACAAGAATATAACAAATCTGCTGAATATTTTTCAGCAGTTGTTAATTTATCCACGTCTTTCACAGCGCTCAGAAAAACTTAAAGAGAAAAGCGGAGAAAACATAAGGAGCATGGTGTCTTACCTGCTGTCAGCTGTTAAAGTGGTGTGATGTCACTGGTATGAAAGCAAATGATTGTTGTTTCTATTCCTACACCATTGAGCTTCTCTTCTCCCTCATATTATTCCTGTCTTTCCCCTTTATACACCCCCCCCCCCCTCTCTCTCTCTCTCTCTCTCTCTCTCTCATATGCACACATCTCAGTGCCAGCAGGGTGCATATTGAGTGTGTGTGGGCAGCAGCCAATCAGAAAGCAGCAACTTCAGCAACGTACACGTTCAGCTTCACACTCCGACACTGACATACTTATTATAGGACGGATGCAGGCATTCACAACACACTCTATCTCTCTCTCTGACACACACACACAAAAACAAGTGACGCACATCTGTCATCTGCGACCGTCTTATCCAACCTTTCAGAGGATTAATGTGTTTTTATTTTTTTTGTCGTCGACCTCCATCATCATCTCCTGCATGCTCTCAATCTGCATCCGTCATTGCATTGTTGTGATTTTGTGTGTGATGTCTTCACAGTGTAACGCTCCTCATGAGAGGTATAGAAAACTGACTTGTGCAATATCCTGTGGGGATAAGAATGTTATGTAATATTCTGATGTGATGTCACACCAATGTAGTATTTTTTACTCGGAACAGATAACAAGACACAACCAACATATGCAAGCCTTTACCTCACATAAAACATAATATACAAAAAATATGTGAAAAACAAAACAAAGACATCATCAGGCATTCTGAGTTGCATGTTAATTAGTCTAAAAAGACTGTTTAAAATGTTTTGAACTGTTTTAACTGTGGACCCTACGGCTGTTTATTCTAACAAATTGTTAGTTACATACCGTAACTCCAGGTGCAGCTGTTTAAGACTATGGCTAGTATATCACCAAGGGGCAGTCTCTGTGGCTCTGAAATATGGCTAAGGCAGAAGTGCCAAAACCTGCAACTCCTGAAATGTCCACTTGAGGCTGGCTACAGAAAATGTCTCCATAAGTCCCCATGTTAAAATGTCCAACTTCACAGCAGAAATAAACATGTTTACAGCCTGGTACAAAAAACAGTTTTGGTCTCTGTAGCTAATTTCCCCGTTCATGACAACTGTACTGAGGGTGAATTTTTATACAACTCACCTGTTCAAATGACATTAAGGCTTAAAGTTATGCAGAATTAAGAGCGTGGCAGCTTGATTGACATGTGGGTGCCATTACAGGCAACTCGTTCGACCAACAAGGCTTCATTCACCTCAGCTCCAGCTGCTGATTTTCAGATTACCCCGAAAATCCACCAGGCCCGTCTGCGGCGCGTCGGCGTTGTGTCAATGTAGTCAATGTATGAAACCCCACCGGCTCCGCCGAGGTCCGTTTCAGACGCGTCCCAGATGCGTCTCGACGCTCGGCTAGGCGTGATTTACGCGTCATTTCTATTTTTGATGGACGACACGAGCAGCACGCGTCAATTTACACAGACCACCTCGAGCGGGCGGAAACCAGACACAGAAAAAGCAAAGAGAATCCGGTGGATTTTCAAAATAAAATACCCCGTGCAAACTGCCGGTTGTAAAAACAGACAAAAGCGAAACTAATTAACTATGTAGCATATTTACACATGTAGAAGCACATTTGAAAGAACATACACCTAGAAAATGGCCAAATCTGAGCAAGTAAACAAAGTCTGGCGGGCTAAACGCTCGCTTCTGAAACGCTCCAGGTGGGGTTTGAAGTTGCGTGCAGGCAGGACTGCCAAAATGGCATCACATCCATGTATGGCTCTTCAGAAACCTGTGGGTGACACGGTTACGACATCCATATTTATACTGTAGCATTAATAAGTAACATTAGCTAGTTAAAACTACAACCACAGATATATTTCATATGCTTTGCATTTTGACTTTGGACTTGGTGTTTTAGTGGAACCACTCATTTGTAGACATTAGAGTCCATTGCCAACGTTAGTGTTTGACACTGCAGAGAAGCAGAGTGAGAAGGCACCCTGGATGGCGCATCAATGTCACATCCTTGGATTTTCCTGAAAATCTGTCCCAAGTCCGTGAAATCAGTCCACAGGCTGATATAGGCATTCGAGAAAGTCGTGGAAGGGCTTATTTTTTAAAATATCGTTATAACATGTTCACCGATTAGCAATAAAAAGTGAGTGAAACATGAAATTAAAATGTAAAATGACTCACACTCTGCACCTTTGCCAACCAACAGGCTTGAAAGTGAAAATGTGGACCACTACAGTCCATTGCCAATGGTACAACTGTACATAAATAACAAAAATGCCTACAAGTGGTGACCTTTAGTGAGTGGGCTAATCTCTGTGGTTGTCATGGAAACATTAGAAGGACATGGTGGTCATTCAGGCTTGTGCATCACTCTGAACTTGTCTGACACAATTTCAAAGGGAGAAAGGCGACAGACAGAGTTATTATGTGTTTAGAACAATTATGTGTTCTCTCTTTGTGCCCTTAACGGTCAGGTGTGTTTGCGCTGGTGTTGGCAACACGTGCACTGGAACCTGAACATGTGGAGGAACGTTATGTTCCAGATTCCGCCTACGACACTATGATCAAAGGGGTCAAATGGTGGAGAAGACGCAGAAAATTAATTGTAACACCTTAGAGGCAGTGTGATGGTGTGGGGCAGCATCTCCCTCACTGGAAAAACACCATTGGAGGCAATCTCAATGCAGAGAGATATCAAGATTAAACTCTGTAACAAGTGGCAATCCCATATCTCCAAGAGCAGGGGTTTATCAGAGACTACCTCCAGAATTTGGGAGTGGAGAAGATGGAATGGCCTGCCAGCAGTCCTGACCTCAACCCCCAAGCTTGGGCGTGCTGTTGGAGTGACCAACACAACCATGTTGGCTGACTTGCAACAAATGCTGAAGAATGGGATGCCATCCCACAGCAGTGCGTGACCAAGCTGGTGACCAGCATGAGGAGGAGGTCCCAGGCTATTGTGGCTATGTATGGTTCTTCCACATGCTACTGAGGCTCCTGTTTGTTAGACAAATAAATTGTTTAATTGCCAATATGTCGTGTTTCTTCTTGTTTGGTCACCCAAGCGACCAAACAACACCAACCAAGAGTCAACAGCAAAGACAAGCTGTTTGTCAGAAGATTTGACAGATTTTTTATGGGGGCAACCCTCATACTCAACTCTGCTGCTCATCCCACAAATGCATGTTCCTTACAAATGTGGCACTATTTAAAAGGGAAATAAACAGGCTTTCTAATTTTATAAGGTTTATTGCCAAAGAAATGATCTACCAAACATAAATTTCCTTACTTTCTGTGCGTAGTTTGCATGAGTCTCTAAATAATACATGTGCCAATGATTAATGGCTTTTGTTCCCATTTATTCTGCATTCAAAATGAAATGCATAGTGCTATATGAAGTGTAACAGTTGTAACCATATTAATCAGACATACATAAATAGCAGCATATATATGAGTGACCCATTGTATCCAGGTTCACGTGTCGCAAAATATGTACAAAACAAACAAACAAAAATAACAGTTACCTTAGTTGATCTCAATAAAACTCAACTTATAGCTATAGCTATGTTCACCTGTTCTCTCTGTTCTCCACGACAGACAAAAAGCAACTGCTTAAATAGACTGTCCGCTTGGCATTACCTCTCTGCAAGGCCGGATTAACCATATGGGCAACTGGGCAATTGCCCAGGGGCCCACGACCTCTAAAGGGCCCAGGGCAGTGAGGGCACAAGCTAAATATCTGGTTATCTCTCGCTTATATGTTAAACTGTCCGCCGGAGCCGTTGCGTTGCACCTACACAGTCTATGCGCTGCACATAATCTCTGCCCCTGGCTGCCTGTGACTGTGACCGTGAGCTGAGACCCTCTCCTCATTGGTCAGCCCGTATGAGGCGGGTCAAAGGTGACGCCAATCAACGTGCACTGAGCAGGTTGTGTGAGCGCCACAACTCAAAAAATGTAAACATGGAGAAGCTAAGTGGGAGCGCTAAACGGAAATTAAAAAAGGAGGACATCAGAAACGCAGAAAATTTAAAGTATATACCGAAAATAGGTCATTTCTTCACGCTAGTAAACGTTACCAACTGTTCTGCTAAGGCAGCTTCCGTCAACGAGGACAGCTCAGCTAGCCAGGACATTTCTTCACTGCCGGCGCTAGCTGATGTTCACAACCTGGAGAGTGAAGAGCCCCCGGCAGCATCTTCAACCGCCGGCCCGGATTCTGCTGCGAGTGCGACCGTTGAGGGAAGCGGTGATGGGTCTCGAGACTCACCGTCATCTGAGCTGCTCGTCGAGTCTGCGAGCAGCCCCTGTACCTCAACGCCTCTACTCCCTGGGGATCCTGCACTGTGGGGGCCGGTTACGGAGCAGCTCCGGGAAGAGGCGATCTGCCGAGGGCCTGCAGCTTTCCAGAACCGGGCTGCCAAGTAAACTACATCGGTGAAGGATGTTTAACCCTTGCCTGCCTTGTTGAATTGTTATGTGACAGGTTGTTATCTGTTTTAAAACAAGTTAAAATTTTTCCTTGTGGTGGCTCCATGAAAATGCTGTAAATTGTTTATTGTTGTTGAGAGAAAACAGGCAGATTTCAAAATGTTTATATCGCACTATAACGTGATTGTCCTGTTGAATTCTGAGGTGACAGGGTGATTTCTGTTTAAAATGAGCTGAGGACCAAAATGCTACTTGATTCTAGGAGATTATGGATTTTTGTTTGTGTCTTGTCTATGGACTTCCTGATGGCTCTATCAATTCAATACATTTGTGTTGGGAATAGGTGTTGTTAAATAAATATTGGATGCTTTGAAAGTGGTTGCTTTTTTTTTTTGTAAAAATGGAGGACACTTCCTTCCCTCTCTATGTAGTGGGTCAATTTTGCCAGATTATACTGATGCTGATGTGTTTCGTTTTCATAACATCATACAGTATGTGAGTGAGTGGCCTTGACAAGAGGACATAGTGGTGCATTTGTAGTTCTATGAGCATTTGCACATCTATACATCAAAATGCACTTGATGACAGTTAGTTATTGAAGTATTGAGTATATTTATTGTATATTACTGTAATTTATTCTGTATTTTGCCAGATTATGGTGATGCTGGGGTCGTGATGATGGGGCCCTTGAATATTGTTGCCCAGGGTACAGCGAAGTGTTAATCTGGCCCTGCCTCTCTGGCTGTACCATTGGTGGGGGTGACTCCACTGGCTTCCTAATTTTACAGAGTTTACAAAGTTATATTCAGACTGTTTACAGTAAAAACACTCTTACCTGTTTTATTATTAATCAACTTTTCAACCATACATAACTGTAATAACAAATAAACCTAAATAATAATAACTAGGGCCAAATTCACCTTACCCCCACTCACTGGGACTAGTCCAATGACCTCCCCCAATCACACCAGCCAAAGTATAAATACAGGAAATGTTGCAGCGCTTCCTCCTTTTGTCTCTGACCACATGGTGAGTATGGTAAGTAACCAAATCAAATGCTAATTTAACTTATTCTGACAAGAAATTAATCAATGAACTATAACTAAATTTAACTACTTGTAAGAGTTTTTATTTTAACCAAAGACGTTGAACTACGAAATATAACCAAACATAATACAAAACACAAACAAACCCGGGATAGTCTATTATGTAAAATGATGATTACTGATGGAAAAATGGCTGAAAACAAACAAGCATGGTAAACTAAAGATGGTATTGATACATGGGACAAATGGTCTCACCCTCTTTGTCACAATTCAATAATATAAATATTTACTATATAATATTATATTATAATATTCATAGAAATAAAGGTCACATACTATTATGATATATACTATTTCTTTCTGTATTTTAATGATGGCTCATCTGTGTTTACACACACACACCCAGTGCATAGTTTAATTTAAACAATCTAAAAGCATTACAAACATCTACAGTGGACTATTTTGCTGATTCAAGAGTTTTTTTTCATGAATTAATCAGTAAAGGGCATAGAGGTGTTACTATTAAACATTAATAATGCCACTGAATACAGAATTAGAATTTCAACATTTAATTAAAAATGTATAGCAACAAAGCCAAAGAAGTAGTACAAAGAAACATAACATACAATACACAGTAGATTTGGTTTTAAATAAAAATGATTGTGTGTTTGGCTGAATAATACATTAAAGTACATCATGATTCCTGTTATTGGACTTTGCTGAACTTTGAATAATACTTGTATTCTAAGCTTTGCATTAAAACAATCAAATTGCTGTCAGTGATGGTCTTTAAAGTTATTTCTGTGTCTTTGTCATTAATTGTCAAATTTCAGCAATCGAGGACAGCAAAGCCAGCGTGGAAACCAATGTTTCCCAGAGCCAAGACAGCCAGGATGAGACTTTATGAAGGACTCCAGAAGCACAAAACAGTCAGTGAGTCCACATTTAGTCAGGTACACTCCAAATGTCTGCAGGTGTTCTACAATGTCCAATTTTATTCAAGATGCTTTGGGAGCTGACTTGTGTGACTGCGGGACAGAAGTATCCCAGCATGCATGTTGTGCATGCAAGTGCTTTTCTGGATACTGGACACTTTACTTCAAAAACATCAAAGCAGCAAACATCAAACGTTCAAAACATACACACACAAAAACCCCACTACAAAAACACAACACAACAAACATTAGACTGAGCTAAACATTCAAATCAATTTTAAAAAAAGGTGTTTGTGTCAGAGTGAAAAAGTGAGGAAGAACAGGCCTGGTTATGGACGGCTTTGTGCGTGAGGTGGCCTTTTTCAAGCTTTTTTTTATTTTTGACAGACAGCTGAAGAGTGACAGGAATGTGGGGAGAGAGAGATGGGGAATGACATGCAGCAAAGGGCCGCAAGTCATATTCGAACCCTGGGCCGCTGCTGAGCCTTCCTTCGTACATGGGGCGGATGCTCTACCAACTGAGCTAATCGACACCCCCGTGAGGAGGATTTTGGTGTCAAAAGCTGGTGTCAAAAGCTGTAGTGAGGTCCAGGAAGATGAGGATGCTGAAATGACCCGAGTCTACGGAGAGGACGATGTTATTGGTGACTTTGAAGAGGGCTGTTTCAGTGTGTTATGACTGGAAACCAGATTGAAATGGTTCAAACAGGTCATTTGAGCAGAGGTGGGTTTTGAGTTGTGTGGCGACAGCACGTTCCAGTATTAGACAGAAAGTTGAGATCTGACAGAGGCCGAAAGTTTAACATGTAGTCAGGGCTGAGTCCAGGTTTTTTAAGGATGGGGGTGACAGCAGCCAGTTTGAGTGAATGGGGGACTGAGCCAGAGCTGAGGGAGGATTTGATGACTTCTGAAATTAGTGTCTGGATGGGGTCCAGGACACGTAGGGAAGTTTTCATCCCTGTTATAATCCTGGACAGCTCTGTCTGTGATGCCCCCCCTGTATTCCTGCTCATTTCCTTCTGATACATGTCCAATGACAGCTGTATCAACAGAGAACTTCTGGAGGTGAGATCTGACACGGTTATGTCTGACGTCTGATGTGTACAGGGTGAACAGAAAAGGAGAGATTGTCCTTAATGTGTATTAGTGATTGCCTGAATATTTGATAATCTGTCACTGTCTCTTAAAAACAGCTTTCCAGAGTCAATCTGACAACACCAGCAGTATGTTTTAGTGTGAGCGGCCGTCTGTAAGTCTGTTTGGGGGCTGTGTCACATCTAACCCTCCCTGTGATAAATAAAATATAGAATACAATACAGGTGCTGTTATTAACCTTTGCCATCATAAATTTGTCTGACACTTCAGTGTTGGAGCACAGGAATCGTTCTTCGTCTAACAGGTAGCATTACTTATGTGTAAATCTATGCTTTATGCTCACCTGACAACAGAAGATATATAAATGAGACCAACAAAATCATGTGTTTAACCGCCCAGTGAGCACCAACCAGGATATCAATGTTGTTTTTTTTTTTGTTGTTTTTTTTAAAGAAAACTGGGTGATATTCCATGTGAACAAAGACCTCTTTTCAACCAGCTAAAATGCAGTTAGACCATCAACTAAACACAAATGTATTTCATCAGTTTTAATTTGTTCAGTTGTAGCTTGACAGAGAAATCATAGTGATTAGTGTGAGGGTGTTTCCCAAAGTCATATTATTCTATAGGCACAATATGGGTCTACACAAAGACGTAATGTTAACGCCTTTAATGTGCCATTTAAAGTTGAAGTAATATGAAACAATGTAGGCTGTGTGCTGCCAACAAGAGGCTTCGTAATGGGAGACGTTTAGCAAACTAATGTAAAGTAAGACATTGTGCTTTCTGTTGTAATGAGCATGAGCAAGTTTTGTTAGTAGTCTAGTAGTAGCAGAGTAGGATTGACCACGGTCATGTCTGAGCAGGCTTTGGTTGCGTCGTATTAGCTGAAATGCAATCTGGAAACCCATAAACTGCGTTCTGAGATTTGAGATTTCAAGACCAGGATTTGCAGTTTCTTGGGTGGCAGACTTTTTTAAAATGTCTTTTCAATGGAGAAATGCTCACTGGATATTACTCAGCTCTTAGAATCAACTTCTAGTCAAATGTTGTCATTCGTTGTCATTTCAAATGTTCATACTGGCCCTTCCTAAAATGAATCTAATGCAAGAGATGAGGGACAAAATCCACAGTCTGAATGCGAAGCAGGTGACTCCAGATGACCTCAGAACCTGAGTGAACTTTGCAGTTGATTCTGAATAAGAATGTTGTTCACCTGTGTGAGTCAGGTGATGGTCTGATCATAGCTATTATTGGTTGAATAAGAGATAATGCCAGAACACAGCAGCCTAGGTAAGGATGGACACCTGTGTGCTGCACAGAGACACAGACAAACACACACACACACGCACACACACACACACACACACACACACACACACACACACACACATACACTAGAGCTGTGCAGTAACTAAAAACTGATCCAACATCCCTCTCTGCTGGTGACACATGAATATGACAGAAACAAATTGTGCTTTTTTTTTTTTTTTTTTTTTTTTTTTTTTTTTTTTTTTTACAGTCTGCACAGTCATGTTTTAAACAAACATGCACAATAAAAAATGTACATCTATATCCATCCATTATCTGTAACTGCTTATCCTCATCAGGGTCACCAGCTGACTGTGGGTGAGACACCCTGGACAAGTCGCCAGTTTATCACAGGCATATAGAGACAAACACACTCACACTCACATTTACACCTATTGGCAATTTTGAGCCACCAATTATTATTATTAATAATAATAATAATAATAATAATAATAATAATAATAATAATAATAATAATAATAATAATACCTTTATTTATAGAGCACCTTTAAAAACAGCGTTTACAAAGTGCTTTGACAGACAAGCATGAACAAAATACTCAGGCAAAGAAGAACCAACAAGAAATGCATAAATTACATAAACAACCACATAACACACACACAAAAATAAAATAAAATGAAAGTAAAAAAGACAAACATCACATAAAAGCAAGTCTATAAAAATGTGTTTTAAGAAGTGATTTAAAAGAATTCACTGATTCTGCGAGCCTTATGTCCTCAGGCAGGGCGTTCCAAAGTCGAGGGGCCCTGATGGCAAACGCCCGGTCACTTTAAGTTTTGAGCCTTGACTTAGGAACAGCCAGAAGGGAACCACGTGAGGACCTGAGGCTGCGGGCTGGCTCGTAAGGTGTCAATATCTCTGATATGCAACTTGGAGCCAGACCCTGACATGCCTTAAAAGTGATCAGTAAAATCTTAAAATCAATTCTAAAACGAACAGGGAGCCAGTGAAGAGAAGCTTAAATCGGTGTAATGTGCTTAACCTGTTAAGGTTCATGTCTTTGGACTGTGTGAGGAAGCCGGAATACGTGGAGAGAACATGCAAACTCCACACAGAAACCTCCAGGACATGTATATATACATTAAATAAATACTGACATAAATATACTGTATTATTATGTTGTGTCTGTTTCTGAGAGGACTCTATTGTACAAGACAACACTACTCCGGCTGTCATTACATTATTGCAATACATCATGTGAAACTGTACAAAGTGTTAATCTGAAGATGACTCAAGGTGCTATTATTATCACTAAAGCAGAATTGTGTAACAGATTTTAAATCATGCTGATGCTACACTGACTTGTAATCAGGTGAATGGTGTCTCTGTCATTGTTATGTCTGTTCTCACACTATGTAACTTTGTGCTCCGGGTCACCACCAACCACCACTAACTATTTCACTGATTTTGGTGAAAGGCTTGAAGGGAAACTGTGGACTGCTAACAGTACGACTGTACACAAATAAGAAAAATGCCTACAAGGAGTGACCTTTAGTGAGTGGGCTAATCTCTGTGGTCGTCATGGAAACATTAGGACATGGTGGTCATTCAGGCTTGTGTGTCACTCTGAACTTGTCTGTGACACAATTTCAAAGGGAGAAAGGCGACAGACAGAGTTATTATGGGTTTAGAACAATCGTGTGTTCTTTAAGTGTTTGTGGCCGTTTAAAATGTGTGTTAATCCAATATGTTTTCATCTCCACTTAACTCCACTGGACAGTTACAGAGTTACACAAAGTCCAGTATGGTCCAATGTGGTCCTATTATCAAGTTTGCATATGACAAAACAGTGATTGGTCTCATCTGCAACAACGATGAGTTGGACTACAGGAAGGAGGTTCAACACCTCACAACTGGTGCCCCAATAACAACCTGGTGGTGAACACCACAAAGACCAAAAAGCTCATTGTGGACTTCAGGAAAACCAATGGCAGCACACACCCCTAACTGTACCAACCGGACAGAGTTTCTGTCTCTCACGAACCCTGAACGTATCAACATATCAATGGTCAAGAAGGTCCATCTGTCTCCTCAGATTTTGGTGAACCGCTGCACCATTAAGAGCGTTCTTACCAACTGCATCACAGTATGATAGAACAACTGCTCTAACTCAGACTGAAAGCTCTGCAGAGGGTGGAGAAAACTGTTCGATGCATCACTGATTCTCCACTCCTCACCACTGAGGCTGTCCAGCAAAAGCAGTTGCAGTGGAGGACACGTCACCTCTCACCCAGATCAGAGACTGCTTGCCCCCCTCCCCTCTGGCAGGCACTACAGCACTGTCCACTCGAGAACCAGCAGTCTAACCAACCACAGTTATTCCAATTTCCATCGGTAATTGCTGCACATGCTGTATATATGTTAGCCTAACATATTATAATTACTATTATGACATATTTCTTTCAGTTTACCTCTCTGTATTTTAATGATCATTAAGACACACCAAGTGCCTGAGAGTCCGGGCAGCCAGAAGCTCACGGACACAACACTGTAAGTGTGTTGAGTTGTGCGTTGTGCCGAGGAGTGAATAAATAAATAATTATTTGTGACAGAGAAAAAGAGACTGAACTTTTACTGAACAGATTAAAATAGTTTGTGAAGAATCAAAATGGTGAAATAAGAAATAACCTACGAGAAACAAACATACTCCTGCCATAAGTTATACTGTCATTTTGTGGGAAACAGTGATGCTTTTCCACATTTTTCAAACTTCATGTGTCTTGCTCAAACTCAACTCACTAAATGTAATATATATTTATTATATAATACATTTACTTTTAACAAAACACAAAATAACTGTAAATTAACCTGTGATTTGTTACTTTTTACATAAACATCCCAAAAAGTATAAAACAACAAAGTGGACCGTACAACACTGAGGGCCTCTTTCATTCTTGATGACATTGATAAAAAAGTTGAGCCAGGTGAGAAAAAGACGCAAAGGGCAGCAGACAAGATTCACTAGCTCTGCTGTGCATCTTCTCGTTACTTTATACATGTGTACACTGAAGTTTGCTTCGCATTGCATTTCTGGAATGACTTGCTGAAGCACACTGCAGCATTTCTGATTCATTTATCTAACATACATTGTAGGGCAGCGATAAAAAGGTGCCATTATTCTTACTGTAACGAAATCTTGCTTTAAAAATAAAAATAAAAACAGCAGTTCGAGCAGGGATACTGTATACGGCATGTGATGAAAGGCCAAATGTATGTAGGGTTATACTCAACGAGTGAGTGCACCCGCTGATTCTACTGATTACCTTCATCCTGCATTCGTTTAAACTGGAATGAAAACCTATATACCTATACATATATATACAGTTGGAATTCTGTGGCACAGAGATGAATACTTCTGATTTAGAGAGTGCTTTCCACCTGTCTGTTTTCTAATTTGAAAATCTGATTCACTAAACCGATCTTTAATATTCCCGCTTTCAGCTCATGATGCTTGGCCCACAGCAGAGGAATAACATGTAGATAATGGAAGAGCCTATTAGCAGCACCACACCCCCCATCATTTCCTCATGGAGAAGTCATTAGCTCTCAGAGGTATTGATTCTACCGGAGCACGCCTCATTAATGGACTCCACAGATGAAGACATGGGCTGATAAAAGAATGCACTCCTCACTCAGCGGGATGTCACATGTAATGTACAGCAAGGAGGACAGTAGAGGATAGGTTCAAGCTAAAAAGGTGAATGTATCAATGAGTTTTTGACACCCTAAGTGTGCACAACGAACATGCGAGTGGGTGATGCAATTAACAAACCTACATATGGTTTTACACTACTCCACTGATCTACAGGTTGTGGTAATGTGCCAAGAAATGCAGCAATGCACCAGCAATGACAAGAAAGACTAGCACTACAAGCTGCACGGATGTAAACAATGCTGGGTTCAAAATATTTTTACAAATGTTTTATGAGGAAGGAAATGCATTTGATACGTTTGCTGTTTTGGTGAGCAACTGTCTAAACACAGGTGTAGTAATGATTGCTGCCTTCCACTTAGAGGAGGTCGTGCTGGTTCACTGACACTCATGGAACCGAGCCACCATTACAGTTATTAAGTCTATGTGTTTTTCCTGCTGAGGTAAGTCAAAATGTCTGCTGTGCAACCAGTCCACTGGGGCTGCAAATAACAATAGAGCGCCAAGCTGAAGCTGCAGGTGGCCCGATCATAAGAATTTCAAAATGTATCAATAAAAGTTCATTAACGTTTTAGGAAAGGCGAATTTTTTGTTTGATGAAAATGATCTTTACAGGAACAACATGCATTTAAGCAAAAAAAAAAAAAAAATCTTTTGACTGAAATTTGTTTCAAGCTGCAGCCAAGTCATATTCCCCATTTGTAATTTGTGAAACATGGTACAGGTTACATTACTTGACACCTGCAAAATAAATAACACAATGCACCACTCCACACATAACCATATTTTCTAATGCAGCCATCAAGTTTAAATGCTTGTCTTACAGGAGGATGCTTATGAACAGCTGCTCTATTGATACTTAACTTTTTTTGTCTTTCCAATATAATTTTGAATCTATAAAAAATAGATAAGACTTTTTCTTTGCAAAGCCTGCCATGCTTGGCATATAGACTGGGAGTAGGTGCAAACAGTTAGCTCAAACTCTGACAAAAGATCTAAATTATGCAAATCAATACCTAAGACTTGGAATGATGAACATGTTGGATTTGGTTTGTTCCAGTGGAACACAAACAAATATTTAAAAAACAACATATCTGGGCATCATTCTGTTATGACCTGATATAGAACCTGTTATGACAACAGGTTCTATATCACTAAGTGTTGTGCTGGATTGTGGTCATTCCATCCTGAACACTGAGAAAGAGAGACACACACTTTTGAGCAGAGAGTTGTTTGGAGACATTTCTACATCCTGAATTAGAAAACTTCCACATTTGAAGGCCCCTTCTCACTATTAAACCTACCACACTAAACCTATGAAGACCTAACCCTGAAAAATGTCACTGTGGCTCAGCCCCCAGACTGCAGATGCCTCTGGAGCATCAAGTAGGAAGACTTACCATCCAAAATTGAACATGGTGCTAAATGTATCTGATTTGAAAACACTGAGGACACAAATTTGCTCTTAACCAACAAGCCTAAAGCTGCTCCTTAAATATAATACAGGACAGAGCAGCTCTCACATGCTGTATAAGGAGGATACAGTTAACCATACACCATTGTTAGTCAAGGCCAATGTTGGTTAGGACAATAATTTGATCTTCAGAGCCAGTAAGGTGGTTCGTGCACATGAAGTGGGAGAGAAGGACATTCAAACAACGTAAAACATTTGTGGATCAAATATTAAGCTATTAGGAAGTTCTTTGAGCGTTTTGACCATATGGGACAGACGTGTCTGGCATTTGAGATGCTAGATCGTAGTCTCTATGATCTGCTCGCAGAACGAAACTGGAGTCCTCTTACTGTGAAAGAGGTGCGACCAATAGCACAGCAGGTATGTATAATTAAAAATGGAACCAATTATCTATTGTTCTTATACTCATAAATTAAGAAACCCCTACCCAACTCTAAACCTTAAACAACACTAAATCCCAAACTTGTGCTTTCTTGTTTTGTCCTTGCAGATGTTGGTTGCCCTGGATGCCCTCAAGGGTCTTGGACCAGCCCTTCAGGCTAAAACTAATCGACTTCAGGGAAGCCATTTTTGTCTCTGATGTCCAGCCTGGGTTGGAGATTCAGCCAGCAGGATACAGGTACAGTATCTTCATCTGTTAATCTAGCAGAGTTTGAGTCATTTTTCTATCCACATTGTTCTCTTCCTCGTGAAAGCTTGATAACAGATTTCTCATCTTCTTTTCTTCTCTCTTCAGAGCTCCAGAAGTTGCTCTGGGCCTGCCCCTGAGTCCATCGATGTGTGGGGAGCTCGCTGCGTCTTGGCATTCGTCTACCTTGCTGAGAACCTCTTTCCTGTCCATTGTGAATATCAGATGGTAGGTCAGCTTCTTCAGACAAATGTCCCCAGGCAAATGGCGACTTTATGCAGATTGTCAACTGATGTCATTGTTTTTTTTTTTTTGCAGATGAAGCACATGGTTGAGGTGATGGGTCAGCCAGAGGACCACCTGCTCTGTGCTGGCCAGTTCACCAAGTGCTTCTTCAGACAGGAGGAAGCTGCTGATGGTCCAGCATGGAGGCTGATGGTAGAGTAGCCATGTTCTTTGTTTGAGTTGATTAAAATTTTTTTTTTTTTTTTTTTTTTTATCTTTTAAGTACTGAAATCTCTCTCTCTCTCTCTCTCTCTCTCTCTGTCTCTCTCTCTCTCTCTCTGTCTCTCCCTCTCTCTCTCTCTGTCTCTCCCTCTCTCTCTCTCTGTCTCTCCCTCTCTCTCTCTCTGTCTCTCCCTCTCTCTCTCTCTGTCTCTCCCTCTACCACCATCTGTAAACATACATGTCTCATTAATGCATGTTAATGCATGTTACTAACTAACTTCTTCCCTGGAGTTTTTGTGCTCTCTCGTCCAGCAGGTTCTCATGGATCGTGGCTGCTGCTGTGGTCCTGCATGACGTCCACTACATATATTATTACTGTCATTATTGTTACCATATCTCCATTACAGTTTATAGTTAACTAATGACTTGCTGCTGCTGTGCATCTGTGCATCTGTGTCTCTCTATCTCTATCACAGGTTCCACTGCTACTGTAATCATTTTATCATTCATTGTAATTCATTGTCATTTTATCATTCATTGTAATTGTACAATATGTTTGTGTTGATTTGTTCTGTACACGTGACATCTATTGCACGTCTGTCCGTCCTGGGAGAGGGATCCCTCCTCCGTGGCTCTTCCTGAGGTTTCTTCCACTTTTTTCCCTGTTAAAAGGGTTTTTTGTGGGCAAGTTTTTCCTCACTCGAACCGAGGGTCTAAGGACCAAGGGTGTCACTCCCTGTACCGATTGTAAAGCCCTCCGAGGCAAAATGTATTTTGTGAATTTGGGCTATACAAATAAAATTTGATTGGATTTGATTTGATTTGATTTGACCTTTGACCAGAATGTCCAAAATTTCCAGTGGAGGGAGTCCTCGTATGTTGTTCTCCTGATGTTCTGATACACTTCACTGAGGACAGACACACACACACACACACACACACACACACACACAAACACAAACACAAACACAGTATACTTAAAATGTCCACTGTTGACTTTCAGGTCCTCTTTTGAGGAATGTGTTATGACTCTGAAGTCCACCATTAAACAGGTACACAAGTGCACACACACACACACACACACACACACTGTATAATTGCTGAAGTGGATTGGACACTATCAAATTATCTTGGATGAAATTAAATGACTTTCTCCATCATAGCATCTCACTATCTGTTCATGTTCAGGTTCTCATGTCAGGAACCAACTTGGAATTGTTGATGAGAAAAGGCTTGGTCATGACCTTTTGACCTCAGCCTCATTCTGGATCACAGTTATTCAAATTTTTCAGTTAAAAAAAATATGAAGACAGAGAAACTTTCTTAATCAAAGTCGAGCCGAACAAAACCTGAATATCGCTAAAATCAAACAAATATAAATAAATAAATGTTCATTTAAATAAATAAACTCATGTCAGGAAGGAAATCTCAGTATCAGTCTCAGGATGTGAAGAGTTTTGAAAAAGTGAACTCAATAAAATGTCAGTAAAATGTCCCTCTGAAATGAAGCCCACAAAGCCATGACGCTGCTTTATGTTTTTGTCTCTGTATCCTCAGAGTCCAGAGGCCAGGTCACAGTGACTCAGCCTGGAGCAGTGAGCTCTGCTGTGGGAGGCTCCATCACCATCAACTGTAGGATCAGTCAGAATGTTTATGGTGGAAACTATTTAAATTGGTACCAACAGAGAGATGGAGAAACTCCTAAACTTCTTATTAAGCTTGCTTATTCAGGTAGTATCAGGGATTCCAGCTCGTTTTACAGGCAGTGGATCAAACTCTGACTTCACTCTGACCATCAGTGGAGTTCAGACTGAAGATGCAGCAGTTTACTACTGTCAGAGTGGACACTACATCAACAGTCTGTGGTCGTTCACACAGTGAAAAAGCGTCGCACAAAAACCTCCCTCAGTCAGACTGAACAGAAACTGAACTGACTGCTGCAGCTGGAAGCTACTGCAGAGACTGATACACTTCACTGAGGACACACACACACACACACACACACACACACACCCTCACAGTTACATGAAGGAACGACTGAATAAGCATTACATTTGTAAGAATAGATTCATCACAGATACAAAAACAACATATTTCATCTTTAGATTCATTGTGGACATGGACAGTTTCTGACCTGTCTGTCTGATTATATCAGCGAGAAAACAAACAGTGCTGTAGTCTTCAAACTGTTTTCAGATTCAGATTGAAAATGTTTAAGTAGCAACATCAATGCCAAGAATGTTCTTATTCAAACTTTTATGATAAATTCAGTTGTTTAAGGCATATTAATGGCTGCAGTTCAAACTATAAAAAGATAATAATTTCTATATATTAAAGCATCATGAATGTGTTATGAAGTTAAGCATTGAAAGCATCATAATATGTAGTTTAGTTCTGTGTCACCTCTACCTGTTACCTGTTTTATCTCAGTTGCAACATTAGATGGCAGTGGTGACCATTATTGCCATGAGAATCAGCAGAGATATATAAAGGGTTATCACTTTATGCAGATGACAGATGTTTTATATTTTTAATCCTGAAAATCCTTTTTATTATTTAGATATTTTATTCAAACATAGTAACATAACAGATAGCTTTGTTATTCACATATTATTATTAATATATGTTATCAACAGTTCCTATTTTTAGAAGAACTATTTCATATTATATTGATCAAACAGTTCCACAATTGTTCAGAATTAGTCACATTTTGACAGATATAAGTTTACATCTGTCTAAAAGTCAAAGTGGATTTGTTCTCACATTAAATGAAACAAGACAGAAGACGTTCTTAAAGAAAATGTATCCACAGTCATCAAACCAAATCCACCTTAAAATGATGACTGACTGTTAATCAATACTCTGATAAAGTGATTGATCCATTGATAAACAGCATGATCAGAGTAATAAAAGTCCCTGTTGGAGTCAGTCAGAGCATTTCCATAGAGAGCCACTTTGCATCAGCAGCACCATGCTCCAGTGCTCTGGGAGAGTTTATAGTCCTGAGAGTTGAACACTGGATGACTGACAGTTATGATACACTTCACTGAGGACACAGACACACACACACCACACACACACACACACACACACACACACACACACACACACACACACACACACCAAGTGTCTGAATCTGACTAAATAATCATTTGTGACGGAGAAAAAGAGACTGAACTTTTACTGAACAGATTAAAATAGTTTGTGGGTAAACACTACAATAAGGTGGAGAATTAATAAAATTAATAGAACTTCATGAATTGTGTCTTGCTCAAACTCAACTAAATTCACAACTCACTAAATTTAAATATATATTTATTATGGGGTGTTGTTTAGCTCAGTTGGTAGAGCAGCTGCCCCATGTACAAAGACTCAGTCCTTGCCGCAGTGGCCCAGGGTTCGAATCCGACCTGCGGCCATTTGCTGCATGTCATTCCCGCTGTCTCTCTCCCCACATTCCTGTCACTCTTCAGCTGCATCTTTACAGTAAAGCTTGAAAAAGGCCAAAAAAATATCCTTAAAAAAAAAATATATATATATATATTTATTTATTATATAATAATATATATATAATAATTTACTTTTAACAAAACACAAAATAACTGTAAATTAGCCTGTAATTTGTTACTTTATCCTACATAAACATCTCAAAAAGTATAAAACAACAAAGTGGACCGTACAACACTGAGGGCCTCTTTCATTCTTGATGACATTGATAAAAAACTTGAGCCAGGTGAGAAAAAGACGCAAAGGGCAGCAGACAAGCTTCACTAGCTCTGCTGTGCATCTTCTAGTTTTTATACATGTGTACACTGAAGTTTGCTTCGTATTGCATTTCTGGAATGACTTGCTGAAGCACACTGCAGCATTTCTGATTCATTTATCTAACATACATTGTAGGGCAGCGATAAAAAGGTGCCATTATTCTTACTGTAACGAAATCTTGCTTTAAAAATAAAAATAAAAACCTTGACCAATAGTGTCTTACAGGAGGATGCTTATGAACAGCTGCTCTATTGATACTTAACTTTTTTTTGTCTTTCCAATATAATTTTGAATCTATAAAAAATAGATAAGACTTTTTCTTTGCAAAGCCTGCCATGCTTGGCATATAGACTGGGAGTAGCTCAAACTCTGACAAAAGATCTAAATTATGCAAATCAATACCTAAGACTTGGAATGATGAACATGTTGGATTTGGTTTGTTCCAGTGGAACACAAACAAATATTTAAAAAACAACATATCTGGGCATCATTCTGTTATGACCTGATATAGAACCTGTTATGACAACAGGTTCTATATCACTCAGTGTTGTGCTGAATTGTGGTCATTCCATCCTGAACACTGAGAAAGAGAGACACACACTTTTGAGCAGAGAGTTGTTTGGAGACATTTCTACATCCTGAATTAGAAAACCTCCACATTTGAAGGCCCCTTCTCACTATTAAACCTACCACACTAAACCTATGAATGTTATGGAATTTTCTATCCTTAGGTTACACGAGGTCACGTGTGGGCCTTAAGGTCCTCGCGTGGTGGTCTGTAAAAGAATGGTATCTATGGAACAACAGAGGGCTGAGTAGATGAATAAAAAAATAAAGTTGAGAAGAAACATATTCTATCTTCGGAAATAAAATCAGTTTTCTGTTACCTCTGTGTTCCATTTTCGTTTAGCTTTGATGTGATGATTCTGGCTTTACTGGTTGTTTAGTGTTCTAAAAGATGTGATTTTTAATCATTTAGAAATTGTCATTTTATGAATCAGTTTAAAATCTACTTCAATGATGGTTTTCACAGTAATGTAGTACATGATTAAAATGAAATGTTACAATTATGTTATGATGATATGCAACGGATGGATATCGACTGTTCATGGAAATATTCTACGAAGATGGATTCCACGCCACCATGCATCGTATGTGCTAGTAACCTCTCCATGGTGGTGACCCTCGACTGTACATAATGTGCATGGATTGAAGATTTTTCAATATCTTGATTGATTGTGGTGATTGATTGAAAAAAGAGAGAAAAAAAGAAATTTTAATCTAGGATGTTGAATCAATTGTTTTATGGAACCCCTTTCAAATTGCTAGGGATTTTATCTACTAGGTGATAGAATAAATTTGATCTTTCTCCTGTCCCAGTGGTATATTTGCACGTGATCTGTGACCTCCCTGATGACCTCCTTTAACACCTTGGTGTTGTAGGGGATCTTCACTCGCTTAAAGGCCCTTGTTGACCTGAAAGTGGAAATCACACATCATGGGAATGGGATGAGGGGGTATATAAGAGGGGTTCTTAAAGTTTTTCACTGATTGTATGAATTAATCTTAACTGACTGTTTTGTTTGACAAATGATTTCTACTGATGTTCTTTTAGAGTAATTTGGATTTCAAATACTCCTGATTTCTGTGTGATTAAGAATGTTTTGTAATGTTTGTGTCGATCCCATTCTGACTGTACTCCCTGGTGGTCTCTAAATTTGGTAATTATTAGTATTCGGTAGTTAGTATTGATCTTATGATCAATAAGAGGGGATTGTTATGGAATTTTCTATCCTTAGGTTACACGAGGTCACGTGTGGGCCTTGAGGTCCTCGGCGGTACTAATTGTTTGGCTTTGACTGGGAGCAGTAGGTGCCAGTCTATCTCAACACTGTGGTGGCCAGGGTCGAAGAGACTCTTGCTGCCTGCTTAGACATAATAGATAGCTTGCCGTTGACATAAACAGACATCTGTGTCTCCAGACTAGAATATGTTGACAATAACACCGTCCTTGGTAGAAACATTCTCTTTGTCTCATTTGGGGTGTAAAGTGTTGGTGTTATCTCGAGGTTTAAAGTCTATCCACCAGCACGAGTTCAGCAGAATGTGAGACCGACTCAGGCACTTCTGATGCACTATGAGAGTGTCTCTAATTCTCCTTGATCAAGCGACAATAAATACTACAGCATAAGACATTAAAGGCTTCTGAACACTTCTTCATTCCTGACCTCACCATTGACCATTGATTCCAGCAATTTCTCCACAACAATGAAGACCTAACCCTGAAAAATGTCACTGTGGCCCAGCCCCCAGACTGCAGATGCCTCTGGAGCATCAGGCAGGAAGACTTACCATCCAAAATTGAACATGGTGCTAATTGTATCTGATTTGAAAACACTGAGGACACAAATTTGCTCTTAACCAACAAGCCTAAAGCTGCTCCTTAAATATAATACAGGACAGAGCAGCTCTCACATGCTGTATAAGGAGGATACAGTTAACCATACACCATTGTTAGTCAAGGCCAATGTTGGTTAGGACAATAATTTGATCTTCAGAGCCAGTAGGTTCGTGCACATGAAGTGGGAGAGAAGGACATTCAAACAATGTAAAACATTTGTGGATCAAATATTAAGCTATTAGGAAGTTCTTTGAGCGTTTTGACCATATGTTATTTGACCAGAACCTCTGACACCCAACCACCTGCTTCAAATGAAGCGAATGCCTACTCTTCCACCTGGACTCTTTGACAAAAGTGATACCTATTCCAGAAGAAGATGGAAACAGACCCAATACATGGCCGATCTCTTCTGGAAACGCTGGACATGAGAGTACCTCACATTGCTACAAGAAAGACAGAAATGGAATAAGGTTAAAAAGAATCTAAAGCATGGAGACATAGTGCTGATCATTGATGAAAGCTCACCACGCAACTCCTGGCCCATGGGCAGAATCACGGAAATCTTCCCTGACAAAAAAGGACATATACGTCGGGTCAAGATCAGGACACAAAATAGCACCTTGGAAAGGCCCATCACAAAGCTGTGCCTTCTACAAGACATGACCTGATGAGACAGGTCTGACCTATGCCCTTTTTTCTTATTTGACCCCTGAAACCTTAGTTGAACGTTTTTTCTCTCTCTTTTCTCTCTTTTCTCTTTTTCTCTGCATTGAACTTTTTTGTTGAATTTTTATGAACTTGTTTCGACAAATGGACAATTGGAACTAACTGGATTATTTTTTGGCTTATTTTTTGAAATTCTATGGACAATCTTGAATATTGTCACAAAGGACTCTTGAGTGTATGCTTCCTATGTAAATGTAAGAATTGCCCTATACCAGTCAATTAGGGGCCGGAGTGTTGAAGCCATTACACTGATCTGTGTTTTACCTATATCATATTTATCATATTCATGTGAGTAACTTATAATCATGCCTATATATCAAATTATGCTGATCATAATGAAATCCTGTTGATCATGTTGATGTGATATTCCTGAAATGATTATGATGATGATGATGCAATGATGAGGTCAGGGGGTGGTAACTCTATATGTAGATGTCACCTGAGCACAGGTAAGGGGTGTGTTTGGCCAGAGAGTGGAAGGGCAAACAATTTTCAACCGCATTTTGAGACAAAGCGGGGTTTTTTTCTCTTTAAGATGAGTATAATTTATATTGCTGTTACTGTTAAGCAATAAAAGAACGTATTATTGTGACACTACGAAAGAATGCGCGTTGATTTACTGACCGCTCCTACACCTATGAAGACCTAACCCTGAAAAATGTCACTGTGGCCCAGCCCCCAGACTGCAGATGCCTCTGGAGCATCAGGTAGGAAGACTTAACACCCAAAATTGGACATAGTGCTAAATGTATCTGCTATGAAAACACTGAGGACACAAATTTACTCTTAACCAACAAGCTGCTCCTTAAATATAATACAGGACAGAGCAGCTCTCACATGCTGTATAAGGAGGTTTTTTTTATTTTTATTTCTTTAAATATATTTTTTTGGCCTTTTTCAAGCTTTTTTAAATTTTTGACAGAGACAGCTGAAGAGTGACAGGAATGTGGAGAGAGAGAGAGATGGGGAACGACATGCAGCAAAGGGCCGCAGGTTGGACTGGGCCGCTGCTGAGCCTTCGTACATGGAGCGAATGCTCTACCAACTGAGCTAATCGACACCCCGGAGGTTTGAATTTTTGTTAATACAGTTAACCATATACCATTGTTACTCCAGTGTTGGTTAGGACAATAATTTGATCTTCAGAGCCAGTAGGGTGGTTTGTGCACATGAGGTGGGAGAGAAGGACATTCAAACAATGTAAAACATTTGTGGATCAAATATTAAGCTATTAGGAAGCAGAAAAATACATTTTGGTTAGAACTTTTTTGGTGTTTTGTAGTGACAACATGAGTTTGTCTTATCCAACCTGGGACATTTATCATACTGTATGTCATCCCAAACCTTTATCCAAGTCACCTGGTACTAACCTTTCTAATAATGGGCTCATGGGAACTCAACACTCAGACCAGTAACCATTATTGTAACTTTAAGGTTCAACATTTTGGGAAATAAGCTATTAAATTATTAACATGTTGGATTTGGTTTCTTTAAGACAAAAACAAATATTTGAAAAACAACATATCTGGGCATCCTTCTGTTATGACCTGATATAGAACCTGTTATGACAACAAGTTCTATATCAAGTGTTTGCTGGATTGTGGTCATTCCACCCTGAGCACTGAGAGAGAGACACACACGTTTGAGTAAAGAGTTGTTTGGAAACATTTCTACATTCTGAATTTGAAAAGGTCCCAAGTTTGAAGGTCCTTCTCAACCATAAAATCCTAAACTGTTGTTGCCATGGCGGCGCGTGTAGACGCAGCGGCTCGTAGCTCCCGTGTTTACGTTTTTGTTTATTTATTTTTTCTTATGTTTACATCCATCACACTGCTGGAAGCTCTGACGCAGTATAGTAGGTCAGAACTGTGGAACATTGGGGTACAGTTTGGACTACGCACACCCCCAAAACCGGACTTTATTCTGCCGGAGTTGCTACGGACCCCGGAGTTCATGACCATCCCCCCCCTGCTGGCAAGGCCGTAAACAAAAGAGAGGCAAGAGAGCCGGCGTGTGTGCTAGGCTACAAGCTAACCCACACAGACCGGCGCTCCCCAGTCTCTTCCTCACCAACGCCAGGTCTCTCGCAACAAAATCGACGAGGTGCGTCTACGGATTGTCTCTCGGCGGATGGACAGCTGTGTCATCGCTGTCACAGAGACCTGGCTGGACGACAACATCCTGGACGCAGCGGTGGAGTTAACGGGGCGCGCTCTGTTCCGGGCGGACAGGACTGCGGCTTCAGGTAAGAGCAGAGGCGGTGGTGTGGCGCTGCATGTACACAATGCCTGGTGTACAGCCACACACACCGTCGGGACATTCTGCTCTCCTGATTTGGAATATCTGGCGGTGAAATGCAGACCCTTCAAGCTGGCGAGAGAACTCTCGTCTATCGTGATTATAGCCGTCTACCACCGCGGGCTAACGCGAAGTCAGCACTGGAGGAGTTGTACTGCCTGATCAGCGGGCAGATGAACGCCAACCCAGAGGCGGCTGTGATTGTGGCGGGAGACTTTAACCACGTTGAACTGAAGGCTGTGTTTCCCAAATTCTACAAATTCATAAACTTTTCAACAAGAGACAATAACACTCTGGACCAAGTGTATTGCAACATTCCCGGAGCTTACAAGGCTGCAGCAGCTCCACACCTGGGCATGTCTGACCACATCTCTGTGGAGCTAATCCCTGCCTACAAGCCTCTGGCCTGCAGAACAAGACCAACCATCAGGGCAGTACAGGTCTGGACTGAGGAGGCTTCCTCTGCTCTTCAGGACTGCTTCGAGCACACAGACTGGAGTGTATTTGGGGAAGGGGCAGACTTGGAGGAATACACGTCCTCTGTACTGTCCTACATCCAGTTCTGCACTGACGCTGTCCTCCCTGTAAAGACCATCAGAGAGTTTCCCAACCAGAAACCATGGTTGGACTGCACAGTACGGTCCCTGCTGAGAGCCCGAGATACCGCCTACAGGTCTGGAGACAGGCTGGCTTACAGCAGGACTCGATCAGAACTGCGTCGTGGAATAAAGCAGGCCAAGCTCCGGTACAAGCAGCGCATTGAAGAACACTTCAATGACAACCCCCGGAACATGTGGAGAGGCATCAGGACCATGACAGACTACAAACGTAGCAGTCAGCTGGCCAGCCGCGACCCCACCCTGCCTGACACCTTGAACAGCTTCTTCGCCCGCTTCGACACGTGGAGCAGCAGAGAGACCACACATCTCCCCCGGCTAGAGGAGCAGCACCAGCCCCTTGTCCTGCAGCAGCACCAGGTGACCTCCACCCTGAGGAGGATCAACACCCGCAAAGCCACAGGACCGGGTGCTGAACAATGGGAAGACCAAGGAGGTCATTGTGGACTTCAGGAGGTCCAGGAAGACGGATCACGCCCCCCTTCTCATAGGCGGAGAAGTGGTGGAGCGTGTGGACAACATCAAGTTCCTGGGCCTCCACATCTCATCTGACCTTTCTTGGTCCATGAACACCTCCCACCTGGTGAAGAAGGCACAACAAAGACTCTTCTTCCTCAGGAAGCTGAAACGTGCTGGACTCTCCTCTCGGCTGCTCGTGAACTTCTACAGGGCCACCATCGAAAGCATCCTCTGCCTCGGTGTGACAGTGTGGTATGGCAGCTGCACAGCACTGGAGAGGAAACAACTGGCACGGGTGGTGAGAACTGCTCAGGGCATTGTGGGCTGCCCCCTTCCAGACCTGGACTCCATATATGCAGGCCGGGTCACAAAGAGGGCCAGATCCATCGCCACAGACCCCAGCCACCCGGGCCACAGACTGTTTGTACCGCTTCCATCAGGCAAGCGGTACAGAAACATACGGACTACAACCAATAGACTGAGGGACAGCTTCTTCCCCAGAGCTGTCAGAGCCATCACCCCCCTGCAGTCTACCTCACACACCTCACCACCCCCCAGACACTCACACACAGACACCTCCCGTCACCTCCCTCCCGACAGCAATAGACACACACCCATCCCCCCCTGAAGCCACACAAGAGCACTCACATTCTCACACACACCCCTGCTGTGAACATGAATGAACAGAACCGGTGACAAAGGGCAGCCCTGCCGGAGTCCAACATGCACCGGGAACAGGTCTGACTTACTGCCGGCAATGTGAACCAAGCTCCTGCTCCGGTCGTACAGGGACCGCACGGCCCTTAGCAATGGGCCTCCGACCCCATACTCCCGGAGCACCTCCCACAGAATGCCACGAGGGACACGGTCAAAGCCTTCTCCAAGTCCAAACTCCCATGAACTCTCGAGCACCCTGTGGAGGGTATAGAGCTGGTCCAGTGTTCCACGGCCAGGACGAAAACCGCATTGTTCCTCCTGAATCCGAGGTTCGACTATCGGCCGAACTCTCCTCTCCAGTACCCTGGAATAGACTTTCCCCGGGAGGCTGAGGAGTGTGATTCCCCGATAGTTGGAACACACCCTCCGGTCCCCCTTTTTAAAAAGAGGGACCACCACCCCGGTCTGCCATTCCAGAGGCACTGCCCCCGACTGCCACGCAATGTTGCAGAGACGTGTCAACCAGGACAGCCCTACAACATCCAGAGACTTAAGGTACTCAGGGCGGATCTCATCCACTCCCGGTGCCTTGCCACTGGGCAGCTTCCGAACTACCTCAGTGACTTCGGCTTGGGTACCTCTGAGTCCTCAGCCTCTGCTTCCTCTAGGGAAGGCGTGTCAGTGGGATTGAGGAGATCCTCGAAGTATTCCTTCCACCGCCCGACAATGTCCCCAGCCGAGGTCAACAGCTCCCCACCTCCACTGTAAACAGTGTTGGTGGAGCACCTCCTGAGGCGCCGGACGGTTTGCCAGAATTTCTTCGAGGCCGACCGGTAGTCCTCCTCCATGGCCTCCCAGACCCGAGTTTTTGCTTCTGCGACTGCTCGAGCTGCCATCCACTTGGCCTGTCGGTACCTGTCAGCTGCCTCAGGAGTCCCCCAAACCAACCAGGCTCGATAGGACTCCTTCTTCAGCTTGACAGCATCCCTTACTTCCGGTGTCTACCACCGGGTTCGGGGATTGCCGCCGCGACAGGCACCGAAGACCTTACGGCCACAGCTTCGAACAGCCGCGTCCACAATGGAAGTGGAGAACATGGTCCACTCGGACTCAATATCTCCAGCTTCCCTCGGGATTTGGTCAAAGCTCTCCCGGAGGTGGGAGTTGAAGACCTCCCTGACAGGGGATTCCACCAGGCGTTCCCAGCAGACCCTCACAATGCGCTTGGGTCTGCCAAGTCTGTCCAGCTTCCTCCCCTGCCAGCGGATCCAACTCACCACCAGGTGGTGATCGGTTGACAGCTCAGCCCCTCTCTTTACCTGAGTGTCCATGACATATGGCCGGAGGTCATATGACACGACCACAAAGTCGATCATTGACCTCCGGCCTAGGGTGTCCTGGTGCCACGTGCACTGATGGACACCCCTTATGCTTGAACATGGTGTTCGTTATGGACAAACTGTGGCTAGCACAGATGTCCAGTAACAAAGCACCACTCGGGTTCAGATCAGGGAGGCCGTTCCTCCCGATCACGCCCCTCCAGGTCACACTGTCGTTGCCCACGTGGGCGTTGAAGTCCCCCAACAGAACTATGGAGTCCCCGGTTGGAGCACCTTCCAGTACTCCTTCCAGAGACTCCAAGAAGGCCGGGTACTCTGCACTGTTGTTCGGCCCGTTGCTCTTAACCAACAAGCCTAAAACTGCTCATTAAATATAATACAGGACAGAGTAGCTCTCACGCTGTACAAGGAAGTTTCATTCTTGTAAATACAGTTAACCATATACCATTATTACTCAAGGCCAGTGTTGGTTAGGACAATCATTTGATCACACCCATCTTAAATCTCTTTTCAAATGTTTTGGTTTCGAATTAATTCTCTGAAAATGAGAGAAAATCAGCAGTATTTGGTTTGGTTATGTTGTGTGGACTGAATGACCGTCACAGACAGATCACCCAAACTTCACATATTTTCTCTCCATGTTCATTGTCTCTCCTCACAGTCACACCGACAGCACCTGAACTTGAGGCAGGTGAAGTTCTGTCAAGCAGCACTTGCAGTTACTCCATCCTGGAGTTCATTGGTGAAGGCTGCTTTAGCAAAGTGGCCCGATGCCAAAAGCTCCATACAAACGAGGCAGTCGCTGTGAAGATCCTCAAAGACACTGTATACATCCAGGACACAGAGAGAGAGGTATAGCATAGTTACATTCCCTTTCTGTAACCTCTATCAGGGTATATACTTTAACTGTTTCATGTCTCCTCTCTTCTCCCAGGTGTCCATGTTAGAACACATCAATGTTCTCAATCCAGACCACACTAACGTGGTAAAGTTCTTTGAGCGTTTTGACCATATGGGACAGACGTGTCTGGCATTTGAGATGCTAGATCGTAGTCTCTATGATCTACTCGCAGAACGAAACTGGAGTCCTCTTACTGTGAAAGAGGTGCGACCAATAGCACAGCAGGTATGTATAATTAAAAATGGAACCAATTATCTATTGTTCTTATACTCATAAATTAAGAAACCCTTCCTACCCAACTCTAAACCTTACACAACAACACTAAATCCCAAACTTGTGCTTTCTTGTTTTGTCCTTGCAGATGTTGGTCGCTCCGGATGCCCTCAAGGGTCTTGGTGTCCTGCACACTGACATTAAGCCTGACAACGTAATGTTTGTCAACCAGCAGGACCAGCCCTTCAGGCTAAAACTAATTGACTTCGGGGAAGCCATTTTTGTCTTCGATGTCCAGCCTGGGTTGGAGATTCAGCCAGCAGGATACAGGTATCCTGATCTGTTAATCTAGCAGAGTTTGAGTCATTTTTCTATCCGCATTGTTCTCTTTCTCGTCAAAGCTTACTAACAGATTTCTCATCTTCTTGTCTTCCCTCTTCAGAGCTCCAGAAGTTGCTCTGGGCCTGCCCCTGAGTCCATCGATGTGTGGGGAGCTGGCTGCGTCTTGGCATTCGTCTACCTTTCTATGAACCTCTTTCCTGTCCATTGTGAATATCAGATGGTAGGTCAGCTTCTTCAGACAAATGTCCCCAGGCAAATGGCGACTTTATGCAGATTGTCAACTGAAAACTCTCTCCCCATCACCATTTACCACCACCATCTATAAACATACATGTCTCATTAATGCATGTTACTAACTAAACTTCTTCCCTGGAGTTTCTGTGCTCTCTCGTCCAGCAGGTTCTCATGGATCGCAGCTGCTGCTGTGGTCCTGCACGACGTCCACTACATATATTATTACTGTCATTATTGTTACCATATCTCCATTACAGTTTATAGCTAGTTAATGATTTACTGCTGCTGTGCATCTGCGTCTCTATCTCTATCACAGGTTCCACTGGTACTGAAATCATTTTATCATTCATTGTAATTCATTGTCATTTTATCATTCATTGTAATTGTACAATATGTTTGTGTTGATTTGTTCTGTACACGTGACATCGATTGCACGTCTGTCCTTCCTGGGAGAGGGATCCCTCCTCTGTGGCTCTTCCTGAGGTTTCTTCCACCTTTTTCCCTGTTAAAAGGGTTTTTTGTGGGCAAGTTTTTCCTCACTCGAACTGAGGGTCTGAGGACAGAGGGTATCACTCCCTGTACAGATTGTAAAGCTCTCCGAGGCAAAATGTATTTTGTGACTTTGGGCTATACAAATATTTTTGCAGATGAAGCACATGGTTGAGGTGATGGGTCAGCCAGAGGACCACCTGCTCTGTGCTGGCCAGTTCACCAAGTGCTTCTTCAGACAGGAGGAAGCTGCTGATGGTCCAGCATGGAGGCTGATGGTAGAGTAGCCATGTTCTTTGTTTGAGACAATTAAAATGTTTTCTTTTAAAAAAAAAAAAAATCTTTTAAGTAGTTCTCATACATCAGTGTCAGATCCAGCTGCCTGGTCTGAGGGAGAACCACCCAACATCTCCGATGATGAAGATCCAGCTGTCTGGTCTGAGGGAAAACTGCCCAACGTCTCCTGTGACAGAGAGCCATCAGATTGGTCTGATGAAGGACTCCCCGTCTCTCTCTCCCTGCATTCCTGTCACTCTTCAGCTGTCTCTATCAGAAATAAAGCTTGAAAATGCCCAAAAAATAATCTTTTAAAAAAAAAAAAAAGCTTCTTGGGTGTAGCTGTCAGATTTTTGTACTGCAGCTAAAAATTCTTTGTCAGCTGTCTCTGGGTTGCATGTACATGTTCTAAAATGAAAGTGCTGTTGTGCAGAAATGTAGTGCAGAAAAAGTATTTGACAGGTAATAAGAGTGAGATTTCAAAGTGTGCAGAATATTATAAATATGCAGATATACATCAAAATGAGGTCGTCCAGAATAAATAAAGGCTGTCCATTAATGTAACGCAGAGAGTCTCTAGATACTACATTAATGTAACACGTAGGTCTGGATGGGGAGAGGGAGAGAGTGTCAGAGGGGCCTCCGAGCCTTGTTGATAAGGCTAGCAGCAGACGGGAAGAAACCGTTCTTGTGGTGTTAGGTTGTGGTTCTGATGGACCGCAGCCTTCTACCAGAGGGGAGTAACTCAAAGAGTTTGTGTCTGGGGTGGGAGGGATCAGCCACAATCTTTCCTGCAGGCATCAGAGTCCTGGAGGCGTACAGGTCCTTGAGAGACGGCAGATTGCAGCCAGTCACTTTCTCTGCAGACCGAATGACACGCTGCAGTCTGCCCTGTCTTTGGCAGTGGCAGTGTACCAGATGGTGATGGAGGATGTGAGGATGGACTCAATGATGGTGGTGTACATGTGCACCATCACTGTTTTTGGCAGCTTGAATTTCTTCAGCTGCCGCAGGAGGTACATGCTCTGCTGTGCTTTCTTGAGGACTTGAGGTCCTGGGAGATGATAGTTCCCAGGAAGCGGAAAAGTCAACAGTGTCAATTGCGGAGTCACAGATGGTGATGAGTGCAGGCGTGGCTGCTTTCTTCCTGAAATCCACAACCATCTCCACTGTCTTTAGAGCGTTAAGCTCTAGGTTGTTCTGGCTGCAACATGTCACCAGATGATCAATCTCCCACCTGTAGGCGGACTCGTCACCATCATAGATGAGTCCGATGAGGGTGGTGTCGTCCGAGAAATTTTAGCCCTGAAGCAGGGCTGGAATGATGGTGGTGAAAGCACAGCTGAAATGCACAAACAGAATCCAGGGGGGCAATGTTAACTGCATCGTCTACAGACCTGTTGGCTCTTTAGGCAAAGTGCAGGGGGTCCAGAAGGGGGTTGGTGATGGGGACGGCATGATAAGCATCCCTGACTGTGGTGTAACAGTGATCCAGTGTGTTGTCCTCTTTGGTCGGGCATTTAATAAACTGTCGGTATTCAGGGAGTTCATGGGTGAGATTTCCTTTGTTAAAGTCACCAAAAACAATACCTAAGGAGTCCAGATTAGTCCGTTCCACACACAGTATCTGGTCGGTGAGTGTGTGCTGTGTGTCCTGCACATTGGCCTGCGGTAGAATGTAAACACTGACCAGAATGAATGAAACAAACTCACTGGGTCAATAAAAAGGGCTTATAGTTCATGATGAATGATTCCAGATCAGGAGAACAGTGCTGCTGGATCACTGTCACGACATTGCACTAACCACTGTTGATGTAAAAACAGATTCCTCAGTGTCCAGAATCAATCCACACAGCCACGTCTCTGTGAACCACAAAACAGCAGATGAAGAAAAGTCTCTGTTTTTTCCCAACAGCAGTTGTAATTTGTCCAGTTTGTAGGACAGAGAATGCACATTGGAGAGAAATATCTCTGTTGTGTGAAATCTGTGCTGGCGAAGACGCACGAGTGCACTGGCTCATTTCCCTCTCCCTCAGTGTTTCGCTGTGTGAGCAAAGGTGAATGCACCTTTGACCAGAATGTCCAAAATTTCCAGTGGAGGGAGTCCTCGTATGTTGTTCTCCTGATGTTCATGAGCTCTTCTCTAGTGAAAGAGCTCTGGGTACCACTGCAAAAAAAATACAAAAAATTTAAAGAGTCTGCAGAGTTCAGACTTTCAAGCTGAGATGTTTCAAATAGCTCATCTAGGCTGATTTTATTGATTCTTTTATGCGCAGAGCTGACTAGGTCCAAGTTTAGTTTTGATGCTATAAATGATGCTGTATATTTAACTACTCAATGATAAACAGTGAACAGCCAATAAAATGTGAATGAATGTCAGATAGCATGTGTCAGTAAAGTTTTCACTTCAGGAGCTCCAGGCGTTCCAGTCAACAGTACTGATGACCCACTGTATTTTTTCTCCATAATTATTTTTGGTAGCACTGGGTATACATATTAGCATTGCTGAACCTCTGTGAACAGGTTATGGGCCAGAGATACCTAAAGTTACCCAGAGATATGATTCAGCTGTTTCACTTTTTTCCTGATGTGAAGTGTGCCCAAAGTATCTTTACATTTTCAAGGAGATTGTCTGTGGTCTCCTCAGCGCTAATGTTAAACCATCAACTGAAGATCAACTTGTTGTTTGCCCTGTGTATTTAACTGCTTGTCTCTTACAGGATACAGGAGCCTCAACCTGTCAACTGGCGTCATGGCACATCGATGGGGTCAACAGACAGGTCAGCAAATTTTATATTTTATTCAAATTTATTTCTGAAGGTTTTTTGATCAATGGCACCCTCTGTTTGAAAGAAGATTTTCGTAAAATGATCTCTCTTCTCTTTGGTTGTCCGTCGAATCCGACGATGACGTCCACATCTGTTTTCCTTTAACGATGAGTTTTTTGATGGCTGAATAGTCCAATCCTGGATCCACAGACTCTGTTGCAAGTAGCACATGTGACGACCCCTCCCACTCTGCCTACCTGTTTACCTCTGCTTTTGTTGCAGGTAATGTAATCAGGAAATGTTAGGAATGGAGCTAAGTGGCGGGGGAATTGAAAGCTGGAGTGAGGTGAAAGCGGGGGAAGCCAGGCGAAAATGCAAGAAAAAAGGTAGGAGTTCAATATCAGAAGAAACAGATAATGAGCAAGCGATACAGGACGAGGAAGAGCACAAAGTAATCATCAGGCTGGAACAAGAAGGTGCGTCGTTCGCTGAGTGTAACCCGGTTCTCCTTACCAAGGGGATAAACAGTCTAGTGGGAGAGGTAAGAAGTGCGAAAGTTCTGCGCAGTGGAGCACTGCTGGTTTTTTGCAGAGACAGTGCACAACTTGGGAAAGCGATTAGGCTGAATAAGATCGAGGGGAAAAAAGTTCAAGTAACGATTGCTAAGGGTGGGGGTCTCACTCGAGGAATGATTTTTGGTATTCCACTGAGTGTCTCTACTGAACAGATAAAAGAAAATGTGAAGGGTGCAAGAGTGAGGGAAGTCAGACGCCTGAAAACTACTCATGAGGGCCAAAGATGTGACAAAGCAAGGTGTTACTGGAGTCATGGTTCAAAAATATATCGAACAGAATTATGCAAATACAATAGCAATATTTACAGACGGATCAAAAGAGCCAGAAACTGGGCGTACCGGAGCTGCGGTTTACGTTCCAGAATATAAAGTGGCAATTAAGGAGCGAGCAACAGACCACGCATCAGTATATACAGTTGAACTCCTGGCTATCACGCTTGCACTGAGATGGTTAGGGGGGAACAACAGGACCAAAGTACTCATAGCATCAGATAGCTGGGCAGCCCTCAACAGTATTAAGACCATGAAGTCATGCAGGCAAGATCTGATCATGGAGATCCAGCAAAAGTTATACAGCTATCATAACAGGGGGAGAACGGTCGGTTTTCTGTGGGGTCCTGCTCATGCAGGCGTTGAGGGCAATGAAGAAGCAGACATACTTGCAAAACAAGCACTCAGGTCACAAGCAGTAAACAACAATATCCCACTAGGGAAAGCAGAAGGAAAGACAATCATTAAATCACAAATGCAAAAAGTTTGGCAGGAATACTGGGATACAAATGAGACAGGAAGACACTTCTACAATATACAAAAACAGGTGGGGAAAGGAGGAGTGGTAGGCAGGAGCAGGAAGGAGGAGGTGGTCATTACTCGCCTCAGATTAGGGCACACGGAGCTTAACAGCACGCTACACAAAATCGGCAAACATCCTACTGGAGAATGCAGATTGTGTGATCATCCTGAATCTGTGCAACATGTTCTTATGGAATGCAAGGGTTACGAGAGAGAGAGGAAAGAACTAAAAGCAGCAATGCATAGGGAAAAAGTGAGCTTCACGGTAGGGAACATGTTGCAAAGATCAGAAAGCATTAGGAGGTATGTGAGCAAATACTTGAGGGAAACAGGGTTAATGGATAGGGTCTAACATTTATTTATTTATTTATTTTATTATTATTATTATTATTATTATTATTATTATTATTATTTTTTTTTGTCATCTATAACTGCACATCGAATGTACCACACTCCAGTCCGGTAGGTGGCGGCAATGCACCTTTAAGCTGGATGCCAGCCGCCAATCAAATTCAACAGAAGAAGAAGAAGAAGCTTTCCCTCTCTCTCAGCAGGCTCCAGACCCACCATTGTTGCCTCTTTTGTTTGGTTTGCTGCACCATACAACTCACATCTCACCATATTGTCCACGCATCCACACACACACATAAACATTCTCAGTCTAGCGCCTATCATGCTCAGAGCCAGGGAGCTCTAGAGAGGTTCCATCAAACTCTGAAGTCTCTACTTCGTTCCTACTGCACGGAGTTGGACCGTGATTGGGAGGAGGGATTACCTTGGCTGATGTTAACTGCTAGGGAGGTCTCTCAAGAGAGCTTGGGCTTGAGCCCCAATGATCTGGTTTTTGGCCACACAGTTCGAGGCCCTTTAGCTTCATTGCACAATGACTGGCAAGCTGAAGAGGCTCCAAAGAATGTGATTGATCATGTAAATGGCTTCAGAGAACGGTTGTATCGTGCAAACAAACTGGCGAAAAAAAATCTGCTGGCAGCTCAGAACAAAATGAAAAGCCGTGAGTTTACTCCTGATGACCAGGTGCTCGCTCTCCTGCCTTTAGTTGGTTCACTTTTCCAAGCAAAGTTTTCTGACCCGTACACAGTAACCCAAAAGGTGTCAGATTTGAATTATTTAATCTCAACTCCTGACCGGAGGAAGTCTGTGCAACTGTGTCACATTAACTTGCTGAAACCATATTTTGCCCGCTCAATCAACGCCTGATTCATCACCTTCCTTTGCTGCTAGTGCTGCAACCTCACCTCTTGTGCCAGAGGGGGAAGTTGAGGAGGACTTGTGTCACGGGCTGACAGTGTGTGTGTGTGTGTGTGTTGGTCTGCCTACCTGTGGAGGTGATTACCTGATCACCTGCACATGCGTAATTGGGCAGCGCTGGGGGGAGGGTTGTAGGTGCTTTTACTCTTTCATTCAGGAAGCAGCACGAGAGCAGGACGGAGCGGCTGAGCTGACGCGGACAGGTGACACAGGGAGAACACGAGGAACAATTGAGTGCAGCCGTTGGTTGTCACGACGTGGTGAGGAGCGAGTCTGCCGAGGAACACGGGAGACGGCCATAGGACGACGGGAGCCACTGCGGTATAGCGAGAGAGGACGCCGTCGGCACGCCGGACCGACCCAGTAGACGCACGGTGCGAGAGGGGGAAGCCGTGGGAGACAGTGGAAGGGTGGGGGCGCGTTCCACCCTTCCTCCAGCTAAGTACCCTTCTCATTTCGTTAATTAAACATAAGGAATACCTCCAGCATCCTTATCAGTCACTATAGGACAGACGTCAGTCGTTTGGATGGGGTTTTAGTTTGATTTGCTGTGTGATTAATTTCTCCAAATTGTGTGGATTGTTTGTTTATTTTTGACCCGCCCTGTGTTGGCGTTTGTTTGATTACTTTTTGGTATTAATTAATTTTATCCCATCTAGACTGATTTCTGCTCCCTAAAAGAAAAAGAACTGAATCTAACTGAAGACTGATTAGGCTGAATATCCTGACGGTCACCTAGTGTTTTCTTCTTTGTCTCCTCCAAAGTGATCTTCAGCCAGTAGGGGATATTGAGGCCTGCTGCCCAGGAGCTCTTTTTAAAAGGACTTTTATGAGTATCTTTTTACCCCAAAACTTGTAATAAAAGTGTATTTTTACACCCTATTTCCCCCCCGTGGAATCTGTTGTTGCGGTAGTCGCTCCCCTGACAGAATACGGTGGTTTTGCACCCTGCCCTGGTCGCTTCCACTCGGCGACATTTTGGCGTTGTCGGCAGGATTTTGTGGGGTTTGAGCGACTACACCTTACAACATGCCAGGGGAGGGACAGGCAGCCACAGGACAAGCTATTAATCAGCAAGCTACAATGATGCCTTTTATGATGGGAATGTCCTGGGTGCAGAGGTTTGGTGGGTTGGGCTCAGAAGTAAAATTGGGAGATTGGCAGGCACAAATGGAGACAATGCTAAGCTTCCAGTGACGCTCAAAAGGCCGACTTGGTAATGGGGTTCTTAGATGGGGAGGCAAAAAGAGAAATCATGACATTAGAGAAAACAGGTAGAGATACTCCACGGAAAATCTTTGCTGTATTGTCTGCACTGCATGGAGACTCCACTCATGTATCTGTCTTAAGAGCTCAATTTTTTAATTGCAGACAGGAACCCAACCAGTCCCTTAGATCCTTTTCCCTTCGCTTCAGGGAATTGTTTCTTAGGTTGAAGCGCAAAGATGATACAGGCCTGGAACACAGTGACGTACTTCTGCGTGACCAGTTCATTATGGGACTACGAGAGGGGCCAATAAAGCAAGAGCTGAGGCGCCAAGTAAGGAAACAGCGAGCCCTGTCATTTGATGAGGTAAAGTTAGAAGCGCTTGCTTTAGAGGAAGAACAGGATGATAACTGGTCAGCAGGACCTTCATGCTTAGCCATAAACAGGCCTAAACCCTCTCCACAAAATAGTGTTGCTGACTGGAAACAAGAATTTCGTAGAGAAATACTTAAAGAGGTTAAAGAACAACTGACAGAAACGGCAAAAGTACTTGTAAACGAGTTGCGAGCGGAGATTAATGGTCCCCTGTGTCCTCCTTTACCCACAGCTCGGCCTAGGGCCTACTCAGACGATCCTGGTAGGGCAAGACAGAGGTTTAGAACCTCATCAAATAATCAGGACTTTAAGTGGGATCCCCGTGGCCGCCCCATTTGTAACCAGTGTGGGGAACCAGGCCATATTAGGCGCCACTGCCCCCATAGAGAGGCCCAGCTGGGTTTTTAGCTGTACCGGCCACTGTGGGTCAAGTGGCCGGACCCCCCAGCTGCGACCCTATCCACAAGCTTGCAGAAGCCACCATTGCTAGAGCATGCCCTGTAGCAGAGGTTAAAGTAGACGACATAGATGTTAAATGCTTGGTAGACACAGGCTCTCAGGTTACATTATTCAGTGAAAACCTTTGCAAAGAACTCTTCAAGGGTAAACAGACCAATAATGGAGACCTCCCATGGTTAACCTTACGGGCTGCTAATGGACTTGAAATCCCTTATGTTAGATATATGGTTGCAGATTTTATTGTTGGGGGGGTAAAAGTGCCATCACGTGGGATTGTAATTGTGAAAGATGACCGTCTGAAAGAGCATAAAGCCCTTATGGGGATGAATGTAATCTTGGGCTGTTGGGAACAACTTTTCAAGAACCCAGGCAGACTTTGCAATCCACAGTTACAGAATTTTTGGAAAGAGTGGGACAATGTGTTTACAGATTGTCAAAGGGTCCAAGCTGCAGCGACGAAGGAACAATGGGAGGGCACCGCCCGGGTGGCCTGCTGCTATGCAGTGACTGTTCCAGCCCAGAGTGAGGCCCTCCTGTGGGCCAGAGTGTCAGCCCCATCACAGCTCAAGAACCCCTGTGCCCTAGTGGAGCCTTTTGGGGGGGACATTGGAGTTGAGGTATCAAGGGCCTTGGTAACAGTGAAAGGGGGGAGGGTCCCTGTGAGGGTGCGTAATGTTAACCCCTATCCAGTCTCCCTGTACAGACTCCAAAAGTTGGCCACAGTTTCTGTGGTTGATCCACTAAGTGTGAGAGGGGGTACTGATGTCTCCCTCATGGAAGTGAGTCCCGGGGTGGTAGAGGTGGGGGCTGTTCAGGTTGGTCAGGAGGCCGACAAGCTGACCATTCCTCTACCCCAGAGTGACCACCTGAGCGAGGAACAGCAACATCAGTTCCACCAACTCTTGGCTAAATGGCAACATGTATTCTCTGCTTATGAGGAAGACTATGGCCGGACTGACATTGCTAAACATCATATTCCCACAGGTGATGCTGCCCCTATCCGAGAGAGGTTCAGACCCCTACCCCCTACCCTCTACAAAGAGATGCGCACCCTGTTACAAGGTATATTGGACAAAGGTGTTATCAAGGAGAGCTGCAGCCCCTGGGCTGCACCAATTGTCCTAGTTAAAAAGAAATGTGGTGCCTGGCGGTTCTGCGTAGATTACCACAAGCTTAATAGTGTGACACACAAGGATGTATTTCCCCTCCCACGCATCGAAGACTCCCTCACCAGTCTGACCGGAGCTGAATGGTACACTACATTAGATCTTGCAAGCGGCTACTGGCAGGTGGAACTGGAGGAGAAAGACAAGGAAAAGACGGCCTTCACAACACCACTTGGTCTCTTCCAGTTCGAACGGATGCCATTTGGGCTATGTAATGCGCCAGCAACATTCCAGAGACTAATGCAAAGGTGTTTGGGTAACCAACTAACTGAATCTGCCTTGGTTTATCTTGATGATGTAGTGATCTTTTCTCCTGATTTTACAACACATCTTCAGCATCTGGAGACAGTTTTCCAGTCCCTGGCGCGTTATGGCCTCAAGTTGAGACCAGAAAAGTGCCAGTTCTTTCAGAAGGAAGTGAAGTTCCTGGGGCACGTGGTGAGTGGACAAGGTGTTTCACCTGACCCCGAGAAGGTGACGGCAGTCCAAGAATGGAGCCCACCAACAACAGCAAAGCAGGTACACTCCTTTCTTGGGTTTGTAGGTTATTACCGGCGCTTTATTAAAGACTTTTCTAAGATCGCTAAACCCCTTCATGAACTTTTGGTGGGTAGAGGGCGTAAACAAAGGGGTGGGTCTTTGCACATTAACTGGACTAATGAGTGTGAGACAGCTTTCCAGTTATTAAAACAAGAACTGCTTAGGGCCCCAATATTGGCTTATGCTGATTTCACACTCCCTTTCACCCTTTACACTGATGCCAGCCATCAAGGTTTGGGGGCAGTTTTGGCACAGGAACAGAATGGGCAGGAAAAAGTCATAGCTTATGCAAGCCGCAGCTCATGCCCAGCAGAACGTCTCTAACTACAGTTCCTTTAAGCTTGAACTTCTTGCAATGAAATGGGCTGTTGTGGAAAAGTTCAAAGACTATCTATGGGGGGCAAAAGTGACTGTGATAACTGACAACAACCCACTTGTACACTTGCAAATGGCAAACTTCGATTACACCCTAAAGTATAGACCGGGGAGGGACCACACTAATGCAGATGTGCTGTGTAGGTTGCCTATCTCACACCCAGAACAAGATCCAACCGAACCAGTACCAGAGGAGGACTTGCTGGTTGGTGCAGTGACTGCTCCGGGAACCCCAGCGGAGGCTGTGCCCCCAGGCTGGGGGTGGGACCCGAGTCGCTGGAAGGAGCTACAAGGGAAGGACATCACACTCCGAACAGTGAGGGAGTACCTTCACAGAGGTTAGATACCCAGAGGCGCTGAGCGTGCCACACTCCCTGAAACGGTAAAGAGACTTTTGAATCATTGGAGGCGGCTGAGCCTGAGAGATGGAGTGGTATGCCGTAATATAAAAGACTCGTTAACTCATGAGACTCTCCAGCAGGTGGTTGTGCCTTCGGACCAGACAAAGGCCCTGTGGGACGCTTACCACTCAGAAATGGGCCACCAAGGCGTGGAGAGGACGATGTCGCTTCTCCGAAGAAAATTCTACTGGTCTGGTATGGAAGAGACTGTAAGTTCTTGGACTCAAACTTGCCCACGGTGCGTATTGCGAAAGGCTAAGCCAGAGGTTAGGGCCCCATTAGTACCCATTGTGCCTAAAGCACCATTGAATATTGTTTCCATGGATTTCCTAACTCTGAGCCGTCCCACCGATCGTTATCAGAACATCCTAGTTATAACAGACCTATTCACTAAATACGCCTGGGCTATTCCCACGTCTGACCAAACAGCCATCACTACTGCCCGTGCCCTGTGGAACCATGTCATACAGCCCTTTGGCTGTCCAGAAACATTGCACTCAGATCAAGGCCCAAATTTTGAGTCCAAAGTGATCTTAGAATTGTGTAACATTTATGGCTGTCGTAAGAGTCACACCACCCCTTACCATCCTCAGGGGAATGGGGGATGCGAACGATTCAACCAGACCCTGTTAAACTTGCTTGGCACCCTTGAAGCGGAGAAGCAGAATAGGTGGCCCGAATACTTACCTGGACTAGTCCATGCCTATAATAACAGTATTCATGGCTCTACGGGGTATGCACCAACATACCTGATGTTCGGCCGTCATACTAGGCTACCCATCGAGATGATAACCAGTACAACAGGGGTGCAAGCAACGATGACTACTGCTGAGTGGGTGGTGAGGCATGCAGAACAGCTATTGTATGCCTGTAACAAGGCCTCTGAGAACTTCAAACAGGCAGCAGAGAAAAATAAGAGACTGTATGATAAGACTGCTCGTGACGCCCCACTACTACCTGGTGAACGGGTCCTAGTAGTGGACCACAGAAGACAAAATAAGGGGAAGTTGAGTGACCGGTGGGAAAAGCAAATTTACGTGATGGTTGGACGTCATCATGCAAGCCTCCCAGTCTACAAGATCAGACCGGAGGGAAAGGACGGGCCGGAGCGCACCGTCCATCGCAACCACCTCCGCCCCTGCCTACTGTACCCCGCACCAGAGCCGTCTCAACCTGCCAGCCAAGGAGCCCTTCAGCCCCCTTTGTTAAATTGGGGGCTGATGTTCCAGACAGGTCGAGGTGAGGCAGCAGAGGAGGCAGAACCCGGGATGGTACCAAGACGCTCCCAGAGGTCCAACCTGGGTAACCCCCCTCTTAGGTATAGATGATGAATGCATAGCCGAATGGTTCTCGGGACTAGAACCTTTTGGTTTGGGGGAGTGTCACGGGGTGACAGTGTGTGTGTGTGTGTGTGTGTGTGTGTCGGTCTGCCTACCTGTGGAGGTGATTACCTGATCACCTGCACGTGCGTAATTGGGCAGCGCTGGAGGGAGGGTTGTAGGTGCTTTTACTCTTTCATTCAGGAAGCAGCACGAGAGCAGGACGGAGCGGCTGAGCTGACGCAGACAGGTGACACAGGGAGAACACGAGGAACAATTGAGTGCAGCCGTTGGTCGTCACGACGTGGTGAGGAGCGAGTCTGCCGAGGAACACGGGAGACGGCCATAGGACGACGGGAGCCACTGCGGTATAGCGAGAGAGGACGCCGTCGGCACGCCGGACCGACCCAGTAGACGCACGGTGCGAGAGGGGGAAGCCGTGGGAGACAGTGGAAGGGTGGGGACGTGTTCCACCCTTCCTCCAGCTAAGTACCCTTCTCATTTCGTTAATTAAACATAAGGAATACCTCCAGCATCCTTATCAATCACTATAGGACAGACGTCAGTCGTTTGGATGGGGTTTTAGTTTGATTTGCTGTGTGATTAATTTCTCCAAATTGTGTGGATTGTTTGTTTATTTTTGACCCGCCCTGTGTTGGCATTTGTTTGATTACTTTTTGGTATTAATTAATTTTATCCCATCTAGACTGATTTCTGCTCCCTAAAAGAAAAAGAACTGAATCTAACTGAAGACTGATTAGGCTGAATATCCTGACGGTCACCTGGTGTTTTCTTCTTTGTCTCCTCCAAAGTGATCTTCAGCCAGTAGGGGATATTGAGGCCTGCTGCCCAGGAGCTCGCCACGTCCGGAGCCAAGCTACACTGTGGACTCTTTTTAAAAGGACTTTTATGAGTATCTTTTTACCCCAAACTTGTAATAAAAGTCTATTTTTTTTTATAAAAAATCCCCCCCCTCCCGTGGAATCTGTTGTTGTGGTTCTGGTCGCTTCCACTCGGCGACACTTGCATACACCCGATGATGGGATTTTGAGAGGTCGTCTTAAAAACTCTGAGTCCCTTGCCAATCTGGAGGAAATGTTGAAACATTTACCTGAGCAAAAGCGTACAGAGTTGGTGAGTCTCATTAAAGACTATTATTATTATTATTATTATTATTACTATATTGATGTGGGAGGTGCACAGCCAATCCGACAGTGCTTCTACCGTATGTCTCCAGGCAAGCGTGTGCAGCTGGAAGCAGAAGTTCATTACATGTTGGAAAATAACATTGCCGAACCCTGTGCATCTAGTTGGTCTTCCACATGCCTGCTTGTCAGTAAGCCAGATGGTACATTTAGACCGTGTATGATCAGGTTGGTTCTGCCAAGTTTGTCAGTAAGTTCGACTTACTTAAAGGTTATTGGCAGGTACCTTTATCTCCTAGGGCTAGGGATATTGCCGCCTTCATTACACCTAGCGGGTTGTATTCGTACACAGTGATGCCATTTGGGTTACGCAATGCCCCAGCCACCTTTCAGCGTCTAATGAATAAAGTGGTATCAGGGCTGACTGATTGTGCTGTTTATTTGGACGATGTTGTGATTTACAGTGACTCCTGGGAAGATCATTTGCAGCACATCCGGGCATTGTTTGACCGTTTGGCCTGGGCTTGTCTGACCATCAATCTGGCAAAGTGTGAGTTTGCCAAGGCAACAGTTACTTACCTGGGAAAAGTTGTTGGCCAAGGTCAGGTGAGGCCAGTAAGGGCAAAGGTGTTGGCAGTTGACCAGTTTCCTGTACCGACCATCAAGAAAGAACTTTCTTGTTTCTTAGGTATGGTGGGATACTATTGTAGTTAGGCCTTCTGCATAGCTTTCCCTCTCTCTCAGCAGGCTCCAGACCCACCATTGTTGCCTCTTTTAGTTGGTTTGTTGCACCATACAACTCACATCTCACCATATTGTCCACGCATCCACACACTGCTGACATGACTGACTCCTTTCTTACCTACACACCACATTAATTTGTAAATAAGTTGATTCAGTTATGTAAAATAAAACTACTTTTTGAGCTCTATCTGTGTGTGACCTCCCTTGTTGCCATCGTTGAGCCAGGTGGTAACACACATGTGTATGTGGGGGGAGCAGTGGTGATGTGTGTGTTTCTCCTGAGCCTCTTTTGCTGTCTCCTGGCTGTCCTTTCTTCCTCTAGAATTTGGGTCCCATCCAGACACAGTTGCCGCCAGATGTTACGGTCAGCAGCAATTATCCTTTGATGTTCTGTTATAATCACGTTTTCATGTGAGGAACCAACTTGGAACTGTTGATGAGAAAAGGCTTGGTCATGAACTTTGACCTCAGCCTCATTCTGGATCACAGCTATTTAAACATTTTACAGTTAAAAGAAAACATGAAGACACAGAAACTTTCTTAATCAAAACCAAGCAAATATTAATAAATAAATAAATAAATGTTAATTTAAACAAATACACTCACGTCATGGAAAGGAAATCTCAGTATCAGTCTCAGTATGTGAAGAGTTTTGAAAAATGAACTCAGTAAAATGTCAGTCAGAGCATTTCCATAGAGAGCCACTTTGCATCAGCAGCACCATGCTCCAGTGCTCTGGGAGACTTTATAGTCCTGAGAGTTGAACACTGGATGACTGACAGCTGTCCTTCATGACAACAGAAGCCACAGAAATCCTCCTCATCAAAAACATGACTTTGATCTCCGTCCTCATCTGGACTCTCCTCTGCTGCTGCTTCACAGGTAAAGTCCAGAGAATCAAACTCCTCTCCTCTATGAACATCCGTCCCTCTGAAATGAAGCCCACAAAACCATGACGCTGCTTTATGTTTTTGTCTCTGTATCCTCAGAGTCCAGAGGCCAGGTCACAGTGACTCAGCCTGGAGCAATGAGCTCTGCTGTGGGAGGCTCCGTCACCATCAACTGTAAGACCAGTCAGAATCCTGAGGTTTCTAACAATAACAACCTTTTAGCCTGGTACCAACAGAGAGATGGAGAAACTCCTAAACTCCTCATTTACCTGACTCACACTCGACCATCAGGGATTCCAGCTCGTTTTACAGGCAGTGGATCAAACTCTGACTTCACTCTGACCATCAGTGGAGTTCAGACTGAAGATGCAGCAGTTTACTACTGTCAGAGTCAACACTACATCAACAGTCTGCATGTGTTCACACAGTGAAAAAGCGTCGTACAAAAACCTCCCTCAGTCAGACTGAACAGAAACTGAACTGACTGCTGCAGCTGGAAGCTACTGCAGAGACTGATACACTTCACTGAGGACACACACACACACACACACACACACACACACACACACACACACACACACACACACACACACACACACACACACACTCACACACACACACACTAACTTTGTGGCTAATCCTTTGTGAATTTCCTTTTAGCCAGTTGAGGTTAAGGTGCAGAGTTACCAACATACATTTTAATAAGGACGTGCGGAAATCTGAAATCTCCGGTTGACTTTTCAAAATTATAACACAAAATTAAACAAGTAATTTAACATGCAAGGTCTAAACATTTGTGTGTGTGAGTGTGGTTGGAAAACTGTAACGCTCTGCCACCTAACCACTCCAAAACGTTCATTCATAAAAATTATAGCCACCTGTCCGTGGGAGGCGCATCAAAATTGAAATAGAATAAGCATTTTTCAGTACCTTTACACATTTTAAACTAGGATGGCTCCAGTTCTAGATAATTTCCTTCATAATAATTTCTTTTATAAATGAAAACACCATAATTAACTGAAAACAAGTTTACATAGTTTCTAATTATATCTCAGGATTCAATATGGCTCCAACATACCGGCCCCTAATTGTAGACGCCATAGCAAAACAATTACAGGAATAATATTCAAATGGAGCCAGAAAACATAGTACAAATATCTATGAAACATTTCTAAATATGCCAAAATATGTGATAATTTTACACCTCACATCTTTCCATCATCATGTCAACATGCATTTGATGAATATATCATGCCATTTTCATAAGCCCCACATGAACCCCCCCAAAGTCCATTTTGGCTCCTGGCAAGGTCTTCACCACCCTGCCTAGGGGCCATTAGTTCCTGGGTGCTTCCTGAGTTCCTTCTTGTCTTGACCCACTTTTGCCTTTGCTGCATGAGTGATAGATACTCCTTAGTCCACCTTTGCCAGAACAGGTCTGCAAGGTATTGCACTTGTTTCCATCTCTTTCTGGAGTAGAGGTCATCTTTACAAAAGAGTTGAGGCAGCAAGAGGGGTTTAATAATAATAATAATAATACATTTTATTTAAAAGCGCTTTTCAAGATACTCAAAGACACAAATCAGCAAAACAATGTGGAATAGAACACTAAAAACACAATAGACTGAGCTAAACATTAAAAGCAATTTTAAAAAGGTGTGTTTTTGTCAGAGATTTGAATGTAGGAAGGTCGGTACAGTCACGGATGTGTTTGGGGAGAGAGTTCCAGTGGGAGGGGGCAGCTACAGAGAAGGCTCTGTCGCCCCAGGTTCGGTGCTTGGTCCTGAGTGGTGGAGTAAGGAGGTTTGCGTCAGATGAACGGAGGCTGTGGGATGGATTGTGGCGATGGAGCAGGTCAGTGAGATAGGAAGGGGCCTGGTTATGGAGGGCTTTGTGTGTGAGGAGGAGGATTTTGAACTGAATACGTTGTGGAACTGGGAGCCAGTGGAGTTTCTGGAGGACAGGAGTGATGTGATCACGGGTGCGGGTGTGGGTGAGCAGACGTGCAGCAGAATTTTGGATGTACTGTAGTTTATTTAAAGTTTTGGATGGTGTGCTGTAATGGATGCTGTTGCAGTAGTCAATTCTGGAAGTGATGAAGGCGTGAATGAGGGTTTCAGCAGCAGAGAAGGAGAGTGATGGACGGAGTCGGGCAATGTTCTTGAGGTGGAAGAAGGCAGTTCTGGTGATTTGGTTGATGTGATGATCAAAGCAGAGGTTACTGTCAAAGATGACTCTGAGGTTGCGACTGTGGGGGGATGGAGACAGGGTGGAGTTGTCGATGGTGAGGCGGAAACTGTCTGTGGTTTTGGTGAGGGATTTCGGGCCGATAATGGTTAGGTCTGATTTGTCACAATTTAGTTTGAGGAAGTTGGTCTGCATCCAGGATTTGATGTCAGCGAGGCAATTGGAGAGAGTGGAATGAGTGGCGGGGGTAATGGAGTTGGTGGAGATATAAAGCTTGACGTCATCGGCATAACAGTGGAAATGGAGACCGTGGTGGCGAATGATGTTGCCAAGGGGGAGCAGGTACAGTATGAAGAGGAGAGGACCAAGCACCGAACCCTGGGGGACGCCTTGGGACAGAGGAACAGTGGAGGAGGTGCAGGTGTTGATGTGGATGAATTGTTGTCGGTCTTAGAGGTATGATTTGAGCCAGGAGAGTGCAGTGCCAGTGATGCAGAGGGAGGACTCAAGGCGGGAGAGGAGAATGGTGTGGTTTATGGTGTTGAAGGCTGCAGTGAGGTCCAGGAGGATGAGGATGGTGAGGTGGCCGGAGTCTGCGGAGAGGAGGATGTCATTGGTGACTTTCAGGAGGGCTGTTTCGGTGCTGTGTTGGGAACAGAAACTGGATTGAAATGGTTCGAACAGGTCATTTGAGCAGAGGTGGGCTTTGAGTTGTGTGGCGACAATACGCTCCAGTATTTTGGACAGAAAGGGGAGATTGGAGATGGGCCGGAAGTTCGACAAGATGTCAGGGTTGAGTCCAGGTTTTTTGAGGATGGGGGTGACAGCAGCCAGTTTGAGTGAACGGGGGACTGAGCCAGACCTGAGGGAGGAGTTGATGATTTCTGTGATGAGTGTGGAGATGGCTGGTAAAGAGTCCTTAATGAGGTGAGATGGGATGGGATCCAGAACACATGAAGAGGTTTTCATGCCTATCATTTGGGCAGCTGTAGAAAACAGAGCCTTAGTGTTGGTGGAGCCAGAGTGTATGAGGTGAGAGTAGTAGGTGGACCGGGCAGTACTGAGAGCATCCTTGTACTGCTGAAGGTAATCTGTATAGGCTTGTAGATGGACAGTTAAACCGGTTTTCTTGTGGAGTCTTTCAAGCTGTCGTTTTCGTGATTTCATTTTGTGTAGTTCAGGAGTGTACCAGGGGGCAGAGTGGGTGAAGGAGACAGTTTTAGTTTTGATGGGGGCTAGCTGATTGAGACAGGAGGAGAGTGTTTCGTTGTAGAATTTGGTGAGGTCAGAGGGAGGCAGAACGGAGGGGGGGAAGCAGATATTTTACTAGCAAGAGAGGCAGAAAGGGCTGAAGGGGAGATGGATTTGAGGTTTCTGAAAGATATTGTCCGTTTATCCTTAGCGGTGGGAATGGGGATGTCAATGTCTATGATGATTGCCAGATGGTCGGAGATGTTGAGGTTGAAGCTGGAGAGGTGATGTATGGTGAGACCAGTGGAGCAGACCAGGTCCAGGATGTGACCACAGCTGTGGGTGGGAAAGTTGACGTGTTGAGTGAAGTTGAAGCAGTGTAGCAGTTCCAGGAATTCAGTGGCAGATTTGCAGTCAGTGTCAATGTGGATGTTGAAGTCCCCCAGAAGAAGAAGAACGGAAGGTGAGATGGCAGATAACTGGGTGAGGAAGTCAGAAAAGTCAGAGAGGAAGGAGGGGTTTGGTTTGGGAGGGCGGTAGATGATGGCAGTGACCAGAGGAGTGGGACCAGAGAGTTTGAAAGTGAGGTGTTCAAAGGAGCGGGCAGGGATGGAGATGGTGGATGTTTTAATGTCCTTTCTGTAAAATGCTGCTACACCACCTCCCCGCCCCTCAGATCGGGGTTTGTCCATACAGGTGTATCCGGTGGGTGTGGTCTGGTTGAGAGAAAAGTAGTCCAGAGGTTTGTGCCAGGTTTCAGTGATGCAGAGGAAATCCAGGTTATTGTCAGTTATGAATTCATTCAGAATGAGACTTTTATTGTTAAGTGAGCGGGTGTTGAGCAGAGCCAGTTTCAGGTGACGTTGTTTCATGATAGGTTGTGAGGACTGAGGAAGGGGGCAGAGATTTGATAGGTGCACATGTCGTTTGTTGTGATGACGTAATGAGGAAGTTGCGGTTCGTGAGCAGGACCAGATGGATGGAATAGAGTCAGGAGTTGAAAAGTTGTAGTTGAACATACGACCAGAACCTCTGTGTGGAGGACGGCGAAGTAGACCAGTTTCTCGGAGGTTTAGAGTTAAACTGCAGTAGGTGATTTGGTGTTAGGGGCTCTAGATCACTGGGGTCCGTTGAGGTAAGTACTATGCAGCACTCTCTCTTAAATCTTTATTTAGACTATTGTTAATTTGCTTAGATATGTAAATTAATAATTTCATGTTTGGAGGAATATTATTTAATTCATTACTGTGACGTGTATATGGTAGTTAGATGACTTAGTGGAATGTGCTAGAATTCCGGAAGAGAACAATGGTCATGTGACCTACATGTGTTTGCTCAGTGTTAGATGAAGAAGTCTAATCAGTCTAGTTATTACTAAGTTATTACATTATCGGCAGGTATTACATTATCGGCAGGTATTACATTATTGGACATTATTACATTATTAGTTGCTACAAGCTGTCTGTAGTGTTTCGTCATCCATTGTTTGTTGTTTCAAAACAGAAGAGAGTACTTTTTTTACAAGCCTGATCAATCTTTCCCACACTCCTCCAAAGTGGGCTCCATGTGGGGGATTAAATATCCACTTTATTTGATTGGTCAGCAGTGCATCATGAATCTTTTGATGATCCAGCTGAGTCAAAGCAGCCTCCAATTCCTTTTGAGCAGCCACAAAATTCGTACCACAGTCAGTTCGGATAGTCAGTATAGGTCCCCTCCAACATAAGAAACGACGTATGGCGTTGATGCAGGAGTCTGTATCTAAGGTGCTTGTCACTTCCAGGTGAACAGCTCGACTCACCAGGCAAGTAAATATTACTCCCCATCGCTTCACATGTGCTCTGCCTCTTTTGACTTCTAAGGGTCCAAAATAATCAATACCCACATGAGAGAAGGGCGGGAGATCTGGAGCTACACGATCCTGTCGTCGGTCAGCCATGTTCTGCTCCCCAACTCTGCAAAAAACACTTAATGATTTAATGACTTAATGATTTTCCTGGCAGAGGAGTTGGCCGAAGGTAGCCAGAATTTCTGGCCGAGTCTGGAGACCATATGGTTCCGTCCCGAGTGTCCCACCAGCTGATGGATATCACGCAGGATCAATTTAGACACATGAGAGTCTTTGGGAAGGATAATTGGGTTCTTTAGGTTCACTGGCATGGCTGCTTTACTTAACCGTCCTCTGATCCTAAGGATGCCTTCTTCATCGACAATTGGATCCAGTTTGCTTATGGCACGGTCTGTTTTAACCGCTTTGTCTTTTTTCAAGACAGCAAGTTCTGATTCAAAGTAACGTTGTTGTTCGTAGCAAATGATTGATTGTTCACCTTTTTCCAGGTCTTCTACAGACAGGCTTTGCGGTCTATATGGCAGTTTGGAGTGGGTCCTAACTGCTGTCTTCTGACATCTGAGCCGCAGAAGTTTCTTCAGTTTCAGCAACCATCCAACAGCTCTCTAATTTTTTCCATTAAGAATAGTAATCGATTAGGTTGCTAGTTGCAGCATTGCCCAATTTCAAGCAGTTTACAGTGATGTCTTTTTTGGATAATTCAAAGGGATTTGGCTAAGATCCTCTGGCCTATGATGCCACAATGTTCATAATGGAAACCGTTTAGCCTGGTACCAACAGAGAGATGGAGAATCTCCTAAACTCCTCATTAAGCTTGCTAATCAGGTAGTATCAGGGATTCCAGCTCGTTTTACAGGCAGTGGATCAAACTCTGACTTCACTCTGACCATCAGTGGAGTTCAGACTGAAGATGCAGCAGTTTACTACTGTCAGAGTTTTCACTACATCAACAGTCTGTATGTGTTCACACAGTGAAAAAGCGTCGTACAAAAACCTCCCTCAGTCAGACTGAACAGAAACTGAACTGACTGCTGCAGCTGGAAGCTACTGCAGAGACTGATACACTTCACTGAGGACCAGTGTTGGGAGTAACGGCGTTTAAGTATAACGGCGTTACTAACGGCGTTATTTTTTCAGTAACGGAGTAATCTAATTAATTACTTTTCCCATCGTTGCAACGCCGTTATCGTTACTGAGAATGTAAAGTGGCGCGTTACTACAATTTGGTTGAATGAAGCGCGAGGTGTCAAGCTTTGGCTACATCAGCTGCCTGGAGAGAGCAGGAGTGGGGATGATGATGACGCCGTTGCAAATGCGATGATGATTGGCTGGGTGGGCGGATGCCCTGCTCACGCTGTCTCACTGCACGCTCTGACTTTCACCTATGACTACCTCTGAACACACAGGACAGCGACAATGGCGACGAGCCAGGGAAATTCAGGTAGCGTTCTCCAACTGGAAGTACCGGCACTACTTCTCCCTCGTTGAAATTAAAGTCAAGAATGTATATATATATCATGCACGCTATGCCCAGGAAAAAAGATTTTATCCACGTCTGCCGCAAGCAACTCTAACCTTATGAAGCACGATATGGCAGGCTGCAATCTAAGTTCAAATAAATACCAAACGTTCTAAAATACTGTATGTAGTGTTTTTATTCTTCAATCAGTTAATATAAACATCTTTGACGTTAAAGATGTTATAGAACGTAATAGCGTTATAGAACATAAAAAATAACGTCACAGTTACTTTGCTGAGTAACTAATTACTTTTACAGTGTGGTAACTGAGTTACTAACTCAATTACTTTTTGGCAGAAGTAATTTGTAACTGTAACTAATTACTTTTTTAAAGTAAGATGACCAACACTGCTGAGGACACACACACACACACACACACACACACACACACACTGAGAGCATGACATTACTTAAAGCTTAAAACACACTTCTGTATTAAAGTGCACAGTGCAGCAGGTTATAGACAGTTCTGTGTCACCTCTACGTGTTCCCGGTTTATGCTCAGCCACAAGATCAGATGTCAGTGGTGACCATTAATGCTATGAGAATCAGGAGAGAGTTATCACTTTATGCAGATGACACGCTGCTTCATATATTTAGTCCTGAATATCCTTTTTATTATTTAAATCTTAAATTCAGATATTAAGAATCATTTCAAGGTACAAATTAACAACATATGAACATAACACATGGATCTTCTTCAAGAGCAGACATTAGTGATAACAGATAGCTTTGTGACTCACCAATAAAATGCTCTAAGCATGTGTATTATTACCAAAGATAATTGATATAAATCAAACTGGATCGACTATAGAAGAATATCTACAGTCTTAAAACCATTAAAAAGTCATTTGGGGAAAATGGACTTGTTACTGTGCATTAATCTGACTAATGTTCCTAATATATAATATATGTCAAAGAAAGGAAGTCAAAAGACATGTCACTGTTATAATATACATGATGAAATCTTTATTGTTGTAAAATGTTGAAACCATCAACAAGCAAGAAGACGTTCATGATGAAACATGTCATGAGAGAAAGAGAGAAACACACAGAGAGAGAGAGAGAGAGAGAGAGAGAGAGAGAGCAGACTGAGAGCAGTAGCAGAGTAAAACCAGTATCAGAGTTGCAGTGAGTCAGGTCAGGACTGGGAACACTGGTCTCTCCTCAGTGTCTGTGAGAGTGAAGTCTGGGAGCCCTGGGTGGCCTCACAGGTCACAGAGTCCACCTTCCTCCACTGGTCTGCATTGAGCCTCAGGGTGCTGCTCCAGCTGTAGAGGCCGTCCTTCTCCAGCACCACAGGGCTCCTGCTCTCCTCCCAGCTGATGCTGCTGCTGCTGTCCACCTTCCAGGCCAGACTCCAGTCTGAGGGGAAGCCCTTGTTGGCCAGACACATGAGCGTGGCCTTCCCCTGCTGCAGCTCCTCACTGGATGGGGGCAGCACCGTCAGGGTGGGGGCGGCATCACCTAGGAGACACCAATCAGATTAGAGGACAGGGACCACAGAGCTGTCAATCAACCAGCAGACACTTGGACACCTTTACTGTGTGAGAGTTGATGTTCTCCTTTAAGGAGTTTCTGTCAGATGATTTTTCTGCTCCACCAGTCACTCACTCACACATTGTTTCACTTCCCTTCAAGAAGCCTCTCATGCATATCAGCACAGAGAGAATCATCATACACAATGACCTGAAATATATCTAACTGCACTGGAAATAAATCAAAATAAAATATATTTTATCAAAAGGACAAAAGTTAATCAGATTAGGGCTGGGCGATATGGCTGAAATCTCTATCACGATATAAGTGTTTCATATCGGTCGATATCGATAATTATTGAAATATTGTATGACCTATTTAATCCTTACTCTAATTGTAGGCAATAAGCATTTAGGGAAAATGAATGTCAACACATATGTTCAATGTTAAAATCACAGTTGAAAACTGAACAATTATTAATAATAAAGTGCTTTTTATTAAGTGTTATAAAAACATGTGCATAGCAAACCTGTGCAAACGTAACCTTCTCGACCGCTGTTTCAGGAAAAACACACGACCACGAGACAACGAGATGGCTGGCACAACCAAACTGATACTGTTACATGATTGGCTATTAGCGTGTCACTGCTCATTCGTTGCTAGGCACCAGATGACAAGTGCCTTTGCTCATGCAACCAAGCTTGCTTTGCAACAACGATTTAAACCAGAGAGCGCTCTGGCTAAATTTACGCCGGTTTCTTGAGAAAAAAAAAAACATTCTATCGAAACGTTCTATCGAACACATTTTCTATTGATATCGAGTACGTGTCTATCGAGATACATATCGTTATCGTTTTATCGCCCAGCCCTAAATCAGATCTACTGTTAAAGGACATTATGAGCCAAAAATAACTGACAACCATATTTACAATGTTCATACGACAGATTTAAAAACCAAACAGTCAAAATGAATTCAAACTGAGGTCAAAAGGCCATCGGAGATATTATATCACAAATTTGGTCGCATTTTTAATAATTTGAACTTCTTTCTCACCGTTTAAAATACTTTGAACTCAACTTCCAATCAAACAGAGAATTAAATGCTAAATCCAAATTCTGTCAAGTTCTAATGTTGTTATTTAATCTTTCCTACAGTTCAAACTGTTCAGATTTTCCATATTACACTGGAACATGTCATGAAAAGTTTAGTAAAGCTGCTTTGAGTTCAATACTGAGATTAAACAGGAGAAACAAAGAATAAAACTGTCTTAAAAGTCATTTAGATCGGTTCAATGGAAATTTAAAGTTACTGCAAATCTTTATACACAGAAATTAAAACCTTAACTGATGACATCATATTTAATATTTGAGCAGAGACTTACTTCCAACATTCAGTCTGGTTCCTCCACCAAAAGTCCACCACAGTGATACAAACTCATTGAGTGGCCGTACAAAAACCTCTCACTGTAGAGAGACACGGCTCTCTGACTTTGACACAAACAAACTCAACATCAACAGTTCCTGTTTTTAAAAGAATGAACTATTTCATATTATATTGATCAAACAGTGCCACAGTTGTTCAGAATTAGTCACATTTTGACAGATATAAGTTTACATCTGTCTAAAAGTCAAAGTGGATTTGTTCTCACATTAAATGAAACAAGACAGAAGACGTTCTTAAAGAAAATGTATCCACAGTCATCAAACCAAATCCACCTTAAAATGCTGACTGACTGTTAATCAATACTCTGATAAAGTGATTGATCCATTGATAAACAGCATGATCAGAGTAATCCAAGTCCCTGTTGGAGTCAGTCAGAGCATTTCCATAGAGAGCCACTTTGCATCAGCAGCACCATGCTCCAGTGCTCTGGGAGAGTTTATAGTCCTGAGAGTTGAACACTGGATGACTGACAGCTGTCCTTCATGACAACAGAAGCCACAGAAATCCTCCTCATCAAAAACATGACTTTGATCTCCGTCCTCATCTGGACTCTCCTCTGCTGCTGCTTCACAGGTAAAGTCCAGAGAATCAAACTCCTCTCCTCTATGAACATCTGTCCCTCTGAAATGAAGCCCACAAAACCATGACGCTGCTTTATGTTTTTGTCTCTGTATCCTCAGAGTCCAGAGGCCAGTACACAGTAACTCAGCCTGGAGCAGTGAGCTCTGCTGTGGGAGGCTCCGTCACCATCAACTGTAGGATCAGTCAGAATGTTTATAATGGAAACCATTTAGCCTGGTACCAACAGAGAGATGGAGAAACTCCTAAACTCCTCATTTACCTTGCTAGCACTCGACCATCAGGGATTCCAGCTCGTTTTACAGGCAGTGGATCAAACTCTGACTTCACTCTGACCATCAGTGGAGTTCAGACTGAAGATGCAGCAGTTTACTATTGTACGAGTCAACACTACATCAACAGTCTGCATGCGTTCACACAGTGAAAAAGCGTCGTACAAAAACCTCCCTCAGTCAGACTGAACAGAAACTGAACTGACTGCTGCAGCTGGAAGCTACTGCAGAGACTGATACACTTCACTGAGGACACACACACACACACACACACACACACACATACATTATAAACAAAGGAGCATTACAAATCAGAAATCAGAATCAGAAAAAGGTTTATTACCAAGTATGTTTTCACATACAATGAATTTGTTTTGGTGTAATTGGAGTAGTAGCAAAAGTAGTAGCAGTAGTAAAATGAGGAGTAGACAAATGACAAACAAGCTCACCTTTTTAATTCATCAGTAAGCACCAAAACAATCCTTCCTGGAGTTCCTGGAGTCCTTTTCACAACCCTTGACACCCTGAAAACTCCAAGTTCTACATGTGACCCCATAGTGACTTTTTAAGTGTAATGCATTTTCAGCCTACTTCAGAGATAAGATTACAACAATTAGAGTAAATATAAATTGAACAAGGTCACATAACTGTTTTTGACAGCACTGAGCACTTAAGATATACTTTTAATGCTTTTAAAAAACTGTTTTAACTGCCTTTTATTGGAATTATTAAGCATTATACAACAAGTAGGTCCAACCAAGCAATCTGATCGGTCAACTAGAGATTTAGAATGTGCTCAAATCAGCATGACAGCACACCTGACTCAACACTAAAAATATTACTCCGCCATCTCCACATTGTCACATCCTGAAAATATAAACAAAAACGAATAAGTCCACTGGAAGTCAACTGTAATAAAGTAATACATCTGAATTTACAATTTCAGCTTTCTTTAATAAATATTCTGTGTTATGGGGCTGTTAGACTGCCTCATTAATTCAGGTGTGTACCTCATTAATGTTATTGAATTTTCTATCCTCAGGTTACACGAGGTCACGTGTGGGCCCCCCCCCCCCCCAACCCATTTATCCCTTTACTCTAACTTCTTTCCAATCTCCATAGGGCCATAGGGGTCCGTCGTGTCCGGGAGCTACGGCAGATTCCCCTCTCGAAGCTTCCCCACAACGCAACCGCATCCGAAGATCCACGACCAGCACATTCTCATTTCATTTGTTGTAAATAAATCTTTCAAACTTACCTGTTGATGGTGTGTTCCTTGCTAGTGAAAGACCTATTGCTGCCTTCCTAGACAAAATAGATGGCTTGCCGTTGACATTCCAATCTGCGTAAACAGACATCTGTGTCTTCAGACTAGAATATGCTGACAAATACACCTCCATGGGTAAAAACATTCTCTTTGACTAGTTCTGGGCGTATAGTATTTGTGGTGTTATCTTGAGGTTTAAAGTCTATCCACCAGCATGAGTTGGGCAGAATGTGAGACCGACTCAGGCACTTCTGATGCACTATAAGAGTGTCTCTAATTCTCCTTGGCCAAGCGTCAATAAATATTACAGCATAAGACATCAGAGGCTCCTGAACACTTTCTTCCCTCCTGACCTCACCATTGACCTCTGACTTCAGCAATTTCTCCACAACAATTGGCGTCACGAACAGGATTTCAACAGAACAAAGACGTGGTAAGTGCAAAAGTTTTATTACTGTGCCTTACCATGTGTTTTATGAAATCATAAAAAACTATGTGCTCATTTAATTTGCCTGGAATATAAAAACATCTAGGACCCAACCGGGGGGGTCAGGAAGTTCTGTGTCTTGGGGACAATGTCCTGGCCGAAACCTCTGGGAGCATTGCTCGGAACGTATGTGTCATACAAACCTCCCAGTTAGATGTTCAATTGGCATATTGATTTAAAGTGAGAAATCAAGAAAGCTGACAATGGTGTAAAAAATTTAAAACAAAATATAGAAGGAGCTGTAACAGAAATATTGATTACAGGACAGAGTGTGTGGTTCTGAAGGGGAGCGGGTTGGGTTTATGACCCCCGCGTTGCCACTACGTGGCTGTTTTGGTTACCGGGGCAATTTCGGGCTGCACTCGGCACAGAGAGACCCACCTGAGATTTAAACTATAGAAAAGACATTTTCGGGGGAGTTTAAAAGTGTTCCTTCGTTTAAATCAAGATCGGGGATCATCTGGGACCTCATGTACAAAGGTTGCGTACGCACAAAAACGTGGCGTACGTCCTTTTCCACGCTCACGTTCAGATGTATGAAACGTGAAATGACCGTGGAAATGTGCGGTGCCCCACGCCAACTTCATGGCTGGCGTACGCATGTTTCTACAGCTATTGTTCCTTTGGCGACACTTAGAGGTGATGCTGGGAAACTGTTAATAATGTGAAAACAAGTAGTCATCAGAGTGATGTGTACATCAGAGACACACTTATGAACAATTAACACACCCACGTGTTTGCAATTATATGGGTGGATATAAAAGCATGCTCAATGTGATGAAGAAAATGGTATTAACAATGGCAGCGTTAGCGTTGTTAGAGGACCTTGCAGGACCTGGCTGGCACAGTGCGCGATGGGTGGCTTCTGGGTGAGTAAGTAGTTTATCCTTAATTGTCCCGTATGTAATTGATTGTCTCCCTGTGTTCAGTATTCATGTCAGTAAAAGCGGGCGTAAAGTTGGAAATGTCAGCATGTAAAGAGGCAAGGACAGAATTTACTTGTACACAAGTGCATTTATTGATTTGCTTATATCTCTGAATACATAAGTTGACCAAGACGATCATTGATGCCACCGATGGCTCACTATTTCCTCCTGCGATTCCAGCAGAGCCGGTGGTGACGCCGGGGCCAGCGGAGCCGGCAGAGCTGGTGGAGACGCCGCGGCCGGCAGAGCCGGTGGTGACGCCGGGGCCGGTGGAGGAGTCTGTGCCCTCTCCTGGCTTATCGTCTATTGAGAAATAAAAAAAAAAAAAAATTAAACATGAGTCAAAGTGTTTAATATCCTGGCATCTTTACGCACGAGCGATGTGTATTGTGAGCAGCCAATTGTATGACGAGTATAATTACAACATTTGAGTTCAGCATATTTACCTTGGGGATGATCTGTGTCACCTTCATGGGCTCCCACCACTCCAGTGAGAGCTGTGTCACCCACTAAAGAGGCCACTCTCTTGAGATGAACATGAATTTTCGCTGTGGAGATTTACTGTAGAATCTAAAACCAAATGTGGAGGTTGCTTATAAACAGGTCAGTCACTGACCGACACACCCAAGACTGGAAGGCAACTATGAACAAAGCAATGGCTTTGCACAGAAACGAGGTTTTCGCTCTCTATAAACCTGCCTCCAGCACAAAACAGATGATGAGGTATGCGCCACAGGAAGGTGGTCAATACAATAACAGAAACAAAGACAGACCAAAACACGGTAGTTATCAATAGGAACGGTCGTCGTCGGAACGAATAGCTATGTCTCTTCCTGCTCAGCATTTAGTTGTTAAGCTGCACGCAAATGGAACAAACTACCTGCAGAACTCAAATCAGCCCCAACTGTAAGCACTTTTAAATCCAGGTTAAAAACATTTCTTTTTTCATGTGCTTATGGCTGAGCCCTTTTAAATAATTTTAAATCGTGATCTTGGATTTGCACTGTAAGTTCTCTAAATCGTTTTAATATATATAATATACTTTTCTTTTTAAATTTTTCTTTTTCTTTGTTCTTGCTTTTAACTGTGTGTTTTAATTTGTTCTTTTTAAATGCTCTGTTTTTATGTAAAGCACATTGAGTTGCCTCTTGGTATGAAATGCGCTATATAAATAAAAATGCCTTGCCTTGCCTTGCCTCTTCCAGCCCCACCTCCACTAGCTGCTGTCATGAAGCCCACATATTATGACCAAGCATAGAGAAGACATGGAGGGGTGGGACCAGAGCAACCATTTCATATTCAAGCTTCAGCTATTCAACTTTCTAATAATCTCACCGAAGATCCAGTAATGCACGTTGAGGTTAATGGAAGTACCGTTGAAATATTGGTAGATAGTGGAGCAAATATCTCTACTGTAAAAACTGCAGAGCATGTATGCACACCTACATCCAATTTTATTACAGCTAGAGGCGTTTCCAGCATTCCCATAGAAGAACCATGATCGCAGAAAACTTAAATAAATAAATAAATGAATAAATGAATAAAAAATAAATAATAAACTTTGAAGGCTCTGATGTGATGCATTCTTTTCTGATACCTGTATAAACCTGATACCTGCTCCTTGTCCCACTAATGGGAACCTATGTGTTATGTTTATTCTATTGTATTTTTATTGTATTCAATTATACCGGACTGTTATGACAACCTAATTTCCCTTTTAATAAGGTCATCTATCTATCTATCTATCTATCTATCTATCTATCTATAAAAAAAATAAAAAGCTTTTCAGTTTAACCACTGCAGATTGTTCGTACTGTTGATTATGTTGATTATGTCCAGATTTCAATTTGCTTTCCAGTTTAACTTTCAAACATTCAGAAAATTAAACTAAAACTAAAACTTCCCCAGCATGTGCAACAAAGAGGCCTCATTGAACTGCAGCATTTAACCCTTCTGAGCAGTATACACATTTGACTGCTGAGTTTTTAGTTACACAAGAGGGGTTGAAGTGTGAACAGTGTTTGTTTGTTGGTTCACCAGAGATGTGCCATACCAGTCCAGCTATCTGACACACAGCAGGGATTGTTTAATGCTAAAGATTCATATCCACACATCACTGTGGCCGTTACTGGTGGCTGTGAGCTGTAACACCTTGGGGTTTACATTGTTTAGTATGGAAAATTCAGTTTGAAGGTAGTACTTTGGTAGCAATTGTCTTAACGTTTATTTAAGATATTAACTGTTAAGATGTATGTATAATGTGTGCTTATTTGTTAAAATTGTATGACAAATTATGAAGCAATTAGGTTGATTAAAACCATGTTTAAAAATAGGCCAATTAATAAATTGTATAAATAGTATTAGTTAAAATATGGTTAATTTTGATTTATTAAAATGCAAAGTAAAAATATTTAAGCTGGAATATGAGTGTTAAAACAGTGAGATCTGTATAAAATAATTTAGGTTAAAGCATAAATTAAGGTAAAACAGGTAAATGGTTAAGTTTCTGTTTATTCAATTTATAATTTGAACAGTACTCACCTGGGTTAATATTCAGTGAAGGCATGGATTATGCATGGTTAAATATACTTACCTTTTTTACTTAATTAAATGCACTTACGTTGAGCTGTACCAGCTTCTCAGCACTAAAGAGTAACACACTTAGGTGAGGAACTGCTCATGTTATCTTTAAGTGAACACATTCAGTTATCACCGTCTACATTTGCAGCCTCTTTCCACACAGTATGGACCTCCTTCTGAGCTGTCTGAGGTTCAATCCATTTTGTGAGCTAAACATGAATTTCATGTGCGTTTTGTAAATCTGGCTCCGTCCCATAAAGTCACACTCAAGCCTAATGCTAAGCTACCAATGATTAAACAATACAATTTGTATTGTATTGTATTTGTATTCAACCATTGCATCCAGATAGCCAGTATCTGTTTGCATACACATTCAAAGGTAAACAGTACACTTGGTGACGGTTGTTGCAGGGTTGTGTCGAGAGTCCCACAGTGTATGTAGCGGTGCTAAAAAGAGACCTGTATGGGCTCCACCTGCCAGGGGGCTCCACTCTCTTGCAGTACACAGATGACTTCCTAATAGCTTCTCCATCAAAAGAAGCTAGCCACACAGACTCTATCTTGATGCTACAGAGACTGGCTGAGTGTGGTCACAGAGCATTGCTGGCTAAGTTGCAATTCTATCGACCTGAGGTGACATATTTGGGTCATGTTTTGAAGGATGGACAGCGCCTTTTGTCAGAGAGAGAGAGAGAGAGAGTGAAACTGCTAGCCAACATGTCTCCCCCCACAACCAAGAAACGGATGCTCTCTTTTCTGGGGATGGCTAATCACTGCAGACACTGGATTTTTGAATATGCAACTATGGACTCTGTTTTGCGAGCCGCCACACTGAAATCAGCTCCATCTGTGGTACAGTGGACTGAGGAAATGCACAAAGCCTTTCAAGATCTGAAACATGCTCTCAACATGGCTCCAGTGTTGGGTTTGCCTGACTATCATCAGCCGTTCCATCTTCATGTGCATGAGAGAGATGGCTTCGCCCCTGGCATGCTGGTACAGAAACATGGTTCTCATTACTGTCCAGTTGCATACTACTCCTCTCGACTGACCCCTGTGGTTATTGGTATGCCAAGTTGTCTAAGAGCAGTGGCCGCTGTTGCCATTTTAATTGACAAATCTTCTCACATTGTACTGGCTCATGACTGTGTTGTACACGTTCCACCTGCAGTATTACACATTTTGAACACATCCGCAACTCAAAACATGACGGCAGCACGTTGTACAGGTTAAGAGGCAATAATTCTTTCCAGTCCCAACATAACTTTAAAGTAGTCACCTCCATGATGATGAGCATGATTGCATTGCCACTATCGACATGTGCACATCCCTAAGGCCAGATCTACTGCAAACACGATACCAGATTCCAATATGGTTCTTAATACTGATGGTTCAGCTATAGCAGACTACAGTAGTAGCAACTCAGAAGTTCCCCTTCAAGCTGAAAGCCAGCTGAATGGCTACCGTCTTCCAGCCAAGTTCCAGTCAAGTTCCTGCCAAGTTCCTGCCAAGTTCCAGCAGCTGGAGTGACCCCCTCCTTCTCCTCGGCGTGTCTATTTTTTATTGTAACTCCAACTATTCATTGAATTACAGGGTATGACCAGGAGATGGCACCTCTCTCGCAGAATTTTTTTTACAGTTGTTCTACCTGGAGATGACGTAGCTTACACACCTCATTAGCATTCTCATTGCTCAACCTTTTGTTTGCACTTAATGGGCTTTTTGGTCTCAGCTCAAAATGCAGCTGGTTTGACTACCGTATACTATACAGTAGCCTTGTGATTTGAGTGTGTTCATGAACAGGAGGATGACTCATTTACTGTATTTTCATAAATGAAAGACTTAGTAGTCCCCGGAAGGCTGACCCTCACAGCGCCATGGCTACTGTTGCTAAACGACAACGTGTTCCAAAAAAATAAATAAATAATTGGATATATATATTTATTATTATACTACTTTTTGTTTGATTTGCTTGCCTTTGCTGAGTGTCTATCGGTGTACATAAAAATAAAAAAAAAGAAGTTCTTGCTGCATAGAGTTTCATTTATGATTCATGACCAGCCCCCCCTCCCCCTCCACTCCTCAGCCTGCCATCTTCAACACCTGACCCCCACCAGCCCACTCATCCCCCCCTCACCAGTTCACCAACCCCTCTCAACCCCCACTGAGACTCTCACCACTCATCACCCCCACATCCCAAAAAGGTCCAAAACCGAATAAACGTAAGTAGTCCCCGAAAGGCTGACCCTGAGACACAGCGCACTGGCTTTTTTTTTTTTTTTTTTTTTTTTTTTGATTACCAGTTTATTTGGGGGGGGCATGTTGTTGTTGTTGTTGTGCGCGACATAGAGCTGCAGATACGAGCGGCTGCAGCGGTGCCTCAGTGTTATCTTATCACAACTTTTTTTTCCATCAACCGATCCGCGGACCACTTCGTGCCGGTCTGTGGGGAGCGATCTGACCAGATCACGGACCAACAATGATCCGTTGCACCACTAGCCACATCCATGATTGTGCTCTGTCTCAGCTGATCGGCTCACCCGCTCACCCCAGCGTCCCCAGCGTATCTGTTCAGATGTGTCTTTATACAGTCTATGGTGAGAGCAGAACATTAAAATCACTGCTCCTCCATCATCTTTCAACAAATCAGTCGGAGGAGCACTCACTGAAGCAAAATTAGGACAAAATTCCCTATAATAACCAGCCATTCCTAGGAAACGTAACAATTCCCACTTTGTAGTTGGAACAGGGAACTCCTGTATAGCTCTGACCTTTTCCTGAATTGTACGCACTTCTCCTTGCCCAACCACCCTCCCCAAATAGGTCACAGTGGCTTTGGCAAATTCGCATTTTGCCAGATTGAAGAAGAAGAAGAAGCCTGTCAAACAAAGCCTTTACACGCACTAAATGGTCTTCCCATGTATCACTGAATATGACCACATCATACAAATAGACTGCACAACCTTCCAGGCCCCGAACCACCTTATTCATCAATCTTTGAAAGGTGGCTGGAGCGTTGCGCAGCCCAAATGGCATAACTGTGTATGAATACAAACCAGATGGAGTTACAAATGAACAGATTTCCCGTGCTCTGGCAGAGAGCGGAATCTGCCAGTATCCTTTAAAAAGATCAAACTTGCTAACGTATTTGGCAGACCCCACCAGATCTATACAGTCATCCATCCGGGGCAGAGGGAAGGAATCAGGTTTCGTTACAGCATTAACCTTCCTAAAGTCAGTGCATGGCCTAAATGTAGAATCAGGCTTTCGGACCAGGATACAGGGAGACGACCAGCTTGAGGTGGAAGGAACAGCAAGACCGTTTTCAAGCATATAATCTACCTCTGAATCCAGTATCTGTCACTTTTCAGGATTAACCCGATAGAACAGTTGAGTGATGGGCTTTGCATCCCCCACATCCACATCATGCTCTATTAAGTTGGTACATGTAGGGGTATCAGAGAACAGACCTGGATATGCTTGAATAATCTCAACTACTTGTTTTTGTTTAGTCTTATCCAGTTGTCCAAGCAGTGAATCTAACCTGGCCAAAGTTTCAGAATTTTTGAGCCGGGGTTGTAACACCGCATCACCATACATCTCTTCCTCCAGTCCAGTACCAGCCACCAAAACAGGGCTATCTTGAGCAATATCATTATCACATGCAAAATATGGTTTCAGCAAATTTACATGACAAACCTTGACTGACTTTCTCTTATTTGGCATCTCGATCAGGTAGTTTTGTTCTGAAACCCGACGGACAACATTACAAGGACCAAAGAACTTAGCTTGAAAAGGGGATTCAATCAGCGGCTGCAAAACCAACACCTGGTCACCTGCACAGAACTCACGGTGCTCCACTTTTTCGGTCAAACAACTGCTTCATTTTCTTTTGAGCCATTTGCAAGTTTTGCTTAGCCAATTCCCCAGCCTCATAAAGCCTGTGTCTGAACCCATTTACATAAGAAATTAGATTTTTCGGGGGATCAGAGGTGACCCACTGATCACGTATCACAGACAAGGGACCACGAACAGTATGAGAAAAGACAAGCTCGTTGGGACTAAATCCTGTACTCTCTTGCACAACCTCTCTGGCTGCCAACAAAAGCCATGGCAGACCCTCTTCCCAGTCTGCCTTTAACTCAGTGCAATACGCCTGCAGCAATGATTTCAAATGCTGATGAAAACGTTTGAGTGCCCCTTGACTTTGTGGATGGTATGCTGAGGACATATTATGGGTCACATTAAGTTGTTTAAGCACCTGGGAGAACAGCTGAGAAGTAACATTTGATCCTTGATCTGTTTGTATAACTTTTGGAATTCCAAACATAGATATAAACTCACTAATAGCCTTCACCACAGACTTTGTAGTGATTGACAGCAACTTCCACCTCCTTCTGAAAGAAACCACAAGATAAAAACATCTTATGCACGGGAACAAGAAGGGTTTGAAGCACCAAACCTCTACAGAGCACACAACCCCCTGGGTCTGACTGTGGAGAAAAAGGCAAGATGGCCTCCCTCACAAAAGTGTGCATGGCTCCTGAATCTCTCAACACTTTAACTGAGACTTCCTTGTCCCCACCGTTTAGCTTTACAGAACCATCAGAGATGAATATCTGATAACACGAATCAGCCTCAGGGATGTCCCTTGTTTGAATTTTCATGTCAAAAGGTGCCATTAACTCTGAAGCTGAGGTCACAGGTTTATGTACTGGTGCTACCAACCCAGCTGATTTAACCTGAGCAGATTTATTTTTCCCACCCAGCACAGGACACTCTTTTTTCCAGTGACCCTTTTGGCGACAGTAATGACACACATCCGTTCCCGCTTTACCATGAAGTTGTGGCTCCATCCATGGAAGCCCATTCATCCTCTGCGGTTTGTCACCATTAAAGTGGGGTTTTTCCCTACACAATCTCCCCCCAAAAATACATTTATGAGTCAACACATATTCATCAGCTAAAACTGCTGCTTCACTGGGAGTGGTAACTTTACGTTCAGTGATATAAGTGGCAATGTGGTCTGGTACAGCCTGTTTAAACTGTTCTACTAGTATCAGGTCACATAGAGTTGGAAAGGTCTCTACCTCAGCTGCTTTACACCAACAATTAAAATGTAGTCCCAAATCCCTTGCAAATTCCACATATGTTTGTTTTCCCGTTTTTTTCCAGCTTCTGAACTTTTGGCAATACGCTTCAGCCACAAGCTCATGAGCTTTTAGTACAGCATCTTTTACCTTTGTGTAGACCTTGCAATCTTTCGCTGACATAGAAGAATACACCTCTTGTGCCTTTCCTGTGAAGACACACTGCAACATTAGTGTTTGCTCCTCATCAGGCCAACCTCTGACCTCAGCGACACGTTCAAACAGTGAAAAAAATGTCTCTACATCCCTTTCATCAAACTTGGGCACCAACCTTAAATTTTTAATGACATCAAAATGATTAACAGTTGCACCCTCTTTACTAGCAGCAGCAGGTAGCGCCCCTGCTTGAATCAGCCCCAATTTCTGCTGCTCCACTTCCAGTTTCATTTGATCCATCTTGTACTTCATTTTTTCCAGTTGTTGTTCATGTTCCAATTTCATCATTAATAATTCCTTTTGCTGTTCAAAGGTTAACCCAGGCACAGAAGTAGAAATGCCACTCTTACAATCCTCTGTCTTCAGAACTCCTTCCTCTTGGAGATTTGTCTTCACAATACTCATGACGGTTTCCTTTGTGCGCCTGGCATCCACGACGAGTGCATAATGTTGTGCTAGTTTGAGCAGCTGTTCCTTTGTACATTGTTCTAAAACTTCACATGAAGAAGAGACTCAATAAACTCATCTACAATAGTAGCCATATCTAAACCCAAATCTAGTAACCTAGACACAGAGAAACAGAGACAGAAAAACAAGTGGCTCAAACACCCCTTTACTAACTGCCTAACCAGAAACTAGGTAAACTCAACCCTAGTCTTCAGTGGCATTGCTGGGTTCGCCAAAGGCCCTCCCATGGTACCACCCAAAACAGTAAAGGCAAAAAAAACTTCAGCAGCCCCTCTATTAGTGACTGCTGCTACACCTAACAGAGGGGAACACCAGTGAAAACTTTGCCACAATTAACACTTACCAGTTTACCAAACTAGATGAACCAGCACCAAACTAAAGCTCTCCACCAAAACCACACTAGTACACAAACCAGTGCTACTACAACCTTGGCTTCGGACGAGCCCCCATTTTGTCACGTACCCTAATCAGGGAACCAGACAAAAAGGTGGAGACCACACCAGACATATACTTTTTAAACAAAGAAATGTATTAAACAACTCAAAAAGGAATCAGTAATCAATAGTGTTTTATGGATGCGTGTCTGTAAGTGAGGTGGCTGAATGTGTATGTATGAGTGTGTGGATGCAAAAACCTAGAGTTAACCCAACATAATCCATTAACACAGAACACCAGGCCCCAAACAGTCCCCACACCATGTGCGAGAGATCCAAGCCAGATAAAATGCAGAGAGAGACTGCGTGGCCTGAGCAGAGTACTTCTGCTCAGGCCTAGTGGCCACACCCACACCTTGCCAGGTGCCAGCCATTCAGCAACTATCAAAGAATGGTTGACCAAAACAGTACTAGCAAAAGGTCTGAAATGGCCTGATGCACTGCCTATTGTGCTATACTCCATCCAAAGCGCACCAAGTGCAACAACAGGACTGAGTCCTCATGAGGTGTTAATGGGGAGAGCAATGTCCACAGGGACAATTCAACCTCTGACACCACACAAAACTTCTCTGCTTTGGACAGATGAGTTTAAGACTGAATATGTAAAAAGATTAACTGAAATTTTGAATTTTATCATTACAGGTTTCTGAACGGCTCCCGAAACCATCTGAGGAACCAATTCATACTTTTAATTAAGGAAATGTTGTATTAATTAAATGTCTAACTTGTATTTCCTGCGCTTTAACCAAACTGCCTATTAACCAAACTGACCAAACTGTTAATCCTGTTATGTTTGGATTGACAGATGATTGATTGACAGATGTGATGAGACTTATATTGCTCACCCCCTGACTTTCTCTCGAGGAAAATGGTCATGGACAACGCATGATAAAGCTCTGATTTATATGGTGCTGAGTGCACCCAGGTAATGAAGGTAACATTCACAGCTGCTGTACCTTTGACTGAACCTCTGGAGCTGTGGTGTTTCACTAAACAGCAATTGAAAAGTTATCCTGATTATAAACTGTGGGGTGTTAATTACCAAGATGTTCCAGGGGAGGTGCAGAGCGGTAAGATCTGTATTATGGTGAAACTGATAAGGACGATAGTTTTCTATAGAATCCATCCATAGAATATGGACCTATTAGAACAGAACAGAATATGGACCGATCAGAAAAGAGACATCGAGCAAAGAAATGTTTATTTTGAGAGCAAATTGCCCCAAAACATGAATATCTTTCGATTCTATATTTTATTTTAGTTGTTAATTGTTGTATAATCGCAATATTACACTTGAGGGTGAGCTTTAACTTATTATTGGCACTTCAGTGACGCTAACAGCTGACCGCATCACTGTCGTGCCAATAATGACTTTAAAGCACACCCTCTTGTGTAAATATTGCTTAATTGTAAACCACTCTTTATTCACTGGCACTTTCTTTAGACTACAATGGTTAAACCTATAATTTTGAAGAAGTAACTTTTTAGCAAGTACAGATCCATTTCATATCTCACTTTTTTCAGGAAGATTTTAGAAAAGGTTAAAGTTAAAAAAAACAGAAACTGAACTGACTGCTGCAGCTGGAAGCTACTGCAGAGCCTGATACACTTCACTGAGGACAGACACACACATCGCCAGAAGGAGTGTCTGAGGCCGTTGCCCTGTTGAAAAAACAAATGATAGTCCCACTAAGTGCAGACCAGATGGGATGACATGTTGCTGCAGAATACTATAGTAGCCATAGTGGTTAAGTACCCAGTAATTTTGAAAAATTCACCAGCAAGCACCCCCTCACTATCACATGCTTACCTAGTTAAGATGTTCTTGACATAATATAGATTAGATTAGTAGTCGAATAGGGTCATTCATTGTATAGAACTGTGTACCAACCCTACCTCTGCACAACACAACTGATGGTCTCAAACACATGAAGAAGGCCAGAAATTCCATGAATTAACTCACCATGTGAAGGTGATTTAGATAATGCCAGAAGTGTGCAAAGCTGTCATCAAACTAAAAGGTGTCCACTTTGGAGGATCTAAAATATGAAACATATTCTGGTTTGTTTAACACTTTTTTGTTAACCACCTCATTCCATGTGTGTTATTTCACAGTTTTGATGTCTTCGGTATTAATCTACAATTTAGATATTTAGTAATAAAAACAGGGAAAAACATTAAATGAGAAGGTGTGTCCAAAATTTTTACCTGGTACTGTAGATATGAGATATGACAAAGTCCTGTTGTCATCTTAATCATATTTGGTCCATCAGCACTCAAATTGATTGGTGCTACCCGGTGCCTTAATTGGATAACTTGGCCCAGCCTTTAATAACTTCACTAATAAACCCATTGGTTTCTGGACAACCGTCTTGACACCTCGAATTTGGCATTATGGATCTTGCAATTTTGTTTTTTTGGAGCCAAAAGTAATCATGTCTGGAGGGATCATGGAGCTGGTGGTTGACGTACTCCGAGTTTTGCTGCTCTTAGTTTTTACTCCATTTTCATGCAGTGAAAATGGCATCCTGCCTGATCATAGATGTACTTGTATTCCAACTGAACAGTTACTAAAATCTGTTTGTGAAAACATTTGAGGAGAGAAATAGTCAATACAGGAACAAAATCTAGATTCATATTTGATCAGCACTGCCTAGTTTGAGAGTTTGATCTGAGTTTCATGAGCCCGGTGTGTTGAGCTGATCGGACTCACTGAGAATGTCAGTCACAAGGTAGACACTTCCTAAAGTACACCCTGCTTTATCGTCTATTTTACTCTAAATGAGACCATGATTTACAAAATCAATATCATGCTGTGTGGAAGAAACTGTGGTTAACCATCACAGCAGTCAGGTTTAAAAAAAAAAACTTTCCCAAAAAACCCCCCTTCCCCACCACCCCCCCCCCCCCCCCCCCCCTGGTTTATTTTTATAATTTTTAAAAAAAAAAAAATAAAAAACACCCCCCCTCCTTAAAAAAAAAAAAAAAAAAAAATTTTTTTTTTAAAAAAAAAAAAAAAAATTTTTTATTTTAAAAAAAAAAAAAAAAAAAAATATTAAAAAATATTAATAATTTAAAAAAAAAAAAATTAAAATTAAAAAAAAAAAAATAATTTTTTTTAAAAAAAAAAAAAAAAAAAAAAAAAAAAAAAAAAAAAAAAAAAAAAAAAAAAAAAAAAAAATACCTTAAAATATACTACTTTATAAAAAAGAATATGATAAACAGAGATCAGAGAATAACCCTTTGGGGAGCATTTCCATAGAGAGCCACTTTGCATCAGCAGCACCATGCTCCAGTGCTCTGGCAGAGTTTATAGTCCTGAGAGTTGAACACTGGATGACTGACAGCTATCCTTCATGACAACAGAAGCCACAGAAATCCTCCTCATCAAAAACATGACTTTGATCTCCGTCCTCATCTGGACTCTCCTCTGCTGCTGCTTCACAGGTAAAGTCCAGAGATTCAAACTCCTCTCCTCTATGAACATCCGTCCCTCTGAAATGAAGCCCACAAAACCATGACGCTGCTTTATGTTTTTGTCTCTGTAACCTCAGAGTCCAGAGGCCAGGTCACACTGACTCAGCCTGGAGCAGTGAGCTCTGCTGTGGGAGGCTCCGTCACCATCAACTGTAGGATCAGTCAGAATGTTTATAATGGAAACTTTTTAACTTGGTACCAACAGAGAGATGGAGAATCTCCTAAACTTCTTATTAAGCTTGCTAATCAGGTAGTATCAGGGATTCCAGCTCGTTTTACAGGCAGTGGATCAAACTCTGACTTCACTCTGACCATCAGTGGAGTTCAGACTGAAGATGCAGCAGTTTACTACTGTCAGAGTGGACACTACATCAACAGTCTGTGGTCGTTCACACAGTGAAAAAGCGTCGTACAAAAACCTCCCTCAGTCTGACTGAACAGAAACTGAACTGACTGTTGCAGCTGGAAGCTACTGCAGAGACTGATACACTTCACTGAGGACACACACACACACACACACACACACACACACACACACACACAAAGCCATTAGCTGAATATAAACTTCACTCACATCTCTTGTTTTTAAGATTCATTAATTGATTGAAACCATGATGCCCTACAGTTTTCCCAGCAGGCAGGTAAAGGTGTTGAGGACGCCATGAAGCTCTTCATCATCAGCCTTTTCTTATCATGCCTCTTTTCTCTGGAATAATCTACCTGTTGATGTCACACTCTGAGTCTATCAAGTCCTTTAAATCTAAAGTAAAAACTCATCTTTTCACTGTAACTTTCAATCAGTGCTTTACATTTGTTCATGCTCAGATTAACACACTGTGCTACTCTAGGCTAACCTCCTCCCAGATATAAAGATATAGATATAAAGACCATAGATTTACATGAACCTATAGTTCAGGCTCATCACACATACTACAGAAAAATGTAAGACCCAACCGAAACACCTTTCACCACAAACAGACATGAGCCTATATATGGCATAGTAGCTGGATATCATCATTTTCATCATAAAAGTCCTGTATGAGGCCCACATGTAAAAGCATTACAGAGTATTTCTAAAAAAACACCACAGCCATGTACCAAATGAGGAAAACCCAATAACAACTGTCACAAGCAACCATTTCAACGAGCCAGTCTCATCTAGACGTAATAGAAACTTGTGGGACTTGTTACTGTGCATTAATCTGACTGATGTTCCTAATATATAATATATGTCAAAGAAAGGAAGTCAAAAGACATGTCACTGTTATAATATACATGATGAAATCTTTATTGTTGTAAAATGTTGAAACCATCAACAAGCAAGGAGAGAGAGAGAGAGAGAGAGAGAGAGAGAGAGAGAGAGAGAGAGCAGACTGAGAGCAGTAGCAGAGTAAAACCAGTATCAGAGTCGCAGTGAGTCAGGTCAGGACTGGGAACACTGGTCTCTCCTCAGTGTCTGTGAGAGTGAAGTCTGGGAGCCCTGGGTGGCCTCACAGGTCACAGAGTCCACCTTCCTCCACTGGTCTGCATCGAGCCTCAGGGTGCTGCTCCAGCTGTAGAGGCCGTCCTTCTCCAGCACCACGGGGCTCCTGCTCTCCTCCCAGCTGATGCTGCTGCTGCTGTCCACCTTCCAGGCCAGACTCCAGTCTGAGGGGAAGCCCTTGTTGGCCAGACACATGAGCGTGGCCTTCCCCTGCTGCAGCTCCTCAGTGGATGGGGGCAGCACCGTCAGGGTGGGGGCGGTATCACCTAGGAGACACCATTCAGATTAGATGACAGAGACAACACAGCTGTCAATCAACCAGCAGACACTTGGACACCTTTACTGTGTGAGAGTTGATGTTCTCCTTTAAGGAGTTTCTGTCAGGTGATTTTTCTGCTCCACCAGTCACTCACTCACACATTGTTTCACTTCCCTTCAAGAAGCCTCTCATGCATATCAGCACAGAGAGAATCATCATACACAATGACCTGAAATATCTCTAACTGCACTGAATGAATAATGAATAAAACATATATATTTTATCAAAAGGACAAAAGTTAATCAGATCCACTGTTAAAGGACATTATGAGCCAAAAATAACTGACGACCATATTTACAATGTTCATACGACAGATCTAAAAACCAAACAGCCTCAAAAAACTGTCAAAATGAATTCAAACTGAGGTCAAAAGGCCATCGGAGATATTATATCACAAATTTGGTCGCATTTTTAATAATTTGAACTTCTTTCTCACCGTTTAAAATACTTTTAACTCAACTTCCAATCAGTTTCAAACAGAGAATTAAATGCTAAATCCAAATTTTGTCAAGTTCTAATGTTGTTAATTAATCTGTCCTACAGTTCAAGCTGTTCACATTTCAGAAATTACACTGGAACATGTCATGAAAAGTTCAGTAAAGCTGCTTTGAGTTCAATACTGAGATTAAACAGGAGAAACAAAGAATAAAACTGTCTTAAAAGTCATTTAGATCGGTTCAATTGAAATTTAAAGTTACTGCAATGTTCATTCACAGAAATTAAAACCTTAACTGATGATACCATATTTAATATTTGAGCAGAAACTTACTTCCAACATTCAGTCTGGTTCCTCCACCAAAAGTCCACCACAGTGATACAAACTCATTGAGTGGCTGTACAAAAACCTCTCACTGCAGAGAGACACGGCTCTCTGACTTTGTCTGACAAAACTTAAACTTCAACTTTCAACTTTCATCAAAAATCTAAACACACAACTTCCTTCTGCAAGTAATTATAATAATTATAATAATTATAATAATTACATTCATGATTTAATTTCAAATATAAAACTGCACTTTGGTTGTTTTATCCAAAGCTGCTGAGCAAAAAATAGAAGCAAAGATGAAAGCTCACATATTTCATTTTAAGAGAAAAAAGTACGCATATAAGAGAAAATGTTGCACAAAAAGTCATGAACTGCATCAAAAAGTTAACTTACTTCCAACATCCAGTCTGGTTCCTCCACCAAAAGTCCACCACAGTGATACAAACTCATTGAGTGGCCGTACAAAAACCTCTCACTGTAGAGAGACACGGCTCTCTGACTTTGACACAAACAAACTCAACATCAACAGTTCCTGTTTTTAAAAGAATGAACTATTTCATATTATATTGATCAAACAGTGCCACAAGTGTTCAGAATTAGTCACATTTTGACAGATATAAGTTTACATCTGTCTAAAAGTCAAAGTGGATTTGTTCTCACATTAAATGAAACAAGACAGAAGACGTTCTTAAATAAAATATATCCACAGTCATCAAACCAAGTCCACCTTAAAATGATGACTGACTGTTAATCAATACTCTGAGAAAGTGATTGATCCATTGATAAACAGCATGATCAGAGTAATAAAAGTCCCTGTTGGAGTCAGTCAGAGCATTTCCATAGAGAGCCACTTTGCATCAGCAGCACCATGCTCCAGTGCTCTGGGAGAGTTTATAGTCCTGAGAGTTGAACACTGGATGACTGACAGCTGTCCTTCATGACAACAGAAGCCACAGAAATTCTCCTCATCAAAAACATGGCTTTGATCTCCGTCCTCATCTGGACTCTCCTCTGCTGCTGCTTCACAGGTAAAGTCCAGAGAATCAAACTCCTCTCCTCTATGAACATCCGTCCCTCTGAAATGAAGCCCACAAAACCATGACGCTGCTTTATGTTTTTGTCTCTGTATCCTCAGAGTCCAAAGGCCAGGTCACAGTGACTCAGCCTGGAGCAGTGAGCTCTGCTGTGGGAGGCTCCGTCACCATCAACTGTAGGATCAGTCAGAATGTTTATAATGGAAACCATTTAGCCTGGTACCAACAGAGAGATGGAGAATCTCCTAAACTCCTCATTTACTATGCTAGCACTCGACCATCAGGGATTCCAGCTCGTTTTACAGGCAGTGGATCAAACTCTGACTTCACTCTGACCATCAGTGGAGTTCAGACTGAAGATGCAGCAGTTTACTACTGTCAGAGTGGACACTACATCAACAGTCTGTGGGTGTTCACACAGTGAAAAAGCGTCGTACAAAAACCTCCCTCAGTCTGACTGAACAGAAACTGAACTGACTGCTGCAGCTGGAAGCTACTGCAGAGACTGATACACTTCACTGAGGACACACACACACACACACACACGCACACACACACACACACACACACACACACAAAGCCAATAGCTGAATATAAACTTCACTCATATCTCTTGTTTTTAAGATTCATTAATTGATTGAAACCATGATGCCCTACAGTTTTCCCAGCAGGCAGGTAAAGGTGTTGAGGACGCCATGAAGCTCTTCATCATCAGCCTTTTCTTATCATGCCTCTTTTCTCTGGAATAATCTACCTGTTGATGTCACACTCTGAGTCTATTGTGTCCTTTAAATCTAAAGTAAAAACTCATCTTTTCACTGTAACTTTCAATCAGTGCTTTACATTTGTTCATGCTCAGATTAACACACTGTGCTACTCTAGGCTAACCTCCTCCCAGATATAAAGATATAGATATAAAGACCATAGATTTACCTGAACCTATAGTTCAGGCTCATCACACATAGTACAGAAAAATGTAAGACCCAACCGAAACACCTTTCACCACAAACAGACATGAGCCTATATATGGCATAGTAGCTGGATATCATCATTTTCATCATAAAAGGCCTGTATGAGGCCCACATGTAAAAGCATTACAGAGTATTTCTAAAAAAACACCACAGCCATGTACCAAATGAGGAAAACCCAATAACAACTGTCACAAGCAACCATTTCAACAGCTGAATGATCACAGAGCACAAGGTGAGGTGAAAGTATAGGGCAGCAGTCTCCAACCTTTTTTGCACCATGGACCAGTTTCATGTAAGATAATATTTTCATGGATCGGCCTTCAAGGTGTGGGGCATAAATATGACAAAATAAAATGATATAACCGGCATAAAAACAAATATAAGGTGCATAAAAAATACAACTCACCATTACGCTGAATTAGTGGGAGCCCTGAACTTGTTTTCAGCAACGAGCCAGTCTCATCTAGACGTAATAGAAACTTGTGGGACTTGTTACTGTGCATTAATCTGACTGATGTTCCTAATATATAATATATGTCAAAGAAAGGAAGTCAAAAGACATGTCACTGTTATAATATACATGATGAAATCTTTATTGTTGTAAAATGTTGAAACCATCAACAAGCAAGAAGAGAGAGAGAGAGAGAGAGAGAGAGAGAGAGAGAGAGAGAGAGAGCAGACTGAGAGCAGTAGCAGAGTAAAACCAGTATCAGAGTCGCAGTGAGTCAGGTCAGGACTGGGAACACTGGTCTCTCCTCAGTGTCTGTGAGAGTGAAGTCTGGGAGCCCTGGGTGGCCTCACAGGTCACAGAGTCCACCTTCCTCCACTGGTCTGCATCGAGCCTCAGGGTGCTGCTCCAGCTGTAGAGGCCGTCCTTCTCCAGCACCACGGGGCTCCTGCTCTCCTCCCAGCTGATGCTGCTGCTGCTGTCCACCTTCCAGGCCAGACTCCAGTCTGAGGGGAAGCCCTTGTTGGCCAGACACATGAGCGTGGCCTTCCCCTGCTGCAGCTCTTCACTGGATGGGGGCAGCACCGTCAGGGCGGGGGCGGCATCACCTAGGAGACACCAATCAGATTAGAGGACAGGGACCACAGAGCTGTCAATCAACCAGCAGACACTTGGACACCTTTACTGTGTGAGAGTTGATGTTCTCCTTTAAGGAGTTTCTGTCAGGTGATTTTTCTGCTCCACCAGTCACTCACTCACACATTGTTTCACTTCCCTTCAAGAAGCCTCTCATGCATATCAGCACAGAGAGAATCATCATACACAATGACCTGAAATATATCTAACTGCACTGGAAATAAACTAAGAGAAAATATATTTTTATCGAAAGGACAAAAGTTAATCAGATCCACTGTTAAAGGACATTATGAGCCAAAAATAACTGACGACCATATTTACAATGTTCATACGACAAATTTAAAAACCAAACAGCCTCAAAAAACTGTCAAAATGAATTCAAACTGAGGTCAAAAGGCCATCGGAGATATTATATCACAAATTTGGTCGCATTTTTAATAATTTGATCTTCTTTCTCACCGTTTAAAATACTTTGAACTCAACTTCCAATCAGTTTCAAACAGAGAATTAAATGCTAAATCCAAATTTTGTCAAGTTCTAATGTTGTTAATTAATCTGTCCTACAGTTCAAGCTGTTCACATTTCAGAAATTACACTGGAACATGTCATGAAAAGTTCAGTAAAGCTGCTTTGAGTTCAATACTGAGATTAAACAGGAGAAACAAAGAATAAAACTGTCTTAAAAGTCATTTAGATCGGTCCAATGGAAATTTAAAGTTACTGCAAATCTTTATACACAGAAATTAAAACCTTAACTGATGACAGCATATTTAATATTTGAGCAGAGACTTACTTCCAACATGCAGTCTGGTTCCTCCACCAAAAGTCCACCACAGTGATACAAACTCATTGAGTGGCTGTACAAAAACCTCTCACTGCAGAGAGACACGGCTCTCTGACTTTGTCTGACAAAACTTAAACTTCAAGTTTCAACTTTCATTACAAATCTAAACACACAACTTCTCCTCTGCACCAAGTAATTATAATAATTATAATAATTATAATAATTACATTCATGATTTAATTTCAAATATAAAACTGCACTTTGGTTGTTTTATCCAAAGCTGCTGAGCAAAAAATAGAAGCAAAGATGAAAGCTCACATATTTCAATTTCAAGAGAAAAAAGTACGCATATAAGAGAAAATGTTGCACAAAAAGTCATGAACTGCATCAAAAAGTTAACTTACTTCCAACATTCAGTCTGGTTCCTCCACCAAAAGTCCACCACAGTGATACAAACTCATTGAGTGGCCGTACAAAAACCTCTCACTGTAGAGAGACACGGCTCTCTGACTTTGACACAAACAAACTCAACATCAACAGTTCCTGTTTTTAAAAGAATGAACTATTTCATATTATATTGATCAAACAGTGCCACAAGTGTTCAGAATTAGTCACATTTTGACAGATATAAGTTTACATCTGTCTAAAAGTCAAAGTGGATTTGTTCTCACATTAAATGAAACAAGACAGAAGACGTTCATAAAGAAAATGTATCCACAGTCATCAAACCAAATCCACCTTAAAATGATGACTGACTGTTAATCAATACTCTGATGAAGTGATTGATCCATTGATAAACAGCATGATCAGAGTAATCCAAGTCCCTGTTGGAGTCAGTCAGAGCATTTCCATAGAGAGCCACTTTGCATCAGCAGCACCATGCTCCAGTGCTCTGGGAGACTTTATAGTCCTGAGAGTTGAACACTGGATGACTGACAGCTGTCCTTCATGACAACAGAAGCCACAGAAATCCTCCTCATCAAAAACATGACTTTGATCTCCGTCCTCATCTGGACTCTCCTCTGCTGCTGCTTCACAGGTAAAGTCCAGAGATTCAAACTCCTCTCCTCTATGAACATCTGTCCCTCTGAAATGAAGCCCACAAAACCATGACGCTGCTTTATGTTTTTGTCTCTGTATCCTCAGAGTCCAGAGGCCAGGTCACAGTGACTCAGCCTGGAGCAGTGAGCTCTGCTGTGGGAGGCTCCGTCACCATCAACTGTAGGATCAGTCAGAATGTTTATAATGGAAACCATTTAGCCTGGTACCAACAGAGAGATGGAGAATCTCCTAAACTTCTTATTAAGCTTGCTAATCAGGTAGTATCAGGGATTCCAGTTCGTTTTACAGGCAGTGGATCAAACTCTGACTTCACTCTGACCATCAGTGGAGTTCAGACTGAAGATGCAGCAGTTTACTACTGTCAGAGTGTACACTACATCAACAGTCTGTATGTGTTCACACATTGAAAAAGCGTCGCACAAAAACCTCCCTCAGTCAGACTGAACAGAAACTGAACTGACTGCTGCAGCTGGAAGCTACTGCAGAGACTGATACACTTCACTGAGGACACACACACACACACACACACACACACACACACACACACACACACACACACACACACACACACACACACACACACACACACACACACACACACACACACACACAAAGCCATTAGCTGAATATAAACTTCACTCACATCTCTTGTTTTTAAGATTCATTAATTGATTGAAACCATGATGCCCTACAGTTTTCCCAGCAGGCAGGTAAAGGTGTTGAGGACGCCATGAAGCTCTTCATCATCAGCCTTTTCTTATCATGCCTCTTTTCTCTGGAATAATCTACCTGTTGATGTCACACTCTGAGTCTATTGAGTCCTTTAAATCTAAAGTAAAAACTCATCTTTTCACTGTAACTTTCAATCAGTGCTTTACATTTGTTCATGCTCAGATTAACACACTGTGCTACTCTAGGCTAACCTCCTCCCAGATATAAAGATATAGATATAAAGACCATAGATTTACATGAACCTATAGTTCAGGCTCATCACACATACTACAGAAAAATGTAAGACCCAACCGAAACACCTTTCACCACAAACAGACATGAGCCTATATATGGCATAGTAGCTGGATATCATCATTTTCATCATAAAAGGCCTGTATGAGGCCCACATGTAAAAGCATTACAGAGTATTTCTAAAAAAACACCACAGCCATGTACCAAATGAGGAAAACCCAATAACAACTGTCACAAGCAACCATTTCAACAGCTGAATGATCACAGAGCACAAGGTGAGGTGAAAGTATAGGGCAGCAGTCTCCAACCTTTTTTGCACCATGGACCAGTTTCATGTAAGATAATATTTTCATGGATCGGCCTTCAAGGTGTGGGGCATAAATATGACAAAATAAAATGATATAACCGGTATAAAAACAAATATAAGGTGCATAAAAAATACAACTCACCATTACGCTGAATTAGTGGGAGCCCTGAACTTGTTTTCAGCAACGAGCCAGTCTCATCTAGACGTAAAAAAAACTTGTGGGACTTGTTACTGTGCATTAATCTGACTGATGTTCCTAATATATAATATATGTCAAAGAAAGGAAGTCAAAAGACATGTCACTGTTATAATATACATGATGAAATCTTTATTGTTGTAAAATGTTGAAACCATCAACAAGCAAGAAGAGAGAGAGAGAGAGAGAGAGAGAGAGAGAGAGAGAGAGAGAGAGAGCAGACTGAGAGCAGTAGCAGAGTAAAACCAGTATCAGAGTCGCAGTGAGTCAGGTCAGGACTGGGAACACTGGTCTCTCCTCAGTGTCTGTGAGAGTGAAGTCTGGGAGCCCTGGGTGGCCTCACAGGTCACAGAGTCCACCTTCCTCCACTGGTCTGCATCGAGCCTCAGGGTGCTGCTCCAGCTGTAGAGGCCGTCCTTCTCCAGCACCACGGGGCTCCTGCTCTCCTCCCAGCTGATGCTGCTGCTGCTGTCCACCTTCCAGGCCAGACTCCAGTCTGAGGGGAAGCCCTTGTTGGCCAGACACATGAGCGTGGCAGCTCCTCACTGGATGGGGGCAGCACCGTCAGGGTAGGGGCGGTATCACCTAGGAGACACCAGTCAAATTAGAGGACAGGGACCACAGAGCTGTCAATCAACCAGCAGACACTTGGACACCTTTACTGTGTGAGAGTTGATGTTCTCCTTTAAGGAGTTTCTGTCAGGTGATTTTTCTGCTCCACCAGTCACTCACTCACACATTGTTTCACTTCCCTTCAAGAAGCCTCTCATGCATATCAGCACAGAGAGAATCATCATACACAATGACCTGAAATATATCTAACTGCACTGGAAATAAACTAAAATAAAATATATTTTTTATCGAAAGGACAAAAGTTAATCAGATCCGCTGTTAAAGGACATTATGAGCCAAAAATAACTGACGACCATATTTACAATGTTCATACGACAAATCTAAAAACCAAACAGCCTAAAAAAACTGTCAAAATGAATTCAAACTGAGGTCAAAAGGCCATCGGAGATATTATATCACAAATTTGGTCGCATTTTTAATAATTTGAACTTCTTTCTCACCGTTTAAAACACTTTTAACTCAACTTCCAATCAGTTTCAAACAGAGAATTAAATGCTAAATCCAAATGTTGTCAAGTTCTAATGTTGTTATTTAATCTTTCCTACAATTCAAGCTGTTCACATTTCAGAAATTACACTGGAACATGTCATGAAAAGTTCAGTAAAGCTGCTTTGAGTTCAATACTGAGATTAAACAGGAGAAACAAAGAATAAAACTGTCTTAAAAGTCATTTAGATCGGTCCAATGGAAATTTAAAGTTACTGCAAATCTTCATACACAGAAATTAAAACTTTAACTGATGACAGCATATTTAATATTTGAGCAGAGACTTACTTCCAACATGCAGTCTGGTTCCTCCACCAAACGTCCACTCAGTAAGTGGCCGTACAAAAACCTCTCACTGTAGAGAGACACGGCTCTCTGACTTTGATACAAACAAACTCAACATCAACAGTTCCTGTTTTTAAAAGAATGAACTATTTCATATTATATTGATCAAACAGTTCCACAATTGTTCAGAATTAGTCACAATCTGACAGATATAAGTTTACATCTGTCTAAAAGTCAAAGTGGATTTGTTCTCACATTAAATGAAACAAGACAGAAGACGTTCTTAAAGAAAATGTATCCACAGTCATCAAACCAAGTCCACCTTAAAATGATGACTGACTGTTAATCAATACTCTGAGAAAGTGATTGATCCATTGATAAACAGCATGATCAGAGTAATCCAAGTCCCTGTTGGAGTCAGTCAGAGCATTTCCATAGAGAGCCACTTTGCATCAGCAGCACCATGCTCCAGTGCTCTGGGAGACTTTATAGTCCTGAGAGTTGAACACTGGATGACTGACAGCTGTCCTTCATGACAACAGAAGCCACAGAAATCCTCCTCATCAAAAACATGGCTTTGATCTCCGTCCTCATCTGGACTCTCCTCTGCTGCTGCTTCACAGGTAAAGTCCAGAGAATCAAACTCCTCTCCTCTATGAACATCTGTCCCTCTGAAATGAAGCCCACAAAGCCATGACGCTGCTTTATGTTTTTGTCTCTGTAACCTCAGAGTCCAGAGGCCAGGTCACAGTGACTCAGCCTGGAGCAGTGAGCTCTGCTGTGGGAGGCTCCGTCACCATCAACTGTAGGATCAGTCAGAATGTTTATAATGGAAACCATTTAGCCTGGTACCAGCAGAGAGATGGAGAATCTCCTAAACTCCTCATTTACTATGCTAGCACTCGACCATCAGGGATTCCAGCTCGTTTTACAGGCAGTGGATCAAACTCTGACTTCACTCTGACCATCAGTGGAGTTCAGACTGAAGATGCAGCAGTTTACTACTGTCAGAGTGGACACTACATCAACAGTCTGTGGTCGTTCACACAGTGAAAAAGCGTCGTACAAAAACCTCCCTCAGTCTGACTGAACAGAAACTGAACTGACTGCTGCAGCTGGAAGGTACTGCAGAGACTGATACACTTCACTGAACATGTAACAAGTTCAATGACAAAAAACTGTTTTGGTGTAAATGAGAAGAGACAAGTATTTGGAGGTTTTTAAAACTCTATTGGACTGAATGTATCAGATTCTGAAAAAGCAAAGTTTAAATTTGGGATGTTAGTGACACTCAGAAAAATGTGCTCACCATTTTACAGCCATTTCTTTTTTAATGATGAATGATTATTTTGTCAGCTGGGAAATCAAAAACCACGGCAAAATTGACCTCACAAACAGGAAAGAGCATTGTTTTGCTCCAAGTGTCACAGTCCTTTGGAGGATCAGAGGTCTACATCCAGACAGAAAAGTGGCCAGTAAAACACTGAAGCAGTTTTGCTTCTGTATCTGTATGAAAGACCTCTGTTAAAAACTCCTCAGTACTGGTGAGACCAAACTTTTGAAAAAAGGTGTGCAAAGTTGTTCATTAAATCTTTAAAATCCATTCCCCTCTACCTATCTGCATCTCTTCCACTAAATGATATATATACAGAAAATATGGTAAAGTCTTGTTGTCGTCTTAATCATATTCGATCCACCAGGACTCAAATTGATTGGTGCCATCCAATGCTTCATATGGATAATCCGGCCAAGCCTTCAATAGCTCAGGCCCAGATGTAAACCTACTGTGACATTACCCATTGGTTTGTGCTTTGGCTTATCTTGGTTTGACTCCATTTTCAAGCAGTGAAAATGGCATCCTGCCTGATCATAGATGTACTTGTATTCCAGCTGAACAGTAACTAAAATCTGTTTGTGAAAACATTTGAGGAGAGAAATAGTCAATACAGGAACAAAATCTAGATTCATATTTGATCAGCACTGCCTAGTTTGAGAGTTTGATCTGAGTTTCATGAGCCCGGTGTGTTGAGCTGGACGGACTCACTGAGAATGACTTACCCTGCTTTATCGTCTATTTTACTGTAAATGAGACCATAATTTACAAAATCATAATCATCCTGTGTGGAAGAAACAGTGATGAACCATCACAGCAGTCAGGTTTCAGTACTTAAGATAAAACGTCAGTCAGAGCATTTCCATAGAGAGCCACTTTGCATCAGCAGCACCATGCTCCAGTGCTCTGGGAGACTTTATAGTCCTGAGAGTTGAACACTGGATGACTGACAGCTGTCCTTCATGACAACAGAAGCCACAGAAATCCTCCTCATCAAAAACATGACTTTGATCTCCATCCTCATCTTGTCTCATGTTTAGAATACGTTAAATTTATTATGATTTTACAGATTCAGAATCAGTTTTCTTTCATCAAATCCTTGAAACAGTTGATTAAAAAAATTTCAAAAACTAGTCCACGCATTTGTTACTTCTAGGCTGGACTATTGTAACTCCTTGTTATCCATTTTCTCCCTTCCCTTGTACCCCCACACTCAAGAACTTCTTTAACCCTGGCTTCAAAAAAACAAACCTTGTAAACCATAATCAATTAGACAGTTTATTGAAACAAGTAGGGATGCAGTTTCAACAGAATAGTCAGGGAAACGGTCGGTGACAGATCGGTGAAAGGCAGACAGGCATCCTGAGGCACGGGAAGATCAAGATTAGTCACAAAGCACATAAAAACAAAGTTTAAAAGCATTGAGGAGGCCAAGTGTATTGAAATCAAGAGGAAGGTTGAGCCATCTTAAATAATGACCAGGTTGGTAGGCGTTCCACCACTGTTTGGCAGCTGCTCGGGCTCTTCTATTCACTGCTGAGTGGACATGAGCCTTTTACCACCACAGACTTTATCCACTAACGCATTCAAACTGACAATGCGCTGTCCACAGGTAAGATACACATATGCACGCGCACACACACAGACACCCACAGACACACAGATTCATACCATAAAGTATATTTGCTGAAAGCAAATGTCTCTAGCCAGAGACACTATGGAGCGAGCCACTCTGGAGGAGCTAAAGCCCTCAACAACCCAGCCCTCTGTCTACCTAGGGCCACCTTTTTTGTAAGTAATTACCTATAAATGGTGTCCTGGGTTCAGGTAGGTTCCTTCCACTGGCATCATTCTCACAGTCAGGACAGCATCACACTTGATGATGACTTGTGTTGAGTTATAACATTCATTATGGGTCCTTAAGCATGACACTCTGTAAAGTCCATTCTTTGCTCTGAAATCTGTCATCTCTGGTCCTCGCCTCACTTCTATCTGCTGTTTGACGTGCTGGACACTTGTGTGCATCATCCGGAAGAACATGGACAAAAAACCAAAACTACAAGAAGGATTACAAGACGAAGGACTAAATATCTGTAGTATCAGCTGAACTTTCTGTTGAACCCCCAGCCGTCCGTGTAGAGGTCATGTCTCTCTTTGAATTGCCACTACTGAGGTTTCTTCCTGATTTCTGTATGGGCTCAGGATTTTGGGGAGTTCTTCCGTGTTGTGGAGAAATTGCTGAAGTCAAAGGTCAATGGTGAGGTCAGGAGGGAAGAAAGTGTTCAGGAGCCTCTGATGTCTTATGCTGTAATATTTATTGATGCTTGGCCAAGGAGAATTAGAGACACTCTCATAGTGCATCAGTCGGTCTCACATTCTGCCCAACTCATGCTGGTGGATAGACTTTAAACCCCAAGATAACACCACAAATACTATACGCCCCAAATGAGACAAAGAGAATGTTTTTACCAAGAACGGTGTTATTGTCAGCATATTCTAGTCTGGAGACACAGATGTCTGTTTACGCAGATTGGAATGTCAGCGGCCAGCTATCTATTATGTCTAGGAAGGCAACAACAGTCTCTTCGACCTTGGCACCACAGTGTTGAGATAGCCTGGCACCTACTGTTCTCAACCAAAGCCAAACAATTAATACTGCCGAGGACCTCAAGGCCCACACGTGACCTCGTGTAACCTGAGGATAAAAAATTCCATAACATTCCGCATCTTAGAGAGCTTGGGCTGGGTCAGGAACCAATGCTGATGGTGAACTGAAAATTACAATGGATTACAGAACTAGAACACTGTATCTGATGCTGGACTGTGAAAATAAACCAATCTTCCTTTGACATGCTGCTCTTGGTCTTTATAGGTGAGGCTCTGTCAGAGCATTTCTAAATGTTCATATACATATGAGTCATAGGTGGCTAGGACTGCACACTTCTGGACAGAGACCTCAGGTGTTGTACCTGCACCAGCAGGTTAAACCCAGATGAACAGCCTTCAACGTCATCAGGCTCCACCATTTATGATGTACATTTACATTTTTGATAATGTTTTAAACAATAACTTCAACTGCAATAACTTCAAATGAGCGTCATATTTGAACATTTTTGATTTTTGTCCCTCTATTTTGTTTATCGGTGGACTCTGTTGGCCCTGTCGAGAGAGGAGCCCTGTGGGATTGTTTCTCTAAATATGACAAAGGACAGACAATATACCCTCCACGTCATCAAGACACAGTCGCTAAAAGGAGTGCAACAAAAATAGTTGTTGAGCCTGGTGTGGAGAGTACAAAACAGCATGTATGTTTGGTTGAGCAAACATGACACTGATGCATGACTGCAATCAATCAATCAATCAATCAATCAATCAATCAATCAATCAATCAATCAATCAATCAATCAGTCTTTATCTGTATAGCACTTTTCATACAAAACATGTAACACAAAGTGCTTCACACAATAAAACCCCGACACTCCCAGCCCACCCCAAAAACCACCTCCACCCTAACAACCACCTCCACCCTATTATAAACAAGGCACTATGCAAACTGTGCAAACTGAGAAAGCGCCATCTCATCATCTTGCAGTGAGAAAACACAGGTATGAAAAAAACCACACTAAACTAAACTAAAATAAAATAAAATAAAAAATAAAATAGAATAAAAATAAGAAATAAAATGAAACCCAATAAAAATGCATGATGGTAAAATAGTAAAATTATTTAAAGTGTAGAAATAGCTAGATAAAAAAATAAATAAATATAGTATAATATAAAAAAATAAAATAACAAAATAAAAATATAATATATACAGATAGCTAAAAATAAAGTTATGATATATATACATACATATACATATATACATACACACACACACACACACACACACACACACACACACATAAATAGACAAATAAATACTAACCAAATAAATAAAAGTGAAAATGGTGTATGATAAAATACAGAAAATGTATATAAATAAATTGTTCAAGTAAAAGCCAAATTAAAAAGATAAGTCTTAAGTCTGCTCTTAAAAATAAACATTCTCTGGTGCCCTCGGCTCTTCAGGGAGTCCTCAGGTCTTCAAGAATCGTGTGTGTGAGGCTCTTTTTTGTCAAACTCTGTGAAGAGTACAGCGGGCCCAGGCGCAAAGGTGGAGTCAGGTACGAGCGCTGGAGCCTTGTCATCAAAACATACCTCCACACCAGGCCACTGTGATGGAAAAGACATCGATCCAGCTACCTGTGATGAACAACCATTGCTAGTTGGTGAGTTAATGAACACTTATCCTGTTGAGGTAATAACCTAGTATCTGTGCTATTTCCTGTGTAGACACAGTATATTGTACTCTTAAAATACACTATGGTATACAAAAATTGATTATTTTTAGGCACCGCAAACGATCATCTTCATGAGCCCAGAGAGCCTGCCTCCTGCAGCTGAGAGGAAAAGCAAACCCTGCATGTCCAGCAGCATGACAAGCCCCCCATATGTTTGTTCTACCCCTCTATCCTTTGTTCACTCCCAGTAACCCCCCTCCCATACATATGACACTAACTGTTACTAACTGTAACTGACTGTAGCTAACTGAAACTGTTACTGTCTGCACTATCATATTGTCTATTCACTGTTATAATACATCCTGCTGCTACATATAATTTTCTGTTAGCTGTTACATTTCTGTAAATAAGTCACCATTTTTTATTCTGTTTCTGTTTCTTTTTATATTTTATTCTATTTTATATTTTATATACTTTATATTTATACTGTTTTTACTTGTCTTCTGTTTTATTCGGAGCCTTGCAACGAAATCTCGCTCAAATGTACATTGTGAATGTGCAGTTGAATGACAATAAAGTCTGTCTATCCCCTAATACTACAGGAAATGCCCAGCTAAAGCAGCGATGGAACATGCCAGTGGCTCCATCTGCTGGTGTGGAAGTGCCATTTCTTGCAGCTCTTGAGCCACCATCTCCTGCTCCCTCCTCCCAGTCTCAGGTTCCTCAGGTTCTTCCCAGACCTGCTGAAGCTTCTGATGTGCCGTATACCACGCAGGACTGCAACAAAAGGAAAAGGCAGGAAGAAGAACAGAGTGGCAAAAAGAAGAGAAGCTACACAAGACTGACACCATAACGTGCAAGCAGTGTGAGAGGGAGCGGGACCCTGCCACCCACCACCAGTAGTTTGGCAACTGGTACTGCTAAGCCACAGAAACCATGACTCTAGCTGGGTGGAGGGCTGCACTTGATTGATGGTAGAAAGAAAGATGCTCCACCCTGACAACTTTGCTCATGGGTTTCTTTTCTGTTCTGGCTCCTTTACCTTTTAACATGTTGATTTGTTGTCATTTACCATAGCAACTATGCATACATTATATTAGATTGTAATATATTCTATTCTAGTAATAATATTAATAGTATTATTTGAATATAATAGTACACGGCAAATTCTCCAGTGTCCGATATGCACTGTCAAACTTTGTGGGCTGTTCCAGACTTCTTACAACAATAGCAAGTGTAAGATGTCCCCCACCCTCCTTTTGCCCAGTGGTGTGAATTTTAAAATACATGGTGTAAAAACTATTCAGTGTGTTTAACATTGGTAAGTACAAGTACTCATTCTGAGTGATTACAAACCTATAAGAGTAAAGTTTCGAATCAAGCCGACCAGAAAACCACCAGACCATTTTCTCTCATCTCCAGTAAGACTCCAGTAAGACTCCAGTAAGACTCCAGTAAGTTTCCCCCTCTTAAATTCATATTGTTATTCAAGTAAGATTGTTGTTGACTACAAGGTGTAAATAGCAGTTTGTTGGGGATATAGTTTTAGCTGGGTGGGGCTATAAAGGTGATAGACAGGGACGCACAGGCACAGGTGTATGAACATGCAAGATGACAAATAAAGATTTCATCAAAGTAATCCAGTTTTGGTTTCTTAAAAACACAAACAAAACAACCATTTTCACATTTCAGCTGAAAAATAACTGAAAAAGAATAATATTGCTGTTCAACATACTCCTGGCAGCTGGTTTTGTGCCTTAAAATACTGAATTACCAAGGGCTAACATGAACGAGTTGATGTCTAGCTTATATGTGCAAGCTATTTTAAGATAAATAATGACATTACAATAAACTATACAATGTTGCTGAAGTGTTGTATTCTTATTACAGTTTTTCTCAGTCGCTTTGGTGCTTTTCTCAGATCAGAATGAAAGTTCTCACAACTATTAGTTCAACCTCCACAACATTGAGTCATTTGTGCACATCATCGTAGCAGTTTCTCATTCCTTTGAACAAATTGCAAATGCTTTTGGACATGTATCAGTTACTTTCATACAATTCTCTGCTGTTTTATAACATTATCATTTGCTTATGTCATGTCAGTCAAAATGAAACATACTTATGAATGCTGAATAGTCATTCCCTATAAAACTAATAGTCCTCATTTCATTGCTTGAGTCATTACATACAAAATTGTTGAACTAGTTGTCAAAATCTGTCAGATGTGGCCAGACAGACAGGAACGTGTGGATGTCCAGGAATAATTTATGTTCAGTTTACAGTAATATGTACTGTTATATTGTTTACATTTGTGCACAGTTCTACCATAATGGTATTTCTTATGTTTGTTCTAAATAAGTGACTGTGTATTTTTTTTTGCACAATGCTGTAGAATTGCAAAGAGCATATGCAGTAAATTTATGTGAAACATGACATATGTGTCTTGTACTCAGTTACCTCACTAAATACAGTAATGTGTAACTTTACAGTAGTTTTCAAATGGCTGTACAGGTAGTGTATAGTGCTGTCTTGAGCATTTTCAGGTAGTGTCACCAAGATCTGACTTTTTTGCATTGGAAAACATTTGACAGAGTAAACTGTCACAATGAAAACATGACAAAGCCATTTGACTGTCTTGTTCATAAACAATGGTGTCAGGACTTATTATTTTGATGACACAGACAGTTTCATTGACATGAATACTTGCTTTTGAGGAATCAACTATTCATTTTGAGCGAGTGACGCACTTTTGCAGGTTATCCACTAGGTTTTGCAGTTTGTACTAATTGTTCTGAAAAATGCACTAACTGTTGTGCAAATGTTAATAGTGATGTGAGAAATGCACCAAAGCGACCATAGATTTCAGTATAATAGTGAAAATTGCACGTGTGGAGAGTGGACTTTACTGGCTAATGTTTTAATAATTAACTATTATTATAATTTTAAAGGAGCATGATGATGAAAGTGGCAGTGGTTACTTGGCACGGAGGCTCAGAACCATACAGAAGAATAGCGCTTCATCACATCAGCTGACAGATGGAGGCCTGTCAGCTAGAAGAGATGTTTCATTTAAGCCTGAGATCACCCTGAGTGCAGAGGAGGCCATCTCCTTCATGGAGTTTTCATGTGATGAGGACACTATCAAGCAGGAAATGAAGATGACGTTTGAATATCGTCGCAGTATGGTCTGACAAAGAGAAATCATCAGATGTCTTGACTGAATTTCCACGCTTCAAAGATGTCAAAGGCCTGGTAATTAAGTATTTTACAGAAACATGTCCATTAGGCCAAACAGATGTAAAAAAAAAAAAAAAAAGAATGCAGTAGTTAAGTCTTAACTCTTGGTATGTGATTTATCTTTTGCAAATTGAACAAGACTTCATCTTGCAGTTTGGAGACAATGTAGCTGCCAAGTTTTTGGAGAGGTTAGTTCTAACTCTATATTTGTCTTCACCCAAAAGACCTGGCAGAGTAAGGCTCTCCCTTCTTCAAGCGACCTTGAAGATCTGATCTGTTGTGCAGAAGCTACAACATCAAATGAGGAGAAAACGAATAATGACATTATTGCCTCTGGTATTTACATTTAGCTCTTTTGTTTCTGTGTACAGGATGGAACAGTGATCTTTCTTCAGTCATTCTCCTCCTCCACCTGATTCCTCCGACAGCCGTGAGGTGGAAAAGGCCAGACGAGATGTCCCGCATCCCAAGCTGAGAAGCACCTGCTCGTGTTCAAGAAGGTTTGTATTATAGTTTGTGTGTCTTTATATTTTCAGACAGCTTGTAAAGTTGGAAGAAAACACAATATTTTTCCCTCATCATGTCCCCCCATGTATAAAATAAATGAACTAATTGTTTTATTGTTTTTTTTAGAGTAGAACAAGCATCCTGGAACACACTGGTTGCATCAACAACACCACTCAACCCTATCATGAAGAGGAGTATGATCCACGAGTTCCCCATCGACAAGTAGGTCATACCATGCAAGTCAACCAGTTCACTTGGAGCTTTTGATGAACTCTTTCAGGCACTCTTTGTATTTGGGACTCTTTACAATCAGATGTCTACAGATGTGTACACCTGTCTACAACATTGATATGGGCCAAGTCCAGGACAGCCCACGTGTTGCTGAGATTAAAGCTAGACTGCCACAGTCTACAGGACAGTTCATGCATACTGTTAGCCCTCATAATGTCTTGGGGTCATTTTGACCCCATTTCAATGTTCGTTATGTCATAAATATGGCATTTTTTCATCTAATTTCACCAAAATAACATGGGTGGTTCCTTGGTATGGCAACTCCACATAAAATAACTTCTGACCACTTTCACTGAATTTTGGGTATTTGATTGAATTTTAGAGCACTTGTGTTCTTCCCGGCCAGGATTGACCCCAGAAAACTCATTGGGTTACATTGTACAACACACATACGCACAGCACATATAACACACACATACACGCATATAACACACACACACACACTCACACACACACCTACATACATCTACTCACACACAGACAGACACACACACACACACACATACACACACACACCTGCTCACACACACACACACCTACATACATCTACTCACATACAAACACACAAACATGCACACACACACACATCCACACACCCACACGCACACACACACACACCTACGCACACACACGCACGCATAGGCACGCACACGCAAACATACACACACACACACACACACACAAACACACCTACTCACACACCTACTCACACACACATCTACATACATCTACTCACAAACACACAAACATGCACACGCACACAAACGCACACACACACAAACACAAACACACAGACACACACGCACACCTACGCACGCACACACACACACGCGCGCGCTAGGCATGCACACACAAACATATACACACACACACAAACACAGACAACTTCAAAGCTACAGGTGTGTAAACGTGCTTTTATCTTTGATGGGTATAAAAGCTCAAAACCTCTAAGGTCACATTTTAGTCTGAGACAGCACCATGAAGATGGTTGTGGATGTTCAGCAAGATGCACCCTCTACCTTTGCAGCAACCTCCCATCATCCAGGTGCTCCTCCTAACCGATCACGCGAAAGGAAAAGGTGCCAATTCTGCCCTCGCATGACTAATGCCAAAACAAATCAAATGCCACAAATGCATATTTGCAAGACACACACCATTACAATCACATACTGCCACTCATTCAAGCAAAGACATATTCACACACAGAAACACACACATGCACACAAAAACAAACCGTTTGGGATTGTTTTTTGTGTTTTTTGATTAAAATGATATGGATTTATTTTGAAATGTTAAAGTTTTGTAAAATTCAAACTTCACTAGTTTTTGGGATATAAATGTTCACTCTTCAATATCACAATGTTTTTTTGCTCTCTGTTATTTGTGAATAAAATTGCATCAGTTTAGTCAGAGCTGGGGATGTTCTGGCTAATATTTGACATCCATAATAATTCATAATTTAGTTTACAGTATTAAATTCCAAAATTAGTGGTTTATTGACTATGAATTCCAAAAAGAAGGATGAAACTTGTGTTAATGAGTTGGTATTGAGTTGACTAACAAGGTGAAACACAGTATTGGATCATAATTCATATTTTATGCTTCATAAACAGTCAAATCAGATGGGGTCATTTTGACCCCGGGGGGAAAACAGGTGTCATTATGTGTCACCATTAAAAAAATGTATATGGTTTCAAAACAATGTTCTGACTAAACTTTGACATATACCAGACTGTGGTAATCAATCAACATGTGTTCCTAATATATGAACTATAATCAAAAATATTCAGAATTTTAGATTTTTTTCAGAGCAAAAAAATGCGATATAATTTCATAGAAATGAGCTTTACTGACCCTAAAGTATAGAAATACGGGTCAATCTTGGTATTAATGAGTTGGTATTGAGTTGACTAACAAGGTGGAACAGTATTGGATCATAATCATACGTATTTTTAAGGAAAGAGACATACACTATTTTAAGCCCACATTAGAAGTCAGCAATTTGGTTGGTGAGTTTCATTTTTACAGTGTACTAATGAGTTTCACGTTGATGACGTCATCTGTGTTGCCGTGTTACGAGCCGGTGCCGTGAGTTTCTTCATTCTGCATCTGTGTTGTTTTTCCTCCTCAGTCCCAGTAGTTTCATCATTTCACTGCTGTGTGTAAATGCCAAAAGATGAGCATGATGTTAACTAACTATAAACTGAATGTTAGTGTGATATTTTAGTAACATCATTATCTGGCAGGATATTTTTCTACCTATTGCCTCATAGGGGGAAGAATGCCAATGCTAATGTCAATGTTAATTATCCATTAACACGTTTCATTGGTATCTCAGTCCTTATTTGCATAACTGTATATTTAGCCATAATGTATATTTAATTATTTGCGTTTGTGTCACGGGGGAATGGACCCAAATGCAGGCTGGGTCAAAAAACAGAAAAGATACAAAACCGGGAACCATGAAACACAAGGAAAAACACTGAGAAACAAGACATGTACATATAAACACAAAACGGACAGAACAGGAAACAAAGGGAACACAGGAACTAAAGAGATATGCAGGACTAATCAGGGACAGGTGAAACAAATCAGGGGCAGGTGCAGAATCAAAAAAGGTGGGGAACAAGACAGGAAGTAGAATAAGACAAGACAGACAGGGTGAAACTACAAAATAAAACAGGAAACCCAGAAACAAACTCAAAACTGTAACAGTTTACTTACTTTACTTTATCTGTATCTTGTTTTGCAGACCACAGCCAGATTAAAGCAGTCTAACTGGGAAAAGTCTGTTCCTGTGTCCTTTAATGGGGACACACACCATATTTTGAGCCAACTTTAAACCACCTGATTCCCTGGAGACCCTATCTCCTTTTTACATACACTGACATATGGAACAGGCAACATATGTGCTGTTAACTTATCAATGATGTCTTGTGTTTTGGATAGTGAGATTTTCTTTAACCCGTTTTTATTTCACACTTTAACGTCTTATTTGACTTCATGGGGGTGATTTGTTTTGTTTTGTAAGAACCAACAGTCCTTTGTGATTGAAACATGGTTTATGTAATGTTTCAGGATACTGCCATGTTTTTGGCACATTCTTACATTTTCAAACAATGTTCTGTGAAGATGAAGAAAACAAAAGACATGCATGCAGAACGTTGCTGTACTTGCAGACAAATCCACAACTACCTCATGGACATGGTGTGAAGCGTTCATGTATTTTGAACACACTGCAGTTTTTCAACACAGCTAATCATTTCTCTGTTGATACCATGCATGACATTTTACAGTCAAACTTCTATTGGGTTATGTGCAGCAGAACCTCTTAACTGGTGAAAACTGGCTATGGCCACACTGAGAGGTGAAACTCCTCCTGCAGTTTTTTGATGGAAGTAATGATTTGGGCCTGAATGTTTTACAGTCCTTTACAGTGTTTGTTGACTGTTGCTTAATCACAATGGTATGGTTATACCTCCTATTTTACTGGTTATAGTTCATGCTTGTGATTAAAAAATATATAATATATCCATGTTGCTAGTATTAGCAGCTAGTACAGTATTAAGAAAGCAATGATAGATTGACAGATGATTTTATTCCTCATTATGGGGAACAATAACATTTGATTAGAGCATTTGAATAGAATGTATTAAGAGGATTCCAGTGTCTTATATGAATTACATCCATTTGTCTTGAATGATCTATTCAGGTGTCATTTGGAAAATCTTGATTAAATATGTCTATATCTTGATTAAAACCGATGATCGCAAAAGTAGTTCATTACTATTTATAGCAACAATAGCGCAACAAACAGACAGTTTGCTGCATAACTTTAAGCCTTAATATAATTTGAACAGGTGAGTTCTATATAAATTCACCCTCAGTACAGTTGTCATGAACGGGGAAATTAGCTATAGAGACCAAAACTGTTTTTTGTACCAGGCTGTAAACATGTTTATTTCTGCTGTGAAGTTGGACATTTTAACATGGGGACTTATGGAGACTGACTCACTTCTGGAGCCAGCCTCAAGTGGCTGTTCAACTATCTCCAGTTACGTAGGTTGGTGCTTGGGTGTGCTTGGGTGAAACATCAAGGATTCTGGAAAGAGGACACTCCCCACCCCTCAGTTTACCACCTGTAATTATTGGACTGATGTTCTATGTTTAAGTCATGTGATAATGACTAAGCCATCTCCATGACAACTGAACAAACTTCATCTTCACTACAATTTATTTACCAAAGTTAACTCAAAGTTAAACTCTCTCATGGACTGATTGCACAGCAGCCATTTTGACTGATCAGAGGTGGAAACTCAGATATATTAATCAACTCTATCGAAGTACTGATTGGTGCACCACATCATCGTTTTCAGTATGACACATAATAATAATGATAATAATAATAGATCAAGCATTAAAATAACTTACAGTCACAGTTAGTATGTCTGTGTTTACAGATCATATACAGTAGTTTATGCACTTAGCACAAAGCACAAATCAAATTCTGCTTGGGACCAAAAAAAGCTCATGCAGGCCCTGTCTTTTGTCTCCTGCATGCTTTGTGGGTGGGTGGGGGTGCTGTAGGATTGACAGCAGAGCTGTAGATGGAGGAAGATGCTGTGTGTGGGCATGTGATACGGTGATTCTTTAAAAATAAATCCCTGTTCTCTTGTTCTGATGTGGCCTGTAGTAGCAGCAGCAGCAGCAGCAGCAGCAGCAGCAGCAGCAGGTGAGTCTGTCTGGATCAACATCCACCATGGCCTCACATGGCTTTTACACTTTGTTTCCACAACAACCGTCTACACGGCCTCATTTTGAGAGAGTGAGAGTCTATGATGACAAGGATGCTGTCTCTGTAGCCTGGTTTTCCACTGTTGCTAGGTAACAGTGTGGGGGTTTACCCACATGATAACACAGAGCCTCAGAAGCTGTGTAACGGTGTGTATGTGTCTATGAGTGTGTGTGCCATGGCAGAGAAACAGCACTGTCTTTCAGTGAAGCAGGCACACACTTACTGACTCTCGACACGTTTCCTCCTCTCTTTCCTCCTCTCCATCTGTGCAAACTACCAAACCAGTTTAGGTATTTGAGATTTTTAAGGGCACTTTTTTCTTAAAGAAACCAACATGGAGCTGAAGGACCTCCAACAAATAACATTATCAAATGTATTTGTTGAAATTCTCCAAGAACAGACAAAATTATTGATGCTCAGTTTAAATAACCAAATGGAACTTTGCTGCAGCATCTAATGGGTGTTGGTGCATGCTTAGAACATCATATAGCAGCCAGCTAATATTACTTACTAGTCCAACAGCAGTCAGCCCAGCTCGGCGTCTGTCTTTCAGCCTTTTATTTCACCAAGCTCTCACCAACCACTAAAAGTCAGTCCTAGATTAACTCGTCTGTGGCTTCTTTCTTGTTCACTCTATATTTTTTTCTTCTTAGCTTCCTCCGTCAACGTCCTCTTCAGTCTCTCCTCTGCCATTATGTCTATAGAGGCTGCTATGCCCTGTTACATGGCCTGCTTGCCCAGATCCAGTTCTGCCACGGGTGGATGCTGTAAACAGCAACACTCCTTCGGTGCTCTGAGCACTCAGTCTGGGCTGCACAGCTAACAGCTACCCACATAACAGCAGCTACAGTTGGCTTCAGGTTGTCCGTCAGGAAACTCTATAAATCACAGAGAGTTGAGGCGGAGCAGGTGGAGGACATCAGAGGGAAAACCAGAAAACATTTTCTCCATAAAATATGATCCAGTTTCGCCAAAATCAGTCAAATAGTCGATGGTGAGTGACTTAGTGCTGTAAAGTGTAACATGTACCCTGATGAGGCTCACCAGCCTCATCAGGGTACATGTTACACTGGACAAATCTGGACTCTGACAGTGGGAGCTGCTGGTGGAGTATCATCACATTGTAGTTCATTAAGCTCCAACATTGTCCTGTACTACATCAGCAGAGGAAATGTTGGGGATGGGGAACAGGTTCATTTCCTCTACAACAGCAGCAAAATCTTGAAAGCCTGTGATCAGTGATGTGAGCACCATTTACTCAGAAATGTTTACATTTGGGAAACAGTGTTAGGAAGTGTGTCGTCACTGATTTCCCACTCAAAAAGCGTCACGACAAATGATTTCAAATGTGCTTCATGTCTGCCAACAATTCAGGGTTTTAAAAAAAAAACTGATTTCAGGGACTAGAACTGTTCCAGATATCATCCACGACTAAGCCAGCACACATCAGAGTGGTAGACTACGTCCCCATGTTCTGCCTCAGTTTCTAACAGGAAAGTACTGAACTCAGCTCTGGTGCTTCATGATGCATGATACAGTACAATTTTACATCATCTACTCTAGACTGCCTAACTTCACTGCATACCAAAGATGCCATTCCATTGTGCTCACCTGTCATGGCCGGAGAACCATCAGCTGTAACTCTTCTCTCATTTCTCTTAATGAAGACTGACTTTGTATGTGACAGGTATAACCTCTTACAAAGAGCACAATCTACAAGTATACCTGCATACATACCCACAGATGGTGAGTAAGTTGCAATACAGGCCAATCTGATGAGTGAATTGATAATTATTGTTAATAGGAAGCGGTTTATGGCTCAATAATGACCTCTATTTCAGTAGTGTCACATCATTTTAAAAAGGATGAGGAACAATCATGTGTGTGGTTGGAAAAAACAAAATATGAGCCAATTATTCAGATTATCAGCCTTAACTGTCAGTCAGGGCTGTTCCATGATGGAGAAGCCATCATTGGTCAATTCAAAGGAAATGACTTAAACAAAACAAAAGTAACAGGGGCAGAGGCCTGTGTGTGCTTTTTTGGAAGAGGAAGTAACTGAGTTATAATGTAACTTTACGCGGCCAAAAATATGTCAGCCAGACAGTTTTAGAGGCAGCAGGTGTTAAACCTGGGAGACAGCCCAGCTAGCTGTTTTCCCCTGCTTCCAGCCTTTATGCTAAGCTAAGCTAAGCTAAACTAAATTAAGCTAAGCTAAGGTACTTCAGCTCACACTTAGTACTGATCCTTTAATACCCATGACTTTGCAGCAAAACACATATAGTAATAGTCACACATTTCACATGAATACAGTCCATCTACTTTATTTAGGTGTTATGGAAGCAAAGAAAGGCTGCAATTATTTGAATTTAATAAGCAAATAAATATGTACGTTTACAGTTAAACTTTATTTATGTAAATATTGCACATTTCATGCAAACATGCACCCAAAGTGATTCACAGAGCAAAAAACTAAAAACAGAAAAAATGAGTAGAATTTTGCAAAAATAGATGATGCATAATAAAATGTGTCCATTCAATGATATAATGATGAAAATACAAGCCAATAAGAAGAAAAGGAAACAAGTTTAAGAACCACCCTTAAAACTGAAATTTAAATACAGCTGAGTTTTAAAATATCTTTTCCTGAGTTTGACCTGCACTGGGGACTACAAATGGACATATTTCTGCCTCTTGTGCATCAAGTTTGGAGGATTTTCTCTTGCAACTGCACCTGGAGTACCTTTAATTGGTGCATCAGGGCCCTGCTACAAACCAGAGGCGAACATAAAAAGCACATAAGCACTTAAACTCTAATCATAAACTTTGACCATCATTTCTGTCACACTTCTTTCTTGGTCCTTATCACACCCACATCATGAGATGAAAAGACAAACTCAGCTTGGTGTTCTTTGTTGAAAATGTTAAAGGTCAAAAAGGTTTTACAGGTTTTGTGATCAGAATGTGAAGATAATCTTTTGTTTGCTGTGACAAACACAAAACTGTCAGTGTGATCTGTCCAGTTGCAAAAACAAGACACGCACTGGCCCTTTAAAGAATGGACCGCTCCATTCATATTCATAGGGGAGAACTGACTGGCCCACAGTTAGACGGACTCAAATAATACAAAAGTACATGGAGACATGGGGATGTATTATAATGTGAATCATACTGAAGAGACAGATATCAGGGTGACAGGCTTCCAGTCCATGTAAAACGCAGTGAAGGAGCAGCCGGGCCCGGCCCGCTCTCCCGTTCAGCTGCATCTATCTGTCTCATTGCAGAGACTGAGGACCGAGCTGCTAGCAGCTGCGTCAAGGCGGCCAACGTTAGGACAATAATCACCGGAAAAGATCTGATTTTAACCTTCAAAACAAAAGCATTAGTATTTATACCCAGAAAGCAAGAAACACAAAAACTCTCTGTATTTTATTCACTACAGTCTCAATTCTTGTCTGGTGCCTCTCTTCATTTTCACTCTAAGACCTTATGCAGACAGAGGCACTGATGTGCTGAAAGAACAAACACAGACAGACAATTCTGTTTTAATTACCCTTTGAACATCATATATTTCCCCTTTTTACAATGTCAGACTTTCTTTTTAGTGTATTATTCAAATCTTCACAGTTATCCCCAGACAAACACAGTGAAACCTTCTCAGATGATCCAGAACACAGCGGCACGCCTGGTTTTCAATCAACCCAAAAGGTCACATTTTACTGCGCTGCTCACTGCTAAAATCACTAATGCTGACTAGAAAGTAGTCTCCGCTTCTGCACCCACCTACTTGAATCTCCTTTATCAGACATGTGTTACCTCCTCCAGTGAACGATGCCTGGCTCTGCCACCCGTACGCTCAGAGCAATCCAGACTTTTCTCGTCTGTTGTTCCCCGTTGGTGGAACGCACTACCAGTTCCTACCAGATCAGGGGCGTCCCTCTCTACCTTTGAAAACCTCCTGAAGACCTCCAGCTCTTCAGAGAGGACCTCCTCTCCAAAACTACCAACAACTGGACATGCTAAATCTATCCCTCTAGTATTGTCACAGTACTTATTACTGCACTAACATGTTGTAGTGCCATGTACCTGTACCATGATTGTTTCCCTTTTTTGTAAGTCTCTTTGGATAAAAGTGTCAGCTAAATGACTAAATGTAAATATAAATATAAACAAACGCCAGTGAATTTATTGTAACTAAAGTTAAATCTGGACAGATTTCGACTTTTATTGTGAAAATGGTGACCGGAAGCGCGTGTTGTGTTGCCGTCGGCTGTGACAGCGGTGCTGCTGGCTGGGAACAGGATGCTGTCAGGCCGAACAGACGCACCGACCTAACGGACAGAAACCGCAGCAGCATCCTTTGTTTTCTGGAGCTGGATATCCAGGTAAGCACGGCCGACTAACATAGTTGTGACACTAACCTGGCTTTCCCGCCACACCTGGAATGACTGAAACGTTATTGAAGCAGCTGACGACACGCACGACCTGTTTTTTCCCCCTTCATTCCCAGTCATGTCGAAAATATGGCTATTGTTCGGCGTGCTGTCACACAGGCAGCTGCTAATTCATTGAACGCAGCGTTTCGCCCGCGGAGGTGGAGGTAATGTCTGCGGCGGGAGCTCTGCTGTGGCGTTAACACAGCCTGCTTCCAGCTCGTGGACACAGACATTCCGTGCTGTAATACATCCATGGCTGAGCTGAGCTGAGCTGAGCTGAGCTGAGCTGCTGTGTCGGTGGGGGTTTGGCATTGCATTGCACCACCACCACCAGCGCGCGCATACATGCATGCACGCACACACACGCACGCAGGTGTAGTTAGTTTTTGTGTCAGCTCCTGACACATGTCCAGTCTGCACCCACCCACCCACCGACCGGACTGTCTGTTTGGGCTGTGCAGAAACAACACACTGTGGCTGTTTCTATTGTGTGAGGGATGGTGTGTTGACTTTTGTCTCCAGTCTCTGCTCAGGTCATTTTTCTGTTTGGTTGTGACCGAGCAGGATGTGTCAGTGTTGGTCCTGATGTGATATCCAAGTGTCCATACCAGAATGATATCTGTTATTAATGTTTTGGTACACGCCTCAGTTTGGGGTTCACCGTTTGGTAGGTCTGATCTGAACATTGACTCATCATAATTCTTTAATGTCAGTAATGCTTTTGCTCTTATTACTAACTATTAATACTTGTCCAATAAGACAGCTGTAGTGTTTATATGATAAACTTGAATTGACTATTAGAGCCAGCAGTGCAGATTAAAGTTTCCATGAAGTCAAAGTTGACGTTTAAAGGTTCAGTGTGTAGAATTTAGTTTCATCTAGTGGTGTAATCGCTGTATTGCAATCTCCTCACATCACCCTCACCTTCTTAGTTTAAAGGAGAAACAACACTTTAAGGTCCCTGTTTAGAGTCACTGTTAAGTTTGTCTGTTCTGGGCTACTGTAGAAACACAGTGTTTCAATATGGCCTCTTCCGTGAAAGAGGACCCGCTCCCACTGAAGATATAAAAGGATCATTTTTAAATAACAAAAATAAAAAGATTCTTATTTTCAGGTGATTTTACGTGCATGAAAAGATAGTTCTGAATATTATATTCCATGTCTGCCTTATTCTGAAAATAAAGGACCCAAATCTTACACACTGGACCTTTAAGTCCATTTATGAGATATGTCTAGACATAGTGTTATACTCCAACACTGACACAAAGTCATGTTTTTAGTATGTTCAGGTATTCTTCATGGTATTTTACAGTTTGTCATTTCCTGATAAGCCATAAAAAGTTGTTGATGACGTCATGCGACTTTACGTTCAGTTTAAAAGTTCATGCTCACACTCAGTAAAGTATTACACAGTTCAGTAGCTCTCTGGTGAGAGTGGCTCCTGGGTCAGTGAATAATTGCTGGATGGCTTGTGATCATTTATACAGGGCAATGGATAAACTCTGGACGACTTTGTGCACAATACACTGACTCAGTGAAGGAGATAATCGTGGCTTATAATGGATACATTCAAGTGATGTTATAGCATGCTTAATTGTTTTCCAGAGACGTAAGCAGTATTGGCACTCAGTAGATCAAAATGAATTCAGAGGATCTCCCCATGTGCATTTGTCATACGGACGATATTCACTAGGGTTGCAAAGGGGTGGGAAATTTCCGATAAATTTCCAGAAACTTTCCATGGGAAGTTAAGCTGAGGAATTTGGGAAATATTCTAAATTGTAAACTCCATGGGAATTATGAAAATTTATGGGAATTAACTGGAAATTGGGGGTAATTTAAACAAACTGTATCATATCCAAACATAAATCTAAACATTTTGTTTTGTCATAAGCAGACATGCAAAATAAAACAATTAAAAAACATGTCAACAGATTTATTTGTTATTGAACAATATTATGTAGTCCACAAGCTCAAATGTGTGTCTTCAATAGTCTCTGTGTGCTCTGGGCTCTAATGTGTGGTCCAGGTACAGAAATCACCTGTGCAGGTAGGGGGCGTGGCCTCAATAGCCCTGCAGTAAGCAGTGTGCTATGTGCATGTGATTGAGGAATAGCAGATATTCAAGTGTACCTGCATGAAATCTGGTTGTTACCTGTTAAGGGCCAATCTTCATTTTTGTAAATTCCCAGTTAATTCCGGGTTAATTCCCATAAATTCCTGTTAATTCCCTTGGAAAGTTTCCAACTTTGAAAATTCCCCAAATTTTGCAACCCCTCATATTCACTATGTGAGCTGTACCTCTGGGGACTGACCCAATAAGCATGGTGTAGCTGACACATAACACCAGACATGCTGCCAAAGCTTTCCAGGTGGCGTTTTGGTTTTGAACATGTACGTACTGGACAAAATGTTGATCATGTTTCAAATGGTTCAGGACGATTAAACACTTTTAATATTCATAAAACATGCCAAACTAATTTTTTCACGTTGCAGGCTTCACATATGTCATTTTGTGATGTATCTTTCCAGTTGGTGAACTTTTACAGGTGCTGGATTAACCTTGTGAAAACTGAGCTGCTGGGGTTGTGTTAGCCTCGCTCCTTCTGCTCTCCGTGCAGCGTGGACACTTTTTCTGTTCTGGAAAACCACCTCTCCCCAGATTTTGCTGCGTAGCAAAGTATTTAAACATATTAAATATTCAGCATATAAGCACAAAACAGAAAGAATGATTCGAGGACCCACCTCAAGGCCTCATTGCATACAGTAAGCCCTTATATAATCGAGGCCTTACCCGCCTTATCATTGTGCTGTGATGGTGCATGCTTCCAAACAAACGTTGGATGAAATCAGCACAAACCAGTCGATATGTACAGTCAGACTGGAGCTCTCAGAGCCGCTGGAGTTTTGTCGACTGCTTCGCCCAGTCGGTAATCCTTCCATGGCACCTGGTCAAAAAAATAGATCCAAGCGTTCTTCATATTAGCTTTTCCCAGAATGACTTAATTAAAGCGGCTGATTGACGACTATATTTGAGAGACTGCTCCCATACTAATGCCTGAGATCCATTCATCCATTAGGATTTGAATTCTAGACACACAGCTGTGATCACTCATGTTGCTCATGTATTTTATAGTACAGTAGTACATGCTGAGTAGTAGTATATGGTTGAATGGTTCACAGTGAATATCAAATAGTATTTTTTGCGAGAATGACCATCCCTGCTATACAATGCACATCGTTACAATAGATTTTCTGTGTTCCCAAATTCAATATCAAATTGTGGCGGTTGCAGTTTACCTCTTGAGTGAACATGCTTCGTTCCTGTGGTGCTGATCATTTCTTCACGGAGCTGAGCTCTGAGGAAAACTGAGAGCGAGCTGGTCTTTGCAACATTAATAACTTAATAATGAATGACACACCTGCTTGTGGAGGTTTAAATCTCAAGTTCTATGGAACTCTACACCGAACTAACTTGTATGATGCGACACAGGTTTACTCAGTTACTCCATGTGGCTTCATACCTCAACAGGAGCGCTTCGATGATCAGATTTCAGTAAATTACTCAGATTTGGTCATTTTTCTTGGTTCATGTTTCTACCAAGAGTAAGTAGCTATGTAGTTGAATAGTTTCTGTTGTCTTCATCTGGAGCCTGCAGAGGGTGTTTTATTTTGAAAACTGACTGGATTCTCTATGCTGTTTCTGTGTCTGACTTCCTGCCAGGTCTACTCTGTGCTGACCGACGTGGTCGGTCGCGGCATTCCTCAAAAATAGACTAGCCGTGTATTCTCCACGGATCAGAGCAGAACGACGCTTCTGAAATGCACTGTGATAGAAAGGGTGGGATCACCTGGTGATCACTAGTATGCGTTGCAGCCGTGTTCAGTAGAATTTCGACGTAACTCTCACACTATGTTCAAACTAATACTACCTTTGAGCTGACGCACCGCAACAGGCAGCGAAGAAGTAAAATGAAGTTGTCTGTTTTAAAGCAGGATTTATTGAACTTGATTAAAGTCAATCAAAACACATTCCTTCTTACATAAAGACAGGTTTAACCTACACACGTTGTGCTCACGCCTGGTTGCCTCCTTCCTCTTCAGTCTTTTGCAGTCAACATTCTTTTTTAATCAGTCTGTGCAGTCGATCACACATCACGACTGTATCAGTGTTTTCCATGTTGTATACACTCTTACAGTCTTTTTGGTTATTGAAGCCCTTCGACCTAGTTCTAGCGTCGAGGAAAAGTCATGGAATTTTACATCAGGGCCACAGTGAGAACCTTGCTGACAGTGCACTGCTTCTGTCTGCAGTCTTGATGAGTAATGCTGGATAATTTAGTCTATGCAAACACAAACAGTCAGGCTTTTTCCTGGCTCTCTCCGGAGCTCCAGCATTAGGCCCAGGGCTGCAGTGTCCAGGAACAGTTGAGAGGGATTTGATCACATCAGTGTAATGTGTGGGGGGACTGTTTCATAAAGCACGCCACACTGTTTCTTCATGTATAGATTGTTTGGGTGGTCCACTGAAATAGATTTTCACCCACCCGAATGAGGTCTGTGTGAAACAGGTGAAATTACAGACCAACAATGTCTGTGCAGTCACCACAGACAAATCTTACAAATCTTTCTTGGTTTGCAACTTAAGTCAGGAATTCTCTGTAATCAAGTCATTTTCCAGGGCAATGATTTGTTCTTCTGTCCTGTTAGAAGGCACAAATCGAACATATTTTCAGAAAACAAGGCAGACTGCACATTTATGGTGAAATCACACCGAGGACTGCAGCTCAAGTCATCACCCCATTATCAGTGAATGGGTTCAAAGATACTTTTCATCTTGTCAGGTTCATTCTTTTGTACACAGTTGATACTTTGTACGGTGGTGCAGTGTTTAACATTGTCACCTCACAAGCTTTGGGCTCGGATCAGAACCACGGGCCCTTCTGTGTGACTTTTCTTGTTCTTCTTGTGCCTGTGTGGCTTTTTTCCAAGTCCTCCCAGTTTTTCCCACGGTCCAAACCGCTGACAATATAAAGAACGGAAAGCACACAGGCGACGTCACCAGTAGAATTCTGAAGAGCCAAAATATGCAGCGCTGGCCGCTGCCATGTTGGTAGTCCTGACTTCCACTTCCTGGCTTATATAAAAATCGGCAAAGACGTGCATCGTTGGTGGACCTGAGGTGGGCTGAATGAACGGCACATACATGGGGACTTATGGAGACTGACTTGTTCTGTAGCCAGCCTCAAGTGGACGTTTGAGGAACTGCAGTTTTTGTCACTTCTGTGTTGGCTTCACCTCACAGCTACGTAGGTTGCCGCTCAGTCCAAACACACGCAGGTTAAAGTAGCAATGTTCCAATCGATTACTCCACATGACGACTGAACAGGAATTTAAAGACATGGCATCTGCGATGATTTGAAGGTACAAAGGATGATGTTCCAGCTTTTAGACAGTAGGTAGGCTAATGCTACATCAGCTAGCCAAACGCAGTCTGCATCAGACGGGGGGGACAGGTATTTTATAATGTGATTGCTTCTTACTGTCACTGTTACTTAACATACTCTGGGTATTTGCCTTTCAACGTCACTCCCATCATAGTTGCACCTCTATCTGCTGTGTGTGAGATTAGAAATTAGCAGGGTGTGTGTAACATCTTAGTTGCAACAGTTAACCGGTGTTGTACATTAATAAAACTAGTATGACATCCTGAGAATATGTGATTATAGATGATGGATGGATGGATAAACTGTGGCCCTGCATAGCGTAGGTGAGAAAGTGATAGTCCGTCAGCCTCCGCCCTCTCTGTGCTGTTGATGCTGTCTGCTCTTCCAGCAGAGCTCCGTCGAAGCGACTCACCCCAGTCGATGTCATCAATTACAGAGACGCGTGGATTTTACGTAACGTGCATCAGAGCTTCGCTGTTGGGTCAAAGCATGGAGTCATTCAGAGAACCTCGCCCACGATTATCTTTAAAGCGTGGCAGTATTTCAGACAGAGAGCCACCAACGTGGCACTCTGCAAGCTCTGCAAATCAGAAATGGCTTATCACAGCAGTACAACCTCTGTGTGCGTACGCGGTGAGTATCCAGAGCACTCATGACAGCAGCAGCAGCAGCAGCAGCAGCAGCACGACCTAAAGTCTTGTTTATATTTTGTCCCCAGCCGAGCACGATGATGTACAGTATTATCAGCATGTGCAGTGTGTTTCTGCTTGTCGTAGTTAAAATAGATTTTTTTTAAATGTTCATCAGCCCCGTGTCAAACGTATTCTCTGCACCGTTGCTGTCATGGTAACATGACCTTCCACCATACGTCATCTTACATTGTTTTTGTATTTTCTGTTTACTTTGACGACCGTGGAAGAACGAGAAGGCTTCAGTCATTTCATTTATTTTCCTGCTGACACAAAAATCCATTTTCCTGTGATGAACTGCACATCACTTCAATGATGGAGTCAGTCCATGTTACAGGTTCAGTTTTAGTCAGTCAGGTGACATATATCTATTTCTGTAGTTGTTGGTCTTCTTCTTCTTCTTATTATTATTATTATTATGCCAATTCTAACATTATTTTAGTGTGTGGCTCTTTTTCAGGATTATGTTGGAATAGAATATTTGCATATTAACGAGACTTTTGATTTTGATATTTTCATATGAACTGAGTAATAAAAACATAATCTTTATAATAACTGAAAGCTTTCTGAAGAGCCAGTGTGGTGGTTCTGGCTGCCATCTTGGCTGTCCCGCCTCTGCCGCCTCAATTTTATGCGTCCATGTTTGTTTCTGCTGTGAAGTTGGACATCTGAACATGGGGACTTATGGAGACTGACTCTGTCTGTAGCCAGCCTCAAGTGGTCGTTTGAAGAACTGCAGTTTTTGGCATGTTGGCTTCACTTCACAGCCACAGAGGTTATCTTTTGGTGCAGCAGGATTATTATCAGTACCTCAAACCACCTTCACCACAAACATCCACAGACACACACACACACACACACACACGCTTCTATAACATCTTCTTAGTGGAAAAAAAACACCCAGAGTACACATGGCTTGATTTTATCTAATGTTCAGGGTTCTGTTATGGAAAGATGCAAATTACAAAATGAAATGACAAATCCAAAAACGGATGTCTTCGTGTCAGTAATAGACTGAGGCAGATTGACTGTGATGTCTGTTAGTTGAAAATATGTAACTCTATTCAGCTGTACTGTCTCCTGTCGTCATGGGTTACAGTTAGGTAACACACACCATGATGACTTTTTAAAGTCTGGAGAAAAACAATGTTCACAGACTGAATTGTATTTGACGTTTGCTCCTAAAAATGGTTCTGAATTATTTTCATGAGGCGATACTGCAAACACTGCAGTGATTGGTCGACTTTGTCAATGTGACCAGTGTAACAGCAGCTCTGCTCATGTGACGGCTGTGGCACTGAGCTGTGACTGAAGTGTTGCTGTGTAACATTGCAAGAAGAAATGTTCCTCTTACAGATAAAACGTTGAATTCTTCTCAATAAAACAGAGTCAAACGTGTTTATTTCTATCACAGATTCCTCACACAGTTTAAAACCAGTTATTTCTAATAATTAATACAAAATACAAATAAAAATCTATTCAGGGTTGAGGTTAGGGAATATATCAAATATTTAACAAGGACGAGCTGATCCTTTCATAACTAAAAGCACATTAACAAGTGATCAGAGTGTCAGAATCATTTCCATGTTGCAGAGAGGAAAATAAACAGTATGCATTGTTATACAACAAATAGTTCAGACCGGAGCAATTTGATTGGTCAACTAGCCGGTTAGAATGTGCTCAAATCAGCATGACAGCACAGCTGACTCATCACTGAATATATTACGCCACATTCTTCACATCCTGAAAATATAAAACATGTAAATAAATCTGAATAAATACACTGGAAGTCAACTTTAATAAAGTAATACATCTGAATTTTAAATGTCAACTTTCTATTAAGAATAATAAGAGTAAAATGTTTTTAAAGACCATATGAGCTATGATAGTCAGCTAAAGATCAGACACTGGTGATAAAGTCTGGTGATATTATATATTACTATATTTTTCTTTTTGACAACAAACCCCATGTGCAGAGAAATACTAACTCTGAATAAGTATAACGAAGTAAATAACTAAGTGTTGAGTGTGTTTCAAAGCCTGATCCTCTGTGACAAAGGAAACAAATATTTATAATGTATTAATGATAAGAAAAATGTAGAATTAGAACAGCAGGCTTCTAGTTGAAATGGGATGAACATGGTGGAATCCTTGGTCCAGGTGAGGGTGGGAGCACCATACAAGGTGGGCAGTGCTTCTGACAGGTTACCACTTTATTAGTGTTGGCTGTCTGACTGTCACAAAAAACTCAGGTCAACCCTGTGAAATTCAATGAATAGTAAAAAATATTAAATTTGTATTGGTCAGTTTTTCACTGTGATCCAGTCTAAAACAAAGAAACGGACTACTTGTGAGGTATGGTGCTGCTGATTTGAGACCAGTTGGACTGGTTTCAGTTGGACGGGATTTTATTGAGCTCTGAGTGTTCAAACTGAGGTGGACCAGGAAGAAAGAAGAACACTACCCACTACATGTAATGTGCCAAGTGAGAGTGAGCTCGCCTTCATGCCCCCCTCCATGTCTTCCTCCTCCATGTCCATCCTTAGTTTCTCGCATCATGAAGATATTTTTGTCTTATTCAAAAATATAATCTGGGCCAGTCTTTCTCTGCTGTTAGAAATATGATGCTGTTTCTTATATGACTGAATTTATTGTAGATTTGATGAAGTAGTTATAATCATTTTGATTAGGTTCCACACTTTGCATCATAACTGGGTTTTGTTTGGAGGATTAGTTTTAGTGACAGTTAGTGTGAGGTAAGAGAGGTTGTGTACAGGACAGCTGATCAAATGTTTTAGCTGCTCCTCAGTGTGGGTACGTTTGGCCATGTAATGTTTCATTTGAAATGAGTGTGTGGCAGTGTGCTTCAAGTGAGCATGAACGTGTGTGTAGGTTCAACTAGTTCTGGCAAAGTAAGCCAAAAATCACTTTGAACCAACAATCTGTTTTTACACATCGTGTCCATTAGAGGGTAAACCAGTACAACAAGAGACATGAGCTGTCACAATTCACATACTTCCTCTTGCTACTTTGAGTCCATAAGTGTCTTCACACTAAGGTAAATCTCTGGAAACTTTCTGAAAACTTTCCATGGGAAGTTAAGCTAGGTAATTTTGGGAATATTCCACATCGGAAACTCCATGGGAATTATGGAAATTTATGTTAATTAACTGTAAATTGGGGGTAATTTAAACAACGTGTATCATATCCAAACATAAATCTAAACATTTTGTTTTGTCATAAGCAGACATGCAAAATAAAACAATTGAAAAACATTTCAACAGATTTATTTGTAAGTAGAACTTTATCAAGTTTGAATTATTTTATTGAACAATATTATGTAGTCCACAAGCTCAAATGTGTGTCTTCAATAGTCTCTGTGTGCTCTGGGCTCTAAAGTGTGGTCCAGGTACAGAAATCACCTGTGCAGGTAGGGGGCGTGGCCTCAATAGCCCTGCAGTAAGCAGTGTGCTATGTGCATGTGATTGAGGAATAGCAGATATTCAAGTGTACCTGCATGAAATCTGGTTGTTTTAGTCAAGATTATGCTAAAATATATTTTCCACAACTATATTTAAGTTCCCTGTTAAGAGCCAATCTTCAGTTTTGTAAATTCCCAGTTTATTCCTGTTAATTCCCATAAATTCCCGTTAATTCCCATAGAAAGTTTCCAACTTTGAAAATTCCCAGAATTTTGCAACCCTAGTTCACACTGTCAGTTATGCCAAAATGCAGTGAGTGCATTCATAACAGGCAAAAAGTTAAGTGTGACATGCTGGGAACGCACTCAGTGGTCGCCATTTTGGCTACATGGAGTGAGCAGGGAAAAAGATCACAACGGTCGTACTCTTATTGAGGCAACGCTACCCTGCTGAACTACACTACACTTGACACTACACCAGGAAGTACACAGTGTACTACATAGACGTGTAGTAACAGAAGTATCCACGTTGAAACAGTGAAAATGACCAAAAGACATGACCCGGTAAGCGTATTATGTCCTTTGTGGTTGTCCAGTCAGTTTTATAATGGTCTGTGTCCTCCTTTAGTGACAATGGTAGATGTATTTTGTTTATGTAGTTTTCCAGCTGTCAGTAGCTGATGTAGCTCCTCTTATGATTTGGTGCTGCTGAATTATTTCCAAACAGAGATCCTTCCATTGCTCACAGTGTAAATGACTCTCTCTGTGGCCGAGTTGGGTTGTGAACTCTCTGCCGTCATTACCACTCGGCTGTCGTTGAATTATTCGCTTGTTTCAACTTGACCTACATTTCATTCTAACTCGATGAAAGTGGCGTTGGTTACGTGACTCGTGTTCGTCGTGTTCACTCAGTGCAGCGGCCCACGCCAGGACTGATGTCATCAGGGTATGTCGAGTCGAACTTGGAGACATCAAATCATAATTGTCAGTCATTTCATGGTATCTTCATGTTGTTGTTGTTGTTAGCAGTCTCAAACTGTATGAGAAAAACACTTCTTCTTAAATATTGTGTGTAATTACACTAATAGCAATATAAAAATACCTTGTATGTCATACATGGGACTCACCCCAGGGTCTATGTCTGACTGTTATGTTCACTGAGATGCTTCTCTTCTGGTTGTTCCAGTGTCTGGTGTCAAACACAAAGATGACAGAGCTTTGTTAGGGCTCCTAGACTTTGGACTGACATGATTATATCAGCGCTTGAATACATTTTTTATTGTTCTTATTTTATTGTATCTGTATTTTAATCTTGTTTCGATTTGTCTCGCTGTAAAATACTTTGTACTGTGTTTTTGTTCCATGGTTCATTATAGTCGTAGTTGTATTATCATATGTAGGCCTACAGTGTGTCCAGCTGGTGGTTGTAGGTTCGTGGTCACACTCGTCACGCTGTCCCTGCACCATGTTGTGTCTGTAGTATCACTGTAGGGTTTGAAAATGCTCGTTGTTGTTTTGTGGAGTGCTCCTACAAATGATGTAAGGGGAGGTGGTCAGATGATGGGTCACATTAGGGTGAACGAGTGAGGACGAATGCAGGGATAGAGTGTGTGTGGGGTGGGGTGGGGTGGGGGGTGGGGGGTCTTCCAGATGGCTGCCCCAATCAGATTAGAGATGTTAAACCTTTCTACTTTGCCACCCTGGAAAACAAAGACGTGGAACACCAAATGTTTCCAGTAATTCTGTTTTCAGATTCATTAATGAACAAATGCTGCAAAACTAGTTATTGTTGAAGGGTGAGAGAAGCTGCACCCCCCTCAGAATGGCCTACATTACATCAGGTCAACAGCAGCTCTGCTCATGTGACGGCTGTGGCACTGAGCTGTGACTGAAGTGTTGCTGTGTAACATTGCAAGAAGAAATGTTCCTCTCGCAGATAAAACGTTGAATTCAAACGTGTTTATTTCTATCACAGATTCCTCACACAGTTTAAAATCAGTTATTTCTAATAATTAATACAAAATATTCATGAAAATCTATTCAGGGTTGAGGTTAGGGAATATCAAATATTTAACAAGGATGAGCTGATCCTTTCATAAATAAAAGCACATTAACAAGTGATCAACTAGACGGTTAGAATGTGCTCAAATCAGCATGACAGCACACCTGACTCATCACTAAAAATATTACTCCCTTACATCCTGAAAATATAAAACATGTAAATAAATCTGAATAAATACACTGGAAGTCAATTTTAATAAAGTAATACATCTGAATTTTAAATGTCAACTTTCTATTAAGAATATTCTGGATTCTATAACAATACAGGTGTGTACCTCGTTAATACGGGCGTGTACCTCGTTAATATGGGCGTGTACCTCGTTAATACAGGTGTGTACCTCGTTAATATTGGCGTTTACCTCGTTAATATGGGCGTGTACCTCGTTAATACAGGTGTGTACCTCGTTAATACAGGTGTGTACCTCGTTAATACAGGTGTGTACCTCGTTTGTGTGCAGCGTCAGAGATCAAACAGTTCAGTGAGCGCAGAGAAAATGTTGTTTTTAAAGACTAAAGGTGGACTAATATGGACTGAAGAGGAATATTTGGTTAGATAAAAACATGTTCATTTTGGAAATGATTACATCGATCTCTGTTCAATACATTTTGACTTTTGGACTTTACAACGCTGTGGAGTTACTGGAAATGTTTGGATCATCCTCCATCAGCTGTGCTGGTGAGTAGCAGATACAGCTCTATTAGCTTAAAAATAAATGTGAAGTTCATGGATTTAAGAGCTGAATGTGTTCATGGAAGAAAAAAATATCTTCAGTGACGCTTACGAACCAAGCACCACGGTCCTGACTGCATCAGTGACATGCCAATAATGTCGTTTAAACACACTCTCTCATGTAATACTGCTCAAATGAACTGCTCTGCCTGCTTGTTTCTGGTCTGCTTGTGTTGACAATAACAAAGGATGCTCGCTGACACTCTCACAGCAAGGACGATGCAGGGCTCTGTAATGACCATATTGATGTGTTGATCCTGAGAAGTGGTTCAGGAAGGGCAAATCTGCGGCGCTTGTTGTTAACGGGGCACTTAGATGCTGTCTGACAGTCTATTTTCCTTCCCTGGTTACATTCTAGCTCACAGTTTTCACAGTCACATTCATTCTCTGAATCCTCAGTGGAACGTCACTGTTGGCTTCTCCTGTTGGTCATGAATTTAAATGGGACAGTTGATTTAAAGTCTCCATGAAACAGGAAGTAGAGTTCTGTTTACTTCCTCGTTTTTACGTGTTTCCTGTAAAAGCAGTCAGAGAGGGAGGGACTTGTTGCAGATATTGATTGGCATTTACAGTAGCCAATAGCAAGTGTGTGTTACACCTCCAGTGCTATGCATTGCAGCCAGTGCTATGAGCTAGTGTCAGCATCTACTTTCAAGTGAACACGGCCAGATTCAGAACCAAACAGAACCTACTGATGTGTCCTGTGAGTAGCCTACTGAGGTGGTTTTCTTGCAGGGTTTGGCTCCAGGCATCCTGGGCCAGAGTCAGTTCCATGAGCTACATGACTGACCGGGCTAATGACAGTTAGTTAGTCGTTCCCTATTTAGCAATCTTTCCATCAGGATCCATAAATCACCTCAGAAGTGTAACATTATTCCCTATTGGCTGTGCTCGAACCCAGTCCAATCCAGCCGCTGAGCCAGGTTCTGTTGCCTGCTAACAGCAGATTCAGTTAGCAGCAGTTTATTAGCAGTTGGCTACTTTAGCAAGTGGTTAGTTCTGTCATTGTTGGTCCAGATACTAGAGTATAAGTGACGTTTGTGAGAAAACCACTTAAATATCAAGTTTGACTTCATGGATACGTACAGCTGTATAGCTTGTATTCTTATCTTCTTGTTTTTGCACCTCTTCTCTCTATCTCAGTGGAGACAGATGCTGCTGGATCATCCTCACGCTGGGACTTATAGACAGAGATGACTGAAATGTATGCGTTCACCAGAGCATGTTAGTGCCATTCATGTGGTGAGTTAATAACATTACATAAGAGCGATTTTTCTTCAGTAACATCTGCTGCACTGTACCGAGGCTGCAGAGAACATCAGTATCTGCCATAGTTTATTTAAGCAGCTGCTTAGTCATGGATGTTTCCAGGAGATTGGATTTCAGGAGGAATGGACTGTTGTATAACACCTTCTTCTAATCGGCACTGAACTGGTGCTCACGCTGCTTAATATGTTCAGGTTTTGGTTTAAGCTCCGCGTGATGCTGTCTGACTTTCAGGGAACTGTGAGGATGATGGTATGCAGCTGATATTTTCAGGGATTACAGTTGGTGCCAGTTCTTCATTTAAAAATTATAAATCAGACTAAATAAACTGATGTGTGAGAGACCGTAAAGATTTTTTTAAAGATTATTTTTTTGGCCTTTTCAAGCTTTATTTTGATAGAGACAGCTGAAGAGTGACAGGAATGTGGGGGGGAGAGAGACGGGGAATGACATGCGGGCCACAGGTCAGATTCGAACCCTGGACTTCCGCAGCAAGGACTGAGCCTTCACACATGGGGCGGCTGCTCTACCAACTGAGCTAAATTTGTGTTTGTGTTACTGTAATTGCGTCATTTTCTTTGGGTACTATCTATCTAATCTAGATTACTCTTAAAATCATAACTGTTTATGTATGGGGCTACATTTTGAATTATATACCGCCTCTCAGCTCCATGTGATGATATATCTTGTTGTGGGCTGTTACAAATCAGTGAACAAGACGTCTTTATTACTTTATTGGATTTTTGCATCAGTGTGATGTTGTTCTCCACAGAATATATTGATGTTCTGTATCTCATGATATCATAAATCATCTACCAATATAAGATTGCATTTAACATTCCATGATAAATAACTTGCAGTTATTAATGTCAATGTTCAGATGAACTAATAACAATAATAATAATAATAATAACAATAATAATACATTTTATTTATAAGTGCTTTTGAATACTCAAAGACACTTTACATAAAAAAACCATCAAAGCAGTAAAACAACATGAAACAGTACACTAAAAACACATTAGACTGAGCTAAACATTAAAATCAATTTTAAAAAGGTGTTTTTGTCAGAGATTTGAATGTTGGAAGGTCGGTACAGTCACAGATGTGTTTGGGGAGAGAGTTCCAGAGGGAGGGGGCAGCTACAGAGAAGGCTCACCCCAGGTTTGGTGCTTGTTCCTGTCAGGTCCACTCAGGAGGTTAGCATCAGATGAACGGAGGCTGCGGGATGGATTGTGGCGATGGAGCAAGTCAGTGAGGAAGGAGGCTTATGGTGGTTATGGAGGGCTTTGTGTGTGAGGAGGAGGATTTTGAACTGAACGTGCTGTGGAACCAGGAGCCAGTGGAGGTTCTGGAGGACAGGCGTGATGTGATCACGGGTGCGAGTGTGGGTGAGCAGGCGCGCAGCAGAGTTTTGGATGTACTGAAGTTTATTTAAGTTTTGGATGGTGTGCTGTAGAGGACACTGTTGCAGTAATTGATTCTGGAGGTGATGAAGGCGTGAATGAAGGTTTCTGCAGCAGAGGAGAGTGATGGGCGGAGTCGGGGAATGTTCTTTAGGTGAAAAAAGGCAGTTCTGCTGATTTGGTTTATGTGATTTTCAAAGGAGAGGATATTGTCAAAGATGACTCAGAGGTTGCGACTGTGAGGGGATGGAGACAGGGTGGAGTTGTCGATGGTGAGGCAGAAACTGTGAGTGGTAAGAAAGCTTAAACACCAACATCAATCATTAACACCATAACACACTTAAATCCCTGTTTAACGTGAGCACATCACTGTTACAGTATTACAGTTAACACTGATCATACTTCATCACACATTTCATTCTTTTATTACTTTTTTTTTTAACCCCAAACAGACAACACACACTGTTTACTCATACAGTAAAAGGAACATTCAGTATTTACAGTTTCACTCTCCTCCTTGTCTTCTTCTGTGGTGGAAGGCAAACCAGCTTAGAGGCACATTACCACCACCAACTGTTGCTCCCACGTCACGTGAAAACGCGGTAAGCGGTGATGTAATGTCTATGATGGTACAGTGTGTGTGTGTGTGTGTGTGTGTTTCAGTCAGATTAGTGTGCAGTGGCTGCTGCTACTGTATTTTCACTGACCCTCTCTCTGTCTGCCTCATTAGTATTATCCACCTCTGATGAGAGCCACTTTAATTAATTACATATTTACTGTACTTAGCCTAATCAGCAGCACACTGATTTTCTCTGATGCAAATTGAGAACCATTGTCAGCTGAACAGATGGAAAGAAACATGCCGCAATTCTCCTTCAATTGATGAATGTTCAGTTCATGTGTTTGCCTGTAAATGTGCCAGAGTTAGCCGAGGTTTGAATTGTGTCTCTGCTGAAGTGGACTTACCTGCAGCACCATCAGGCCTGATAAAGGATGAAGTCTGTCAGATGAAACAGCTCTTTGTGACATTAAAGATGCTCATTTGGATTATCTACTCCATCCCCAAAAGTAGCCCAATTCGTTCTTCCCTGTTCCACAGTGTTGTTGTTGACTGTATTAGTCTAGTTGATAGAAAGTCCTTGTGCGTGTGTGTGTGTGTGTGTGTGTGTGTGTGTGTGTGTGTGTGTGTGTGTGTCTGTGGGTGTGCGTGGGGTGACTGGATTGAGGCCACCAAAGCCACAGAGTTCAGCTGCTTCTCCAAACTCTGCCTGGATTAACCTTTGTGGCGCCTCTGATCTGGTTAGCTAGTACTTATGTCGCAGTGCACGCCTCAGGATAAGACAGCAAATATGACACAAATGTGTCCAAAACACGAGGAAACCTTTATTCAACCAGGTTTATTATTTACAGTACTTATTTATTCAATTTGACACAGAAGACCGTGGTTTACATTGTGTCTTGAAAGAGTCATCATCGGTTGTCTTTAACCTTGGCAACAGTCTGTCAGATTTAGAAGGCTCTATCTACACAATATGATAGAAATAGATGAAACTGCATATTTTCATTTGTGTATAATCACTTGAAAATAAGAATCATTGTGTTTTTGTTAGTTTAGAATGGGTCACCGTAGCTTCTCCTTCACACTTGGGATGGGAGGGTGAGTGGAGGGGGTTGCAGTCAGTGACCACACTGCTAGATGCCACTAAATTCTACACACTGATCCTTTAAATGACCTTGATCTTGCTGTTCTTGGTGATGGTATTGCTGATTCGATGACAAAGTAACTTCAAAGTTCAAAGTTGTATGACTCAAAGTAACAAAATAAACCACTTGTAGCTCGTCAGCATGTATGTATTTCTCCGATTTCAGGGTATAAATTCCAGTGTAAACTATATTGACTAAGAACGTTGAGCCATGCTAGCAGTGCCTACATATACCAGGTTGCACTGTGCACAAACTTCTGAAACTCATGCCCACTGAGCAAGCTAGCTGCTGGGTGCTATTCAAAGACAACACTGCTAGCAAATTACTTCTTGCAGTTTGACCATCTTTTGCATATCTTTTTACATGTAACATACACACACACACCCCAGTTTTGGTTTCACCGGTATCCAATCTACTAATCTCATTATTTAGTTTGCTTCAATGAGGCTAACGTGCAACACAGTTTCTCTTAACTGTCTCAATATTTCATTATTCCAACGGCCATCTAGAGATGTTCCGATACCATTTTTTCCCTCCCGATACCGATTCCGATACTTGTGCTGTGGGTATCGGCTGATACCGAGTACCGATCCGATACCAGTATGTTATAAAAAAATATCATACTACGCCTGCATGACTGTGATATGATTATCATTGTGGTAAGGCCTGGCTCAGGTTAAACCCTTTGTAAAACATGAATAAATACAGCAAATTCAAGCCATTTATTTTTAAATAGAACAGTATAAAAAACAGTAGTGTGCAAATGCAATTTGACTAAATAAATCTAGGAATAATAAGAGACTATCCAGGTGGATTCACGGACTAAACTCTGATAATCTACCTGTGTGTGTGTTCTCACTTTGTTTATTTCATGTACCAGCTTCTAAATCTGAGTCTGACTCGCAATTTACGCTGCAAAATAATGACACGAAGTTTAATTTGATTTGTGTCCGATGATTAGAGAGACAGAGAGAGAGAGAGGGAGAGGCTTTGGTCGAGAGACATAACAATAACAGAGAGCGAGCGCCGGCCTCGATAAAGCTGTTATTAATCAGATAAATAAAAAGTTATTTCCTGATTGTTTCACAGCAGTTACATTCAGCAGGTATAGACACGCCCACAGCAACCCACCTCAGCTCCCCTCACCCCCCCAACACCGCACTCCCCCACCACCGGTTGCCGGTTTGCCTGTCCTTGTCTGAACACGCGCGTTACTGGTGGGAGCATCCAGCGTGAAATACTGCCACACCGCCGACATGATATGCTAGTGCTAGTTAGCTTAGCTCCAAGCCTCGTCAACCGGCTCTGACACACGTGTGTGTCTGTTGTGTCTGTGTCACGTGATCAACTCGTCCCTCTAAAACAGCAGGCTGCAGGTTGCAGCACAGTGCCACTGTTTTAAGAGCGGCGAAGAAGAACTGTGCCAGAGCTTAACGGAGCTAACCAGTAAATAGATTACTCATTTAATAAATTACGTGGTATCAGATCGGTGCCTGGACTCCAGTAGTCGCCGATACCAATGCCAGCATTTTCGGCAGTATCAGAGCAATTTCCGATAATGGTATCGGAATCGGAACAACTCTAATCCTAGCCCATCGTTTTTACTTTGTTGGCATTAGGTGACAAAAATACTCACTCATTGGTCACCTGCTCTCTTGCCCCGGCTGCTCTTGGTTGTCTTTTCTACTTTTCTAGTTTATCTTTGGGATCCTGAACACCTCTGTATAAGTGACTAACACTTTAATGCTCAGTAACATTCGCAAAGGCTAGCGGGGTTAGCGACAGCATCCAACAAAAAGTGCCCAAGCTGAAATTATTGCCATTGTTATAGGACAGTGAAGGACAGTCTGAGCAAAGGCACCACCAGTCACTGTTTGGTCTTAGGACCTCAGGTTCTGATTGTCCCCATGTCCACCTGCGACCTGAAAAATTTCTTTGACAAAAACACTGTAACAAGCAAAGAGAACTTGTTCATCAACATGAACACCTCCCCAGCCTACCCAGAGGTGGAGACTAGAAGTAGCCTGTAGTTCACATCAAATAGCAGCACCGGTGCTGGAACATCAGCAGAACTGAGCTTTCAATGCACTGTGCAATACATTGCTCCAGTTGACTACATCCACCATCAACATCAATGGGACATCCACATAAACATGGTGAATTTTCCCATTCATTTTTTGCCAAACTTGGTTAAGCTGGTATTCAGGGATTTGGAAAGCGACCAGTCATGGTTGACTGAGGATTAATGCAACCTTTTTGCCCTTATTAAGCTGCGCTCAAAGTGGGCCATCCAGTAAAGATTATTTTATTGTCGATATGATTATTATTTTTTATTTAACATGAATAATTCAGTCTATACAATGTTTGTAAATACCAACAGTCCAGAACCCAAAGAGATTCATCTAAACAACAAACATAGAAAAACAGCAAATCCTCACTTTTAAGAAGCTGAAACCAGAGAATGACTGCAATATTTGCATTCATAAATATATAAAAAATAAAAAAGGATCAATTTATTATTACACAGTATTACAGATACTGACTACTCATTGTGATGAGAAAAAAAAACAACCTTAAACCAAAATCTTATCCAATAAGGCGGTGTGCAGCCTGCTATAGGCTTGGCTAACCCAGCGCTAATTCACAAGAGTAATAAAACTGTTGGTCAGATCTACAGTATGTTCACCTACTCATCAGTGTGAAAGATGTTTTTTTGCATAATGCCATGGATTCCCGATGTTACCCTCTATGTTATGTTATGTTAACTCTTTTTAAATCAATTTGACAGTATTGTCTCTTCCTTGTTTCATTGTTGTCTTGTAGAGATTAGTCCCTGAACTGATCTCAGCACTACTTTCTCTGGCATTCCAGCTAGCATCAGGCTGCCCTGAGGCTCACCACAGGTCTAAATACCAAGCTGCTTCTTTAGAGCCACTCCTCTTTCCTCCTCATGCTTTGTTCTGGAGGTGTCAGTCTACGTCTTTCTTGGTTCAAAATAGGAAGCAATGCCAATTTCAGACCAGAAGCTAATCCCAAACAAGAATCATGGAAAAGATAGTGTTATCAAAGTATGGTGAAAATAGTTTCAAGGCTGGCGAATAAAAAGCTGTCCTCGACTCCTACGGTGATTAAGGCAGTAGGGTAAATCTATCAGGAAGATGTGATCTGTAGCTCTGTGCTAAACTCATTAGCCTGGGCAGACATCGGCTTTGCTCTGGTGCTTCTTTCCTTAGCCAGGGCTTCTTCAGTGCTCCATGACGGCTGCTCAGGGGTTGGTGTCTGGAGTACTTCAGACTTAGTGATCTTGGATTTCTAAACATTTCTGAGCTCCAACTTTTCTTGTTGGGCGCGTTATGACATTAATAGTGGGCTAACTTTTAGCTCATTGTGAGGCAAGGGGGGAGCTACTGTTGCCATGGGCAACAATGTGTACCGTGATTCTGTGCTTCCTCATTCGCCAAATTGTCAAATGCTTGATAGAAGTGTGGAATTCCAGGAACTGCTCTTGTGGTAAGTCCACAAATTTGAATGTAGTATAGAATGTTACGTTTTTATATAACCCTGAATGAGTGAAATGAAGTAAAAACACAATGACAGAGTCATGGTCCAAGGCACCATGAAGAGATGATAATGCTGCCAAGCCATACAGTGATTTACAGATCAAGTGCAACTGCACTGTTGATTTGACGATATTAGTCGATGTCATTGTATTATGTAATTAAACTGGTCTGAGCAGCTTTCATGTTTTAATGACCAGTGCTAAAACATGAAAATGAGTCAGTATTTTTGCACCTCCAGTCCCCTTGTTACGGAGTCAGGTGGGTTTTGTGAATGGGTTTTTTGACTAGATGCCTGAAATAATGTCTGTGGTAAACAAGCTGTCGAGATTTTCATGTTTTGTTTTGTGGCATAAAATGTCAGTAAATATCCCAACCAGGAATTTTGAAGCTGTCGAGCACATGAAACGTATTGACTCAACAGTCTGCCTTCACAGCTTTGTCAAGTTTTTCTAAACACAAACTTGTAGATTTTAATTTCACAATTTAATTAAAGGTTGGACATTTTGCAGTGGTGCAGTGTTTGTTTAGAACATGATCTGTTTCCTTGTGGCAATCATCTTTCCACTTGAAGTCATAAACGTGTTCATTTGTGAAGATTAGTCTAAGTATCATGAACCTTTATTCATTGGAAAAATCCCATTAACTTTGAGTCAGCCAGAGTGGCGCTGACCTCTGCAAAAATCATCCCTAATGTTCAGTCCCGTTCATTGTATGACTTGTCATTGATGAAGTTCTGTATTTTGAAAACTTAAATTGGTAACACGCTCTGTTGTTTGTAACAGCTAAGAGAGTTTATATTATTTATTATTTTCACACTGTTTTCAAAGGTGTGACATATTACATGTTTATTTCAATGCTGATTGTCTTTTTCAGTTGTGCGATATGACTTTCCTGTTTGGAATTCCAGGTAGAGAGAAAGCTTTCTAGAGTTTTTCTAGTGGCTAATGGTCTTAGAGAAAGTTGAGCCACATTATTGTCAGCCAATCCAATAAACCTCAGCAGATGGAGACTCTTGTTACCCTCAAGACCTGAACAGAAAGGGTAAGAGCACCTTTCCCATTTTTTTAATATGACTTACAAGCATTTATTTCTTCATTAAAAACTCGTATTTCTGTTTTATTGCAGTGATGTTTGATGGACTTCAGGTCTAAATTGATACATTTCAATTATTTTGTGCTACATCAGCTATAAACATGAACACATACTAAGCTGTCAGAGCGTGTCCACGTCTGACTCACTGTCACTGTCATTGGAATGGCACTGGGTAGTTCAGTTCTTTTTGGTTCTGCAGCTCGGGGTGCAGCTTTAGAGATGCACTGAACTGACCTTTTCTCACCTGATAGTGATTCTGATACTTTGACCCAAGTCGTCTGGCTCAGGAGGTAGAGCGGGTCATCCACTGATCGCACAGTTGGTGATTTGATCCCCAGCTCCTCCTGGCCACATGTCCAAGTGTCCTCGGTAATGACAATGAACTCCAATGAACAAATTGCACCTGATGGTCAGACCGGCGTTAGTAGCTCGCTGGCATTGCTCTGTGAGTGTGTGTAAATGGTCGGTTGACAAAAAGCTACATATAAATGCAGCCATTGAACCTTTTACCATTAGTGCTAATACTTATTCTCTCTTTTTTTATTCACTGTTATTGCATGTTTCCCTTTATTCTCTGCCTCTCTCTGTTATTAAAAGACTGACTTGCTCCACTCTGCCTCAGTGGGGATTTCACTTGTATGAAAATGTAATAATAATGCTGATAACACACACACACACGAGGAGCTGAAAGCCTATAATAAGTTTAGAGATGAGAACGAACTGGGCAAGAGACTTAGATAGAAGTGTCCCATTCACTTTCACAAGTAGATATACATTTAATTAAACATATTTTCAATGCAGCTTTTCACAGACATTGGTATGAATGCAATAAAGTGGAATGACAGGAGAACAAGTATTGAAAGAAGTAAAGAAACTGAGCTGACCTCAGACTGATCAGCTCCCCTCTCTGTGCCTCCCTGTTAAAATCAGCTGGGTTACTGCATGTTGGTAGGTCAGTACCTCCACTGTTTGAAAAAGGAAAATCATTTATTACCAAGCTGTCACCTTATAAACACCTCATGATTGGTAGGGCAATGAGCTTTCCCCAGATCTAAGCAACAACATTGTTGAGCTACATGGCAATGGCACTGGTTATCCACAAGTCAAAGGAAATCACTCCATCATCAAAAGGCCATGTAGTGGACCTCATAAGATCTCAATTCAATCTCTTTTCAAAGTTGGAAACTTTTCATGAGAATTAATTTTAACAGGAGAATGAATTAACAGGAATTTATGGGAATAAACAGGAATAAACTGGGAATTTAAAGAAGTTGAACATTGGCCCTTTAACAGCGAACTTAAATATAGTTGTGGAAAATATATTTTAGCATAATCTTGACTAAAACAACCAGATTTCATGCAGGTACACTTGAATATCTGCTATTCCTCAATCACACGCACATAGCACACTGCTTACTGCAGGGCTATTGAGGCCACGCCCCCTACCTGCACACAAAATGTTTAGATTTATGTTTGGATATGATACAGTTTGTTTAAATTACCGCCAATTTACAGATAATACCCAGAAATTTGTATAATTCCCATGGAGTTTCCGATATGGAATATTCCCCTTCCTTTGCCTACTGACTACTGTAGTCAGAAAGACAACAATAGACAATGCAGGTCACCTCCACCGCCTCCACGTCCAATCACCCCAGAAGACTCCATCACTGAAAAAAGGCATGTTGAAAGTTTGGAACACAACATTTGGAGAAGGCTGCACATTGATGGGAGAATGTAGGACGGTCAGACGAGACAAGAATCCAACTTTCCTGCAGAAATACGTCAGAGATGGCTCTTCATATGACCCTAAAAATACTTCCAGTGAAAATAGTACATGTAGTAAGACAACCACCACTGCTAATGGTTATGCTGCAGTCTGGATAACACACACACACACACTATCTAGCGGGTTATAGATTTCATGTAGGGGAGTACAGTTTGGTGCATGTTTTGAGGACATTGAAAACAGCAATACATTTGAACCAGATTTATTGAACAATTCATCAAAACACATCCAGATCTGACACAGTTTGATTTGATGCAGAGACAAGCAACTCACTAAATTGTGCTCCATCACACGCCCTTGCACTGCTCAAGAGTGCGTTTGTAGGTGGTGTAAATGTGTATGTGTGTGACTCAAAACTCTTTTGCTTACACAATCCCAAAGTACCCTGTATTTATGCCACCACGGATGCTGATTGTAAGGGGTGGGTTCACACCTCAGGGTCCAGCTCCTGGATGGAACCACAAGCAAGGATGATATATTGTTTCAGTTTTCCAGTTGGCCCAATTTGTATTCACAAAGGCAAAACTTAAATGGTCCAGAAATTGTAATTGTTGGGCTCACTGAGGAGTACTGACTAAAATCTGTAATTGTGGAAATGTAACTGCAGAACACAGTCATGATTGGCAGGAGTTGGAGGTTATGCATATTGCACAATTATCTGTAGTTACTGGTGGTAAATGTGTATTCATCTAATGCAGGGGTGTCCAAACTGTTCCACAAAGGGCCGCTGTGGCTGCAGGTTTTCTTTCCAACCAAGCAGCAGCACACCAGATTTGACTCATTTAATCAACTGATCTCAGTCTTCAGAGAGTTGATTGGTCAAACTGTGTGCTCTTGGTTGGTTGGAACAAAAACCTGCAGCCACACCGGCCCTTTGTGGAACAGTTTGGACACCCCTGATCTAATGTAATGTCACATAATTCTGGGGACAGCAAAATAAACTACAGCGTCCAGCAATAATCAGCCTTTTTCCATCATTCTGTGAATAGCCGTGATCTGATTTATTGCTGCACAAAGCATGAGTCTGCAGACTGTGGAAGTGAAAGTGGTTGGTTACCTCACAGTTTGTCACCTGTGGCTCTTTATCTAACAGCGGCTGCTCCGTCTTGTTCCTTGTTGGTAACTGGTGGTCAGTGCTAATCTCACTGACAAACACATTGGATTTCTTGTGACTACTTAATAGTTAAAGTCAGCTAGTGTTTCACGAGTTAAACGCGTTCATGTGAAGCTGCAGCAGTTGGAAATGTTTGGTTTGCATTAGCAGTAACTTAGTAACACATCATTTAGTCCTGGAACAAAAGTAGCTGCATGGACTTACATGAGTAATTGACTGTTTTGTCAGCAGCCAGTTCTTATGGAAGGCTCTTCAGTGGGTGATACTACTGAACAGTGTAATAATGTAGGCATTCTGAGGAAGACATTCTGATGCTAGATGCTACTAGTTCACTAACCAATGAAATTGGTGATTGATTCGAATGGTGTTCACAGCAGCCCTTTTAAGGTGGACCAGAGAGCAGGTCAGCAAATATAAGATTTTTAGGGGGTGTAAAATGACTCTTAGAACACAACATGCACCTGTCCCTTCCACCTCACACAGTATCTTTGCTACATTGTTTCACCAATCCTCCTGTCTCTTTTCCTCTCATTCTTAACAACATAGACGTTCTTCCTCCAAAAAACTAGACGTGCAAAATCAAATCTTCTCGAGGAAACAATCAACTAAGTAGTTTCCTTTGGCAGCAGAAGTGTAAACTCATTAAACAATAATTGGGTGTAAATGAAGCTGATAAATAAATAAGACTGAAAATTTGTAACCGTTTAAACCTGATTCACAGTGTTATCTAAAGGATGTGTCAGAATGTCTAACTGTGTTCAAGTGAACGTTTGCAGACTTAAATCTATAGTAAAGGGCTGAGCTGATTTCTTTTTTTGACTGATGTGGTCTCCAAGCCTGTCCCATAGTGCAGTGCATTCATAGTGTCTGCTTCAGACTGAACAGTTGTGGTGAAAAGTGGGCTTTTTAATGCTGCCACACCTCATGCACTTTATGGTTCACACCCAGAGAACAGAGGGCTTCTTTTGCATTGTGGTACTGAGTGGCTCAGTATTAGAGTTTCAGTATGTGAGTGTATGCCTCTCTCAATGTGTCATCATTAGACATCTGATTCTAACTCAGGAGCTGCAGAGGAGTATATTCAGAGAATAACCGGCCAAAATAATGATGAGTGGGACATAGGCTGATGGAGTCAGAGTAGAGACTCACTAATCCAGCTTTGGACCATCTTTATGTACATTTTAATACAAACAGCCACCTGTTTAATTACACAGCTGTCAGCAGAAAACATGCAAGTCACTCTCTCCTTTTCTCTTCTTAGCTTCCTCCATAACATTCTCCTTGATCTCGCTGAGCCCAGGTACATTGCCCACTTGTCCAGCTCCAGTTCTAGCGCAACACTGGTTCTGCTCCGCCCCCCTCAGCATTCCCCGGAAAAACCTCCTCTTCCCTGGTGCTTGGCTAACAGACTGAGCTAACAGCAGCTATATCTGGCAGCAATTCAGGGTTAGGGGAGGACATCAGAGGGAAAACCAGAAAACATTTTCTCCATAAAATATGACCCAGTTTCACCAAAATCAGTCAAATAGTTGATGGTGTGTGAGCATAAAGTGTTACTAGTGTTTAGTTATTAGTGTAATTCTTCTGCCCAAAGTTACATAGTGTAAGAACACACGCACAAATGACAAAGACAACATTCACCTGATTACGAGTCAGTGAAGCATCAACATGGTTTCAAATCTGTTAGTTCATGAGAGAAAAGCTACAGTGTTGTTTTAGAGGACAGACAAAGTAGAATCTGTAAATGACTGCAAACATAAATCTCCTCTGCCTTTTCGTTGGCCTCTGTGAGTTTATAATTAGTAGCTCTAACCTTCACTCTGCTACACTAGGTGGCCATGGCATCACACACATACACACCCTGCCAGTCCCATGAGGGCTGTGTATATTTTTAATGCAGGAGTAAAGCTGGACCACTGTGGCTCGTGTTCAGTGTGATTGAATGGATAAAAACATGGTAGCATGTGCTGTGTGTTGAAACCTGTAGCACAGTCAGGTACCTCGTGATGAACTGCACGTTCAGCTCGATTAGAAGAATCTGGCAGAAGTCTCAGTATTCGGCATGTCACATGGGTCGAACCCCTGCTCTGCAACAGGCTGTCTGTTTCAGTGCCTGCTGAGAATGCGTGGGAGGAGAAGGAGAGGAGGGACAGATTAGCAGTGAAAACAGACTCAGGTGAGTTGATGGGGAGGGTAAGAAAGGATGGAGAGAGGGAGGAAGGACGGAGAGAGAGAGGGGAGGCAATGACGACCTTGCTGTTTTGTCTCTATAGACCATAAAGGACTCATAAGCTATTGCACATGTGCTTTGTGAAGCCTGCGATGATCAGCAGACGGCACGTTATCCTGTGCTCGGTCCACTTGTGTCCTCTGCACACGACTCGGCCAATGAACATGAAGCTGAAAAACAAAAGAAGTCCAGGAAGTTGAATAACAGAACAGAACACTGTGTTCTATAGGAGTGATGTGACATGTGTTTAATACTGCTGAGTCAGGCTGGAGGAGCTAGACTTCCATTACTCAGTGAGGTGGAAAAGCCCCGTCACACACACACACACACACACACGCGCACACACACACACACACACACACACACACACACACACACACACACTCACGCACACACAGCTGCTTTTCTCTCATGTTTTGGTGACAGCTTGTAAGACAGTCACTGTGGACTCAGATCAGTCTCTGTATTAATAAATGCAAACAGAGGAGTGAACATGGATCATCCTGCTGACCTCCTTCAACATTTCATTTGACTTCAAGTTTAAATTCAGCAGCAAATAGAAGCAAAGTGTTTCAAATAAGGAGCACAACACAATAGTTTTGACTTTGTTCTGTGATTTGGACCAATGACAAATGTATGAAACTCATAGGGTTGCTCAAAGGGTTGCAAAGGGGCAGAAAATTTCTGGAAACTTTCCATGGGAAGTTAAGCTGGGGAATTTTGGAAATATTAAAATCAGAAACTCCATGGGAATTATACAAATTTCTGGGTATTAACTTTAAATTGGGGGTAATTTAAACAAACTGTATCATATCCAAACATAAATCTAAACATTTTGTTTTGTCATAAGCAGACATGCAAAATAAAACAATTAAAAAACATTTCAACAGATTTATTTGTAAGTAGAACTTTATCAAGTTTGAATTATTTTATTGAACAATATTATGTAGTCCACGAGCTCAAATGTGTGTCTTCAATAGTCTCTGTGTGCTCTAAAGTGTGGTCCAGGTACAGAAATCACCTGTGCAGGTAGGGGGCGTGGCCTCAATAGCCCTGCAGTAAGCAGTGTACTATGTACATGTGATAGAGGAATAGCAGATATTCAAGTTTACCTGCATGAAATCTGGTTGTTTTAGTCAATGTTATGCTAAAATATATTTTCACCAACTATATTTAAGTTTAGGGATGCACCGAATTGAAAATTTTTGGCTGAAGCAAAAGCCGAATAAAAATCAAACGCTTGGCCGAATACCGAATACCGAATGTGGTTGTTAAGTTTTTCATTTTTTTTTTTTAAATATTGTATAAATAAAAGACATTTTTAGACATGATTTTCAAACAAAATAAATGTTTATTTAATATTCTGACATTTGAATATTCCAGTAGTTTCACATTTATATTAGCCCTAAATAACAGGGTTCAGAAATATCTATTCTGTAGGCCTTCAAACAAAACCTGCATTAGAAGTGCATTCCCAAGAGAACTAAAGTACATAAAAGTGGATAAACCCACAACAAATGAATTATTGTCCTTTTGGCACAAGTCTACTTAGTCACAGTAGGCTAATAATGTAAACAGAAGGCTCAAGTAAATTGCAATAAGTGTGCTTGTAACCATACACTTATACAGGTACATAACATATCCCAGACCAGAACAGATTTGTCAATAACAGTACCTCAGTACTTCATTCAGCAATGAACTCCATTACCTTCTTCGTGATTCCGTTTGCTTTTGCACTGTCCTTTGCAAACTTTTTTGTCTTTTCGAAGACGTCGGCCATGGACGGAGTGGGGGTGCTGGGACACGGAGCTTTCCTCTTTGCTGCTGCAGACGTCTCTCTCTCATACTGAGCATGCTGCTCGGGGTGTTTGGCTTTTAAATGATTAATTAAAGCTGTAGTGCCAAAGGTCTTAGCAGAGGCCCCCCCTCTAGATATTTCGGCTGAGCACTCGCTGCAACCCGCAATTCTTTTTTTTTATTCTCCGAAACTTTGAAATATCTCCACACTGCCGACATCTTTGTTTATGTTTACCGCGTCACTGCACGTAGTTTGATTGCGTCAGTAAAACGCGCCGCTAATATTTAACATATATATTCGGCCTTGTTTTTCACTCATTCCACCGAATACCGAATGTGGCTTTTTTTGCAATATTCGGCCGAATATATTCGGTTACCGAATATTCGGTGCATCCCTATTTAAGTTCGCTGTTAAGAGCAACCTTCAACTTTGTAAATTCCTGGTTTATTCCCGTTAATTCCCATAAATTCTCGTTAATTCCCATGGAACATTTCCAGCTTCCCGGGTTTTGCAACCCTAATTGCTCATTGGAGTGTATTGGGCCTCCTCATCTTCCCTTCATCCTCCACATTTGACTGTGCAGGACTCTGATGTCAGAGTAGCTGCTCCTCGCTCCTTTTCATCTGATCAAGACAAGAATTTTTCAAACCTTTAGCTAACCAGGAAGGTATCACACTCATATATGAGAGTGTCATGTTCACACTCACACAGTTAGAAATTAACTGGACAGTTAATCATGTAAAGCCTGAATCTCATTGAATCACTTTGTCACTTGCACTTTTAGTTTTAATCATAGTACACAGAGTAACACAGGATATGCAGCTCATCTCTAAACAACGTCTGAACCAGATTCTGGTCTTCTGCAAGTGGACAGCAGGGCATAGTGGCTGCTGATAATAATAATAATAGTGAATTTTTAAACCTTATGATTGTAGTGCAGATCTTTATGTCCAAAACATCAGTCATGTTGAGTCTTTATGAAAGCTGGAAAATAATTTGTCTCCCACGGCACATTTTCTAACAGTGACTGTGCTGAATGTGGTTTACTTTAAAAGGATACATCCTGTTTAATATGACCTGTTTTTTTTTCAATCAGTAATAATCACCAGATGTACTCACCAAGCTCATTCTTGAGATCTTGAAACACGACCGGGCTAAAAATAAGTCAGACGGGTCAACAAACATGAGCAGACAGACGGGTTGGAAACGAGCCTCGGTGGAAGAGAAAATGAAAGTGAACGTAAAGTTCTTTCGAGCATGCGTCACAGTTTCTGTTTGTCTGACCTCCAAACAGACAACGGTTTAAATCATCAATCAACTGTTGGCTTGTTTCCAGTATGTCTGCGCCTGTTCGTTTACCCACTTTTAGCAATGTCATCGTGTTATAGGAGAATACAACTTAGTTCAAGTGATGTCACGTGTTGTAGGTCTGTGAAGTAGTGTGTAGTAAAGCACAGAAGTCATATGTAATGGTATATCCATGATGTGCACTCCTCTCTTTTATTTTCTCTCACCTTTCTTAACAAACTTCACACTTTATGACATCATCACACATCAAGGGAACAGCAGTCAACGTTTGAACAGAGAGAAAACCAAACTACTGGGTGTGCGACCAACTGCAGAATCAATAGATATTTTTGGAAGAAGAATGTGAAGCAGTACTGCTGACGTTAAGAGTGCATAGTTTATTTTCTCTCCTGTACAAATGTACAGTAGCAGAAGCACTGCTGTGTGTGTGTGTGTGTGTGTGTGTGTGTGTGTGTGTGTGTGTGGCTGTAGTAGCAGGTCATTTGGTAGGACTCCAGCTCCCACTGAGTGACCATCTGGACCACTGAGCTCTTGCATACACAGGCACTACAGTGAGTACAGTGAGTCATTAATGTAAAACCAATCAGTGTAGGGCTAAGTGATGATGTCAGCAAGTGAAAGAAGTGGATTTGATAAGGATTAGAAGCAGGAGAAGCTTCACGGTAAACAGGAAAGCTAGACATTAAATAAGTCAGTAAGAGGAGTGAGTGAGCAGGTGAAGGACTGAAGGAAGGCTTGCAACTTCACACACACTTTAGTCTTTTTATTTGAATTCTTTGTGTTGACGTGGACCATAAAACCTCACCTGAGATCAGCCAATCCAGTTGAGCAGTGGTCCACTTTCATGTGGCTCCACCTGCCTGTACATTATTCTTATTATTTATCCTGCACGCTGCAAACTGGAAATCAGTTTCTGTCAGTGAACACATGTAGTTATGCACACAAATCACAGACCGGGGAAAAGATGGTTTATACGCCAAGCTCTGACAGTAGTCCTGATGTCAGGGATTCAGCACCGGACACAAAAAAAAAATAAAGAAGTCAGTTAAATATATAGTTTAATATCAGACAGCATGGATGAGACGTAAACATGGTTCTGTTCTGAAGTGTTTGATGAATATGAGACAATATCTATGATGAAAAATGAAGTTACTTCACTTCATGGCTTTTTTCCTGCTTGTGTCTTCACGTCTTGTTTTCTCTTTACTTTGGAAACTTTGCCTCTCGTTTCTTTATTCAAGGCAGCACCAGTGATGCACTAATGTGCAGGAAGTGCTGCCGCCTCCACGCTGTCAATAATTAATTAATTAATTAATTATTACAGAGACATTCTGGCACTTGCTTTGGATGATTCATTCTTCGTGTCTTGTCTTCGTGTTTTGTGTTTCTCAGCAGCTGTGACTCCCAGTGATAACCTGCAGCACCTGGAGGAGAAGGGCGAGGCGCCCAGTTCCAACGGCCAGTAGCTGGAAGCACAGGAGCGGCCAATAGGAACACTCCAAACTGGTAAAACTTTTTTATATTACAAAAGTGGAGATGCTTTCCCTGTTTCTGTGTATTAACAGACTAAAATCCTCCCCACTCAAAGGTTTGACCGTGGCAGAGGGAGGCTTCATCACTGTGTTCAGTTGTTTAGTTCACTGATGGCACTGAGCAGAAGGTCTGCAGCGATGTTTGCCAGCAGATTACTGAACCTTTCTTCAACATCTTTCATGTCGTCTTTACTGTCAGTAATCTCCACTCACACCCACAGAAGAAAAAGCAGGTAGAGCTGACCAATCACAGTTCTCGGTGGCTGCCTCTAGTTTCATTGTTTTCATGTGAATACCCACTGACCCAGTGAGACTGACCCGTCAATCTCAGCAGCTAGCAAGCCCGCTGGCGAGATGACTGGCCGGTCAGTGTCCAGCATCATCAGCCTGATTTACCTCCAGCTCTGATGTCTCTGTAGAGTTTGAAGCAGGAGATGATAAACATGCATCGTCTGAAGTTAAGGTTCAGTGTAACACCAGACAACAGCGCTCCCTCTGTGGACTTTATTATTATTTTTGTTATGTGGATTCATAACTTATATTGTATTAACACAATCCTTTGAGGTGATGGACTTTGTACAGTTATAGGTGTGTGAGAGCCCAACTCATCCAGGATCCGATTCAGGTTTACGCTTACAAGGAATTATTTTGTTACAGTAAGAGAAAATAAAAAGCAAAAAACATAAATATAAAATCTAAAATTTAACAGATTAACAAGAAATATAGGTCATTTAGAAACAGTTAAAATAACTGTCGTCTGCCTGAACATTCTAATGTTAACAAACAAGCATTCAGAATTTGAAACAGTACAAGAAATTCATTTTTGTTATTATTGATATTCATGGAAACTGTGCTTCACTACTGTGTGAACGACTGCTGCACAGAAAACGTAACGTGTTTTTGACTTTTCAGTTTTTAAACTATTTGACTTGTATGTGGTGCAGCATCTGATCATCTATGATGAGTCATTTTCTCCCTCAAATGACTGACTTTGTTTCCTTGCATTCATAATTTGCATTTGCATTAATGTGCATTTTATGAATGATAGTTTTAGCAGAAAAATGAATTCTGGTTCAGATTGCTGCAGTCTGTCATGAACTGTTTATCTCAGTGTCTCCAGGCATGAACTGATGTGTGATGAGGAGGTGGTGATCAAGATATACACAAATCAACTTGGCAGTGGATCAACAGTGTAATGGAGACTCTGTTTCATCAGCTGAAACTGAAATATTTATCCTGAGACCTTCTTCACAGCACAAAAACAACAGGTGTCACTAATAACATCACTAATGGTTGCATTCTATTTAGGTGAGCCAGTTCCAGTCTCCTGGTACACTTAAATGGAATAGAGTCTCGTTAATGTTATTAGTAACACGTGTGCTTTTCAGGCTGTGATGACACAAAATGTCTGCTGTGAAGAAGGCTTAGAACAGAGTACTGTTAACGTGAAGAGACCACATGACACAGCCCAGTGACACGGTTACAATGTTTTTAATAAGTGCACGGCTGTATTTGAATCGAGACAACTCTGTAAATGGTAAATGGACTGTACTTATATAACACCATATATATCTATCTATATCTATATATCTATCTATCTATCTATCTATCTATATATATATATTAGTGCTGTCAATCGATTAAAATATTTAATCGCGATTAATCTCATGAATGTCATAGTTAACTCGCGATTAATCGCAAATTAATCGCACATTTTTATCTATTCTAAATGTCCATGAATTATCATTTTAATACTCTTATCAACATGGAAAAATGGATAGGCTTGCTTTGTGCAAATGTTTTTTTTATTGCAAACCACAACAACAACATGTAGTGTTACAGCCATTCACGCCTGAAGCAAAATCTCAAACAAAGCAACACTATCAATAAACAGATGACAAAAAAATAAATAACTAGTCACAAAATTAGCCCCCTCAACAACCTTCAAAACAGGGTGATACAAAATAAATCCATCCATTGTCGCCTGGTTATGACGCGGAGGAGGCGGAGAATTTGAATTGCCGGTGTGTTTGGCGATCAAGTGGTATTTCAGACTGGATGTGCTACGATGATAACTCAGTTCACACCGACAATACACACAGATAACTTTGGTTTTATCTAACGACCCATATTGCAACGTTTTAAAACTTTCCATTCATAATTTTGTTAGCAGCGTCCATTTCAGCATCTCGTGCTCGACATCCACACTACGGTAGCGTGCGGCGCGCTTATTGTTTTGCTTCCGGTTTACAGCTGGATCCTGTAGTTTTTCTAACGTTACTAGCAGTGGCCACAGCTTCTGAAAAAACTACAAGTTCACTAGGTCACAAAGAGCGTTAATCTCGCGATAAAAAAATTAACGCCGTTAAAATTGTTTTGCGTTAACGCGTTAATAACGCGATATTTTTGACAGCACTAATATATATATATATGGCATTAGCATAGATGGCATTAGCTGCCATGCAAGGTGCCAAATTTTGAGGGCTAATCATTTACACACAGATAGGGTTGCAAAATTCCGTGAATTTTCAAAGTTGGAAACTTTCAATGGGAATTAACGGGAATTTATGGGAATACACTGGAAATTTACTAACTTGAAGATTGGCCCTTTAACAGCGAACTTAAATATAGTTGGGGAAAATATATTTTAGCATAACATTGACTAAAACAACCAGATTTCATGCAGGTAAACTTGAATATCTGCTATTCCTCAATCACATGCACATAGCACACTGCTTACTGCAGGGCTATTGAGGCCACGCCCCCTACCTGCACAGGTGATTTCTGTACCTGGACCACACTTTAGAGCCCAGAGCACACAGAGACTATTGAAGCCACACATTTGAGCTCGTGGACTACATAATATTGTTCAATAAATGAATTCAAACTTGATAAAGTAAGTTTCAATTACCCACAATTTACAGTTAATTCACATAAATTCACATGTATTTCCATAATTCCCATGGGGTTTCTGATTTGGAATATTTCCAAAATTCCCTAGCTTAACTTCCCCTGGAAAGTTTCCAGACATTTACCAGACATTTTCTGCCCCTTTGCAACCCTACACACCGATGGTGCCTAAGGACACTTGGGCGTGCAGACTGGAGGAGGAGCCGGGGATCGAACCACCGATCATCTGATTAGTGAACGACCTACTGACCCGCTCTATCTCCTTAGCCGCAGCCTGCCCTGCCCACACTGTGTGCACAGTATATGTCACAGACATTGAAGTCGACTAATGGAAGTATCTGAACTGAGACACAGCGTTAGCCTGTGTGTCTTTGTGCTTCCTCTCTAAGTGCAGAAGTTTAACGCAGTCCCAGCCGTCTCAGCAGGATTTACATGCTGCCGTGTAGGAAGACACTTTTCAGTACAAAAGATCTGTCTGACATCTCCTCCCAGAAAGCCACAGCTGCTTCTCCTGTCTCCCACAAAGGCTTATTTGGAGTGTGAGGGGGTGACAGCCGTTAACTGTAACAAAAAATTCAAAATAGAAGTAATTTGTTGCATTTTAAGTTTCAGATCCAATAACAGTAATGATGCTAAATAAAATACACAATTCATAGACAATTTAGTGATATTACAGTTGTGGTGTTGGCAGGAAATGGAACTTTCTATGTCTGAGACCAAGACAAGGTCAAAAGTGCAGTCAATTCCAAGAACTACAACACCGATGTCTGTATCTGTGCAACTATCTCATATAACAACATCTGGTTCAGACTGGTGTAAATCAGTATTTGCTCTTGCTCAGGTCATTATCAATGCAAACCTTTAAAGGGAACACTGAGTGAATACCAGTGGGAATGTGTGTGAGTGCACTGGCTCCTGCTGCTCAGAGTGTGGCTGGTTTCCTAGCAGTACTCTGCTGGCTCTGCTCAACATGCTGCCAACACAGGAAATAGAAAGAGCTAGAGGGTTTGTGTGTGTGTGTGTGTGTGTGTGTGTGTGTGTGTGTGTGTTTTCTTGTGTCTTGACTTTCTGCCTAGAGGTGATACATAGGAGAGAGACCTAAAACAAGGAGGAAGGGACACTGAAATGACATCGTACACAATTTCTAGATGCTGACTCGGGATAAATGGGGTCATTTTGATATCACTGATACGTGAGGTTTGATTCATCATTGCACTCGGTGTGTTCAACACAGTGTGTAACAGACGTCTGTAAACGATGAAACACTACACGATGCGGTCAGCTGAGTTTCACTGACCGCCACTCTGAGGCGAGAAGTGGTCGAGGAAGACAACCAGTAAATATGCATGTGAGAGAAGATGGAAAGAACCGCTATGGCCTGCAGGAAATCTCCACAACCCCCATGGTGGCTAGATCCGTGCACTACCCTCCCAGGATCTGACCTGACAACACTCAGTGAACAGATCACAAACAAACAACACATACAACCTGGATTCTTTCAATTTTCTCTGAGTTCTACACACACAGAAACACCTAGAGGACACAAGGAGGCTTTAAGGATTAAAACAATCCAAATACCCCCAGTGTGTGTACTTTGTGACCCCGTCTCAGCTCTCCTGCAGCCCACATCTGATTTCTGGTAAACAGAATAATAAGACATAACAATTCATAAAGCCAGAAATGAACAAGAGCCAAGTGTTCTCTGGGAGAGAATAGGCCTGCAGGCATCTCGCACTGGAACCCACTGTCTCTCTTTCTCATGACTATCATGTGTTTGTGTGTGTGTGTGTGTGTGTGTGTGTGTGTCAGCTGATTTGTTGCTTTGATTTTTAAAGCAGGAGAAACGTAGACTAATCCTGGGCAGTGTTTTTTTCCTGTCTGCTCGGGCACGGTACACTCAAAGTGGGTTCAGCTCAGTTTGTGAAAGTCCAGGTTACAGAGTACGAAGAAGGAAGAAGAGATAGAAAATGTCTGCAGGATATTTTGTTTGTCCACATTCTCTCCGCCTTTCTCTCCTTTCTTTGTCTGATACTGTGTTCTGCAGGAAATGAGCAGGACACATGTTCCTAATCCAAATGAAATCAGTGTTTCAGTCCGTGTGTGTGTGTGTGTGTGTGTGTGTGTGTGTGTGTGTGTGTGTGTGTGTGTGTGTGTGTTCATGGTAAAACAGAAACATATGGCCCTGTTCAGTACTGGAACCACAGAGTAATCACATAATACATTACTCTCACAGATCCTTAAAATGTTCTCCAATGCTGCACACCACATGCTTCAGGCCTAAAAAACAACAACGTGTGCTTACAGCAGAGAAGAGGGTAAAAAATCCTAATTGTCATCCTCTACCATCCTGAGAGCACAGTGCAGCACCAAACCAGCATGCACACAGTGCACAATCTTCAGTACAGACAAAAACTGTCATTGAGTGTTTAGTGACTAACACAGCAACTTTTAATCTGATTTTGAAGTAAGAATCTTAAATTGCATTAAATGTTAAATTGACACTGTTTCGTTACTCAGAACTTGTAGTATGTTTAATAATCAGCTTTGCAATAGAAGGTGAAATAATTTATGAAATCTGTGCACGCCATCACTGTGACTAAGCGCTGAACTCAACACCACACCAACACACACTCTTTGTAAACCTTCAGTCAGCTCTGGTCAGGTGAAGAAAATAACTCCACAGCCTGTTTCATTTCAATGCCTTTGGCCTGTACAGTGCTGTGACTGTGAAATAAAGCCAACACAGAATGCCAAAAACTGCAGTTCCTCAAACGACCACTTGAGGCTGGCTACAGAAAGAGTCAGTCTCCATAAGCCCCCTATATGTATCTATATATGTATCTACAAAAACAAAATATCATGCCACCTCCATTATGGACAGTATGTAATGATCCCTTCAGTAATACACACAGCTGTTGATAATGAAATACTGCCTCGGGGGGTGTGTGTGTGTGTGAGTGTGTGTGTGTGTCTCTAGAAGGGATGGTTTTGGATGGCAGATTAGAAGATCTTAATCAGTCCAACACACACACACACGCGTTGTTTTAGAAGAATAGAAAACACACACACACACACACAAATCACCAGCTGTTTACATATTCATAATTAATATTCCATACAGGTTTCTCAATCCAATATTGACGGCTTTATATTCGCAGATTAGAAAGGACTGTACATAATCCACACTGTGTGTGTGTGTGTGTGTGTGTGTAGGGGAACTACTGTGAGCTTTTATTAAATATTCTAACTAATCTGGTTTAATAACGTTGAATAATGCTGTGCACAACATTTATTAATACTGATCAAACTCTCAGAGGACAAAAGGACAAATCTGAATTTCCTCACACAAAGTAAGAAGCTAGAGTCAGAACAAAAGACCATGAAGGCTTCAGAGTCGAGACAATACACAAAAATAATGACAGACAGACTGCAGACTCAGCGAGGAGTCAACATCTAACCTGAGTCTTTAAGTCACACACAGTCAGCACCTGAAGGTCTCTGCTGGCACACCCTGAATACAAGACCCGCCCTCATTGAATAGAGACCCTCCAATCAACTAAAAGCAAATCAATGGACCTCTGAACTTAGATTGTTGTATTGTTGTTTATTATAGTTAGCATATAACCATTTTACACCATCAGGAAATTATAGAAACTATGACAATGGAAGTAACACAAATGGTTTGGACTTTGTGTGTTCCGTGCTATTTGTTGCCTGTTGGTGCTTTGTGAAATACTGTACCTGGTCGTCAGTGGGTGTTAAGGGACCATGTACTGAAAGACACGGGACCTTTGTAGGGCTGACTGAGAACTAAAATGTTACCTTTCTTAGACCCGCACTCTGACTGGTACCTCGGTCCAGCTCCGTCACCATTTTGCGCTCCATCATAATATCCGGCTTCTCAACTGGAAATAACAGCTCAACAAATAAAAAACGCTCCCAATCACATTCTTCCAGGAAGTTTGTGTGTGTTCAGTTCAACTGTTCAGTTTCTAATAAAGGCAAAGATTGGTGGGAGGGGGGTTAAAAAATACACAAACTCTGACATATAAAGTTATCATATTTGATACAAGAGACAGGGTTGCACAGCTTGTCATTCAGCGATGCGCTGCACTGACCAATCAAACGTGAGCTGATGTGATCGTAAAGACGGCAGATCACTTTGCTCTGGACTATGAGCTAACGTTAGCTCATTTAAGCTAACTAATATAAGATAACTTTGCTAATTTGTGCTACGTACTGGTTCATGTCCAGTCTGGTGTCCTCAATGAATAACTACACTAAGGTGCCCTTGAGCAAAGCACTGAAGCCCCGTTTGCTCCAGTGGAGCTGCTGAGTGACCACAGAGTGGTTAAGTGGGAAGCTCCCAGTGGGAATGTAGGCTGATTCTGGAACACAGTGCAGTGTTCTGTGATTTCTCCTGCATGTAAACATTTCAATGAAAAGTTTATTTCATCAGGAATTATTATTTTATTTCTTAATTATCAGGTACTTTGTGTCCAGTACAGCTTTCTTTACACAGACATACGTCATGAATTATATGGGCTGTACACTTTGTGTGTGTGAGTGTATAATATGTGTTTAGGTGTGCCCTTGCCTGCATACACACTGTGATCTCTGTATCTGGATGTCCTAGCTATTCTTGCTATTGTTGCTAGGTGCGTGATGTCACAGCTCGTCTCTGACTGCATTGGCTGTTTCTCTCTCTCTTTTTTTTTTTTTTTTTTTTGCCTGTTTCAGATCGTGTGGCAGGCTGAAGGGAGAGCTGAAGTGAGAGTGGAGGAGAGGTGCCGGGGCTTTCCTTTCCCAACATCGTTTGCTTTTCCTTGGGCCCTGTGGAAGCACTCATCCACACCATTGCACTGAAATACACTCATCACCCCCTTTCCATTCTGGCACTGCACTCATTCTCTCTCTTTCTATCCATCTATCTGTCCATCTTGCTTGATGAATAGGTCAGTGGAACCTTAATGCCACAAACCAGCGCAGACCTCGCAGTAAAGAAACAGTGAAATTAGTTTTGGTTGTGGAACTGCCCACAGAGATCGTCCTGCTCAGGCGATGCAGCAGTGTGTTTGAATAAAGCCCTTCAGCAGCACATCAGCCCGTCGGCCCGTCGTCTGGCTCAGTCCCACAGGCTCCCACAGGCAATGAGGAGGGCCCGTGGGTTTCTCTCTTTCTAGACTTTCTCTCCTTCCACCTTGTGTCTTCATGTTTTGGGGGTCCTCTGGTGCCCCCGCCCTCTGTCAACCCCCCCGCACCCGCTGCCACCACGGCCGGCCACCCCAGTCGCCTCGTTGCCATGCCGACAGAGACACTGGCTCCCGCCCTGCCAGATAGCAAGGCCGCCGGACCCGCGACACCCTTCAGTTCTACCGTGCCCCTCCGCATCCTCAACAAGGGCCCTGACTACTTCAGGAGACAGGTACTGTTACATGACTCAATGGAATCACCTGTATCTCTGTCCATTGTCCAAAGACTTGCAGGTTTAAGTGAGACTAGATCATTAACTTACATTGTTTTCATTCCTCTGTGTCTCAGGTGGAACCTAACCCGAAGCGTCTCAGTGCTGTCGAGAGACTAGAAGCTGACAAGGCCAAGTATGTCAAGAGTCAGGAAGTTATCAACGCCAAACAAGAGCCAATCAAACCACCCGTGCTGGCTAAGCCCCCCGTCGGCCACGCCCTCCTGTCTAAGAGAGGCTCCGGGGTCGGCGGAGGAGGAAATGGAGGAGGGATGCCTTTCAAAGCGTCCAATAACAACGCCAAGTCAGACACGTGCGCGACGAGCAGCGGCGGCAGCAAACGAGAGAACTTAAACCTGGAGATCCTAAAAAATCTGCTGAACTCATCGTCCTCTCCAGGAGCAGAAGGACTGGGAGGTGGAGCTAAGAGTGCTGTGCTGATGAGGTCATCAGGAGGAATGCCCAGGAGCTGGACACCATCAGGGTGAATGAATGTCTCCTCTGATACAGGGTTTATGCAGTTTGAACATGATTTGCTTGTTATGTATCATTCATGCTAGTTAATCACTAACTACATAGTCATAGGGTAGTTGGTGAGCCTTTAAGATAATTAACACATTATCACAACAGATTGAAGGCTTTTCTAGGAAAATTGGATTTCTAGTCATAACCTAAAAATGAACTAGAAGTGATGAACTGTAGATTTGGGCCGCGTGATGCAATACAGCAATTTAATACTAAATCCACATTTATGAGTTTTATGTACAGTCACTTACGTTTCCCAGTCTACAGTGTCCATTACACGAGTAGTTCTTTCTTTTATCAGAGAAAATCAAATAATTCTGCATTTTAAACAAAAAAGAAAATATGTGAAAAAATTCTAAAGTTGCCTGGTACTCTATGCACTGGTCACTGCTGCTACCTGTAAGCAGGTAGTTTACAGTGTTAATCAGTCTTATAGATCACATCTCCTGTTCTATCACTCTCCATTGCCTCTGCCACAATCTGCTGAAGCTTTCACAAAGCTAACGCCCAAATTCCACCAGGCGCGTTCCGTGTGCGCCACGTTCGCCGCCGCGTTACGCCGCCGTTGTAGTCAATGTATCAAACCCCGCCGCAGTCCGGTTCAGAAGCATCCCAGAAGCGGGCCTCCGCTTGGCTCCGCGTGAAATACGCAGCTGTTCTATTTTTGACAGACACCGTGAGCAGCCCGCGTCAATTTACACAGAGCACCTCGAGCTGACAGTAAGCCAGACACAGAAACAGCATAGAGAACCCAGTGGATTTTCAAAATAAAATACCCCGTGTATACTGTCGGTCGTAAAAACAGACAAAAGAGAAACAAATGAACTACATAGCATATTTACACATGTAGAAGCATATTTAGAAGCACATAAACCAGGAAAATTACCAAATCTGAGCAAGTAAACAAAGTCTGGCGGACTAAACACTCCTGGTGGGTTTGAAGTTGCGTGCAGGACGGACCAAAACAGCGTCACAACCGCGACGTGACGTGCCCGGTGGGGTTTCAGGGTAAGCTAGTGGTTGTTTAAAGTATGTCTCTGAACCACCATCTGGGCCATCGGTGGACACTCGAAGGTTTCGAATGACCCTGGATGTGTGTTACCAAGCTAATTTAACATTGTCTAGCTAAACACAGTCTAGCAGAGCTATGAGGGCGGTAGCAGTGGTTGTGGGGTAATCACGGAAGCCCAGTTGGGAGTGTAGGTCCTCTTCATGTCCACAAGTATGCAAATTCAGCCGGCTTTTTGTCCACATTCTCTGAATCATCATCATCATCATCACCACACACTTTGATCATTGTGTCTACCTACCGTATTTTACTGCATTGCAGTGATGCACTAAATGTTCTTGTATAGTTTCTATTTAATTGTTTTCCTATTTTAAACCCATTTAATTATTTATTCTCTTTAAGTTTCATTATTTATCTGTACTTATTCTGTGCTTGTGCTGCTGTAACACCTGAATATCTCCTCTAGGGGAACAATGAAGGATTGTTTTATGCTTTTCTTTCTGTTTTCTGCACTCAGGATGCCGTTAACCTACCGATCTACAATGACACTCAATGAGCAACCAGCAGACTCGGCTCCCAGTCCGAGCACCTCACACTCCCTCCGATCCTTCTCCCATTCCCTGAAGGTCCCTCCAATCAACAGCGGGGGACGTCGCAGTCCACAACAGGGAGGAAACCTCAATCTCAGCAGACGAGTCCTGGATGAGAGAGGAGGTGAAGGATTAGTTATGGAACGATCTCGCTCCCCGCTACCGCCTCTGCTCACATCCCACTCCTCCTCCGACCTCCTGCGACTGTGCAATGGCAAGCCACTCCGTGCAGCCCGATCCAGCAGCTCCTCAGCTCCACCCCTTCCTCCAAAACCCAACCCAGCCTCCCTCCCTCCTCCCGCACTTTCCTTGTCACTGCCTCCCCCTCGTCCAACTCCATCCCCGTCGCACTGCGACAACACCACCCCTCAGTCACTACCTTGTGATTTCGGAGACTCTTCCAATACTTCAGTCGACCCCAACCTGGAGCTTGAGCTTGGTTCATCCGTGGCGCGTCGCTCCTCCCTACACAGATCTAAATCAGACCTGTCAGACCGGTATGCCCGGGCTGGAGCTGACGTCGAACGCTTTTTTAACTACTGCGGCCTTGACCCTGAAGAGCTGGAGGCAGTTGGTCCAGAGAACTTTGCGCGGGCCAACTCGGACATCGTCAGCCTGAACTTCCGATCGGCTTCTATGATCTCCTCCGACTGCGACCGGTCACGGCGGTCCTCCAACGATGGACTGTCAGACGCAGACGAGGACGAGGAAGAGGAGGCCGGGGAGCGGGTTCCGTATGGCATCTCAGCTGTGGAGCGAAATGCAAGAGTCATTAAGTGGCTGTACAGCATCAAACAGGCAAGAGAGACACAGAAAGTCTCACATGTTTAGGACAAGTGGATTGGATGTAATGCTGTAATCTATCGACAAACTGCCCCATGTTCGAGAATTGATATATGGACCAGAATGGCTCACGGGTTTAGAGACTGTGATGTTGGGGCTGAACTGAAAGTTTGTTAAAATGTAGAAATGGATGAATGAATGGATGGAAGAGAAATTCTGACAAGTGTAACACAAACTAGGAAAGAAAACAGCAAACATGTTTAATAATGAAGAAATGAGAAAAAGGATTCTGGTTTAGTTCAACATGAACACTGAGAACATAAAGGAGTAAAAGCTGGATGGTCGTCTGAACAAAACGGAGACAAACAAACATGGGACATGAACTCGTTAATTAAATGTTTCTCTATGGACACTGTATTCTTCTGACAGACACAGTTGCTTGAGCAACAAGAGCGAAATGCACTACGATTGTCCAAGGACCCATAAAGTGACCACCTCATTACAAAGGTTTATAGGCCTTTCTCACAGAGAACGTTTTGACTTGTCCAACAGGTTTGACTCACATTCCATTTAGGTGCAGACCTCTGAATCATCACCCCCAATACGCTCATTCACAGGTGTTTCTGCAGTGTTCCTACATAGCTTGCTAGCTACCTCGCTACATCTGTACAAATATTTGCATATTACTTAGAGAAATAATAACTGACTAGGAATCTTCAATAAAAGTGAGACGTGAACAAACAGAACACTTCAATATCACTTGTGTTCACTCCACACAGTCACCAACCTCTGCTCTGCCATCTCTGTCCTCAGAAGCAGCTGTGCTGTCAGCAGGTCGCTTGTGTTGGCAAAGAGAGCAACAAGTTTACTGACAGATCAGGGTGTAATTAACAAATTTGCCTGCTGGACTATAAGACACAGCCTGTTGCACTTTGTACATTTTCAATTGATTACAGATCAAATGATTGATTCCCACGATTGAGCAGTACTTTGAATTTCAAATAAAAAATGACTTCCCCAACTGATAATATTAACTCCTCACAGTAACTGATACCATTTCTGTAAACTGAAACTCGCTGATCTGTCAGGGCTAAACAAAACAAAGTAATCCTCCATTCTCGTCCCCAAAGTGTTCACTTGAGTGTAATTATCAGTCATACAGTGTTTAGGTGTGCTAGCTCCAGACTTTTGCCACAGTTCATGTTGGATAAAAGGCACCATTGAACCATTGTTGGTTCCGGCAACGACAAGTCAAAATGTAGAACTTTGAAAAAGGCCTCTGTCACAGTGTTGATGTCTGAGTTTAAAACAAACTTTGAAAAAGGTCCTGACATCTTTGAAAAACAGATACTGAACTCTATCTGTCAAATATTAGAAATCACTTTGGAAAGTCAGTGATGCTAACGCTGTGCGACCAGAACAGTCAGCTCAGTGAAGCTTCTTGATATTTGTTATAGTTGACCGCTGAAGGATAGAAGATCAATTGCCGCACTAACTTTATGAGTCGCAAAGATGAGGTTATTATTGCATCAAGGTGTTAACTATGACATTGCGAAATCTTGAGGAACTTGTTAAGCTAGATATTGTAAAGGCCTGAAATGATGAAGGGAACAGGACATTGACACAGTGACGTGGACAGTTACACATATGATATAAAATATGATATCTTTTAAGGCTACACTATCATATCATTATGCTGATTAACAAATTTGTCATCAACCTCTTCATGTCAGCCAGCAAAACATTTCACTGGAAAGTTTTAGTGTCCTGTAATGTGATATGATGATTGACAGGCTGTTCCATGCTGACGACAACCAACATTTAATATTCAAACCTTGACTGCTTTTAATTCGGGGGATTTTTTGGCCATTGGTAAACAGAGATTTAGAGGTTAAATGTAACATAATGTACTAGTAATATCAGTAATGCACTAAATATTCAACGGCAGTGTCTTTTTACACCTTTAGAGTTCAGTTGAACTCTAGTTTGTTTGTTCAATCCAGTCTTTTTTTAAGCTCATGTGCACTGAAACTTTGCAAAACTCTCAACTCAAAGTCTATTTTCTTACTTGAGTATTCATTAGGACATCAGCATTTTGTTTAATGTATCAAATACTCGTATCTGGCTCTGCATGCACAGCCATCTGTATCATTTAAGGGCTTCAGTCACATCACTAAACTAACATTACAGACTGCCATCCTATGAAACATTAAACTGTAGAACCAGTTCAGTAATTGACATTAAGCACAAGTAGAAAATGGTAAACTCTCATCACCTTGTTTGCAACATTAGCATTGTTGGCAAATGTCGTTGTGATGCTACCAGAGCAGAGAATATCAGCCGGCTCATATCATATCATATCATCATAAGTGGTGACTGGAGATATGATCCCATTAAACACGGGAAAGAGGACGCTTCTGTGAGCCGATGGCTTTTGCTGAGACACAATAGAAGCTACCATACAGAAAAAGGTATGGAATGTGGGCCAAGGTGGCTGCAGATGAAAAAGTGAATCAGCCATAATGTTTTACCAGACAAATGATTTTTTTCAAATTATTGGAATATCTAAATGTTTGTGGATATGTTTCTCTTCCTGTTCATAACAGGAATATCATAACATTAAAGTTCAGTTGCAGTCTCAACTAATGGTGCATATTATGAAATAAATACATGCACCATGTTCAGTTAAATGCAGCATGATCTGATGTCAATTGAAATTTTATTTTCCTCGGTCCATGCTGATGATGATGAAATCACAAAAACAACAACAGTCAGTCAACATGATTTCATATGAACCAAATTACCTAAACTACAGCTTTTGTAATGAAGGAACCTAAACAATTACAAACAAATACACACATTACCATCACTTCTTCACTTGTTACTCGTGAAATCCTCGTCCACACACAAATCTGTGGGACACTTCATAAGTTAAAGAGCCAGAAAATCCCTGAGTACGTCACGAGTCGTGAGTTTGACAAGCATAAAAGTGGCCTTCGATCTCTGGAAATCTGGGATTCAAATGTACAATGCCTCAAGAATCTTCCAGCGGAAACATTACAGGACACCAAAACTCTCCTTTAAAATCAATTTTAGTAAAATTCTGTGATTATGTAGACCACCAGGCACTATAAACCTACACTGAAAGCAATACTAATGAAGCTGTCTCCACTATCACAGCACATATAGAAGAACAGTATGTAGGAAGGCGGGAGGGAGATCGTGGTCATTGTGTGTCAGCATTCTCTCCAAATGCCACTTAAGATTTAGGGTGTTTGGGGTTGCACCCTACAACCACACACAGAAGATTTAGGCTGCACTAATGATGAACACCTTGTTAATGCCCTCATCTCTGCTTTCTCTCTCCACTGCCTTGTCTGTCCTCAAAACCAGCCACAGGGAGTGAAGCTGTTGCTTTACCCTCATGTGTTATCTGATAATGAAGGGGGATTCATTACCGAGCTCACCTCCACCCTTATCCTTGTCATCTGTCTACATGTCTGCACACTGCTGACATGTCTCAAGGCCTGAAGCCATATCGGTGTGAATGCAGCGCCTCAGTCAGTGTCAACCAACTGTCAGTGTGTCTGTCTGCCCTGCAACCCTTCCCTTCACCTCGACTTTAAATTTGTGCTGCAGGTCTGCTTCAGCATGTCCAACAACAGCAACAGCCCTTCTGGACTTGCTTCATTTCCTTGCACAATATGCTGAATCAGACAAAACACCACTTTGGTGTTATTGGCGGTATGGAAGCATCAATGTGTGAGGCAACTGTAGTTTCTTTAATTAGGACAGATTGATGAGCCAAATCTTGGTCAAAATGTTGCCAGAGTCTGTAGATATAGGCTTATTGTTTCCATTTAGCCTGAAACTGTATGAATTTGATGCAAGTCACAACTCACCATGAAACCAAAAGTGATCAAACTCTTTGAAATGTCATTGTGGGCCTGCAACACTAGACCTCTTTAAAGAGAGATTAGAGGATAGGTTAGTTAAGACCTCAGTATGCTTCAAACAAAGTCCTCATTCAGTCCTCTAGCAGTGTCTGCCACCAATTCAAACAGTTGAACTGAGGAACAGTTTTTCTTTTTTAACTCCCCCATAACAGACAATCCAACAGTCAAGCCACAGTGATTGGTCAGTTGTTTGGACTTCTGAAAGCAGCAAGGCTTAGAACTTCTCTTTAAACTCTAGTTTCATTCATCACACGACTGCTTCATGACTTTTTATCTGCACAACCAATGAATGCCTTTGAGGAGAGACTGTCTGAAAGTGTGCACCGTTATCCCATCCGGCCTTTTTCTTTTCCACTATGGGAAGTTACTGACCTGTAACCCGGAGCTTCACATCACATGAACCTTTAAGAACCTGTCAGGTCTAGGTTCCAGGCTCTACCTCGTTTTCCACTGTGTTTTACAAACCAGAACATTTCAGGTGCACGTCATTGGAAAGGCACAACAACATATACCATCATTTTTATGCACTGCAGGGAATGCAGCTCAAATATGGATTTTCTTCACATTTATATATGGTAATGTTTAGACACCTGGGTCGATGGTTTGATCTGAGTTTCTTGAGCTGGTGTTAGACCATATTTCATGACCAATCAGATTCTGTTACCTGCTCTGATCACCAAATCACCAAAGTTTCCCTTTAACTTGGAGAGGATTGTGGATTCTATCTATTTCAGTGTCATTGTTATCATCTCATTGCCAGTACCGACAGGAGGAATAATAAGTGATCACTGTATCAAGACGGATATGAAGGCATCCAAAGATTTCCTATTGGAACACTCATGAGATTCACGTTCAGTCATTATTCCACTTTTGAAAAAGTCTCAGGATGGTTTCCATCGGGCCTTGACATGTATTGAAAACACAGTGATCACTGACCTGCTCATGAAGCTGGCTAGCTTAAATGAGAGCAAACGTGCATGATTTCATGTTTTGATGCTTTCCTTCTTCCTAAATTTGACTAGTGGAAGTGAAGTGAACCCAGTTGGGAGAAACACCCTTGCCCATCTCCTTGCTCTGTGCTCAGGGCTGTGCTTAGCATGTTCCTGTCCAATCCCTGATCCATCATTCCCATGTTGTCTTCCCAGTGATCTCCCCTTTGGAACCCAGGAAACCCCATTGCTTCTTACTGTCAGCATTAACAAAGACAATATTGTACTGTTCAGGCAGCATCATCATGCTTCAGTTTCACTTCTGTCTACATGGTGTGTTTTTTTTCTGTTTGTTTGTTTTAATCTTTGAATTGACAGATAGAGTTCTTCTGTGGTAATTGCTTTGTTTTCTTTTTTTTCTTCTATGTGTAAATGCTGTAAGAAAAATGTATAGGCCTATATTTGATTTAAAAAAAAAAAAAAAAGAAGCAATGTGTTGGATTTCAGTTTCTCTCTGTCTGGAGGTTTATGTGTTACAAAAGATTCTGAACAAAAAACTGCTGTTTCGTTCTCTGCCCTCGGTACAGAACCACCTGATCAAAGCGGGCAGGATTGTTTCAGAGACTTAGTGTTGACTGTTTTTCGACGTGGAAACTGTTATATTTTGCTTGATTGAAAAACAAAAAAAAAAACATGTTCATGTTTAGTTTTTTTGATTATTTCAATAAATGGCTTCTTTTGCCATCTCTTGCCAAAGATGTGTTTTCATCTGTTAAGTGAGACTGTGTAACTTCTGCTGATCGGCGGCCATTGTGACCACAGGTGGCAGTCACAGGATGATGGCACATTGAATTTCCCTTTATTTCCAAAGAGTATGGCAGTTGCCATATCTTGGAATCAGGTTTTTTAAAAAAAAAATAAATAAATAAGAAACTACTTTCACTTGTATTGCCTAAAAAAGCCAGTATGTAGGATTTAGTAGAAACTATGGTGGTCATGAAAGGCGCTATCAGACTGCAGTAATAAAAGACTCATTCTTGGGTACCACAATCATATCATTCTTATTTTCAGATGATTAAACACTAATAAAAACAATGAAACATATTATATTCCATTTCTAGCACATAATATGGCAGCTAATGTATGTAGCCTATTAATATTGCACATTTATGAGTGTGTGTGTGTGTGTGTATGTGTGTGTGTGATTGTGACCATGTTCTGTATTGCGTAACTAAACTTAACATCATTCAGGACTGAAGAAAAATCAAATGGCAGCGTACATCACCAGAAGGTAAGAAGATGAACGACTGTCGAAACGACTGTCAAAAAGAGGGAAGGAACCTCCTGGAAGATCTGAATGAGCTGTGAAGCTCGCTGCGGTTCAAGATGTTCTAGCACCAGAGCAGCAGGCACAGTTAGGGCTCCCGGTTCTGTCTCCACCTTTTCTGGAGCCTGGATAGCACGCTCCTTCCACTCTTTTTGACATGATGGGTCTGTTTTGTTTTTTCTTCCCAGAGTGATGTACCTTCTAAGTTACTGGACTCATCTTGGGATGATGAAGTATGGCCCTTGCCATTTTGCCAAAAGCTTGCAGTTGGAGGAAGGGAGCAGCAACAGGACTTTTTGGCCAGGCTGGAACTCATGGTGTCAGGTGTGTTGGCTGAAAAACCTTCTGGCTTTTCTGGGCCTCCTGCAGGTTGACCTTGGCCTCCTACTAGTATCTCTCCAGCACAAACTGCACCACCCCTCTGTCGCTTTAAATGGTGGAAGGGCAATCCCAGCCCTTTCGGAGCTGGTCCAATGGTCCCTGTATCTCCCAGCCATATAACAGTTCAAATGGGGAGAAACCGGTTGAGGCCTGGGGAACCTCCCAGTAGGCAAAGAGCAGAAATGGTAGCCAGTGGTTCCAGTCCTTACCAGTGTCATCCACAATTTTTTTTTAGCATTTTCTTAATCGTCTGGTTGAATCTTTCAACCAGGCCATCCGTCTGTGGGTGGTATGGCGTGGCCTTGATGACTGTTTTGCCCAGTTGCTACTGGAAAAGCTGTGTCAACCGAGAAGTGGAGTTGGTCCCCTGGTCCATCATGATCTCATCTGGTGTCCTCTCTGGAGAACAGTTGCACCAACGCATACAGTGCCATGGGAGCAGTGATGGTCTGCAGGGGAAGGCCTAGGGAAACGCGTGGCATAGTCACATATAACCAGGACATACTGGTGACCCCCACTGCTTTTCACCAAGGGACCTACAATGTCCATAGCAATCCTGCGAAATGGAGTGGAGATGACTGGAAGTGGTCACAGAAAAGCTCGGTCAGAGCATATTTTATGACATGTGGGGCATGTGGTGCAATATATCTAGATGTCTGTGTACATGGAGGGCCAATAGAAACGTGAACTGATGTGCATGTATGTCTTGTTGCGGTCAAGGTGTCCGGCCCATGGGAGTGTGTGTGCTAGGTGCATGATCAGTGGTCTGCAACTAGCAGGGATTACAAGACGTCTGTGTTCATCATCAGTGGTGTACAACACATCATTATCAACAATGGACCTTTCCCTTCGCACACAACTTCTGTTTGCTTCTTTCCCCACCTTACCAAACAATTCTTTCGATGTTTCATCTTCCCTCTGCAGCACAGAAATATATGCAGCACTTCTCACATTCCATTAGACAACACACTTTTAAGATCAGCTTCAGTTTGCCTTAGCTGCTTCTCAAAGTGGTGTTGGCAACAGGATTTTCATGGCCCATTAGTGCCACCTTCACACAGCCTACTGTCCAAGTCTGGGAGTGGTTGGACACTAGTTTTCACTTGGGCTCGTGTGATCACAGGACATGAAACATTTGCATTGTCCTCCCCAAAGTCTGTTTTCTCTGGTGCTTCTTTTTCATGCAATGCAAAAGTTCATGCAAGTCCCCTCCAAGGATGAAATCAATGCTAACTATCAAGTCATCTTTGGAACATGGATGCTTATCCTCATGAACACATAATGTCTGCCTGCCATAGTCCACACTAGAACCAAACTGTTGGTGTCCAAGAGAGCAGTAACCTGCTGAACATTTACATGACAGTTCTATGACATTGGAGTCACACTTTCTTATTCTCAATGGGCCCCACCTCTTTAATCTAGTTTCATGTTGACCTGCATAAAGGTTCTATGTTTATTTACATATCTCTGTTCAGTGTTATTGTCCTTGTTGCACACAGGTCTTATTGTAACTGTGTGTAACACTGAAAGCAACGAAATCAAATATCCTTCTATGTATGGCCATACTTGTATGCATGTCAATAAATCTGATTGTGATTCTAATATTGTGATTGGTTCTCACTGACAGTGGTGCTGTAGTTTGTTCTGCAGCGTGTTGAGTGCTTCATGCTGCAGTTGCGGTTCTATTGTATTTGCTGCCATCTAGCGGTTGAAAAGACAAACAGCACGATTTACTGCCGGTTTAAAGATGAAATGAACTACGCCAACGACATTTGAATAAAAGCCACGTCATAAGATGAGACATTTTAAAGTCAGACGGTCGGTATGAACGGGCTGTTTGACAGATCAAACATTAATAATAGTATAATATCACGATAGCTTTAAACACTGACGGTGGCAGTCACGTGATCTCACGACCCGGAAGAGAAACATTGCCTCCAAGATTCGAGCTGTACGTAAAGATCAGAGTGTGTGTGTCTTTTATTACATCTGTGTGTGTGTGTGTCTATGTGTGAATGGATTCAGTTCGAATATTTAATCCACCAAAGTGCGTCATGGTGTAACATTTATCCGGTGACTGACTGCGACAGGCACGTGTCATATTTTGACTTCAGTGAAGACACTGTAAGTTTGTTATGCAAGCTTTGTAACATGTGACGGTTTATTTTAGGTGTGACCGAAAACTTAAAGGGTTAAATGTGACAGCTGACAGACAAAAACACCTGGGTGCACGTATGTGACGTCATAGAAAGTGAGCTCCAGGAACAACACGTAATGAAGTGGAGAAAACGTGATCACATGATCAGACCACCAAACAGTGTATGAAGATACACTGTGATCAGATGGAATATTAATAAGCTGCCTACACTTACATGCATCAGCAGTAAATATATGTGTCTGTTTATACAGCATACAGTGTGTAGTATCTACAGGTAGAGGTAAGTAGAGTGTCTGCAGAGACGGTTTAGAACAGACAGCGTACTGTATGTGTCACGTGGGTTTAGCCACTGTCACTCACCTTCAGGAGACGAGCAGCAGGTCCTGAGTCTGTGACCGTGAGCACAGATTATAATTATGATTATGATTCTATTATAATGATTCTTTCTCCTCAGAGTCGCTGAAGTAAACATTGGATTTATTTTTCACAAGCCACATGAACTCTTTCAGATAAAGTCCCTCCTTCACCTCCCACCAGGTTCCCCTGCAGAGATGAGCTCGAGTGTCCTGGATGAGCAGAACTTCCGTCACTGCTGTCGGCTCCTCCTGCAGCAGTCAGAGCAGCTGAAAGACGGCTGGAGCTGGGAAGCAGTCCAGGTGAGGAGGTCTGTGCTGTCTGTGCTGTCTGTACTGTCTGTACTGTCTGTGCTGTCTGTACTGTCTGTGCTGTCTGTACTGTCTGTACTGTCTGTGCTGTCTGTGCTGTCTGTACTGTCTGTACTGTCTGTGCTGTCTGTGCTGTCTGTACTGTCTGTACTGTCTGTACTGTCTGTGCTGTCTGTACTGTCTGTGCTGTCTGTGCTGTCACTTTTTAATGGGTGGAGACAGAGCCTGGAAGCCTGCTGTGGTCCATGAATGTTGCTAATGGTAGTTTCTGGTCTGGGTTCAGGGTTCAGAGGAGGGCTACCTGAGGAAGACTGCTCTCAGGTCAGTTGTCATTGATGCGAGGCCCGTGTGGGACCATGAAGGATCAAGTTCAGAGCCACACACTTCCTGTCACACGGGGCTGGATCAGGTGAAACATTCATCTTCTGTCACGTGCTTTATTTTTCTTCTGTGCCTTTACTGAACATCACCGGTGTCTCTCTTCCTCCACAGTCTGGTCTTGCTGCCCCAGTTGATGCTGACAGCATCGAAGGTGACATAGATGATGTAGAAGATGAAGATGAAGATGAAGGTGCCTGTACGGTGTCTGAAGGCAGCAGCCAGGTGCTTCAGTACGAGTATCACGTCGTGTACTCTTGCAGCTATGGTACTCCTGTGCTCTATTTCAGAGCCTCCACTCTGGGTTAGTTACATGTAAGACCATCACCACACACACACACAGCTTCTGTGTGTATGTATTTTTCACTGTGGACATAGAGTATATGATATATTGAATACTTTCAGATGGTGTGGTTTGATGTAGATGGTGAGGGTTTGTGAGTTATGATTCAGCTTCATGACTTTTGACTGCTTTACCGCTGCCAAGCGAGGGACCATAGACCTCTTATGAAATGAAGTCTATGATTTTGTGTGGTGCTGACAGCAGGTGAACGATAACACGTAAGCTCACAGAGTTTAACTGGATAATTCTAAAGATGATAGTAATAACAGCAATAATTCTAAAAAGGGATTTGTTTCATATTACTACAAGAAAAAAGTAAACATTTGTCATGTTCATGACAATCAGCCTTTGTAAAATCAACACAAATGGGCTCTAAGTTATTAATAACAACACAAGATGAATTTTTGTGTCACATTCACCCATTCACACACACATACACACACTGATGGCAGGAGTGGTACCGCACTTCCGGTCCATAGCACTCATAGTGGCATACATTCACTCACTGACAAGCAACTTGGGTTTCAGTATGTTGCTGAAGGACACTTCGACGTGACAGAACTAGCGACTCCTCTGAACTCTGATTACTAGATGACCCGCACACGTAGCATCACTCAATGAGTTTGTTGCCTTCATGGAAGAAATTGTTCCACACCAGGCTTCATTTAGCACCTTAATCTTTTACCTTTAATGAATATGTATAGACCACTCAAAAACAAAGTTTAACCCATGTCCCCATATAATAAATAATGAACATAAAGTGGCTTTTTTTCACATTCATCATTTCTATATCAGAACATGTTGGACTGAATTAAGTAGAAGTGGGTTTAGGAGTACAGTCCTTGATTTTATTAGAGCGTTCAATAATGAGTTTCAGCTTAGTGTGTCTGAAACAGTAAACTAGGAGGGAAACCTACAAAATAAAAGCACCAGCAGCAATGAGTTCACAGGAGTTACTGATGCATTTTTAAAGCTGTGTTATACAGAACCAAGACTCAAACATGAGTCAAATGTCCTCATTGATTTCTTCTGAAAAATACACTGTTGTGTCTTTTTTTTTCCTGTGTCAGAGGGGAAGAGCCTGTCATTAGAGGAGGTGTGGAGCTCTGTTCATCGAAACTTCAGGCTCCGACTTCAGAAGAGTCCTTTGAATACAATCACTCTGCAGGTAAAACCAGGAACGATGCAGCCAATCAGCTTTAACCTCATCTTTATAACTGCATCCTTAAGCTCTACGGAGATCTTGTGTGTGTGTGTGTGTGTGTGTCAGGAGCATCCCCTGCTGGGTCAGCCTTTCTTCATGCTCCATCCCTGCAGGACAGAGGAGTTCATGAGGCCTGTGCTGCAGGCGGCTCAGGACCAACACAGGTACGATCACTTATCCGGAAACACAGTGGAAGGTCTGTTACACATGAAGCTGTTTCTTGTGTCCTTCTGGATTTCTTCCCTCCAATTCACTGAAAAAGTTCCATGTAACCATGTAACAGTAGTTTTAAGTTGGATCTGTCCATAGTACCTACTGTGTATGTGTGTGTCTGGGCAGACCGGTGAACTACGTGTTGTCGTGGCTCAGTGTGGTGGGTCCTGTGGTGGGTCTGGACGTCCCTCTGAAGTACTCCACCCAGCTCCATCCTGCAGCCTCACTCAACAGCACCAAGCCAGACTGAAGCTTAACCTGCTCTGCTTCACTCTCTGTCAGCATCACTGTGGAGTAGTCTGCATGGAGACTATCATCCAGGCAAGACAGGCAACTGTCCCAGCACCGAAGACCCTCAGAGTCCCCCGAAAGTCCAAGGTTGCCTGTGCCAGTTACCTCATGTTCGTTTGTTTGGAAATATGCTAAACTACAATGAAAACTGAAATAGTAAAAAGGCGTGATGTAGCTTCTGCATTTGTACCTGATGTTGAGGTTGTGTTTTGAACTTTTTCTTTTGATATTACACAATGCATATTTTCCATCAAAACTGTGTTTTATGAAACGATCAATGATTTTCAGTGACATAAAGCAACAGTAGGACAGCATGATGTTCAGTGCAGTTTTTAAAGTCCATGTAAAGTCAGAATAAATGTGTGTTCTAAGTTTGTCAGACCAAAGAAGAAAGTGTTATTAACCACCCAGCCAAATTTGAATGATTAAAAAACACGTTTATGAAATTAGGTGTGAAAATCAGGTAAAAATGAATTCTCAGCTCCAGGTCTGTGGGGGCGTGTCCACTGAATTCTCTGAAGCCACACCCACTCGTGGGAGCAGTCAAGGAGCCATTTTGAAGCGACTGAAACGTGTCAGATGAGTTCAGAAAATGTCATGACTAACTTTGAAACACTCTGAGATGAATTCATCTCTATCTCTGCTAGGGGTCCAGGGGTATGCTCAGGGTGGCCTCAGTATGTCATCGAGCCACCCTTTAAGGACCGCCCACAAAATCCTGGACTGAAAACTGGTGAAAAACTGTTTGAACCTCTAACTCCACATTTCAGTAATATATCCTTTTCAGCAACTATTTTCCAACATATTTAATGTATTTTGAAAGAAATCTCAGAATTGTCTTTACACAGACATTAAGGTTCAGTTTTTAAAGGTTAGCATGATGCTAATTGTGTACATTGTGTATTTATTAACCTAATATGACAGTCAATTATTTTTTTTACAACATGTAGAATCTGTTTATACTCAGTGTTCAGTACCTATACGGTCTCTAGTTAGAGGGCAGTAAAGTGGCACTGTTGGCTCATAACAAACCTGCTCAGGTGTGAACATTGTACTCGGTGTACTCTTTTCTAATTCAGGAGCTCCAATGCCTAAAGCTTTAAGTCTGGTTTGTCAAACAACAACACTTCGTAGTGAATTATTCATATTGACTGAACACGTTGACTGTACTGTCATGTCTGCATGAGATAAATGATGTACAAATGAAAACTTTTTGTCTTTGCGCCTGCTTCACCTCATTCAGTTAAATTCAGAGAAAGTGTGCTAGATGAATCCAGACCGGACATTTTTAGTGAGAGCGCAGATAGATGGATGCTTTTTATAGCTAATTGTCAACCTTGAATGAATTACATAAGAAAAGAGAGTCAGCTTGGAGGTCTGTACCAGATCATCAGATCACATGTGACAGAGAGGAGAGCTGAGAGGGATGAACGAGGTCAGAGCTATCAAACCAGAACCGAGACAGTCGCTTACACGCTCTGTACAAGTACATGGGAAGTGGTTAGTTTAAGAAGCACATAAAAGAAGAAAAATAGCAGCATCAGAATATAATAATATGAATAGTAGTTGCTCTTGAACACATAATCTGACAAAACTCTTCTGTCTGAACAGTGATGACACAAAGTCAAATGACACAGGTGTCAAACTGATATTTGAAGTTTAAGCAGACATTTTGATTCATCAAAAACAGATATGAGTAATATCATTAATGGTTGCACTGTGTCATCATCATCACTGTCATTAGTTCAACTTGTGCCTTTTTCCAGCTATTAAGTGCCTGCTGTGAAACAACTGACTCATTTGAGAGCGACAAATATTGTTCTGATGCTAGAAACACTAGCAAGGTTGAGGTTAGCAAGATTTATTCTGTCAGCAAAACAGCATAAAGTAAAAGATGGACAGATTTATAACAAGTAGAAAAAGAAAGGGTTTCACTTAACTTGGACTGTGTGTTGCAGTCTTCACATGCATTAGCAACATGCATGCGATAGTAACAATTTTCAAATCTCTTCACACAGCACAACAGGAGTAAATGTGGACTAAACTGTGGATCACTTTCTATTTGACTATGTCTTTTAAAATTCAGGCAGTGTGTTCTCAAACTCAGCTATCGGAACAACTCATTCTTGCTTCTGTTGTAAAAACTGTAAATTGATGTGCAGTTTCCTACATTCTGCTCCATCCATCCATCCATCCATCCATCCATCACCACTTATCCATATCAAGGTCCCGGCTGGCTTTGGGCGAGAGGCAGGGTACACCTGGGACAAGTTGCCAGCTCACATTCTGCTACATCTACTTTTAAAAGGAAACAAACAGTGAGTTTCTATTTTCATCACTTGATGAGCTCTTGTGTCAGGTGGCGTGGTGTTTCACTGACTTTCTTCCAGTCGCACAGAGAGGTTTTCACATCACTAAGGATAGTATCACTTTCCCTCACCTTACTCTCCGTTCCTCAAGCCCACGGAGGAATTATTTTCCTCCGAGAGGTGGAAAGTTTATGATCAAATATATATATATATATATAATTCCATGGTGTGTTGCAAGAGAGGACTGAAGGTGTGACATGGATGAGAGACAGGGTTGACTAGTACTGTTGTATTTCTATATCTAACTATGCTCTACTGTGAGGTAGCACAATCCATGCCGTAAATAAGTGCCTTTCATTTTGTTGTAATGGGATCTTGATTTATGCCAAATAAAAAAATATATACTTAATAGTAATAAATACTCTAATGCAACCTGCTGTTAGTGTTGTTGAGGTCATTTTGTAAAGAGTGACAATGTTTGACAAAAGTTATCGTTGTTTGGGTCCTAGACTTGATCATGAGATTTGCATCAAGTGTTTCAATAATAATAACAATAACAGATTTTATTTGTATAGTAATAAATATAAATAAATAAAAACAAAAAACTACAACAATGAAAAAGGATAAGGGGTTGCACTAATGTGCTGCTGTGGATAGTGTGGAGGTGCATTACCTATATGCATAAACACTAAAAATAAAACAGTGATTGACATTTTATAATGTCTGAGTGGCAAAGACTGATTAGTTTCTGGGCTACTATAGATCTGCCCAGCCATTGTTCCACACTTGTTTGGTAGAAAAGCATTCAGTTCAGGTGTTCCAGGTTTGGAACCAATGGTTAGTCCTGTCTCATTATCATAAAGTGATTGTCAGCTTGCTCAGACAGATAGAAGAAGTCTTGTATTTGGACATTGAGGGGAACAGAGAGACGTCCATCAGCTTGTATTGACTGAATGTCTGGGTATGGAACCTCTGGGAGTTTGTGAGACGGGCCAGGGCACTTAGGATATTAAACTAGATGCCAACTTCAGTGGACTAAAGCTTTTAAGTGATGCCATCAATTAAGCAGCATTGTGTGTATGGTGCATGTCTGGCAGTGAAGTCAGACAGAAGGGCAGCTTAGGTAAGACCAGTCACCACTGCCAACCAGTGATGTCATACTAAACTCCCAGTGGGACTGAGAGTTCAAGAAAAACCCAGTATATTACCTCACAGATTCTGTACATTAAGTCACATTGTTAGAGCTGTCTTAAAGCACAGAAACTTTGAGGGAATGCTTTTCCACAATCATCAGTTTGAGATTTGTATCTTCTTTTTATACTGTCACAATAAACATTTTAAGAGAAAAGAGCAGAAAAAATAAATAAAACAAGACGGTTACTGCAAAAACTGGACTTTCCAAGGTTTACAAAGAGGGAGCGCCACTCAGGCCCATCATCAGCAGCATCAACTCAACATTAACTAACATACAACATTGCCAAACATGCAGCCACCATCCTGGCTGGTTGGCAAGACTCCTTACCACATCCACAGTTCTATGGACTTGATGAAACTATGGTGTCCTACGATGTGACCTCACTGTTCACATGCATTCCCACCATTGAGGCAGTGGAAACTGTGAAGCGCAGATTACCACAGGACAGCACTTTACACACCAGAACCAACCTCAACCCAGACCAGATTTGTGGTTTGCTGGACCTCTGTCTCAACACCACTTTCTTCGTTAACCATGGTGTATTCTACAGACAGAAGCACAGCTGTGCCATGGACTCACCAGTATCACCTATTGTGGCCAACCTCTACATGGAAGGTGTGGAGAGCAGAGCTCTGAACTTGTTCAGAGGAGCAACACCCAGCCACTGGTTCAGATATGTGGGCTGAGATCAGGTCCCAGAGATCCAAGCTTTCACAGAACACATCAACTCAGCGGACAGGAACATCAAGTTTACGCGAGAGGATGTTGCGAACAACAGCCTGCACAGACCAGTACCTACTCTTTGATTCTCACCACCCACTAGAACACAAGCTAGGTGTTATTAGGGCCTTACAACACAGGGCTGACAAAGTGCCGACAGTACAAGTGCCCAAGCTCATAAAAAGGAACACCAACATTTGAGGGATGCACTCAAAGTTTATGGAAACCCTAACTGGACTTCTGAAAACTAACTAACTCAAAAGGATCTTCAACAAGCATGGAATCCCAGTGTTCTTCAGACCCAGTAACACACTTAGACAGAAACTGGTACACCCCAAAGACTGTATGCCTCACATCCAGAAAAGCAATCTGGTATATGCGGTCCAATGCAGTGAGGAGTGCATCGGGGAAACCAAACAACCACTCAGCAAGCGTATGGCTCAACACAGGAGGGCCAACTCATCAAGACTAGACTCCTGCAACTTAAGAAAAAGGGACACTCTTTTAGTGACAATGATGTTTGCATTTTGGACAGGGGGGACAGGTGGTTCGGAAGAGGAGTTATCCCTACAATGCTGTCCTTTGATCCCTTCCCTGGAGACTGAACAGCATTTCACACTTGGCCTCATGTGACTCCAACAACCATCACCCACACCGGAGCTCAGGTGACTTGAATGACTCTGACGACAGTCAGACAACAATGAGCACTAACAAACCAAGTGGAACAATGGGCTGGTCAACGATTCTGCCTAGAATAAATACCCGGATCTCCCCACCAGTCAGTCAGAACTGCAGAAACTTCTTGGATGAGAGGCGAAATGTCTTCATAGATCTACAACCAAGTCCAGTTGCCCTAGATTTAACCTTCTTGAAGAAAGATGACCTGGATGACTGAGAACCTTCCCAGACTGCAAAAAAAGATCTCCATCTCTATTGTTCTTTATCACTGCAAACAATAATAATATGTGTAATGATGTATGTAGTATGTTGCTTTATGGACATGAGTTAGGTGGATATGACAGTACAGTATGCACAGCATAGGTCCCACCCAGGTCCTAGGTAATGATGGTACCTAGGTAGTGGAAGGACACCACAGTGCCGATTAAGTGCACAGGATGATAAGGGTGCTCGGGATCTATAGAGCATTATCACCCTTTCAGACAGAACACGACAAAGGGCAGCACTGTGCTCTGAAACCCATTATATTCAATGGCTTGCACAGATGCTCAGATGCAATAAACGCAACAGTGAGCGCAACTATTCCACTGCCATCCTGCAAACTTCAAAGCTTAGTAGATCAAGAAATTGAAGTGCAGCTATTCAGGGAGGAGAGTAGAAGAGAATGAATGCAGGTTGAGTCAGGAACACTCAGCTTGTCAAGCTTGTCCTATTTTAGAAATAATGGTGTTGAGAGTAGAGCTGAAGTCCACAAACAAGATCCTGGCAGGCAAACTGCAGCAGAAGGGCCAGGAGTAGGTCGGTTATGGCCTTGAGGTGGGGCACTCATGTGACAGTTCAGGGTAACAGGTCTGTAGTCAATAAGTCCTCCGGTCCTTGGTTTTTTGGGGTGGTGGGATGGAGGTTTTGAAGCAGGCTGGCACATGGCATCCATCTCTAGTGAGTGTCTTTGTATCAGTATTGCTTTATTAAATGTAATCCTCTCTACAAGATAGAAGAAAATCAGAGCAGAGAAAATCAGCTTCTGTAATAATACTACCAATAATTGGCTATGCTAAACAATTTACATTTCTAGATGGGCACTGTAAAGTTTTGTAAATTGTTCTTAAATAAGGTGTTCTGTGCACATTCATACCAGTCAGTTTGACAGGTGATACAGCTGTGCAGCATGTATAAGTACCTGATGTCGTCGTCAATTATATTGAAGGATGTCTTTTGGAAGCTTCTCCTTCTTCCTCCCTTGTTCCTTGCATCTCTTCCTTGTATATCTCTCTTGCATCTTTGCTGGGAGGAGCTAAGATGTGAGGAAAAGTGAGTGAGACAAGTAAGGAGGCAGCCAGTGTCACTCTTTAATAACTTCCTCCTTTGCTTCTAGAGGACTTTTCAACATAAACATATTGGGGCACTGGTGGAAACATAAAAACACATGGATTGAAAGCAGCTAAAACAGCTAAACTCGAACTCTCCAATTCCTCTCAACAAAATGAACAAATGGTATAATAAAACATCTTTGATCGTACATAAGGGTGAATAATGGCATATTATAATTTCATGGTGGACTTCTTTGTGTCTACCAGCGAGCAGAGAGAGTCAGCGGTGTGTAATGAATGTCAGCTTTATGAGCAGCCGGTTTTATTGTTTAAATGAGGTAATGATGTAAGGTTACAGACAGGGGAGCAGGATGAGTGCTGACGCTCTGTCTCACACCAGTTAATGACCAGCCAGCACCGGGGACAGGGTTTCTACTGAGTTTATAGGGTGGCTGTTAGGAGGTACTTGAAATGAGTGATAGATGGAACAAAAACAGTTGTGCAGGTGTCCTTGGGACGCCCTAACGCAGACTCATTATTGCCATCCATAAAAAAGAAAAATGGCTGCTAATTCTAAAGCCATATATTTGATTTAGTGGAACTTCTATAGCCACAGCTCACACACTGCTATTCTTTTTTATATTGTTTAGTTTTCAGTGGCTGGCTTTATTGAATATCTTAATTATATGTCAGCTGCCGTACAGAATGTTGATAAGTGATTATTGGTGAAAAATGTCCCCTGATACAAGCGAGTGATAAACATGTGAGGATGGTTGGTTGTAAAAGTGTCTTTACTTAATCCTGATTAATCATGTCAGTCTTCTCTGCCATGCCCAAGCCTCAACAACTCAAGACAATATGGTGTCATTCCTGTAGATCATTAGATGTGTTTCATGTTTTGTTGTATCATTAAAGGGTACCAGCACTGATTTATGTGTCTCCAGGTGTTGGGGAGTACAACTGCCCTGGTTACTGATGCTGATTCTCTGATTCTCTGATGTGAGCAAAACACTTGAACTCACAATGTTTTTGTCTCTTTCCACTCTCCACGGTGGGTCAGGCTCTTCCTCACAACACAATCCTACAGCTTCCATAAGATCGTAGACCCGGGATCTGGGGATCGCCCCTTGATAAATGTCCTCAAGTGATGTCACTTGAGTCAGCTTCAGTTCTACAAGATTCAAAATGAAAACAGTCTGGGGGTGTGAAGTTAGAAATACAAGGAACTCTGTAGCCCACTCCTCATCTCTGCTGCAGGTTAGAGGCTCCTGGCTCCATTTGCCGCTACTAGCATAACACCTTCCAATTGCCAACCAAATTTTTGGCACTCTAGTTGCATTGTGGGTATTGCAGGCACCAGGTTTTTAAGAAGAATATGAAGAATGTTATAGTGCATGCTAAATTTGAGCTCTTTTAAAATCATGCTCCAAATTCAGCTCTGATCTGATTTGCCCATGACAGAGTTTCAGAACCTCGGGGTTGGATTTTAACACCCTGCTGCAACTTTCTGTCAGGACCACATCATTTTGCATTGCAGCAGGTTTTTAATGACAGGGCATTTCTATCGGCCTGAGGATCTCTGGCACAGAAAGTTGGGCTCCTCCGTGATCTCTATGAATATATCTAAGAACTGCCATTACGCTTTCCTTCCAGCAGCGATGAAGGCTGTTAAATAAAAGCAGTTAAATAATGCTGTCAACTCAACATAAAGGTCAGTGATTGAATTAAAAACTGCAGAATGACATCATTCACTTCACTTTACTTTAATGCCTACACAACCAGAGTCAGTAGTTTGTTTTAGGTACAGCTGGGTGGCATCAGCAATATCCTAATAGACAAACATCAATATAACATATTGGACAATAAACAGCATCTAAAGAGAGAAAGAAAACTCCATGTTCAAGTAATAAACCAGTGATGTGAAATATCTGGAGATGGAAGTCTATAGAATGTTACCATATTCTCTTTCGACCAAAGACTTGTGAGTCATTTTGTACTAAATGTTAGTATGTGGTGGCCCCACAAACAGAACTGTGAATTGTACATCAACAGTATTGGATAATATCAATATTATTGGATATACCATAGCACAAATTAAAGGAATGTTGTACTTGGTCTTGCCCAGAATTACTATTATGGTAATTTGTATCTGTATCCATCTCATACAGACAGATGTGCTTAGCCTGTTTTAGAATAACTGCTAGCCTAGCCTCATAAAAAGTGAAAAATTCTGACGAGTTGTATCTTGTTAGACACCAGTCCATCCAGGAATCTTCCCTAGAATTTCCCTAGAGCTCAACCACCTCACCAACCCCACTGTGAGGACAGGACCTTTAGAGTTTCCATCTTTTATCAAGAAATAACTGCAATGTGTAAGATAACTGCTAATAAAATCAATCAGTGGATTCATATTCATCAGCTTCTTACCAAGCGGCAACCTCTGTGGCTGTGAAGTGAAGCCAATGTGGAAGTGCCAAAAACTGAAGTTCCTCAAATGTCCACTTGAGGCCGGCTACAAAAGCTCTTAAGAAACCTGCGGTGGACTGTCTATGGTCCTTACCTAAAAGGAGACCCACAGTATGCAGATAAGCCTTACAGTTGAGGAGCTGTTCTTGATGTTTTAGGTGTGTTTTCCTTTGGATAGGACAGGTTTTTAATGACAATACTGTATATCTGAAAGGGACAGGGTTATTGGTAATGAACAAGGATTCTGAATTTTTGATTTTGATTATCTGCACTAAAGACCACAGAATACAGTCAGTATTAATGGTATCAGTTAAAGCTTCACTTTAACAGCTATGACACATTAAAATGTCCACTCCGTGGCTTCTTGTCATAGACACTGCCAATGCAAATAAGCGTTTTATTAAGGCCCCTTTTATTTAAGGCACTGTTGGTTTTGGTTTGTGTTTATTTAATTGATTACTGAGCAGACCGGTCAGTTGGATCTCTGTCGTTGATGTTGATGTGAGAGGTGACGAGGTTCAAGCTATTTCTGCTGCCCTGATTCTCTGAATGGTGGCTTGAGGAAAGATTAGGAAATAAAAAGAAATCTCATTAGTGGCTCGATTTGTGACTAATTCCCATAAACATTTCCCATAAAATCCTCTTTTGCCAGCCTAGTGCTGGAGCCTTCTGTTGTTCCCACTATAGACCTGGATGGGGGAGTGTTCAGGGAACCTGAAATTCCCCTACCAATCAGAACAGTGGTCATGCAGATTATCTGAGCATTGTTTTGAATTTAGTATTAACCAGTCATCTAGATAGATCTCCCGTCTTTGATCATAGCATTGATCAGGTAAAAGTTTGTGTTGTGACGCAACACAAAGTGTGCATGACTGATTTAATTCCGCCTAATGTTGTTTTGTCACAATACTCTCTCATCCACGAATAATGCAGTGTACAGACTGATGGAGGTCAGCTTGTGCCTGCACCCAGACTATATTTTAGTAAAATGAAAGCCATATTGAAGGCTGTTTGCCAAACTATTGTTTCTCAGGGTAACTCTTGCTCAGCAAATCAGAGCTTTCGCCTTGATTTTAAGTAGCTTTTCTCAGAATAGTGTAATCTTGGCTCAGCATTTGCATAACAAAAAAGTATTGTAATATTGTTCAGGATATAATATAAGACAGAATATCCCAGGAGTATTTTCTACAGTTTGTCCCAGAGTTAAGGCTCTTTACTCTCTTATAGTTTCTATGTTAAGTGTAGGTGTCTGCACAACTCTCCTGTTTTTATCAACTGTGTTTAAAAGCCATCTACTGCTGTGCTCATATGTTGTTCCTTCCACTAACAGTATAAAGAATGGACGGTGTATGCGTGACGTCACCCACAAGCTTCTGAAGAGCCGTTTTGATGCTCATAATCTCTGGCTCTGGCCACTGCCATGTTTGCAGTCCTGCCTCCCCGCTAATCTAAAAATTGACAAAGACATGGATCATTGGCAGACTTGAGACAGGCTGAATGATGCCTGAGTGCTCAAACAAGCCATCTGTAATGGCATTGATATGTCAATCAAAGCATCTACACTGTTAATTCTGCATAACTTTAAGCCTTAATGTCATTTGAACAGGTGAGTTGTATATAAATTTACCCTCAGTACAGTTGTCATAAACGGGGAAATTAGCTATAGAGACCAAAACTGTTTTTTGTACCGGGCTGTAAACATGTTTATTTCTGCTGTGAAGTTGGACATTTTAACATGGAGACTTATGGAGACTCGTGTTTTGTAGTCAGCTTTACTTCACAGCCACGGAGGTTGCTTCTTGGTTGCTCCAAGGAAACTCCTGTGTTATTCCCAGTGATTAAAAAACAATAATAACTGAGTAATACCTCATCTCCACTTCAAATAACACAAACTATCCTATCATCAGATTTAGAGCGCAATGTTTGTGTCTTTGTTGAACCAAACGAGTAACAGAGGTATAAAGTTTATCACTGTGAAGGATCACTATATGAAGCAAATATGAACACATTCCACGCAGACCTCTGTTCATTTGGAAAGATGAAGCAGTTTGCACACAATGTTGTTCTTATCAGCATTTATCACAACATGTCTGCTAAATAACAATAACCAGCTCACTTCTAATGGAAACAGAAACAGAAAGTATAATTTACTGGACTTCATGATGGACTTCATTCTTAGTTATGTCTCAGATATTTGAATTTGTTGCCACCATATTTACTGCATAGACTGTCTGAAAGTGACAGCCCAGCCTGATAAAGCTCACAGCCATTCACACATTCTTTCTTGTTTCCTCTTCGTCTTCCTTTTCTGCCTTTCTTCCTCTTAAAGGTTACTTCAACAAATTAGTATTCCGTAAAGTTTGGGGTCTTTCCAGAGGCAGATTAGAAGAATTTTATGTCTGTTCCAAAAACCTTTTCCAAATCTTTGCCAATTTACCTTCAAGTATAGCTTTAGTATAATTACAGGTAGTGCATGTGCAGTTAGCACCACATACTTTACAATAATGTTCTTCAGGTGCTATAGCCTACATTGAATTCAACCCACAATATGTGGACATAAGACAACATGCTAACACACTAACAGTGGCAATGCTAACATGCTGATGTTTACAGGTCTACTGTGTTCACCATCTTAGGTTGTTGTGTGTCATTTTAAAGCTGGATAATATGTACAGAGCACAATTACATCCTGTTACCAATCATGATTTTTCTGAACCTGTCTGGTAAGATTCCTGAAACCACAATTCCCAAATAGAGAAAATTCCAGGCAGTCTGAATACTGTCTGAGTGTGTTTTGAGACTCCTTCATCCACAACGAATTCCACACTGTCCCCTAACCCTTATTAGCAGGTCAGAAATGTTAAGCAGTTTTCTTGTTGTTTTCCCCCCATTGTACAGGAGGTCATTCTAATCCCTGCAGGTTTAAGTTACACTTCAAGTAAATAGAGGGTGGCTGCAGGTCATGGAGGAGTCCAAAAGTCTTAAAGCAACAGGCTGTGCAACTAGAACACAGGTCAGTAAGATGTTCAGCCAGCGTAGCACAAAGAGTGGAAGCTGGAAGCCGGGCCCGAAATCACATTGTACAACTATATTTAAAATGGCAAGTACCTTTATACATATACAGTTCCAATCATTTCAATTGTGAACATTCATATGAGTTGTCAACTTTCACCTCAAACTACTAAGTGGCAACCTCCGTGGCTGTGAAGTGAAGCCAACACAGAAGTGCCAAAGACTGCAGTTCCTCAAACGTCCACTTGAGGCTGGCTACATAATGAGCCAGTCTCCATAAAGTAATTTCCCCGTTCATGATAACTGTGCTGAGGGTGAATTTTTATAGAACTCACCTGTTCAAATTAGATAAATATTATGCAGAATTAACAGCGTGGACGCTTTGATTGACAGGTGGGTGGCATTGCAGGTACCTTGTTTGAGCAACCAGGCTTCATTCAGCACGCCTTAGCTCCACCCACACTGACTTATGATGCAGCAGCAGAGATATTGACCCCACACAATCAGTCTTCCTTGGTGCCTTCATTATCCTAAACACAACTTAACTGTCAACACTTCAATGGAAGACTGGAGTGTGTTATTCTAGTAGTGGCTAATGTGGCCTAGAGCTACACAGGTCTGGTGGACTCACTTCTTTTTGACTTTTTCATTTTCAAACCAAACTTGTACTGCTGGTCCTTACTTACTCACGGCTGTACATACACTTACTTTCACTATACTATATGTATATGCTTTCACATACCCATACATATTTATACTACTGTCCATACTGTATATATCTGATCTATAGTGTATACAACATACAGATGTCTGTTGTGCATCATTCTGCTTGCATATTTTGTGCACTACATATTGTGCCTTGTAACTGTTGAACATGTTCATACGTATTCTAAACTACCCCTTACTGTTTCTTTATTTATTGACCCTATACATTTCTACATTACTCTGTGCTCTGCTGCTTTTGGTACTTCTCATACTTCTGTGCAATAAAGTTGAATCTAATCTGTTTTGTTTTTCTGGGCACTTTCTGGAATCACAAATGCTCTCAGGGCATCAGTGGTTTGCTGCAGAATGATTCAATCTGAAAGTAATCTTCAGGGACAGAAGGCTGGTCCATCTACCAAAGTACACATAATGTTAACAACAAGTAAGATAAAGTGTGAACTAATCACACAACATGAAGACTATTTGTGTGCAATTGTGAAAACGTCTGCTGAAACAGACTGCACATAATATGATAGATAAACTTGCCATGTTGTGCATGACAACAATTTAGGTTTTGTCCTGCTGGTTTATCCTGTTCATGTGAAATTTCAAATGGTTTCACCAACACAGCTCGTCTGTTAACAGAGCTCAGTTCTGTCACACTTTTGTCTTGTGTTTTTCTTCTTTCATTTCCTTCCACTCTTTTCATCTCCCGATCTCCCTCCTGTCTTTTCACCTTTGTGTCTCCTCCCAGGTGTTGCCATGGTGACAGACAGTTTGATCTGACCACAAATGTGGTGATGGATGAAAATAGACCTTGACGCACACACACACACACACACACACACACACACACACACACACTGATGAGAGTTCTGAGACTGCAGCTCTGTTAATTACATCACTGAACAGGATGTAAACCATGTGAAGTTATCAATGGAATGTGGCAGGCAGAAAAGATGAACTTTCCTAAGCATCAAGCAAAACAAAAGACTCCAGAAGAAGAAACTTGAAATAAGATGATGTGGTCCTGAAGCTTCACAGCGTCAAATGAATGTTAACGCATTCTGGAGGATCTGATGTACATAACCACACATAATATAAAATGACTAAATAAGAAAGCAAGTCATTTTATTGACTTTAAATAGACCTGTGTAATCAATACCAATCAAATCCATCAAAATATAAGACGCAGAGTGACTAAAAGATCTGACCAATTTCATAGTTCAAACATTAATCATCATCAATCATGTAATCCCTTTAATCCCTTTGTGTTCCCACTTCATATACCCACAGCATGAGTAGGACTGCAGTGTGAAGGAAAAGCAGCCCACAACTGTTCAGCGTATATGGGAACTCAACATAACTGTTGGAAAATCATTCCAGCTGTCGACCTCATGAACTTTTTACATAGTAGTGTCAGATCTTTTTTTTTTTTTTCAATAGTTACCAGTAATGATTTATAACAGGTTTAGAAAACAGCAGCGAACTGAACATATCCTTCTGGTTTAATGCACATGTCAAACTCAAGTTCTAGAACTTTTGTCCACAATGTCCTGCACTACAATCACCAGCAACATTTTGCATTCTAGGCATCTAGCCATGTAAACAGTATTCTGACAAGATGACAGTACCACCAGAGGAGATGTATACCGTGTGAGATGCCCTGTGAGGGGATCCACAACCCTGTGGACAGTTAACCATTCTTGAACTCTCTGTACATCTGAAGTGGTTTTTGAGTCTAACTTTGTTACCCCTATAGGAATGATCCAGCTATGCCCCTTCTTATCTGCCTTGCAAATCCATTTTCACTTTTCATATAGGCCTCCCAGTGATTGAGTTTGATGCCCCTGGTCTGATGGCAATGCTCAGTACACCTGCAGGAAGTAGCGTTCCTTTTCAACAGTGTGGCAAAAAGTAAAGATGTGCGCGATGGACTTCTGATGTCTCACGTCAACAGTTATTGTTGGCACGGCTATACATGAACATATAGAACATATGGGCTATATATGAACACTTGAGCTTAACTGTTCAGCTGCTGGATTATCATATAGTCTAATCTATTTGCAGAAACCAAACCCAACGCAAAGCAATAGGTCCACTAGACACCATCGAAATATTTTTATCTCAATCTCCTAATTTGAATCCTTTAAAATTTTTAACTGACTTCGAAATACTTCAGAGATAAGTGGAATATTTAACTGCTCCAAAGACATGTCATGTCATCTTCCAAGGTTTGTATGGGTTGCTTTAACATGTAAAGTCGTATGAATGAAGTGTACACACTACCATCTGTAAGCATTACCATGGCAACCGATAACTAACTCAGCTAATTAAAATGATAAACTCTCACGGGTGTATATTCGTCATGTCAGTGCCATGTTGGTGTGTGCACCGAGGTCAGCATCCATTCAGTGACCAGACACACACTTGGTCTCTCAGGACTGAGGGACTAGCTAGAGGCTGCTCCTAAAGCCAAGCCAGTTTAAATCACATTCTTACAAGACAAATATTCAATCTTGCAAATTGCCCTTCTACAAACTCACACACGCGCAGACACACACACACACGCACACACACAAATACACAATACAGCTCATCCTCTTTGGTCTCTCTTTCTCTCCACATCATGTATTGATCAGTCTTCATTAGAAGGTTGTTTTCAGAGCGTTTGAGTTGAAGTCAGATCATTTCTAGTATTTTTTCCTCATTCAATAATATTATTGATAGCATTTAATAAAGATGACCTGTCTTCATCTAATAATACAACTTCTATTGGACACTGTTAGAAATAGCATGACAGAGTATAACATTGTCACACAATAGCTGCAGGGTGTCCTGTCCTGTAAGCAGAAGACCAAAAGTCTGTAGCTTGTCTGCAGTGTTTTCAGTGCACACTGAATGCTTGAATATTTTTAGACAAATGTAAGAATAGAGGTCGCTGTTCATGTTGTGATAAAAGGATCAGAAAAAATACAGGGCAGTCTGTGTGCTTTAATCAAACTAGTTCATACGTATGACATGCTGTTAGACCATTTATGAAAGCAAAAGTATTTTTGCTTGTTCTGAAACCTCACTGGAAGGTAGTCCTCCTCATAGTATCACATTGCCTCCGTCTTCATGGTGTTGCTGCATGTTTAAACACATACAAAATGACGCAGACAGACAGTTACATGATCCACCAAGCATGTTGTTTGAAAATGCTGAAATCTGGAGAAACTCTGGCACTTTCAGTTGGTATACTTGAAATTAAATGTTTTCAAAGCATCCATTGAGCTTCATTAAGGACTGCATTTGGGGTTCTATATTAAGAGCTCTATTGAGGACTCTATTGAAGACTATATTAAGTGCTTTATTAAGTACTTCTCCTTCTTGCTGATTCCAAATTATGGAGCACTGTGGTTATTTCCTTGCCTGCACTGGTTTAGTAATTCGTCATACACTGCAATGGGAGGAGAGGTGCAATAGAGGGTGTGACAGTATCAATCCATTTGTGCACTGTAATCTTGCTGCCAAGAATAAGTGCATTTAGCACTTAAGTCTGTTTTAGGGCAAGATCGTGGTTAAAAGATGACTTTACCTAGGTTACACATGGTCCACATGGTCACCTGACTTTCTCCTTTGCTCCTGTAATAAAGCCTCTACTGGGCTTTGTACCTTCAACATAAACAGATGTTTTTTGGGGGGCTGTATAACTCTGTGTTTCTAGACAATAATCATGTCAGAGCCTCTAACACACCTACTGATAATGTATGACAATGTATTCTGTCTGATCCCATCCAATATCCAAAGGCACCACAGGTACACCAGGCCAGCCTGACCACCAAAGTACCAAAAGTGTGTCACAAAAGTCTGCCACCAGCGACAGAGAGTTAACTGCACCATGATTGTTTATTCATAAATATAAAGCCCTAAACGTCAGTCTCATGATACAAAACAGATGAGTGGCATATTATATTAAACGATACTTAGGATATAAAGTTTAACTGAAGACACTACAATTAAAGGGACACAGGACCCAAACCCAGCCTGTACCCATGTCTTATAAAGTACAGTACACATGTTTTCTATCTTATGCTGTAGGTGGCCTTAACATGCACTTGATCACTCCATTAAGATATGTCACTGTCCTATTCTCGTGTCGAAGCTCCAGAAAAGCAGCTATTTGATCACATTCGCTGCCTGGATTGGTACATCACAACATTCGTCACTAATCTTGGCATGACGCTCTGTACTTTTAGTTTAGTATTCATTCATGTATAACTCACATCAGATAAATCTGTTAGATATCAACTAGGTCCTGGCTGTGTCACTTGCAGGTTTTTGTCTTAATAATTTATGTGAAGGTCCCGAGCAATCTCAGAAACACAAACCTACTTACTGCCACTTGACAACAGCTCATTTGTCAGGCATAGGTAATTCAGGTAGCTGCTTGGCTGTTATGGATCTTGATATCACCCATCAATGACAGGAATTGACTGAACACTCTACCTAAGTGCAACCACACCAAAATGGAATACAGTCAAATACTCTGAGCCAGGAATGGATCTATCATGGTCCACAATAACAATTAAATTTGATACAGTTTTATATTTATAAAGCGACAACTATCACCATCACAACTATATAGAACTTAGTTCCTCAGTATTTCACATTGACCTAGGCCCCAAACTGACTGTTCCTACTGAAAAGTACTAACCAGTCTGATTCCTCACTTAAGACTCTTAACATAGTTTGAGGATCAGGATTATGAGAAATGCTTATTCTAATTCCAGCATTTTAACAATTCATGCCTGCAGCCTCTGAATTTGTTAATTGATGTAGAGCCAACATACAAAGAGACACTGTCCAATGATAGCTCAACTATCATTGATTCATTTTCTTGTAAGGAAATGATTGCTCACTTGTAATAGCTTTTTTGTTGAAATACTTTTATTTTTTTTACAAAATTAAAACACCTATATGTTGCATAAGCATAAGCATAAAAGATCAATATATATATATATATATATATATATATATATATATATACACACACACACACACACACACACACACACATTTATATATATATAAGGAATCAGGAATTGGTGGAAACCAAACCAGAGCTAAAAGGAGAGTGAATATTGGACTTACATTCATCAGGTTGCCAGAAATGTCTCCACATGAATGAGCTATCTTAGATTGTGGCTACAGAGGACATTGTCCTCCCAGAAGGGTGTCAGCATTATTCATTTCAGCCAGGACCCTAAAACATTTTCTGTTTATGCTGTAGTAACAAAGCCATTTAGATGCTATAGTAATGAGTGGAAGCAAAGGAGGAAGTCAGGTGATGTTATTATAGAGAGATTAAGTCTGCATAGAGAGGTCAGGGAGGGTGGATGGGTTACCAAAACCTTGGACTTTAATTCAGAGTTGTGTGTCATTCTGGAAGGCATGGACAAACCTTGGATTTTGTAATTGAGTTTAAGTAGCTCTTGTAGTAGGGCAGGTGTTCTCGCCAGAAAATGAGGTCATATCTACGTGATTATGAGTCACTGAGAGGGCTGACTGTTGTTTGTGCCTATGCACCAAAGAGCAGTTCAGAGTATCTGGCCTCCTAAGGGTCTCTGGGTTTGGTCCTGGAAAGGGACTTTATATTTCTACTCGGGGACTTCAGCGCTCACTTGGGCGAGCCTTGCAGGGTCTTTTAACTTCCACCAGAGGTTGGGGACATGGACATTGTTTTCAGAAGGCCACTGGTGCCTGCCACCCACTGGTGGACACCAATTGGTGGAGACCAATCACGCTTTGTTGGCCTAGAGGTTTTTGGAAGCCCCAGATTGTAGTATAGGTTAATCTTAATGCATCTATCTGACCCTCACTGACAGGTGCATGATGGGTCTGGCTAACATGCTCATGTTCCACAACATTGTGGGTGTGTGTGATGTGGGTCACTTGACATGATCACCAACTAAAAATGAACTAAAATTTAAACTTTGAATACTTCAAATTTATATTTGATACTCAAAAAAGTACAAAGAAAGTATACGAACACACACGCGCGCACACACAAAATTGACAGAGTAAAGGTGATTTATTACCTTTACGATGGTACGATTTGTTTTTACAAGTGGAGGAAGGAAATGCATTCAACATGTTTGTTAGATCTCAAAGCATGTACACGAGTGAGTTTTGGTGAGTAACACTGAATGTAAATATCAGTTTTCTTTGTTTACAAGAATGGATATTTTTGATGTATTCTTATGTTTGATTTATTTATTATGAGTTCACGTTCTGCTGATGAGTATTTTACTCAATACTAATACAGTAAAAATGAATAAATGTATGCCCGGACCACTACTTTATTCTTCAGAGTGTCAAGATTGCATTAAAAAAAAAAAAAAAATCGGAATTTAAGAAAATGTTTACTCAATAAGTAAAATGTGAAAAATTTAAATGTTTTATCATGTTATTCTACAGAAAGATCACATTTTGGAATGGCAAGATATCTTAAATGTATTTTTTTCCCTAACATTTAACTAACATTTAAACCATGTTCTTACATAACTCACTGAGATTATGAAAATACAGAAATGACAGCTTAATGACTTTTTAAAATCTTTTTTGTGCATTTATTTATTTATATGTGCATTTTTATTAAAGGCCACATGAACTGTGTTTTCATCACTCGTGTGCAACAAACACTATCTTTTATTTATTTGAATCAGATCTGAAACTTGACTGATTATTCATTAACAACAGCCATGTATTTGTAAGTAACAATGAAGTCCTTTAAAATGTCACTCTTGACTGTAGCTAAATGTAATGCATTTAAAATCATCATGTCAAATGTGATACATTTGTTTAATGTGAAAGAAAAAACACAGTGACACCCATGAGACTGATCTTACTGATCTTCATTGGTGTTCATCATCATAAGAAAATTAACACCAGTGAAAATTTTCATGATTAATGTATTTTACAAAATGGCTGCAACAGGGATTCAAAACACATGTTGTCAGTCATGGTTTAATAAATTATTGAATTTATGAATTAAATTACGATGAATTATTATAATGATTATAATGAATTATAATTTTTTTTTTTTTTAATTCCCTGATATTTAGTGACTTTAACTAAAAGCTTCCTATGAAATCATTTCTGATTCCTGAAAGGATTTTTTCTTCATACATCTTAAGGAAGCACGACATTATTTACCACTTCCTCATCAGGCTCAGAGGGCATCGGGCAGAAAGGTCACAGCTGGGGTTCAAACCAGGAACCTTCTTGCTGTGAGGTGACAGTGCTAACCATTTTATAGTTTATTGACATTTTGTTTTTTTGTGTGTATTTTCATCATATATTTGATAATTATGTATTCATTGTTTAATTTTAAACGGTAGAGACTGGGAAATACAACACATGACCTCTGTGAATGTGGGGACGAGCAGGCCTGAGTTGCTTTTAATTCTACAATATTAAAAAAAACAAAAATTGTCTCAAGAAGGTGTAACTGTCCAAACAACTTATTTTAAAATATTTATAAAGTGTAACCCTGTGTTTTACAGTGTAATATTTTTTTCCTCAATGTATACTCTAAATGCTGGTGACAGAAAAGTGGACATTTCTATAGAATTAGACTTGTGAGTCTTCTGCAGTTTCTGCTGTTTAGGGAACTCATAATCTGTGTGTTCATCTGTGTATAGAGAGAAAGTGGGTGACACGCACACACACACACACACACACACACACACAGAGAGAGACAGAGAGAGAGAGAGAGAGAGAGAGAGAGAGAGACCTACAGCAGTTATAGCACCAGCAGTACACACCACAGTTGTAGTGGAAACATAGTTAAAGGAAAAGATAAAGCAGATCCATCCACAGCAGCCTCGCCTCCTCCGGGATCCTCCAGGTGAATCAAAGATGGTCCTGATGCGAGTGATGGTGCTGTCGGTGTCCCTCTGCCTGCTGCTGCTGGCGTCCGTCGGCTCAGGTTGTGGACCGGGCAGGGGATACGGGAAGCGGAGGCACCCCAAGAAGCTGACACCGCTGTCTCTGAAACAGTTTATTCCCAACGTGGCAGAGAAAACCCTGGGAGCCAGCGGCAAATACGAAGGCAAGATAACCCGCAACTCGGAGAGGTTCAAGGACCTGACTCCAAACTACAACCCCGACATCATATTTAAAGATGAGGAGAAGACCAACGCAGACCGGCTCATGACACAAGTAGGAGACAATATTTCAGTCTGTGTCAGTTTGTTGGAATTTATTTTGTCATGATAATATAGATCACATGACCGACAGTCGGATCTGAAGCAGCAGGAGAGCGCATCGGTCTCCTTCTTGCCGGTGAACCGTGATATGCCTGTACATTTTCAGTTGGCTCCAGCCGACCATGATAAATGAACTTGTCAATAAACTGAGTGAGCGACTCTGAACCGTTCTGCAGCTATCAGAGAATTCTGAATACTGAATGGGAAACAGTAAGTTGTCTGCTGCGCGTTTAGAGGAGCGATGTGTTTTGTTCTGGTATTTTATTAACATTATAAAAATATAAAAACGTTGTCCATAACTTTTCACCTCTTACTGAGCCTTTGTTTGAGAGTCCAAAGACATGCAGGTCAGGGAAATCTGCATCGTAATGTCTGTCTCAGCCCTGTGATAGACTGGCAACCTGTCCAAAGTGTGCTCCGAGTCTCATTCAAGAGAGCTGGGACAGACACAAACTGTCCACAAACCTACACAAACAAACAAACAAACAAGGGCTGCTTAGTGGATGAATAGATTGATGGTTTCCATAATTACAAATAATCAGTTACCTAGTTTATTAATGTATATGTATATATTAAAAGAGATGAAGATCAATCATTTATCATCTGAGAAAGTAACTCTGATGACAGCAGCTGATGTCTTCAGGTTACAAACTAGATATTTACCAGACTGGAAGGTTCATCTTGGCCTCTGTTCCTTCTGTTTTTAATCTTTGTTTCCCCCTATATCTCATGTGTCCACCAGTTTTATGTAAGTGCAATAATCAATGACAAGAGTGTCCCTTGAACAGTGTATGTTTCACCATGGGAGAGGGTTGAATGGTGACTGTGTGATCATTTTAAGATCCATGCAGGTGATTTTTACTGTTTAAAATGAACTTAAATTAATTGTTTTTGTGACAGTAAACACTGTAGTCTGCAGGGGGTATATCAGAGCTGGTCGTTGTTGCATAGAAGCAGGTTGAGGAGATCTGAGAACAAACCAAAATAATAGAAAATGGGTCCATACATTTCTGAAGGAAAGTGCAGAGTCAGGTGATAACTAGTGAACAAGATAACTCTAGATCACTTTTCATATTACACATGGTCAATATGGTACACATTTTGCAATCCCTTAAACTGATGATGTTGATGAGTTATGAATCCCTTATAAGTTGGTCAAAACTATGAAAATATCACTGAAATTGTGACAAACTCGAATACTCATTTAACAATTTAAATGAGTGAAGTTGAAGTGATACTGTCACGGTATAATTCCATTTTTAAAAAGAGATGTGAGATAAATGTCTGATCTAAATCTAAGGTCTCTCCTTTTTCAGAGGTGTAAGGACAAGCTGAACTCTTTGGCCATTTCAGTCATGAATCAGTGGCCCGGGGTTAAACTTCGGGTCACAGAAGGCTGGGATGAGGATGGCCATCATTCTGAGGAGTCTTTGCACTATGAGGGCCGAGCGGTGGACATCACCACCTCAGACCGGGACAAGAGCAAGTACGGCATGCTGTCTAGGCTGGCTGTGGAGGCAGGCTTCGACTGGGTCTACTATGAGTCCAAAGCTCACATCCACTGCTCTGTGAAAGCAGGTGGGTGATGTGTGATGTCATGTGCAATTTTGAATGTGATATAAAAACATATCACTTAATGAAACAATTCCCATAGAAAGCTGAAAGCGTTTATTTTATGTTCTCCTTGATCAATTTTCTTCTGGTTTGGTCCACAATGACACGGGTTCACCTATAACAGCTACATGTTTCTACATCGACAATGGTGTATCACCTTATCATTAACATCTGGTGCAGTTTGATAAAACCCATAAGATCCAGCCTACTATCCTAGGAATAAAGGTCTTATCAGACTATTCCACACTGTTGCAACAAGTTGTCTTTTTTTTTTTAATCATTCCTTAGACAACTAAATCACTTTTTGTCTTCAAGGAAATATTTTCTTAAATGTGCATCATCCCCATGTGAAAGATCGTTGCGTCTTCTCCATCTCCATGACAGCATGCTTTTTACCCAGTTCAAGTGTGGTTGTGTGGGACAGCTATGAACACTTTTGTCTTCTGATGTAGGCATGTTGTATGAAAGGACATAAATGTCAACCAAGTGGTGGCATGAGAGGAAAAGTCAAGAGATCACTACATCAGAGGGATTCATTATCTGGGAAGAATAAATGGCTTAAATGAAATTATGGGCCAATCCATCTGAAATAGTCTGAGATATTTCCCTGCATAATTGAAAACGTTGACAAAATGCTGGACTGCCTGGCCAACACACTGGCATTGTCATCAATTTCCCATAATGGGCATGGCTGATGTCACAATGCAGGACTCACATCTCTCAAATGTATTTAAGGAAGTTCACCATCATTTTGTCCTCATGTGGTGGGAAACTTTATTGATATTATTATTATATTCAAGGGACTGTTATAAATTAGCATCAAATTAGATGTAAATACTTTTGATGCATGCTATTTACTTGTGTCCTGTGACTTGTTCAGGGTGTACCCACATCTTGCCCAAAGTCAGCTGGGATAGGCTCCAGCCTCACTGTGACCCTGATGAGGTTAAGCGGTTATAGACAATGTATGTATGCATGTATGTATGTATGTATGTAATTACTTGTAACACAGTTTGTGTAAAAGGATCTTCAGTGCATCAACTTTAATGCCTGAAACCCCGACCTTTTACCCACTTCCGACTTGCGTTGCTCCAAAACAGATGGTGATTTGCTTTCTCTCTCAGCCTGGTCTTGGTTCTTCTAGTTTTATTTTCATCTAAAGTTCTACCAAATCCAACAAATTTTTGCCTTCGTCTAATATATTCAGAATTTTAGCCACAATCAGTGACTTATCAGATCCTCAATGTTTGCTCCGAGTGAGAGGGTATAATATTATAGAGTGTCCATTATGGAGTCAACTGTACTGCCTGATTCAGGATTGAAACAGATAACCTGCACCTCCACTGTTCATATGGAACCAGCCACCTCCATTAAAAGACTGTTGGGAGCTTGTTGGGCACTTTTTAATCTACAGCCCCCCCAAAAAACTTATCTCTGGTTCTATTCAGGAGTTCAGTTATCTTCTAGCTTCCATCTGCAGCTTCCACAGTGTCGACTGTTTCTTCTTGTATCCTCAGTACCAACTCTGCTGACAGCTTTCATAAGGCATTCACCACTCAATCCCCGCCCCCTTCAAGTGTGAACAGTTAGAACACATTCATACACTTTTGCTATTAAACATGGTCTGACTACACTTTGTATAAACTTTGTTTTGATCATACGCCATCTTATGGTAATCTGCCCACTAATTGAACCAATTTATAGTTTTTATTGAATGTATTTCTGAATTCTAATAAGTGGTATGATCTTACAGAAAACTCTGTGGCAGCCAAGTCTGGAGGTTGTTTCCGTGGTTCGTCCATGGTGATCCTGGCAGATGGGAGGACTAAACCACTAGAGGAGCTCCAGGTGGGGAACAAGGTGCTGGCAGCTGACCGACAAGGAAATCTTGTTCCCAGTGACTTTCTTATGTTCATGGACCAGGACCGGCAGATTACACGAGAATTCCATGTCCTGGAGACTGACGGGCCACGCCGCAGACTGACGCTGACTCCAACTCACCTCGTCTTTGTTATGAACAACAACAGTACCAACAGCAGTGACATTAGAGCTGTGTTCGCCAGTAATGTAAAACTAGGACAGTGGCTTCTTGCTGTTGGGGATGACCGGTCAGACCACCTCATTCCTACAAGAGTGACAAAAATTTCTGTGGAGCATTATGAAGGGTCTTATGCACCTGTCACATGTCACGGAACCATCATAATTGACCAGGTTTTGGCATCCTGCTATGCAGTGGTTGAGGATCATGACCTTGCACACTGGGTTTTTGCACCAGTACGACTATGGCACTCATTCTTGTCACTGGTCGGGATGGTGAAGGAGCTCAGCAGTATTCATCAAGCGGATGGTGTTCACTGGTATCCAGAGCTCCTTTACCATATGGGAGGTTGGCTTTTGGACAGCAGCTCTTTTCACCCACAAAGCTGAGATATACTGTAGCTGTATGCTTTAATGGACTGTACGTTCACAGTGGAGTAAATCCTCATGTTTTTGACCCAATCCTTTCCCAAGGCTAAACATTTAAATAATAGATTTTTGGGTGTGCCTGTGAAGCCCGTAGAATCATGTGCTTTGACAAAGACGTATCACTTTTGACACTCTTTGTCAAACACTCTTTGAGCACACACATTTTACTTTTTAACCCAACTTTTAGTATGTTCTGGTTTGTCCCAGAGTTTGTAGTTTTGACCATCATTCTTCTCAACAGCCTTCTTTGTTTTCAGTTTGGCTAACCATGGGTTTGTTTATTACCTGTTAATACACACAATGTTAGTGTCTCTTGATTCCTTTTACTTTCATTGAGTGAGTGATGTCACCATGTTCCCAGATATCAACAATGACTTTGGGGAGAGAGGAAAGATGGCCAAAACTACAAAAATAAACCCAGGTTGAAAGTGGAATTACTAATTAATTTTTTTTTTTGGGAAATCTTCGTTTCATTTGGTGTCAGATGAGTGATGATTTTATCTCTCTGTGCACCCAATACATGTTCAATGATATGTGCAGAACCATAGCACAAAGACTTAAAACAGCGGGAGGTGCTAGCCTAGCTCCATTAAAAGTTAAATACCATGCTTTTCCAAGCAAACCCCAAAGTTATGCTTTAGATATTTATATAATATTTATTTCTAAATAAATTATTAGACATTGTGGTTCAGGGGGTAGTTACTTATTATAGTAGCTTACTTATTATACAGTAGTTACAAGGGTGCTAATCCCCCTCTATGCAGTTAGCTGTAGTAACTCTTGGCCAACAACAGTTGCCTGCAGTAGCATACAGCATTTGAATGACTTGTTCTTGTTGGTCCTCACATTAACCCTGTCCTGTATTTCCTGTGTCTCTGACTTTTTGCACATAGACTGCTGGGTTCTCTGTTAGTGAGATAAGTGAGCAGTCCAACGTTCTTCTTGATTTTTACTATTGTAAACATTTTAGCATTTAGTCCTTTTTGGGAACCCATGCAAGACAACTTGATAACATTTGAAACATTGTCAAATGGACTGTTATAATATCAGCTACAGGTAATATACATGCCTTGAGTAGTATAGTATTGCTTATTTTGTTGCAGACTACACATATTTAATGTGTTTACGCATGCTGCATAGTGAAAGCAGCATGTCGGCAGAGAAGCAGCCTCTTCCAGGTCAGTAATAGAATATTTTACTCAAGTAAAATACTCACTGTCTCACTGGGGCAGACGTATATGAATGGCATTTAAAACTGTTTTGAAGTTCCATGAAGGCATGCTAGCAATTTCCCACTGTTTCCAGTTTTTGTACTAAGCTAGGCCAAACACATCCTGAATCTGTCTCTGCTCTCCTGGAGTCTTCATTCAACAAAACATAAAGTATGTTGCACTAACAACATCCTGTAAAGTAGCTGCCACCCGTCATGTCAACAGTATAGAGCCAGTTTCCAGAGTCCAGTTTGATCATGTAATTTGTCTGGGAAAAAAACAGGATCAAATTCAGTGGGACTTAGTAGTTTAAGGGCATGACGTCATTGAGACACGTATGTGGCTATTTAATGAGTCCCCATGTGTTTGTCTGTCTGTCTGTCTGTCTGTCTGTCTGCCATAAACGGTATGTGGAAGCCATAGATAGTTAGATAGTATAATGGTCTGGGACAACTGGAATTTATCTTGTCAAAGACACTGGAACCCTTTTCAATGAATTGACACATCTGAAGTCTTTGAAAATAATATATATATATATATATATATATATATATATATATATATATATATATATATATATATATAGTACACAGTTCTCATTCAACCATTTTTCTTTCTTTTGTTACATTCTACAATGTAGGTTAACACTGAAGACATCAAAACTAAACTAAACTAAAAATCTACAATATAGAAGATAATAAAACCAAAGAAAAACCACTGAACGAGAAGGTGTGACTGAACCTTTGACTGGTACTGTATATATATGTACATATATACACACATATACAGATACATATGAAAGCTTGTTCTAAATTATATTTATTTATTTTCTTCTGTATTCCTGACAGAATGGTTGTTTATGGTCTCTCTGTGATATATGAAAATGTTCATTTTCTCAAAGACAATGCTGAATGATTCATGTATTTAGGTCTGATGAATTCATGCGTCAAGAGTTAATGTGATTGTTATAACTGACTGTTAAGGCCAATTATATTTTCATGGATGGATATAAAGTATGACATTAATAAATTATATTTTTTATATTATATAGTAACCTGAGGAAACATTTGGCAATCATTGCTTCATTTGAGTTTAGCCTCGCAGGCAGACAGCCCACAGTTCAATCTCCCTAAATGTATTATATTACCAACTCAAGGGCTATAAAACATTGATACACATCAGCATATTTAATGCACTGTAAGATTATACTGATAAATATGTTGATTGCATTTGAGCAAATTTGGGACCCCAGCGGTTTTCTGTAAGTCTATGTAAGTCTATGGAGTGCAGAGTACGTCTGCTCAGGAGAGTTATGCAGATTAGTTATGCAAACGTTCTTCAAAGGTAAGCGGCTCCAGGAAGAAGTAATCTGCTCAAGACGTGCTTCACATGGAGTTCTCCAGACCTGAGATTAGCTGCACTTAAACTGAACGTCCAACTTTCAGTAGCAGTTTATTTCCCAATCTGTGTCTGTGATGTTCATGACATGAAGACCACTAGTTGCATATAGCAACACATGACAGGTCAGTTATGACCAATGTCTATACTAATGCAGATACATTTAAAGCTGAATTAATAAGTTTAAGGTTGTTACTGTTTTTAGCCACTTGAGGGCAGTATAAACAAGCTGTAACTACAACACTGACGTATTTAGTCTTTATAAGGTTGCTGAGGAGGCGCAGTGTCGCCTCACAGCAAGAAGGTTCTGGGTTCAAACCCGCTAGCTGGCTGGGCCTTTCTGGGGCTGGGGCTGCATGTTTTCCTTATAGTCTTCCCCATGGGTTCTCTCCAGGTCCTGCAGACATGCAGGTTAACTGGTGACTCTAATGTTTCCTCTCTGACTGTTAATGTTGTTTGTCCCTATATGTCAGCCTGTGATGAACCAGCCAGTCCAGGGTTTCCAGGGTGTACCCGATGTCAGCTGGGAGTGACATGGGAGAAGTGGTTATGGAAAAGGAATAAAACGTTGTCACACAGTTGCTTATTAGGTATGTCTGCACATATGGTGCAAAGCGCAACTATTATTCATTATTTTTCACCACAAAAACTCTCAAGCACTACTAGTCCCACCGTTTTTGGGTGACACAAACGATACAGCAGCAAGGATGACACTTGACTTCAGTATGTTTTGAACAAACTTTGCAGATGTCAGTCCAAAACACAGAATAATTCAGCTCTGACTGTAAAGTCGGACAGTTTTTGCTTGACCTAGTCAATTCATAAATGAAATGCTGAGGTGATTCTCCTCATTCACATATTTAAACATCAAAGCAATAGTTGTTATAGTTTTGAAAATGAAAAAAATTAGACATTCCTATGTTCAGCAGGTCCCTCCATTCTCACAGTGAAACTATCTTACAGCTTTGGGGAGAAATGTGATAATGTGACACATGCACACTGTCTATTATGGTATTAAATATTAGAATTGTGTTAATTCCCAGCAGTCTAATTTATAATCTGTTATAATACAATTTAAGTGTACATTAGGATTTTACATAGTTTATTTCACACTTAATTTATATACTCAAATGTTCTTATTCTACACACATACAGTACATAAATAAATACTGACACAAATACATAAAATAATAAGTTAATGTTGGTAATTTACAATTACATATATTTCTGATACTTGCCCACACATGCCCACCCTGGTCATTTCTTTGACATATCAATACAACTAGCTACAGAGCGAATATTTGCGGTAATTTTTTTTATTGAATTGTCTTCCTTAAACCATGGCAAGGCTGAAGCATGGACAGAATCATTTATACCCAGCAGATAAATCACATATCGAGTTCCAATCGAAATACAGACACTTTGTAGTCAATAATCAAGGACTACTTCCACACACGTAATGAGACTATGTACCTGACAACGGCCTACAAGCTGAGGCGCGCACACACACACACACACACACACACACACACACACACACACACAAACATGTACACATGAATTCCTGTAAATGGAGAAAGGAGGAGCTACAGGTGATCCAGGTTCAAAGGGCAGGGAGTGAACCTGTGTGCTGTCTGTCTATGAAGAGTGACCGGTCCAGACTTAATCCTTCACACTTCAGTAATGAACCTGGACCCCTTAGACACAAAGTAAGAGACTGTTTTTACTGTAAACTGACCTGATGAAGATGATGAAGACAAACTGCTCAAAGATTTATGTTCATGATGCAGAACTTTTAGTGCAGATACTGTTTCAAACTAAAATGGATCTTAGAAAGTGAAACAGTGAAGGACATCATCAGCTCTCTTTAATGGAAGGCTTTTACTGTGAAAGAGCTGCAGGAAGTGCTGAGTTTGTATAAATAACAAGCTACGGGCAGATCACTAAATGTTTAATTAGACAGACAGACAGGAAAAGCTGTTAATTAATGTTCATGAAAGCAGGAGAGTTGAAATAAAAGGAACAGTCATCTTCAATTCAAACAGAAAAGTAACAACACTTTTACTCTTCTCTGTGAACATCTGAGCTTCGAGACCAGTGACGTCCAAATCTTGATATTTTTCACCAACAATCAACAAATCATTTGAGTGATAAAGAAATGTCTTCACAGAGGAGGAGAGAGGAGTCATGTTCCTGTGGAGGAGCAGCCGTCCTGCTGTGTTTTGTGTCAGGACGTCCTGAAGGATCCGGTCTCTGCCAGCTGTGGACACTGGTTCTGCAGACACTGCATCACCTCATACTGGGACCAGTCTGCTTCATCAGGAGACTCCTCCTGTCCCCAGTGTGGAGAAAGATCCAGAACAATACCTGGACTGCAGACAGCCAGTCAGACCAGCACTGTACAAAGTAAGACTGTCCATCTTTAAAATGTAACCTGCTGCATTTAATGACATTACGTTTATTTGGAGACGCAGAGACTTACAAAAAGTGAATTCAAGCATGTGACCCAAAGACTGCAGGAATCATGCAGGTACATCAACTTCATCAAATAAGCTGAATGGCTTCAAGTGCTACAGTTAGTTTGTGAGTTTTCAGGCTGAACATGTGTTGATGAGTTTCTGCCGTCCTGACGTCAGTGGGGAGCTCGTTCCACCGTTGTGGTAATCAGCAGATTTACATTTTTTATTTTGTCTCAAACTTTTCTCTCTTTCTTAGTGAGTGGTGGTCTGCAGGAGGTTTTAGATAAACATAAGTCATCAGTCTGAAGACGAGATGTGAACATGTGACTGAAGGAAGTGATGAAACAGGAAGTGGAACCCTCCTCAACAGGATCTACACTGAGCTCTACATCACAGAGGGACAGAGTGAAGAGGTTAATACCCAACATGAGGTGAGGCAGCTTGAGACAGCTTCCAAGACCCTCCATGACACTCCGATCAAGTGCCACGACATCTTTAAAGCCTTACCTGACCAACAGAGAAACATCAGAGTCGTTCTGACCAACGACGTCGCTGGCGTTGGAAAAACCTTCTCAGTGCTGAAGTTCACTGTGGACTGGGCAGAGGGCTCGGAGAACCAAGATGTCAGTCTGGTGGTTCTGCTCTCGTTCAGGGAGCTGAACCTGATCAAAGATGAGCGGTTCAGTCTTCTCACACTGCTCCATGTTTTCCATCCAACATTACAGAAGGTCACAGCAGAGAAGCTCGCTGTCTGTAAACTTCTGTTCATCTTTGACGGCCTGGATGAAAGCAGACTTTCACTGGATTTCAACAACAAAGAGGTCGTGTCTGATGTCACACAGAAGTCATCAGTCAGCGTGCTGATGACAAACCTCATCAAGAGAAGAGAAGAAACTCTCTCTGTTCCACTGCTCAGCTCTGGCCTACGTGCTGCAGATGTCAGACGAGGTTCTGGATGAGTTGGACCTGAATAAGTACAACACATCAGACCAGGGACAATGGAGACTGATTCCAGCTGTGAGGAACTGCAGAATGCCTCTGTAAGTCCAGATGTGATGATCATTATAATCAGTCTAAATTAGCCATTTAGTTTTTCTGATATACAGAATATAAAATTGTTCTCCTTATTAAAAGTATTAGTGTTCATCTCAACATTTATATGTCAGTTGTGTTTTCTCACAGATGTTCTTGAGCCATTTCAAATGCTGTCAGTGCACAAATGTACATTTTTTAGTTTGTCGTGTTTGTAGCTGCCAAGTTCATCAACACAGTTATTCTGTTAATTTTTATTTTATATTGCTATTATTTTTTTTTAAATGGTTTTGGAGCCAGTTCATAGTGAGCATGGGGGATGTTAGGAGACGCCACACTCCACTCTTAAAGAAAGATACTTTCGAATGCTATACTATACAACATCTATGTAAAGTTTGCTATTAACCAACATAAGCCACTGTAAACTGTGTTGAACCGAGCAATGGTGCATTTTAATGCTCATGAATTCAAGTTGCATTACATGGTCTTGTTTTGAAGCCTTTCCCTTAAAAACTCTCTCTTGTTGGTGTCGTGAAGAGAAGTAGCAGGAAATGCACAGCTTCCACCAACAACAGAGGTCTGATGAATACATGAAGACAGAATGGTAGAATTTTGAATTTTATAGAGACTTTATACACATCAAAGGTCAATATTATGTTTTTATTGCTGATACAAAGATAACATCTTTTCTAAGGACATTGTGTTAAAATGATGCAACTTTATTAGTTTGTGGTTGTGTTTGTTTGCTGAATAAGTTTTTTAAATGCTCAGAATATCATATAATATTTAATCATGTCAGGTCCGATATTGTCAGGTGATGTCCTGTTTGGCAGCAGTCACTGAATTTTCCTACTTATGGACGTGAACCTGAAGGCAGCAGGTAGCGAGCAAAGGGAGATCATCTTTCCCAACTGTAGTTGTTCACTGAGTTGGCCTCGTGCTAACTTTGTGCAGACAGACCTAGGATCTGATCACACTGATAGACTGTGGACATTATGGAAGACTAGATGTAACTACATTCACTCATTTTCTCTCCCTTCATCTGTAAGACAGGACATTGCAAAACAATGAGTCTGCAGGTGAGAGAGAGAGTTTCATGTCAAACACAGTGAGATGAGCTGAACCACTGATGTGAAGATCAAATGTTCATCAAAGCAGAATATGTCAAACTGTTCTGACATCAAATGCATGAAGTAAATATAAAGTGTCCTCTTTCATAATAACATATTTTGTAATATATGTTTCATGACAGACCTTCTAGTTCTGAACTCCCAACTTTCACTCTCACTGAGATTCACTTTGAAGTTGTGGCCTCAGCTCTGAAGTCCAACCCCTCCCACCTGAGAAAGCTGGACCTGAGCTTCAACCACCTCTATGATTCAGGAGTGAAGAAGCTGTCTGCTGGACTGCAGAGTCCAAACTGTAAACTGGACACTCTGAGGTCAGTTTACTGACTGTAGTTCATGTAGTTTTTTGTACATATTCAATTCAAATCATCCACCGCAACCGGTTGAGTTAAAGAAAGAGAGGGGCACTAACTATAAACTGTAATGGAGATATGGTAGCAATAATGACAGTAATATATGTAGTGGACGTCGTGCAGATGAGACAAGAGAGCATGAAAACTCCGGGGAAGAAGTTAAGTTAGCAACATGAGAAGAGCCCAGTGCATCATGGGAAATCCCCCGGCAGTCTAGTCGAGCCAGCCCTAACTTTAAGCTCTATCAAAAAGGAAAGTCTTAAGTTTACTCTTAAAAGTGTTGACCGTGTCTGCCTCCGGAACCCAGAATGGGAGTTTGTTAGCTGAAAGCTCTGGCTCCCAATCTACTTTTGGAAACTATAGGAACCACAAGGAACCCAGCATTCTGAGAGCGCAGTGTTCTAGAGGGGTAGTAAGGTACTATGAGCTCTTTTAGATATGATGCTGCCTGACCATGAAGAGCTTTGTATGTAAGGAGAAGAATTTTAAATTCTATTCTAGATTTAACAGGTAGCCAATGCAAAGAAGCCAAAATGATGTGAAAGTTGTGGTGACACTAAACTGCAGACATCAGGCTGATATTATACTGATCCACACTGAGTATCTGAATGCTAAAGTCTATTTACTTCTTCTGTGGTTTTAGTCCATTGACTGGCAGAGCAATGAAATAAATGAGAATAAAAATACATAAATACACAAAGTAAATCAATAATCTGTTTCAAGCAGGAACATTGTCTTCTAAAGTTACATCATGTATTCTTTATTCAGATTGGTGGACTGCAGTTTGTCAGAGATCTGTGCTTCTCTGGCCTCAGCTCTGAAGTCCAACCCCTCCCATCTGACAGAGCTGGACCTGAGACTCAACAACCTGCAGGATTCAGATGTGAAGCCTCTGTCTGATCTTGTGAGGAGTCCACACTGCAGTCTGAAGACTCTGAGGTCAGTAGAGGGTTGCAGTCAGTCCATGTCCATGTGTACTGATAACTCTGCAGGTCTGTGAGCTTCACTCCAACACGTTAACATGAGAGCTGAAAGGAAGCTGGCTATGCTACACAGCCGCTCCACTTGTGGTCTGAACAGGACTGAAGTCCCTGCTGGTCTTTATACTGGATGTGCTGCATCACTGACTGACAGCTGATGAAGGGAGTCTCTGTAAACACTGATTCATGACTTCTGTTGTCTGTCTTCTTCTCTCATCAGATGGAAGTGATCTCTGTGAGAGTGTGAGTGGTGAGAAAGGTGTTTGTGTTGAGAGAGGATCAGCTGAGTCCTGATGATCCAGAGAGGTTGAAGCAGCAGCATCAGCTCTGACTGGGCCATGTTACTGGGAGGTGGAGTGGAGAGGAGAGCTTCATCCAGCAGAGACTGACAGAGGAATCACAACAAGTGGAGATGACTGTCAGTGCTGCAGTCTGAACTGCTCTGAGATCAGCTCCACTGTCAGACATGTCAAAACGATCTACAAATAAATGTGGGAAAAATATTTACTACAGTTATTCAATAACTTTAACGCTCAGGTGTCATGTTCTGTAATGATATCCAGTATATATACTATATTCTGTCATGAGATGATTCTGACATTTTACTGCTGGAGTTGGTTGAGGTGGAGCTCATTTTGAACTATTTTATATGGTTCAGTATTTTGATTAATCCATTGATTCTATATTTTGGTCACAATTAAACAGAGCTCAAAGTGACATCTTCACATCTTGTTTTATCTGACCAACTGTCCAAAGTTCAAAATGATTCAGTTTAGTTTCATCGAAGACAAGAATAATCAGAAAAGTGACAAACTGTCATTGAATCAATGTTGCTCAACATTGAAATATAACATTGATTTTTCATCAGGTTTGCACCCTGAAATAATATTTCAATGATGAAAAATGGATCAAGACAGACATAAAATCAATGTTTTATCATTGAACCAACATTGAAATAACATTAAACCGATCCCCAGATAGCAGACTAACATTGAATCTTCAACATTGAAAAAACAAAGAATTATTAGCATTGATTCAATGTTATCTAGCTTTGAATATTCAACCTCAACAAAAATGATGATTCTGATGGAATTTCAACATTGAATCAATGTTGCCATGCTGAAAATCTGAAATGATTGATTAGAAACCATTAATGTCACGTGAGAATGGGGAGGTAACAAGAAAAGGACCCAAATGCAGGAAGGTGTAGGTAAACCAAAACTTTAACTTTAATAATAATAACTTTAATAACCAAAAGGCGGCTGGATGTCCAGGCAAAAACACTGACAAAAGGCAAATAATCCTCAGGCATAAAAAACAGAGAGCACAGACACCAAGAACGGACAGACAAGGAAACAAAGGAAACACAGGAACTAAATAGACTGGACTAATGAGAGACAGGTGAAACACATCAGGGGCAGGTGCAAAATCAAAAAAGGCAGGAAACAAGACAGGAAGTAGGACAGACAGGGTGGAACGACAAAATAAAACAGGAAACACAGAAACAAACTCAAAACTATTACAATTAATCAGCTGATCAGTGATTCACTGACTAATTGTTAAAGTTCAGTTTGTAAATCCTGTTGGGTAGTTTTCTTTACAATGCATCATGTTTTCAAAGTTCTTCATGTTGTCTTTTTTATGTCAAATCCCAACTTCTAAAGTAACTATTAACTAAAGCTGTCAGATAAATGTAGTGCAGTAAAAAGTCATAAAAAGTCATAAAATGGAAATACTCAAGTAAAGTACAGATACCTTCAATTTGTACTTCAGTAGAGTATTGAGTAAATGTATTTAGTTACTTTCCACCACTGAAGACTGTGACTGTGTCCTTCAACATATGCAAAAAAGTGCTGCAGATGTTTGAGCAGTCTGTGGTGGCCAGCGTCCTCTTCTACGCTGGGGAGGAAGCAGCAAGAAGAGGGACGCCGCCCAACTGGACAGACTGATGAGGAGGGCTGGCTCAGTGGTGGGCACAGAGCTGGACTCTCTGGTGACAGTGGCAGAGAGAAGGACCCTGGACAAACTGCTGTCCATACTGGACAACGCCCACCACCCTCTGCACATCACCTTCATCAGGCAGAGGAGTGTGTTCAGTGGCAGACTGCTGTCTCAATCCTGCCTGTAGAACATCCAGACTGTACAACAGTTCTCAGTCAGGACAGGGAGGACACACAGGGCAATAAACTATTGACAATCTCTTGCACTGACTACTGCACACTCTGTTATTGTCACTTTTGACTAATTTGCACTACCTCTGCTAATGCTGTGATCTTCATTCAGTGTCTACAACCTCTGTTAATTCTATATACTGCAGTTTTTAATCACTATTTGTAGGTCGATTTCTTATGAAAGCCTTTAAGTTTGTCAGGTTTTAGTAACTGCTCAGGCCTTCATCATACAGTCCGGACACCCAGGGCTAATTCATCTAAATCAGAAGTTTACTTCAGAAGTTATTAGTGCTGGAGAGGACTTGTAGCTCAGAAGGATTATAACTTACATAGACCAAATGCGGGGTGGGCTGGTTAAAAGTTAAATCATGTTTCTGTCACCATACCAAAATGTTTGGTATTTTTTGCACTAAGGTTCCAGTATCTGTGTCAGGGGTCTACAGATCTCCATCTGCTGACACAAGTTCTATGGACATAATAGCAGTTCTACTCTCAATCTCAAGAAGGTTAAGTGACCTCACCTCTTCACAGCTCATCACGGAACACACTCCAGGTCTACTGTAATTGATCTCATCTTGGGAGTTCAATGTTTCATACGGCTTTTCAGGCAATCCGACTCACTGATACACTGAAACAAGTCCACCATTTTTTACTTTCTATAACAATAATTCTCATAAATACAGAAATCAATCTGCAAAATGTTGTCATTAAACTGTAAAATATTACAGTTTTTCTCAATTGCTAAAACACAATTTCTGAAACCTTGCTCCATTTTCTGAAAACATTAAACACAAAACCTCAGCTTCAAACACTATTTACAAAACCTCTGTATCACAATGGAAGAGGGTAGGTGCAGGAATGGACCCAAACGCAGGGAATCAAGAAAGTGCAGTTTAATGATAAGCAAAGAAAAACACAAAGAAAACAGGAGCTGGATACAAACCAAGAGCAAGAACACAGAGAGAGACAGACAAAAAACAGACAGACAAGGAAACAAAGGAAACAGAGGAACTAAATAGACAGGACTAATCAGACACAGGTGAAACAAATCAGGGCAGGTCAAAAAGGGCGGGAAACGAGACAGGAAGCAGAAGACAACAGACAGTGGAACTACAAAATAAAACAGGAAACACAGAAACAAACTGAAACTACAAAATAAAACAGGAAAAACAAACTCAAAACTATGACACTCTGACTCCTCGTGCAAAATGAAACTTTCGCCTCAAAACAGTTTTACCTGTACTCAAAACCAAACACTGCTCTCAAATCATAAACAAAGCAATCAAAATGATATACACTATCAAGCAGTCAGTAAACAATACACCAAAAAATAGAAAACACATTGTTCAAAACATATAGTTCTCAGGGAGAAGTACATTTTTAATCTCAAAACAAGTTTCATATTTTTCTGTCATTGTCTTTTGATGAATGATAACATGTTCTATCATAGGAGCTCAAAATTGATCAGAAATTACTACTCTGCTTTGGTCTTTGCAATTTTTTTTGTTCTTCCTCCTCCTTGTATTTTTACAGTACTGTACCCTGCATCTCACAAACTTGTCCTTTGTCTCTGTGATACTGTAATTCTTGTTCTTTCTTGATATGAACCTGTAACTAGTCAAAATCTATTGAGCAGTCAGTACTGTAAACAAATGGAAAGCACAATGTTCAGGGCCAGACAATTTGTTTATTGCAATTCTACAAAAAGTAGATGTGCAGTTACAAAAAATATTCATGCAGTACAATACATACAGTGATGAACTTTACAAATGTCTGTTGAAACAGCTGCATATAGTGTAGTACAGTAAATTTGCAATTACAAAAATACAGCAGTATATTGAACCTGTTTTCTTCTCTGAATGTCCTTACTATGTTGGACACAGAAAATGGGCTCAAATTGTGTTGCACTCTAAGTCCTGCTTCCCTCATTGTCAGTCCATGGACAAGAACATGGTCAATGACTGTTGCTTGAATTTCATCGGATATTTCCACTCTGTCTTCCTCTTCCTCTTCCTCTTCGTCCTCCTCTTCCTCTTTCTTGCCCTCCTCCTCTTCCTCCTTGTGGCCCACCTCGTCCTCTCACATGTACATTTATTTAATGCTACTTTAGACATCCTGTGTGTGTATATATAGAATATAGAATTATATTTACAGACAAAACAAAACAAAACAATGTATAAAAATTCTGTGAATATGTTTCATAAAAAATATTTATACATACATAAATATATAATACATGTACATATAAGAAGAATAAATATTATAATTTGATGAAACATTCACAGTATTTCTAATTTGAGTTACAAATATATTAATTTCCATTTAATTCTTCTTCTTTTACTGCTCGTTACCCAGACACAGGTTGGTGTTGTGCTGCCCCCTGGCGGCCACATGCTGTAACTACAGACAAGTGACTGAACACAAAACTGATGTATTTGATTTATGATTTAAATTATTACAAGACGTCAAACTGTACAGAAACATGTCAGACAATTCAGATGGACAAAAGGAGTCAGGGCTTCTTAAAATCAGATATATGTTATGATATAAAGAGTTCTAACTCAAACCACTTGTTGCTCTTTCTGTTCGTTTCTTTCAAAAAGAGGTGTGAGTGTTCTGACAACAAATCAAATCTATTCTTCAAATCATGTTAAATGTGTACATTCAAATGCCATATAATATATCAAATAATAGTTAGTCAAAAATGTCATAAATGTAATATTTAACTACATCAATCAAATCATTGTGTCAAGCGTTAAATATAACATAATGTAAGTAGTGGAAAGAAGTTCTTACATTGAGAAATGAACAAAGACACATGTAAACACTGAGAAACACTCATCAGACTCCGGACCGCTCCCTCTGCAGTCAACTCACTGTCTCTCAGGTATGTTCTACAGACAGATGGAGCTTGCAGTTTGTTGAATTAACTGAAAACAAACTTAATTTGTAGATAAAAAATGAGATAAAAAATAGTTTAAGTTAGTTTAAGTTTGGTTAGTTAAGTTTAGTTTTGTCTGAGAACAGTTGGATTATTACTTTGAGGATGAGACAATCAGCCCTGCTCCCTTTACATCAGCAGGCTGATGACAGAGGAGAGGATCTGTGATGTCACAGGGCTGTGTACCAGTTTAAACCATCGAGTAGTTCAAATATATTTATTTTGATGTTTAGACTTAACGTCAGAGAGGAAAGAATAGGATAGGTTATTACATAAAATGCATGTTATTACAAGCAAGAAAACAATAAATCAATATTCATTATCAATAGATTGACAGGACAGATTTCATTCGAGGTGTCAGGCTGAGAAACATAAGGTCACAGGAGTTCTCAGCATGGACTGTAGTTCAGTCAAACCACTGAGCTCGTCATCTTGTTTCTTTTGGAGCCCTCTTATGTCTGCTCAGTGAATTACATCAGACATTATACAGCCGGGAACGTGGATTGTTACAGAAGCAGGAGCACAAAGAAAAATACTTTATGAATCATACAATTATAAAAACAAATCAAATGTATAATTAAAGAAACTTTTATACTGTATATTCACCACACACGTGTTTCATTTAACTTAGAACAATCAGAGGGTCAGATGTAAGAAATCAGGTTATGATACTGATGAAACATACTGTACACTGTTGAATGAGAGAATGTCAGCCTTTGGAGACACCAACATGTGTAATCAATTCTGAAATGTACAGGAAGCCAGTTCAAACAACAGTTTATGTTTTTTTCATTTATTTATTTTCCAAGATATGTGCACGTGAGACTGAAACTATAGAATGACTGTCCTGAGTGCAGGCCCAATTTGGAGGAATTGGGGATTGTGCATATTTAAAATTCTGATATGCATTTCAGTCTTAAAACAACTCTGGATACTGACACTGAAGACATTTTAATGTGAAAAGTCAAAGAGGAAGTGAACGGACAAGGTGTGCTTAAGACCTTTAAGTGTGGAAATGGAATGAGCTCAAGGTGTTATCTTAGTTTCTGAAGATGAAAGCTAGTTGAGCCAGTCACAGACTAAGCAGTGAAAATGTAGATAGAAGACATGAGTCACAGAGTGTCTGCTCTTTGCTCGGGTGAGAGTGGAAGTTAAATGCAGTTTAAAAGTAAGTTAGTTTAGAGATAGAGAATGATGTCGTCTGCCAGAGGGCTCATTAGATTTGTGACCTGACCCAGTGCTTCCCCATCCCTTGCGTTTCTGTCTGTCTCTGTGTGTGTGTGTGTGTGTGTGTGTGTGTGTGTGTGTGTTGCTGGGCATGGCATCCTGTTTTCCCTCTCACCTGCCTGATCATATCACCACCCGTTCCTTGTCATTCGATCAACAGAGAGCGACTCATCCTCCCTCTACCACATTGTTCAGTCTCCCTCTTTAACATGAATACTGGGCTTCCATTGCAATGTTTATTTTTGCTGCAAACAAAAAAGAAACTAAATAATAAAACAGAGAGAAATATAGATCCATACATTTGTTTTTCCCGCCTTACTGTAAAACAGAATACACTGTCTCTAGAAAGTGTCTGCAGCAGTGTTGCTCTTAGCTACAGTTGGCAGCAACCTGCAGCTATCCAGTCTTAAAGTTCATAAAGTTTCTGTGAATCTGGCTATTCTATTTTCCAGTGGCTCACCCAAAAGAGGCCTCGGCTAAAATACTAATTGGTAATTTTGTTTGACATCGCCACCTTGGGACTTTCAGCCAAGATTTACTGGTCCGTATTGGATTTATTTCATTATGGATATTTCAAGAGTATCTTACAATGGGTCCCCACTCAGGCAAGCCCGCGCAGATTAAAATCAGAGACGTGCTTATAAAAAATTTATATATATTTTATTGACAACAAAGTTCAAAACTAAGCAAATCAATTACCGTAATTTTTGGACTATAAGCCGCTACTTTTTTCACACACTTTGAACCCTGCGGCTTATACAACGGTGCGGCTAATTTATTATTTTTACTGCCACCGGGGGGCACTCTCTAGCAGTAAACGCAAAAGTGAGACAGACGTGTGGGGAAAGATTATGCGCCGAAGAAGACACTACCGTAATATTGGGACTATAAACCGATTTTCTAACCATGCAGGCATGTTCATCCCGTGTTGATACTGTCTTGATGCCATGTTGGTGCTGTGTTGATGCCGTACTGCCGATTTTCAGGCACAGTTTGAAAAAAAGCGTGTCTTAAATTAAAACTAAAAAAAAAAAATCTTCCGTGTACCGTCTTTCTGTGTAAATGTCTCATGTTACAACATGAAAACCTGCAGCTTGTATTCAAGTGCGGCCTATGTATGTACAAAATGTATTTTCTTTTAAAATGGTGCGGCTTATATTCAGGTGCGCTCAATAGTCAGAAATTTACGGTAAATCATAAATAAAACACTGACTTGGCAAAGATGTACACAACAGTTAACACAATATAAGGTGTCTACACACAGGGGATAAAACACAACATGCAATAAAACAAAATAATAAATAATAAAATAAAACATGCAATGATAAAAATGAGCCTAATTTGTACCACTGCAATCTTAAAAAGTTTTGCCAATCAATTTCTCGGTTAAAACCTGAACCAAATCAATCAAAATGTCAAAAAAACGGGTCGTTCTATACTTATAACTAAAACAGAGAATAAAATAAACAATGAATAGAACAATATAAAACTATGGTAAAAAAGAAAAGATAATTAAAACGCAGGCAAAGCAGTAGCGGCCTGTTTAACCGTGGTGAATCCAACCGAGCGGACCGCCACGCCGGTGTTTTCATACGAGTGCAGCCAAGGGGGTCTTATAGCGATGCCAAACAATTTGCCAAGAGGAGCGTACCTGGAAGCAGAAAGGTGAAAGGTCAGGGTGAGGGGTCGCTATTTATAGTGGCGGTGTTGTCTATGCGGGCGTACCCCAACAGTTTCCGCTGGTTACACAAACATACCACACCTTTGAGTTTCTTTTATTCTGCTTTGCTCAGTAGTTATCACATTCATGAATTCATTACCACTGTCAGCTAGTGTCCATGATAACACAGCACTCCCTGTACCCAGACTACTTCAGCTACAGACTTCACCAATGTTCAGAGGAAAATAAATCATATGATTTATGTATGATTGATAGTTGTTTGGTTCTTCTCTCCATAAACGTTTGTGAAAGATGTCATACATCCTCACTGTCTGTGTCCATCATATAATTTTAGTATCAGCCGCCCAGTTTTACTCACTTAAACTCTTTCTCAGTTTGCCTCTGTGTGTAAATAATCATTTACTTTTTAAACAGAAAAAAAGATTTGAACGAAGGCTGTGGGGTGACGTCTGTCAGGTGTGTGTTTACTTTTTAGTTTTTTTAACCGGTTTGCTTCACTTCCATTTACACAGTGTGTCTAAAGACCATATTAGTTAGTATCAGATGAGATGCTGGCTTCTAACCAGCTTATCTCCAAATCCTCCTGTCCGCTGTGGTTGTTGTAGTCTCTCTCTGAACACGAGATGGCAGCATTCCCTCAAGAAATGCTGATGCACTGGCTGGTTTTCAGAATGAGGGCAGCTGGTAGAAAACAACCAATCAAACATTACATGCTTTCTAACTGGAGCCGTGAGCAGAGAGCACAATGCTCTCCATGTATGCAGTTATCTCTAATGTGTACATATCCAGTCCACGCTGAGCTAATCCAAGTAGTGAATTAAACAGAACAGGGAGTCAAACCCCGGCAGCACCGTGGATACAGATATCTCCAGGTTATATTTCAACTTCCATAAATATCTCTGGCTGCAGGAAGAAAGGAGAAGCCATCACTTACATTAACCTTTTTACTTGTTTTTATATGGAGTAGGACATACTAATGGATTTATTATTTCACCAGGGGCAACTGTCTGCCCTTCCATTACCACCCTGGTAATTTTTCTTCTCCACCTTATTAGTCAGTGTAGTCACTCAGAAGGTGTAATCAGTGTCGTCCACTGTGGATTGGACGAAGTTGAGGGGATGGCTGCAGGGGTAATATTCTATTAAACCTGCCTCAGTCTAAATTAAAGCTGAAACATTTCTATAGAAAAATGGATCAAATGTTCTACAGTACATAAAATAAGATGTGGCTTTTAGTGCCAAACCCACACAGAGTTATCACCAGCTTTTTAGCCTCTTTTAGCTCATTGTTTTGGTTTTGCAACCTGAAAACTCTCCTTCAATCATCAACCTAGTTTGTAGCAGCAGCAGGCAGATGTTTTCAGTGTCAGACCTACAGTGCACTACTCGCAACGGCAAAAATAAGACAGACAAAGTTAGAGACGAGCCAAATGTTGCATTGAGTGTGTGTAGATCAAACTAAAAGGAAAGTGAACAATGGCAAATGAATCATGCTGTTTACCTGATTCTGGACAGACACTGTAGTGTAATTAATCATTGAGGATTAATTGTCCAAACAGTCAGACGATTGGCTCAGGTGGATGTTCTGATACATTTCTGGCAGGTCTTGCAGTTTGAGCAATTCTTTGATCTGATTTCCCACATGGCTGCCGTCAGATCTGCAGTGTAGATAAACTGCAGCGAGCTCGCTTTAATATTACTGAAATTGTATTTTGGCTCCTGACAGACTGTGCTGTGACAGAAAAACTGAACCTGACTGCAGAACAGACGCACCACATTGCATCTGCATCCTCTGTCACCTGCAGTTCCGTATAGATCTGCGCAAAGTACCTCTACTTTTCTCTTTTGTCAATGTTTTGCTGCGATATCGCCTGAATACAACTATATTGAAATTGTTAATAGGCCAAACCAAGTTGCCCATGTGTACTTTCAATCTGAACAGCCGAGTTGTAAATGTGTTGATCGAACTGTACATGAGATCAGAACTTGGCTTGTTTTGGCTGTGCAGAAAGGCTGAATAAATGTGAATGTGAAAAGTGCAATTTATCGCAACACACACTATAAAGAAAATCATTCAGCGAGGAGAGGATGGTTTTCAGTTGACAACATCACATGATGCATGGTTCTATTCTGCCATCATCACATTTCAAATAAAAGTGAATGAAATAGATTTTTATTCAGTTATTATACAACGAGTAGGTCCGACCGAGCAATCTGATTGGCCAACTTAGACATTTAGAATGTGCTCAAATCAGCATGACAGCACACCTGACTTATCACTAAAAATATTACTCCGCCATCTCCACATTGTCACATCCTGAAAATATATAAACAAATACGAATAAGTCCAATGGAAGTACTTTAATAAAGTAATACATCTGAATATACAATTTCAGCTTTCTTTAATGAATATTCTGTGTTATGGAGCTGTTAGACCGCCTCGTTAATACAGGTGTGTACCTCGTTAATACAGGTGTGTACCTCGTTAATACAGGTGTGTACCTCGTTAATACACATGTGTACCTCGTTAATACAGGTGTGTACCTCGTTAATACACATGTGTACCTCGTTAATACAGGTGTGTACCTCGTTAATACAGGTGTGTACCTCGTTAATACACATGTGTACCTCGTTAATACAGGTGTGTACCTCGTTAATACAGGTGTGTACCTCGTTAATACACATGTGTACCTCGTTAATACAGGTGTGTACCTCGTTAATACAGGTGTGTACCTCGTTAATACAGGTGTGCACCTCGTTTGTGTCCGAGATCAAACAGTTCAGTGACCTCAGAGAAAATGTTTTTAAAGACTAAAGGTGGACTAATATGGACTGAAGAGGAATATTTGGTTAGATAAAAACATGTTGTTCATTTTGGAAATGATTACATCGATCTTTGTTCAATACATTTTGACTTTTGGACTTTACAACGCTGTGGAGTTACTGGAAATGTTTGGATCATCCTCCATCAGCAGGACTGAGGAGCCAAATGTGTCCATGGAAAAATCTCTTTTTCAGCAGATATCTTAGTCACTACAAGACTGAACTAGCAAAGCAGTTTAGTGTTTATATGTGCGCTATTTATTCAGTTTGGGAAACTCCACGATCTCCATAAGCTTTGACGGGAAAGCGTCTCCTTGCTAAGTCGTTACTAAGGCTCAGGCTACTTGCTGAAGTAGTGAACTGGGTTCCATTACATATAGAAGTCTACTGCTGTGACTGATTGTTTTCCCAGGTATTAGGCAGACCCCGTGTATCTCCATAGAAACGGAGATCAGAACAGAAATGGCGAGCAAAGAAATGTTTAATTTGAGAGCAAATTGCCCCAAAACATGAATATCTTTTGATTCTATATTTTATTTTAGTTGTTAATTGTTGTATAATCTCAATATTACACTTGAGGGTTAGCTTTAACTTATTATTGGCACTTCAGTGACGCTAACAGCTGACCGCATCACTGTCGTGCCAATAATGACGTTAAAGCACACCCTCTCGTGTAATATTGCTTAATTAGAGCATACAATATACTACAAAACATAATATGTTTTAACATGTTAAACTGAATTTCAGTGTAATACTCTTACCTTTGGGGTGGTTTTTCAGTAAGTGTAATATGTTTTCCTCATCTTCATTCTGTCCAATCACTCTAACCACCGCACAGTCTTATGTCCTCTTGTATCTTCCCTGGACCCCCCTGGTTGCCATTTCCTGCTTTCAGTGTGCTCTCACAGACAGCTCCCCTGCTGCCGTCCTTATAGCACCACTTAAAAGCCTCCTGCATCCGTGTCTATCTTTCTATCCATCCTTTTTCTCTTTACAATAATGTAACATCCATAAAGACACACAACAATGTATGGTGTGATAAATATTTCATGCATTCACACATTTTACTGGCTATTTATAATTCACTAGTTTGGATGGGACAGTATTAACATCTGAACCAGGGTTTGTTTGACAGCCTCCAGTGGTATTTTGTGTAGGTTTATTTCTGGCTGGCTGCCTGCAGAGAAAAGCAACAAAAGCCATATGTGATTATTCCAAAAAGTCAGTACGCATATTAAAACCACTTAAACTTTGTTTTGAACTGTTGGACTGTGTTTTATGTTTTATTTACTGCAAGTTAAAGGTCCTAAAGTCATGGGAATGAGACATTTTTATCTACAGAGGGAGCAGTGATAGCCCAGAACAACCAAACCAAACACTGGCTGGAATTTTCAGTTTTTTAGGGCCACCATAGTTTCTCCTGAATACTTGGAAGGCGAGGGTAAATCGAAGAGATCGAACTGGTCAAATACATTCTAAGAATCATCACAAACTGTGGGCTACAACAAACAAACAACAACAATAATTAACTTAATGAAGTCAATTTAATTATTGCAGAAGAAGAAAATTCAGCAAAAGATGAAAATTACTTTTGGATAATTATGTGTTGTTTTATTTACGATGCTGGGAATAAAGAAACAGAGCACTCTTTCTCTATCATACATGTGTGCACACACACTGCTCTGGTTCCTGTTTCCAAATCTATCCAGCCCAGTATCTATCAAATATAGTTATAGCTCTATCTTGTGATCTTCAAGTGTTCAACAGAAAGCAGATTGTTATTTATATCCTCATTTTTATGTGTGTCCTGTAAATTAGCCAATAGCACATGTGTGGTCTGAGAATCACTCACAGACTATATACTGCTGCTATATGGTAAATGGACTGTACTTATATAGCGCCTTTCTAGTCTTCCGACCACTCAAAGCTCTTTTACACTACATATCTCATTCACCCATCCACACACATTCATACACTGATGGCACTGACTGCCATACAAGGTGCCAACTGCTCATCAGTTTTATACACATTCACACACTGATGGTGCAGCCTTCAGGAGCAATTTGGGGTTCAGTATCTTGCCCAAGGACACTTCGACATGCAGACTGGAGGAGCCGGGGATCGAACCGCTACTACTTTGTATTATACCAACTGGTATGGTACATACTGTTTATTAATATCCAATGTAATATTAAACTGGGCAACAGGCTATTCACACAAGTGTAGCACAGCAGCTCATCTGCATTTCACACCTCTTTTACATAAATACAGACAGTGCACTGTGCAGTGCAAGGAGGTATTCACATTCTTTGCTTAGCTAAAGCAGCAATAACACAATGTAAAAATATTAAACTGCAGATTTGCAGCTCTGCAAATGTTTTATCAGAAAGGACAAATAAGACTTCCCTAACAGACATACTTCAAAATGAACATTTCCATTCAGTGTGCAGCTTTACATCAAGAAGTCGTGTGTTAAATGGAATTTGTTGGACCCTCAGAGGCGGACAAAGATGGTGTGTTGGAGTATGGAGTGTCTGGCAGACAGAATGTTTTCTAGTGCAGCTGAGCTTCACAAACAGTGGTTTGTGTGACTGGGTCCCTCTACCTGACAAAACAAGTGATAAATAAAACAATGTTTCTCTATCTTTTAGAAAAGAATTCACTGAATACATTCACTATGCATTTAAAAGAAGCATTTAATTAACAAAGCTGCACACTGATATTTTATACCCTTGGAAGTAAAGCTCCATCATTTTGGGACTGCACTTTCCCACCAGTTTTAATTGTCTGTTCTATCCTGAATAGTACTAGTTCAGTCTTTGAGTACGGTCGAGTAGTTAAAAAAACTTACCTCCTAAGTCCTTTCCTAACCACTTTTCCTTGACCTCGATGGAAAACGTCACGAGGTCAAGGAAAGATGTGAAGGAGAATTCGTAAGGAGTTAGGAGAAGACGACCGCGGTGTTCAGAGAATCCGACTGCTCTTACACTAGACTACGTCATCATGCAACGGCGAATGTTATTGACGTGATCTGTGGTAAAACTACAAAGTTCAGAAGATGGACTACAAAACGCGCATCTGAGATACTTACTAGATACTCCCCGTGGCTCTTAGCATGTAGTTTAATGCAGGAAATATAAACGTGGAAAACGCGGTAAAAATATGACTTCATTATCAACGTCAGAGTTCAAATAATAAATGAATATTGTCCACCTGTCACAGAAGTCAAATGAAGTGTTTGTTACACTGATATGGTCGCTCACCCTCCTGTAAGCATTGAAGCTCCTTTACTTAACAGTTTGAGAATTCGAACGGCTCTTATCATGGCGGCTACGTTAATACTTCCGGATCATTTCACTCAGTGAGGAACCTTCCTAAGCAAAATTGACTATTCGGTTGCACATTCTGTGTCTGCTGTGTCTCTTTTGTTCCTTGTTTCCCTGCTTGAACTCTGTAAACTAACTTGGTAGAACACACTCGGCAGATACGTGACAAAAACTTGACTAAACCAGCTGACCGTCTGGTTTCAAACATAAAAACCTGAGAGTTTATCTTGTCTGAGTCTTAATGTCAGACAACCTCCGGACAAAGCCTTCATCTGCACTGGTTGAATAACAACTTTCAGAAACAGGAGGATGCTAAACACTGAGCACTAACATATTTACTTCTTTTTCTGTAGCATTTGAGGACAGATTAAAAAAATTGAATTAAATGGACCTGCTGTCAGTTGTTAGCATTTCATTGTTGTAAGATCTGGGTTTTGTGTATTAGAAAATCCACACTGCATTAGATTTTTGTGATCCTGGGCTTGTCTTGTGCTATTTTACTATTTTTTTCCTCTGTTGAATCTTTGATCATTCTTTAGGATGTGCTTATCATTTAACTATTTCTGTGCATTTCTTCCTCATTAAAAGCTACTCACTTTCCAAATGTGTTTGTGGTTGACTGCAGGTTTTAAGCTTCAGCTTCAGTAAGCTTCAGAAAAGGTTCATTCACATGCAGATGTTGATATAACACAGCGGATATTTGAAATGTACTCCATTTCAACAACCTGTTTCTGTCTGTGTGGTTCTTGTTTGATGGTACCTCGTGAATGAAACCAGGTACTTCCTCTCTTCTTCCATGAACTTGTCATTGGTGTTGCTTTATGGATTCTTTTGTGACAGCTTCAGATAGTTTGCATAGGATCAGAAGGCAGTCAGAGTTTAATAACACAACCTTTTTGACCTTGAGTCAGGCTCAACATCCTGGCTTCATCTGTCCTTAAGACTATGATTGTTCACTCAATCACGGTGGCCCTGGGTCTGTTTGATTAACAGATGAGAGTAGTCCACAGAATTCAATTAATCATCCGGAAAGATGATGATGATGAATGCGACAAGGTTTGTGAAATCATTCATTCAAAATGTATACGACTGTATTTGCCGAAACGGGTATTTGAGAGGTAAGAACTGAGTACAAGATAAAATGTAGAGGAAGCTGTGGAACAGAAACAGGCTGCTGGAAATTAAACACCCAACTTCTTGGAGTCCTATTGCCACTGTGACGTTGCCAGGAAACCAGCAGTCTGGTACATAATCCTCCCCATAAAACGACAATTTGTCTTTTTCACAGTTGGAAACAAGGCTAAACAAAAAAGGTATAGTAATATGTTAATTAGCGAGAGTTCAGAAAATGTCAATCTGTTGTTTTAAAATAGCAGGGACATGAGCAGATTTCAAAGGAGTGTTAAAAATGGTAAGTAAAAATGAATCAATCACATATTAAAACAAAAAAAGTTCCATGGATTATTGAAGGGTTTTCATGTTGAACAGATTATTAATTATGTGTCACGGCCTGAGACAGAACTGAGGGACTGAAATGCATGACTCTGAGTTCTTGATATTCAAACAAAGTGTTTATTTTCCAAGGAACAAACAAAAAGCGCTCTCAAAAGAGGATGCAAAAAACAAACTAAAGACGCTCTCAAAAGAGGATGCAAAAAACAAACTAAAGACGCTCTCAAAAGAGGATGCAAAAAACAACTCACACCAGACTCCGAACACGAGAATACTTGACAAACACGACAAATCCATGAAACGAACAAGACAAACTGACAAAGACAAAGGGAGACGAGGACTATCTATACATGAGGGGAGTGAACACAGGTGAAACCAATCAGGGGCGGGGCAAACAATTACAAAGGCGGGAAAACACCACAAAGGGAGGAAGTCAGGGTCTGAAACGAGAGGGAAAAAGGTGAGTACAAAATAAAACAGGAAGTGCTTGAACAAAACACTGAACATAACATTAACACACTTGACGAGACACAACATTATGCAGATGTAGACATCCTAGATCTTGTCAAAGAAGAAAGGATTATTGCAATTGCATTGCGACCCAGGATTGACCTAACTGACACGCTAGACTTTCCTCTTTCCTGGCTGTGTGTTGCGAGTCCACGCATCGCTCTTGATGCTACAATGATGCTTTATTTTCCGTGCAACATAGAACAATATTTGTGAGTCGGGGCCAAACAACACCTGACATCAACAGTGTCTTATTATCTGCATACCTGTGTCCTGGATAATTATACAGCGCCACCTACTGTACCCACAGGAAAAGACAACATCATCCCTCTGCTCCTTATAACCCTGTATTTGGCTCCTACAAATAGTATCGAACGAAACTTAAAATTCAAACCTTGAATGCCCTCTTGGCAGTGAGTGTGACGATGCACAGTGAAACTCTTTCAGATGATCCAGAACGCAGCAGCGCGACTGCTTTTCAATCAAACCATGTGTTATCCCACACCCGCTGAGTTCCTCCACTGAACGACGCCTGACGCCTGCCACCCGTAAACTGTCTGTTGTTCCCCGTTGGTCGAACGTCCTACCAGTTCCTACCAGATCAGGGGCGTCCCTCTCTACCTTTAAAAACCTCCTGTGCAGCTCTTCAGAGAGGACCTCCTCTCCAACACTACCAACCAGCGCCGTCGTATAGGGGGGAAAGGTGATGACAATTCTAAGGGCCCAAAGGCCATCAGGGCCCACACACAGCCCCCAGTAGCCTCTACGACTAAATTATTATGCATAGGCTTAACTAATATATATTCATAGTAATGAATCCGAGCTAAAATAAAGCCACAAAGTCACGCAATATTTTAATTTTAATAATTTCAATAACCCCCTTGGCCCCTTCTTAAAAAATGGTTTGGTCCACACCGCGGGTTCGAATTGAGCGCAAGCGAACTCCAGCAGGGAGTGAGGGAGCTCAAGATGATGGCACACAAAAAACACAAATCTGGACACCAGAAAAGGCTAGAGAGGGAGGCCAGGGCTAGGAGCAACAGAGCAGGGGCCAGGACATGAAATTTTTTTTTTTCTAAGAATGGTGAGAGTAAAACTACTGAGGGCGCCTACTTGTTCATTCATTCATTTATTTATTGTCTGTAACGCGTACCTGACGGGGCGCAGGGGCTGTAGCTTACGTTAACTGTCAATCATCGGGTGAGAGGCAGGCTACACTCTGGGCAAGTCGCCAGTTCATTGTAGAGCAGCGATTCCTAGTGTAGATAACGGAACATTACTAATTTGGAGGCTATCTACAGCGGACTGTGTGTTTCACACATATTACTGTCCGACAGTGCTCCAGTAAGCACCAAGCACCCGCTCAGTTACGAGGCTACATTGAATTGTATTATGACGCATTCAAGTTCTACTCAGTAATTATGAGCATTAGGCGAAGGTCAATAACGTTATCATGATGTGTTCAAATGTGGTCTTGTAAAAATGTGTTAGCTATTGGTGGGACATTTGAAAATACAAAAAAGTTAAATGTTCCAACATGATTTGTTGTTGTTTTCACAGCGATATAAAATAAAATACACCATAATGGCTGACAATAACAAAAAGACAATTTAGAATTTTGGACAGTTTACACTGACTTTTGGATGGTTTAAAAATATTTTTTGCCTGACAAGGGTGACATTACTCAAAAGAGCTTGACCTCCACATACAATGGCAAAGTGAAGCTGTCTGCCTAGAGCTATGGTAGCCTACTAAGTAAGCCCATTTAGATTTTGTGTATTCTTCATCAGTTTTCCCATCAAACGTAACATTTAATATTTACAAAAAGCAATATGTAATGGAGCAATAAAACTTTATGCTCTGCTGCTCCAGAATCAGCAGCAGGGCCAGATTAACACTTCGCTGTACCCTGGGCAACAATATTCAAGGGCCCCATCATCACGACCCCAGGATCACCATAATCTGGCAAAATACAGAATAAATTACAGTAATATACAGTAAATATACTCAATACTTCAATAACTAACTGTCATCAAGTGCATTTTGATCTACAGATGTGCAAATGCTCATATAACTACAAATGCACCACTATGTCCTCTTGTCAAGGCCACTCACTCACATACTGTATGATGTTATGAAAACAAAACACATCAGCATCAGTATAATCTGGCAAAATTGACCCACTACATAGAGAGGGAAGGAAGTGTCCTCCATTTTCACACAAAAATAAATAAATAAGCAACCACTTTCAAAGCATCCAATATTTATTTAACAACACCTATTCCCAACACAAATGTATTAAATTGATAGAGACATCGTGTCCAACTCCCAAGTCCGGACTCCCTCACCGATGTAGTTTACTTGGCAGCCCGGTTCTGGAAAGCTGCAGGCCCTTGGTAGATCGCCTCTTCCCGGAGCTGCTCCGTAACCGGCCCCCACAGTGCAGGATCCCCAGGGAGTAGAGGCGTTGAGGTACAGGGGCTGCTCGCAGACTCGACGAGCAGCTCAGATGGCGGTGAGTCTCGAGACCCATCACCGCTTCCCTCAACGGTCGCACTCGCAGCAGAATCCGGGCCGTCGGTTGAAGATGCTGCCAGGGGCTCTTCGCTCTCCGGGCTGTGAACATTAGCTAGCGCCGGCAGTGAAGAAATGTCCTGGCTAGCTGAGCTGTCCTCTTTGACGGAAGCTGCCTTAGCAGAACAGTTGGTGACGTTTACTAGCGTGAAGAAATGACCTATTTTCGGTATATACTTTAAATTTTCTGCGTTTCTGATGTCCTTCTCCTTTTTTAATTTCCGTTTAGCGCTCCCACTTAACTTCTCCATGTTTACATTTTTTGAGTTGTGGCGCTTGACGTCATGCGACCTGCTCAGTGCACGTTGATTGGCGTCACCTTTGACCCGCCTCATACGGGCTGACCAATGAGGAGAGGGTCTCAGCTCACGGTCACAGTCACAGGCAGCCAGGGGCAGAGATTATGTGCAGCGCATAGACTGTATAGGTGCAACGCAACGGCTCAGGCGGACAGTTTAACATATAAGCGAGAGATAACCAGATATTCAGCTTGTGCCCTCACTGCCCTGGGCCCCTTAGAGGTCGTGAGCCCCTGGGCAATTGCCCAGTTGCCCATATGGTTAATCCGGCCTTGATCAGCAGTGGCCGCTTCATCTGAGTTTGACCCAGCAGCAGACCCTCAGCAGTCCAATGATGCATTTGATGGTGAGTGAGTGATGTAGACACTGGTTGGCTGTTTTGGTTTATTAGTGAACTGCTGTACCACTGGCAATTACTAAGACATTAATCAACCCCTTTGCTATTTTAATTATATAATCAATAGCAAAATAAAGGCAAAAATATTTTTTAACTCAATTTAAGTCACTGTTGCTGTTGACAGAGCCAGGCCATGCATGTCCCCAAAGCGAGGCTACTTCAGATAGTGAAGGGAATTGTGAAGAAGAGCAAAGCTGTTGCAGTCATGAAACTGCTGAAGACAGTCAGAGCACAGGAGGTACAGAAAGACAGGAAAGAGAGAACAAGGAGGAAGAATATTTAACATGCGACCCAGGATTATGGCCAGAGAAGCTCACAGACCACGATCGTGAGATTATTGTCAAAAAGCTAGCCACAGCCACTCAGACTGACCTGGCCTTGATAGTGCCAAAGGATTCAGAAGAAAGAAAATTTCCAGAATAGTTAGAGTACACAAAGTCAACAAATGGACGGGAAAAACAGAAGAGGGACTGGTTAATGTACAGTGAAAGCGCAAAGGCAATATACTGTGTGCCATGCATGTTATTTTCCTGTGATGGCCTAAAAAAATCAGCCAGTGCACTTAACACCAAAGAAGGGTACAAAATATCAGATCTCAAATGGTGGAGAATGTACAACAAATTCCCTGACCATGAGGTTTGCAAGGCGCACAAAACCTGCTACCTCAAGTGGAAAAATCTCAGATATTCTTTAATGGAAGCAAAGGGGGTAGACAGCCATCTGCAACAAGAAATCCAACTTGAAGTTGACAGAAACAAAGCTATTCTTGAGAGAATATTAGATGTCACCCTTTTCCTGGCCTCAAGAAATTTGCCATTCAGAGGGAGCACAGATACGCTTGGTGATGTATGGAATGGTAACTTCCTTGGCACCATAGAACTTTTAGCCAAGTACGATCCTCTGTTGAATGATCATCTGAGAAAAGTGAAGGAGAAAAGACCAAGCACCAGAGTGACCCATTACCTTAGCCCTGAGTCCATAGAACTTCATAGAAGTATAAGACATTAGAGGGGCACCACATTGACATTGCAGATTGCAGAGGCCAGGGCTTTGACAATGGCTCAAACATGTCAGGAAAAGTTAAAGGGGTCCAGGCGGAAATAAGGAAAATAAATCCACTTGCTACATATTCACCATGTGCCTCACATACTCTAAATATTGTTGGTGTACATGCTGCAGAGTCATGTACTGATGTTTCAACATTTTTCGGGTGTTTGAATCGCTTGTACAATATCTTCAGTGCCAGCCCGGAGAGAAAAGACTGGCTGCTCCCTTGACCGCATGTCTGATACCCATTGGAGTGCCCGTGTAGCGGCTGTTAAACCAGTTGCAAATCACTTGCCATTGCTCATAGAGGCCCTGGATAGCATCCTTGCTAGATGCAGCCTGACTAATGAAGTCAGATCAGAGGTCACTGGTCTGAGGAGTTATTTTACATCGTTCAAAGCCATCGTTCTTCTGACTGTCTGGAAAAAAATACTGCAGTCCATCGAAGACAGAAACATAATTCTACAGTCAGGAAAAATTACGTGGAATTATGTGGAAGCAGCAAATATAAAGGCATTGAAGGAAGAAATGCAGGTCTTTCGCAACTCATGGGATGACTTCCTTACAGAGGCTTCCCTCATCGCAGAAGCCATGGATGTTCCCACTGGATTTCCAGTCAGCCACAAGCGAAAGAGAAAACGTTTTGCAGATGAGAGTCAGAGGTCAGAAGAAGAGGGAAACCAACAGGAGACAGAATCAAATCTGTTTCGAAACTGTGTTTTCTATGTAGCTTTAGATAACATCATCTCTGCCTTAGACACCCGCTTTCAAGCCGTTGCAAATATCTGTGAAGAATTTGCTGCAATATTGAAAATCAAGGATTTAAAAGATGATCAGATTCACTCAGTTTGCCATCCATTAACAAGCAAATACAAACAGGATCTTAGTGCTAATTTTGAAAGTGAAGTGCAGCATTTGAGGTCTGTCTATAGTGCCACATTTTCAGACTGCCATTCTCCCCTTGAACTGCTGAATTCCATCTATAAACTTCAGCTCCAGAGCATTTTTGGTAAAGTATCAGAATCAGAATTACTTTATTGATCCCCGAGGGGAAATTGTTTTGGTAAAATACAGCATGGTACAACGTTGGGAGAGGGGAGGAGAAAAAAGGCAACCCCAGACTCTGCTCCTGTGGGAAGCACAGTGTGGAAGCTGGAAAAAAATACCTCAGCAACATAAGCACGTAAACACGTTACAACATAAAAACTCATGACTTGCCACAGGGAAGGGGAGGGTGGGTAGGGGGGGGTGGGGGTAGGGGAAGGGGGTTAGGGGTTGGGGGAGGGAGGGGGTTGGGATGGAGGTATCCAGTGTAGACAGGCTCATCCGATCCGGCAGCATGACTCCAGTCCACGCACGTCACAGATCCGCTTGTCACTCTGAGGGGTACAAAGCGGTGAAGGCGTTGGATGGTGTTAGGGGGGTTGCATATCAGTATAAATGTTCGTGTATGTGTGGGCCTGGAGAGGTCGCTTTGCCCGGCAACACAATCTTGGTGCCTCAGTCCCGAGACAGCCTTGATCAGGTCCCAGACAGAGTCAACAATCAGCAGGTGTCTGTGGGAGTAGGTGAAGGAGCACAAGAGCGTCTCACTGCAGCGCTCTTCCAGGGGAATTGTTGTTACAGCAGCGGCCTTGGCCGAGGCCAGTGCTGGTTGAGGAGGCCGAAACAGATAAGATTAGGGTTGTTTAGGTTTAGGGCGAGTAGCCGCATTCAAATATGCCCGGCTACTCTCAATATCCATTCTGGTCATCGAAACGATCCATTTTCCTTTCCAAAGCCGCAAGCCTCTCCTTGATGTCATCCAAAATGCGGTTTGTAGCCACAGTCTGAGTGCTGGCAGCTCTGGCCATCGCCTCAATCATTGCAGGCAGCTTGAAGGGGCCTTGGACAGCTGCCACGATTTTCTGAATTTCTCGATAAACCAGGCCAGTGCCCAATCCAATCAGCAAAAGACCTGCAATCATGGTTCCGAATATGTAGATGTCTTCTACGTCCTCCACAGAAAGAGCCGCCAGGCACACGACCCTCCACCTCTCCCACGAGTCCCTCACGTATCCAGCAGCAAACGTTCCATCAGGACAGTTAGGTTCCCCCGAACCCAGGCTTCTCCTCGAGAAGATGGTGTCAATTGCGTTCAGAGACCATATGTGTTGCCATACGAATCTTCTGCACTTTACCTGTGACTGTTGCAGGTGGAGAAAGGGCATTTAGCAAACTGAAATTAGTTAAAAACTATCTCAGATCCACAACAACCCAAGAGAGGCTAAATAGCCTTGCTAGACTTTCAACTGAAAGTCAGCTAAGCCGACAGTTGGACTTCAAAGACCTCATCAGTGAATTTGCCAACAAAAAGGCTCGGCGTTGGGCTTTCTGATCAGACTGACAGGGATATTGCACCATGCAAGCTAGTTAAGCTGTGAACAAACAAGCCAGTTCAAACCTAAACTGAGATTAGATGAGGTTTTTTTTTTTTTTGTTGTTTTTGATATTTATTTTATAACGAAGTATTTCATGTGCTGTTGGTGTTACCTGCACATTTAAGTTAAATGCTACACATCTACCTTGGGCTCCACCTTGGGGACTATCTTGAGCCAGGACACTTTTTTTTTATTATTATTTTTGCATATCAGTGCTTGATTGTTAATAAATACAATAAACTACCCACTACCTATTTTGATTGTTAATAAATACAATAAAATACCCACTACCTATTTGTTGAGTGGTTAATTGAAGATGTATGCAATCAGAGGTGTAATAACGTGTTGCAAATCAGAGAAATGGGAATAATTTACATAATAATACTCTAACTCATTGTTGAGTAATTATACACCAGGCATCAACAGAAAAACAAAGAAAAACATCATAATACACAGTTGTAAAAAAAGTGGCAATGAATGGGGTAGAGGGGCCCACGCCGATATTCTTTCAGGGGGCCCAGAATTCCTAGCAACTGCCCTGCTACCAACAACTGGACATGATAAATGTATCCCCCTCTACAACTGTACTTATTGCTGCACTTGCCATTACCTGAATGCTTGGGCTTGCTGCAACATGAGATGATATGAACCGGTCTTCATCAAATTTCCCACAAAGAGCACACAAGTGTCCACACATACACAAAGACCTTGCCCACTGCTACAATTACAGCACATTACAAAGTACATTCAGCTGTATTTCCTCTGGAGGAAGCTTAGAGGTTGAAATCTGGAGAATTAGACACGGCTAATTGGTATTATCCTGAAAATGTGCCGCTGTTCTCTCACAGCACGAGAGGGGGCCCGTATGGTCTAATTGAAGAAAGATTATGTGGCATTACAATGACAAATCAGGCCTGCAACAGAGACTGATGCATTTTTAAACAGAAGCGCTCACATGTACACACAGCCTAGTGTAGATGTGAACAGGAGGAATACATTTATACAGGCTCATACTGTGACTGTCCGCCTACAACACACACACACACACACACACACACACACACCTACACACACACACACGCTGGGCAGTAGCCAGCCAAAATATCACTTTAATCATAATCGTCTTCATTAAAAAACAGATAATTTGAAGTGAAAGGACTGATGTGGATGTAAAAGGTGAGCCAGGCCTGAATCATTTACTGGTGATGGCTGCACAATGCACGGCAGCCAGAGGATAGAATAAAATGCCAGCCACACACACACACACACACACACACACACACACACACACATATATATATATTCAGTTGTCACACATTAAAAGAATAATATAACTGTTTAGAATTGAGTCTAATTATGAAGTAAACTTATATCTTGTTGTCTTTTCCTCTGTGCCTTCTGAATGAAGCTATGAGAATGTTCAGTGCTCAGATTTCTTGCATGACAGTGTCAGTGCCATTTCGGCTATATTTATTCACTGTTATATCTTATATCAGTACCGTAACCTGACGTCACTAGGTTGGTTGTCATGGTGGAGTTAATAGTAGATCCAACTTTAGAGACAGTGAAAGAGAGGGAGGGAGAAAGATGCAGACTGATGAGCAACAGGACAGAAGCCTGTTTGTGTGGGTTTTCATTGTCCTGTATGGCCTGCCTGAGGGTAACTGTTCAAACAGGATGTGGCCGGGGTGGGATTCTGGGCTCTTTTGAGGCAGCAGGAACTGTAGACTGTGCAGCTGGAAAACCATACGCAGATACAGTAAGTCAGGATGCACTCTATGGAGCAAAGACACAAGCAGCTTCTGGGAGAGGTGGTTCTTCTTGAGGATCCTTTAGGAAGTAGAGTCTCTGCTGTGCTCTCTTAACCAGCTCTGTGGTGTTAGCGCTCCAGCTGAGGTCCCCCTGTATATGCATGCCCAGAAACCTGAAGACTGAGACCCCCTCCACACAGTCCCCGCTGATGACAAGGGGCTGAATGTCTGTTTTGTTGTAAAAATTAGTTTTATCAGGTAAAGTACAAAAAAGTCCATTTTTAAAGGAGAACAATTATACCCCTTTTCCACCAGTTCACACAGGTCCCAGGCACCTTAATGACATGTCTGTGAAAACCTTTGGTCAAAATTCCTCATGGATCAAGCCCAGCAGCCCTCTCTGTACCCTGTCTGTAGCGCTCTGTGTTCAGGCGGTCGGTTTTTGTGTCTGTCCCTTTAAATGCAAATGAGCTGCTGCCAGCTGCTGCTCATTCCGCCCCCCTCTTCCGCCCTGCATGCGACAGTACGAGAGTGACGTCGTCACGTTGCTGGAGTTTACCTGGGAGAGACGTGGCTGCTGGAGAAATGTGTTAATGTGTTTTTATATCTTTTTATGAACTCTGGCTAACTAGCTTGCGCTAGGCTAATGGTGCTACCCTGTAGTGTGTTTATGTACTGGCTATTGGAAAGCTACATAGATAAATGTAATTAATTACAAGTAATGTACGTAACATCACTCAGCTATTCCCCTTACACCAGTAACATACAAGCTCAGCCAGCATGTTTGCTCCACAACCGTAAAGGTGGGAAATTAATTTTTTACTTATTAGTAAGTCATTCTTTTGTCTGAACTCTATTAGCCACGTTACTTTATTACAGCCATTTGGCAGAGCAGACTATGGGCCTTTATGTCTGAGGGGAATAGAGCAGTAAGTTATTTTATGCATATTAGTCTGTTACAAATGAGTTGACTGGAGCTAGCTTTGCCAGAGCAGGCAGTGTCAGTCTGTCTGAAACCTCATAACGTGTATGTTTACCAGATATTGAAGCATAGATACTATGTACTTATTGACATGAACAACTTGAATAAATTGTTGCATTCTGTAACCTGTGTACTTTATATTATATTATAATTTTCATAATTTCTATAATCTAATGCGACTTACCGTTTCCAGTGTACTAGGTTACAAGAAGACTATACAGCAGGCTCCAACCCAGCAACATGCATGGTTGACCACCCTAGCCTGCCTTGAACCTGTGTAATCTACCTACAGAGCAGACTATGGGCCTCTGAGGGGAATAGAGCAGTAAGTTATTTTATGCATAGAAGTAGTGTGTTACTATTGTAATATAAATGAGTAAGGATTAAAGTACAATACAATACTGTCCCCTCTATCTTACATTGCTTACTGTTAATCTGTCATGTCTGTTACTTGTTATCATGTTACATATCAAACACTGAAAGCACACAAAACAGTTCCTATAGATTTAACCTTTATTGTCATGATTCCTTCAAACATCACACAACTTTTGAAAACAAAGTTATTCAATATACTACCTAGAACAGCAGTCTGAAAAAGTTTTGGTCAGCATTTAGGTTTCACAGAATTTCAGAAGAAAAGATGGACACATGTTATAAAAGCATGTCACTGTGTAGTTTAGACTAGGGCTGCAACGATTCCTCAAGTAACTCGATTACAAAAAATGATAGAGGAATTTCCTCTGCCTCGAAGCCTCGTTTAATTAAATTTAAAGCTCACGTTTCGCACGGATTCTTTTAGTGTGACACAACGTGCTTACATTACAGGCTATGCGTCCCCTGCAAAGCGGAAGAAGACGGAAGCGGGCTTTTGGTGACGTGTGTGGACAGTGTTGATGTACAGAATGGCAGACAAATTAAAAATTAAGGACAACATCGTGCTGTGTGTACATTGCAAGATGGAGCTGGCGTACCATAACAGCACGACTTCAATGCTGCAGCACCTCAAAAGAAAACACCCATCTGACGACATGAGCGGACGACCCGAGACAATTCAACATAAAATCCATGATGTGATAAACCTTAACGTTACTAACGTCGTGTTAGTCCAAGGAACATTGTTGTTATTAATTATGACTAACATTAAGCAGTGGTGGAAAGTAACTAAGTACACTTAAGTACAATTTTAGGTATGTTTACTTCACTTGAGTATTTTCAATTTTTAATACTTTTACTTCTACTCCACTACATCTCAGAGGCAAATATTGTACTTTTAGTCCACTACAATTATTTGACAACTTACCAGTTACTTTGTAGATTTATATTATTATTACAAAACATACAGTAACCACCTCAGCACTATATATACTTCAGCTATTTGAAAATAGCCGATCTACAAGCTCACAATGCGCAATATGACACGTTGTGAGCGTATAGATCTCCTATTAACAGATTAACCTTACCACATGTCTATTAATTTTAGTTTGCAATATAATGGGTCTGTAATGCTTATTGTAGGATTAAGACATTTAGCCTTTAAAAGTAAGTAATTATTATTTTCACCTCTTTTTCAGTAAACCATCACAGCCTCTTATGGACAAGTTTCTGCAAAAAGCACCAGCCTGCACCCCTGCACAAGCAGCTGTACTGACAGACAGCATTCTAAATATGCTGGTCACAGACATGCGTCCGCTGAGCATGGTGGAGGATGGCGGCTTTAAGGCGATGATTTCCACTTTCCATCCCAATTATGAACTTCCATCAAGAACCTTCTTCACAAAACAGTTGGACAAAAAGTATGAAGACATCAAAGACGAGATGAAGAAAGCCCTGGAAGAGACTGACAGCGTGGCACTCACAACTGAAATCTGGACGCACGTTGCAACAGAGGCTTATATGGGGGTGACGTGCCACTATCTGAAGAATTGGAAAATGGTGTCCCACTGCCTGACAACGATGCCCCTGGAAGAGAGACACACAGCTGCAAATATTGCAGAATGGATTGAGGAGGTAATTGCCAAATTCAACATTCCACCGGAGAAAATCAAGGCCGTCGTCCATGACAATGGTGCTAATGTCGTAGCAGCAGCGAAGATTTTGCATGAAAAGCATGGATGGGCATCGGTGAAATGTGCAGGACACACCCTCAACTTGGTTGTGCAAAACTCTCTGAAAAGTCAACAGGCTATCTCCAAGTGTGTGGCTGCTGCAAGAAGCCTTGTTGAACACTTTAAGAAGAGTGAACTGGCATGCACAAAATTGAGGGTCAAGCAGAAGCAAATGGGTACCAAGGAGAACATGCTGGTGCAAGATGTCTCCACACGCTGGAACAGCACCTATGCCATGTTGTCCAGGCTGCAAGAACAGAGATGGCCAGTGACTGCTACACTGTCTGACCCAGCAGTGACCCGGAGAGGGAAACACTACCTGGATCTCAAGACTGACCAGTGGAGCCTGATTGGGGAGCTGAACCAGGTCCTTGAGCCCTTTAAATCAGCCACAGTGTTTATGAGTGGACAACAATATGTCACACTGTCTGCACTTCCACATATTGTGCACAAAATTAAGAAGAAACTACAGAATCCAGATCTTGAGTCGCCACCTGTGAAGTCATTCCAGGCTCATGCGACAGAACAGGTCACAGAAAGATGGAAAGACTTAACGGAGTTCAAACCTGAATCTCCAAACATCACCTTGCTTGCTGCTTCTCTGGATCCCAGGTTTCGAAAACTGAAGTTCTTGCCTGCTGACCAAGCATTCAGTGTCAAAAGCACAGTACAAATCATGGCGGCGCTTGCTGCCACACAGCAAGTGAGGCCCACTGCAAGTGGAAATGGAGCATCCAGCACAGCAGAGGAGTCCCCACCAGCAGCACATGGTGGCAAGATGACTCGGACTCCACCACCAGTGATGAAGAACAAGATAAGGAGCAGCTGTCAAATGAAGCTATACAGAAGGAGGTAAGTACAAATAATGTCTTATTTTGTTTTTCTTTAACAATTTCCACAATAAGGCAGTACACATAATTTAAGGTGTAGTACTGAAACAGAAAATACAAATTACAAATTATAAATAAACAAAACACATTTTTGATAGTTTGCTCTTTGTTGTCAAACTATACCGCAGGTCTTGATGTATTTTGGAGAACAGCCCCTGGTGGAAAGCAAATGCACCACGCTATCCAACATTGGCGAAGCTGGCAAAGTCCCTGCTGTGTATTCCGGCCACATCCACACCATCAGAGCGTTTGTTTTCAGCAGCAGGTAACATTGCTTCAGAGAAGAGGGCAAGCCTCAGCCCTGAGCATGTAGATATGCTCACCTACCTTCACTGCAACCACGTGCTCCTAATGGCTTGCACACACAAGTCAAGCATTTCTGTTGAAACGTATTGGTTCTGATTCTGAACGTGAAGTTGCACAATTTAAAGGCAGTGTTTAAGAATCTGTATTTTTTTTTATTTTAATTTTGATACTAAAAAAAGTGGGAAACAATTTTATTTAATTTTGTGTCTCAGGAAATGTTAAGTTTGAAGTAATTTTATTTATTTTTATTGGAAATTTTGACTGAAACGGTTTACTACTTTGCATAACATGTGAATAAATGTCAATTTTTCAAAAAGAAAACAAATTGGTTATTATTGTTTTCTATTGTATATTTATAATTAGGCTTTAATTAGGCAAAAGTATGTTTTATCCGATTACTCGATTAATCGAATATTCGATAGAATACTCGATTACCAAAATATTCGATAGCTGCAGCCCTAGTTTAGACTAACCATTATCAAATCAAATCAAATTTTATTTGTATAGCCCAAAGTCACAAAATATATTTGCCTCAAAGGGCTTTACAATCTGTACAGGGAGAGACACCCTCTGTCCTTAGACCCTCGGTTCGAGTGAGGAAAAACTTGCCCACAAAAAACCCTTTTAACAGGGAAAAAAGGTGGAAGAAACCTCAGGAAGAGCCACAGAGGAGGGATCCCTCTCCCAGGACGGACAGACGTGCAATAGATGTCACGTGTACAGAACAGATCAACACAAACATATTGTACAACAATGAATGATAAAATGACAATGAATTACAATGAATGATAAAATGATTACAGTAGCAGTGGAACCTGTGATAGAGATAGAGAGACAGATGCACAGCAGCAGTAGATCCTTAACTAGCTATAAACTGTAATGGAGATATGGTAGCAATAATGACAGTAATAATACATGTAGTGGACGTCGTGCAGGACCACAGCAGCAGCCACGAGTTTTCAGTAAAGGGAGATGTGACTGCATCTTCAACCAATACCGTGCCTGACTAGGCATAACCCTGAAAGACGGGGGGGGGGGAGTCCACCGGCAGTCTAGTCCTATAGCAGCATAACTACGGCATGACCTGAGCCAGCCCTAACTATAAGCTCTATCAAAAAGGAAAGTCTTAAGTTTACTCTTAAAAGTGTTGACTGTGTCTGCCTCCCGAACCCAGAATGGTAGTTTGTTGCACAGAAGAGGAGCTTGATAGCTGAAAGCTCTGGCTCCCAATCTACTTTTGAAAACTATAGGAACCACAAGGAACCCAGCATTCTGAGAGCGCAGTGTTCTAGAGGGGTAGTAAGGTACTATGAGCTCTTTTAGATATGATGGTGCCTGACCATGAAGAGCTTTGTATGTAAGGAGAAGAATTTTAAATTCTATTCTAGATTTAACAGGTATCCAATGCAAGGAAGCCAAAATGGGAGAGATGTGATCTCTGATCTTGGTTCCTGTCAGAACACGTGCAGCAGCATTCTGAATTAGCTGCAAAGTCCTAAGAGACTTATTGGAGCAGCCTGATAACAATGAGTTACAATAGTCCAGCCTAGAAGTAACAAATGCGTGGACTATCTGCTTGAGATACAATGCGTCTGATTTTGGCAATGTTACGTAAGTGGAAGAATGCATTATGTACACTTTGTTTTAGCTGTTACAGATACTAGGCCTACAGGAGCTCTGTAAGCTGGTGTTGGGGATTTCTCGGCCGGAGAATCAGGGTGGTACTGCTCAGCTGTGTGGTGCAACGGATATGGAGTCCCCAGACAGTCAAGGAAGCTACGAAGGGTCAGACCGGTCCTTGATTGAACCTCGACACGTAGCCGGCTACAACCTCTTGCTTCCCTGGTCTTGCAAACTGGGCTGCAAGATCCTCAGGGATGGGGATCTGAACATAACGCTAGCTAGCTGTTAGCGTTAGCTCGTGGTAATCGGAAAAAAAGAAACACAAAGCACACTTACATTTCCATCGTCTGTAGTTTTCCACGGACAGTTGGTATTACTCCTCTTTCGCGTTAGGTCTCGTTGCCGTCCTGTGTTGTTCTGTGCTGCATTGTATTTGTCCGTTGTGAAACACACAACGCGTCGCGCACACACACGTTCAGGTCTCGTCGACAGGGTGGGGACGTCTCCGGTAAAAGTAAACTTAATCCTCCGTTCTTCGGTCCTCTCAGGCTGGGGCCAATATAGCGACTTGTGTCGGTCACTGCCGCCAACAGCAGAGTAACGAGCATGCGTAGGTCGGAGCTTGGTCATACGGCCAGCCATTCTTCTCCGTGAAGTAGAAAATGTTGGAACTTCATCTGAGCTCTGCACTTTTATCACCTGTAGGGCGTGGCGGGTGGAGACTGGGTGTTGGCTACTGCTGGAGAGTTCAGGAAGTGGGTCTGGATTATGTTAATGAGAAATTTTGTACGTAGAGAGAGGAGCTGAATCTGACTGGCGTGCCCATAGACAAGCCACAAGAGAGGGTGTGGCTGCAGCAACTCATGCAAAATGGATGCGATTGTTGTTTTTAACACTGGGGGGGGGGGGGGGGGGGTTGTACGCACCCTGAATTAAAAAACATTAGTGTATACATATTTTGTATACATATTTTGCATAATATGTCCCCTTTAATGCCAAAGAATTACACAAAGCAAAATATATGAGGTATAATATCAGTCTGATTTGTTTACATATGTATATAGTGTATTCTAAGGAAACTCAAAAAGCTAAATGCAAGAACGGATGATCCTTTGCAAGCAGAGGCGGGAAGTTAACGTATACCTCAGGGAACTGGTGGTGTAAGAAAGTACCTGTTTGAGAGAAGACAGACGGCGTTTATGCTGAGCCACTGAGCTTTAATGCCACTTAGCATAGCGCTTCACTCTACTAACACAGCTGCAGTACAGAACTTAGAAGTAGGGCTGTGCAATATGACGATATTACGTATTATTACATCTCCCTCTCCATGGTCTCTCTCTCAGGGTTTTAAGATTCACTAGGGAGCCATTCAAATGTTTGCAAAAAAGATTATGTTCATCAGCTTTTCTCTTCTTGCTCAGTCATGCTGCTCTGCTCAGACCTTTCTGTGGTGTGTTGAGGCTGGGGGTTGGGCTCTGTGCTCTCTTGGCAGGAGATGGGTGTGGTTTGCCAGGTGGCTGAGGAGCTGGCTGTGCACACCTGAGACTCATCGTCATCATCCAGAGCTGTACTTAAAGGCTGGTCTCCTGTGTCTTCGCTGCCAGATTTTCACCGCTACGTGGTAGATCGGCCTGTTTACCTTTGTGAACTTCTACCTGAGATTTCCAGTCTTTCTTACCTGTGTTCTCTGCCCTCAGGATCCAGCTCAAGAACTGCCAAGCCTCCCTGCCACCGCACCCTTCAGCTTCGCCTTCCCTGCCACGCTTTCCCCCTCCTTCGTTCCCTGCTCCAACCCCCCCTTGCTTGCCTGCCTCCCCAACCTTACCTACGTCAGGAGACGTCCCCTCACCCCTCACCCCTCAGTTTATATTAAACTTCAGTTTTGCTCCATCTCCCTCGGTTGTTTTGTCTGCATTTTGGGTCTAGCACCACCGCCACACAACACTTTCTCATGTTCCCCTTTCTTTCGAAACATGCTGTTCTTTAACTGACTCTCTACAAACACTATCCAGAAAGGGTTTTAGAGTTACACACAAAAGAAGACAAGGGGACGCCACAACTGTCTTGCTCCTGGGTGTAAAAATGACTTTTACAGAGTCATGGCCAAGAACATAACAGTCCATTATCAATAATATACATGCAATTCTGGTTTGTATTTCAGTCTAGTCTACCTTTTGACTTTTCTACACATAATATTAGTTGATGATCAGTCTCTATAGCAGCCCATAGTGAAATAGATCAATCTAATCAAAGACCAGAATAGAAACTAGACATGAATAAAAAATAAGTAAAAAATACCAGATGAAGTACTTCATTAATCCCAAGGTGAAATTTAAGTGTTACTGCAGCCAACAAAAAAAATATAAAACAAAATTGTACAACAAATGAATGAATTACAAAATGAAATGCTTAATTATGTAAAATAACTAAAGAGACCCAAATATAAAATTATGAATAAATAAGAGAATAGAAATATAACCAGAACTGTATATTTATACTAATATAGAGTATACATCTGTCAGTGATGTTAATATGCTATAATACATTGTAAATTAGTGCCCAATTGTCCATGGATGTTACAATAAACAGTACATTGATGTTTGACACAAAAGAATAATAACTGGAGTATAAATGAAACAACAGATGTCAGTGAGGAAAAAAACTTGACATTTGCAGATATTATTCTCTCTTCTATAAAAAAAAAAAAGATAGTATAAATAGTAACATCTTCACTTTGTTCAACTTTTCTCAGAAGCACAACAAACAGCCCCAGTGTTTACACTAATGAATCTTATGATAATAAATCAAATAGATAAAAGTGATTTCAGTGATTCAACCAGCTCTACAACAGAATTGATATGAACATGGAACTAACCACCACTGCAACCAGATAGAGGAATCAATGGAACGTTTTTTGTGTACTATACATTATTGTAAGAATAAAAACACAACAAAAAGTTTTTATTACATCATTCTAATAGTCGGGATATAAATACATGACATGCATCTAGTGGCCAGCAGCAAATTCCCTTAAGCTGACATCAGTAAGGAGGAGACAATCAGTGTCGGCACCCGGACCGATGCGTTTGAAACAAGATAGAGAAGAGGGAGGTGATAAGCAGTACATCTGACCCTTTTACTTCATGTGGCGGATGAGCATGTAGACACAGTGTACAGTAAACAATATGTCTTACATAAAAACACATATACAAGGTAAAAACACAGAGGTCCAGAAAAACGTCAGGCCATTACCTGAATGCTTGGGCTTGTTGCATCATTCTCAGGCTGACGTGGTGCGGACACTGCTCTGTGAGTCGTCTGCAGTCTCATGTTGACATGCTCACACCTAAAATAATAGAAGACCATTCAGATTACTAAAAGTGGAACTAAACCCTCAAACCTTTTTTTTCACCTGAAAACCAATGTACATGTGTGTTTCATCAGGTTGATGGATTCAGGTCCAAATCCTGATATTGTAGGACAAAATATCTGATTCTAGAAGTATGCATAAACCCAGTTATTGCAGTTGAATTGAATTTGGCTGATCTGGTGGCAGGTTTTATTTTAAAGACTTGTTCTTGAGTGCAAACAAATTGTCAAATGTCAGTAAGGCTAATACAGACTGCAAATGTTTTCATTAATGTTGAAAATAACAACTGTTAACTGGAGTCAATGATGACAGTGCTCATAATCTAAGTGTATCAAAGGGGAGATAGTATGATCAATATATCAAACACATGTTGAGCAAACAGAACATAAACTGAGGGCACTCTGCATGCACTAACTTGCTCCTGCAACTTAATATAAACCTAGTTTGGTTTTCACTTGTACAGAGCTTGTGATGTTAAAGTGCTAATAATGGACTTGCGTTTTCCTCCAAAGGTTAATTATATGGAAGTGGTCTGGGTAACACAAAGCTTTTCTGCCACCTAAAAAGGTATCATTCCAGCAACGACACCATTTACAAGGCAAACTTGGCAAAAGATGTAATATAGTCTCATCACAAAATATACTACAAGGTTAATTTATTTGACAAAATGTAATTACAAGCTTAAAATGTAGCCCACAGCATAAGTCACTAAATGCATGGCAACTTTATATTAATTTACAGTTTACAACACAAAAACCGTTTGGAACTGGTCCAAAACTTTGATTGTGATTATTCACCAAATGAAAGACTCTGAAAAGCTTGCTATGCATCAATTCAAACTGGGTTTTGTTTTGTTTTTGGGGCAGTTTGTTTACACTGAAAAAATGACAAAGTGAAGATGGAAAATATTCTTGTTATAAATGTTATAAAGAGTTTGGAAACTCAGTTGCTCAAAACTCAGTATCTTTTCACAGTGATGAAAAACGGAGCACAGGCAGGTAAAGATGACACGTTATGTACTGAGATTTTACTCTATTTCATGTGAATGCTGAACACTCAGATCCACTATTGCTAGATGCCCCACTGCATACTTGAAAGTATATATATACGTTTTCTTTGTCATCTTGTTATGGAAAATGCTTGAATACTCGCTGTGACCAACATGTCTGTGAAAGGAGGCAATTTATGTTCCTGCAAAATGAACAGACTTCATGGTGAGATATGCTGTGTGTCAAAATAAGCAGGGAGGGTTCTTTATTCTCTCCTTGTCCTCCCACATCTCCACAAACACACAGACTGTAGTCATTAACAAAGTGTGAGTTGCTGGAATGCCAAGGTGTTTTTTTTTGCCTTCGCACCAGTGACAACCATGGCTGGAGGCATGATGTGTTCAGGTTGCCTGTACGTCTGTCCTTTTATTGTGAAGGCGATATCTCAGGAAAACCTTGAGTGAGCGTCTTTATATTTGGCACAAACAAGGACGAACTGATTAGATCTTGTTTGCTTTGTAAGGTCACAATGACCTTTGACACGTTTTTGGCCACAACTCAAGAATTTATGTGCTATACAACTGTAAGCTATTGCCACAACGAGTTGCTTTCTCTAAACTCAATGACCTCCTAGAAGTCCTCACATTGTTCAGAAATCATCAATAAATAAAGCAGATGGCTTTTTCAAAGAGGGCCTGTATAAGGTACAACCTTGTGTGCTGCTACTGGAGAATACACCTTCTATAAAAAAAAAAAAAAAAAAAGACTCTCGTCTATGGCATGCCGGGGAGTGTCCTTTATGCCTTAGCTAAGGAATTCATTACCAAAGTGGGCTAAGGATTTTGCCTTCTTGTGGCCTTGTTGCCGGCATCCTGCTCAGCAATCCAGCCGCCAGCTTCCTGCTCCGTGTTCCAGCAGCTGGCCTCGGGTCCCGCTCTCCACCCTCTATAGTCGTTCCACCTTCACCACCAGGATGTCCACCTGAGGCCTTGGCCTTAAACTGAAATGTGACATTTAGATTCATATTCCCTTGAATAGTTTGAATAGTTTCTTTTGAATATGTTTTGATCTTAGAGACACCCGAGTTAGAGTCAAAGAGAGATTTGTTTAGACAGATAGAGCACATGAAATTCAATGAACAAAATAAGAATCTTTGCTTAAATATTCATCTTTAATGCTAGAGCTTTTCTTCACTAATGAAAGCAGTTCCATCTTGTTAGAATGTGAGTTCCTTCTCTTTACCTGATTCTTCTGACCATACTTACTGTACATCACACTGCTGGATCAGGGCTCCAGAGTGCGACCAATTTTTAAGAGTGCGACTAATAATTTTTCTAGGTCACACTGGTGCACCTGACGCTGCCCGGGTGAAAACATACATTTATTTCGCAAGCACATCATCTCTCTGTGTTCTCCTGTGACCGAACTCACACTCATGGTAGGATCATATCGTGGTCTAAACCAATAAGAGACAGAGCTGGGGCGGGTCTTTGCCTCTGATTGGCTGTGGTCCTGTTCACTGCTCTAAGTTGTGTGTGTTTAAAAATTGCAAGCGACCTGAGTGCCAGAGTAGCCTAACTGAAACGGAAAAAAGAAAATAAAACGCAACAAAACGAGGGAAAATGAAGAGAGGTAGAAACACTGAAAGTTTTTTCATTAAGAAAACTAAACCTACAACCAGCCCCACTACTGTCATTCCATCCATCCCCACTACTGAGAGTCCATCCAGCCAAGACACGGAGCCCTCGGTCCCCGGTAAGATGCCAACCCCCTGGTCCTTCGGTGATAGCATCAGACTCGGAACCAGAGGAGACAACCGAGTCTGAGATAGAGCCCGGCCCCGAGACTCAAATTAAAAAGCCCCAAATTTAATCTTTCAGACAGGACTGGCTAAAACAATTTCCCTGGCTGAGGTACGACAAAGGACGTAACGCAATGCACTGCGTTTACTGTCAGGAGTGCAGTCAGAATATGGCCGGTAATAGTGCATTCGTAATCCGGTCAACAGCGTTTCATATCGAAACTTTAAAAAAACACCCAGGTCCAACACGCTACTGTGTTAAAAAGGGGGAGAGTGATTAGACAACTAGATGCAGGTGTGCTAATCACCTCCCCTGGCGCTGCTCTCCTGAGCCCTCCTCACACCTCTCCCCTGCAGCTGATGCAACACGCCCCCTCCACAAGCCGACACCTTAAAGCAAAAGACAGCTGCAGACGTCGGAAACGCCACATACATGTCCTTCATGATTGACGGCGACACAGACGTCTCTACCAAGGAGTGTGTGATCCTCTACAGCCGCATTTTGCACAAAGGGAGACCGGTCAACATTTTAATTGGACACATCGAGGTGGAGCATGCACATGCACAAGGTAAGTTTGAAGGCCCAGACACATTACAGCATGAGAGATAACGAAATAGAAATCTTAAGAAAATTGTATAGTCCTAAATATTATTAAAAATGAATAAGTAAAAAGATAAGTAAAATTGCAATCTATAGGCTAGTGACCTGCATGATCTTTTTTTTCTTTAGGAATTTATGCTGCTGGGAGACCTGCTATAAGACTTTGAGACATGATGTTAGGTCTCAGTTCAGTGAAGCTCTTTAAATACTAGCACTTTTTATTTTGAAATGTCTTATTTTACTTGAAATGTTTGAGTTTAAAATGTTCAATTTCAGTTCAGTTAAGCACTTTAAGCACAAGCACTTTTATTTGGAAATGTTTTATTTTGCTTAATGTTTTAGTTTGAAATGTTCAATTTCAGCTCAGTGAAGCACTATAAACACTTTATTTTTCTTTTTATATATAATTGTGCTTCAAATAAAGACAAGCATTTCTCTACACCTTATTCTTGTTTAAAAATCATTTACATTATATGAAAGTTATGGAGAGAGATAAAAAGGTGACCTTATGGCGTTAAAGGCGACACAATGAAAAATTTGGGTGCACCTAAATTTTGTGCTGGTGCACCTAAAAAAAACAAAACGTTAGGTGCACCAGTGCAACCAATGCAAAAAGTTAGTCTGGAGCCCTGTGGATGTCCTTGAGTATACCTGGAGAGGCCGACAAACACTCCAGCATCAAACTACCATTTTAGCCGAATGGGACACTTATGTAAAAGCAGCTGCCTTTGATGACAGCAAAAATAGTTCTTGAACCTCAGTACAGGAAGGCTTATTTTATTTTTTACAGTTTTTCTCAATTGCTAAAACACAATTTCTGAAACCTCGCTCCATTTTCTGAAAACATTAAACACAAAACCTCATCTTCAAGCACTATTTACAAAACAGTTTTACCTGTGCTCAAAACCAAACACTGCTCTCAAATCATAAACAAAGCGATCAGAATGATATACACTATCAAGCAGTCAGTAAACAATACACCAAAAATAGAAAACACATTGTTCAAAACATATAGTTCTCAGGGAGAAGTACATTTTTAATCTCAAAACAAATTTCATATTTTTCTGTCATTGTCTTTTGATGAATGATAACATGTTCTATCATAGTAACTCAAAATTGATCAGAAATTACTACTCTGCTTTGGTCTTTGCAATTTTTTTTGTTCTTCCTCCTCCTTGTATTTTTACAGTACTGTACCCTGCATCTGACAAACTTGTCCTTTGTCTCTGTGATACTGTAATTCTTGTTCTTTGTTGATATGAACCTGTAACTAGTCAAAATCTATTGAGCAGTCAGTACTGTAAACAAATGGAAAGCACAATGTTCAGGGCCAGACAATTTGTTTATTGTACAGTATACAGCCTACAATGCACTGTACTACAGTATACAATACTAAAATGGACAAAAATTAAAGGAGTTAACATGTGATCAATGTGCTTCTTCTTGTCTTTGGGGTAGGTCAGGCCAGAGCACTTCGTCGACATCACAAGCAATATTTTCCCTCCTGAGGCAACGGGGGAAGAAGCCTCGTGTGTGCCGTATCCAGCCCTGACATGGTTCCTCACCTATATCACCACAGGCTAAATCCATGGCTTGCAGCAGATTTACTCTGGTGTAGGGTTGTCTATCATATACTTTCCATCTCCAAGAGGAGAAAAACTCCTCAATCGGATTCAGGAAAGGCGAGTATGGAGGGAGGTACAAGTTCATAAACTGCCCATTGATGTTACAGTTTCTCGATTGCTAAGACACATTTCTTGAAAGCTGCTCTCCTTTTCTCTAAACTGTGAACACAAAACCCAATTTTCAAGCTACATTCACAAAACCTCAGACTCTTCTTGCAAAACCAAACTTTCACCTCAAAACAGTTCAATCTGTGCTCAAAACTGAACTATGTTGTCAAATTGTGCCCCGAGTCAATCAAAATTAAAAACACTACTGAACAGTCACTAAACACTACGTAGAAAAATAGAAAACACAATGCTCAGGACATGAAGCTGGAGAAATAAATGTTTATTGTTCACTGTAGGCTAAATGCATGTGGCAAAACAAAAAACCTGTGCATTTAGCACTTGTAAATGCACAAGATTTCTGTTTTTTGTCTTTTTGTACATGTAGCACTTGTAAAAACAAGCAGAAATCTTGTGCATTTACACGTAGCACTTGTAAAAACAAACAGAAATCTTATGCATTTGCCACTTGTGTACAGTAAGCCCATGTAAAAATAAAGTACAAAAATATACAAATAAGTGCATTACTCAGCCACAGCATCATGTCTCCATACTGGGTCAGGCCACAGGACTTCATCCACATCACAGACCACATTTTGTCTGGCCGGGCAACGGGGGAAAAAAAACCCTGGTATGCCCTATCCAGGCTTGGCATGCCTCCACAGCTATGTCACCACAGGCAAGTTCCATGGCTTGCAGGAGATTTACCCTGGTGTAAGGTTGGCGTTCATATACCTTCCACCGCCATGAGGACAAGAATTCCTCAATGGGGTTTAGGAAAGGGGAGTACGGTGGAAGGCAAAGATTGATAAAACCTTGGTTCATATTGAACCACTCTCTAACCTGGAGGGCTCTGTGAAAACTCACATTGTCCCAAACAACAACATAGATGGGATGCTCATCCTGCTTCCCTAACAGAGCATCTTGCATGTGATTGAGGAAAATGAGGAGCTGGTGAGTGTTGTAGGGCCCCAGGTTGGCATGATGGTGGACAACCCCACGATTGCTGATGGCAGCACATAATGTGACATTGCCACCACGCTGCCCAGGGACACCAACAATGGCCCGATGGCCAATCACATTACGGCCTCTCCTTCTCCTTTTGGTGAGATTACACCCAGCTTCATCCATGTAGATGTATTCATGGGGTCTTTCCATTGCATCCAGTTGAAAAACCCTCTGTAGAAAGAGATATAGTTTTGTAAGTGATACAGAAAAAGTGATTTAGGCCACTACAGTAAATCACTACTTAGAGTAATCAACATTGAATGTGTCTGGATATATACCAACCTGTACATACTGGAATCTTTGCTCTTTGACTCTGTCTGAGTTGCGATCAAAGGGCACTCTATACAGCTGTTTCATGCGCAGTCTGTTGCGCTTGAAGACGCGATCAACAGTAGAGAGGCTGACACTGTTGATACCCTCAAAATTTACATGGTCCTCAATAATCTTCTGCTGAATTTCACTCAGTTTAATGGCGTTGTTCTCACGGACCATATCAACAATTAGGGTCTCTTGGTGTGGGGAGAACATACCTGTCCTCCCACCCCCATGTGGCAGTCTTTCAATTCTACAAAAAGGGAACATGCAGTTACAAAAAATATACATGGAATACTAGGCCTACAAACAGTTAGACCAACCCTCCATTACAATACTACAGTACATTGGTACAGTGATGTACTGAAACATGTATTTACTTACAGTATACCATGGTACAGTATATAGTATGTCATACAGTAATTGCTGTCAACATTTACATACTGTACTATAATGTCAAAAAAGGTAATTGTCTGTTCTCTTCTCTAAATCTTCGGATTATGGTGGACACAGTGAATCTACTGATGTTTGGTTGTACCCTTTGTCCGGCCTCCCTCATGCTCATACCATGGACAAGAACATGGTCAATCACAGTAGCTCTGATTTCATCAGATATTACTGTTCTTTGTCTTCGCTGACCACCTCGACCTCCTCTCACACGAACTCTTCCTCTCAGATTTCTATCCATTGTAGGGCCTCACAAACCAGTGCTCTCTGAACTGGCTTATATGTTCCCTCACATCATTAGCCACAAGTGTGATCAATTTTGAGTTGTTGTGTTCAAGTGGTGACACCTGTGCTTTAATTGTGTTTGACTTTTGTCACCTGTGCTCACCATTATGCAGCACGGGTGCATCACAATGAAAATGTGTTGGCAAGTTGTGTCTAAACAGGTGAAAAGTGCTTATGGTTTTGCCAAAAGTGTGATTGATTCAATCAGTGGGTTCAGGCAACTGAGCATTTGGTTCAGACAATAGGGTTTAGTGTTTTAGCAATTGAGAAAAACTGTAAACCATTCCCTTACCTGAGCAGCTTGGTGGAAACTGACTTTGTCCCACACTATCACATAGGTGGGAATGGGATTCTCATTTAGTTCTTGAACCTGCTGCTCAAATAAAATATCTTAGATTGGCAAGAAATCTTAGAAGGTGCTGGGTGTTATATGGTCCGAGTGTAACATGGTGATGTAGAACACCATGGTTGCTGATAGCAGCACAGATTGTGACATTGCCACCTCGTTGACCAGGGACATCAACAATGGCCCGCTGTCCAACCACGTTCTGGCCTCTCTTTCTCCTCTTTGTTAGATTGAAGCCTGCTTCATCAACAAAGATGAACTCATGGGATCTGTCCAAGGATTCCAAGTCAAATATTGTCTGTGTAGAAATACAATATACTGTATGTACATGTAGAATTTTGTAAGTCGTACAGAGACAGTGCTATACTGTAGAGTACAATTAGGCCTACTGTATGCACTTCTGATTCACATACATTGTATGTACTGAAGAGTAATGTCATTCACATAGTATGTGGCAGTACTGTAGACAATCTGGATTACAGTAAATGTGTCTGAATGTACACTTGCACATTCTGAGCTCGCAGTTCTTTCACCCATGGTGGGTTGCGCTCAAAAAGTACTATGTATACTTGTTTCATTCGCATCCTGTTACGCTGGAGGACACGGTTAATTGTGGAAATGCTCACACTGTCGATTCCCTGGAAGTGTGTGTTGTCTTGTATCACTCGTTCCTCTATTTCTCTGAGTCGTATTAAATTATTTTGAAGGACCATGTCGACTATAACGGCCTCTTGCTCCCAAGTGAACATAGCTGTCCTTCCACCTGCATGTGGCAGCCTTGCAATTCTACAAAAAGCAGATGTGCAGTTACAAAAAATATTCATGCAGTACAATACATACAGTGATGAACTTTACAAATGTCTATTGAAACAGCTGCATATAGTGTAGTACAGTAAATTTGCAATTACAAAAATACAGTAGTATACTGAACCTGTTCTCTTCTCTGAATGTCCTTACTATGGTGGACACAGAAAATCGTCTCAAATTGGGTTGCACTCTAAGTCCTGCTTCCCTCATTGTCAGTCCATGGACAAGAACATGGTCAATGACTGTTGCTTGAATTTCATCAGATATTTCCACTCTTTGTCTTCCTCTTCCTCTTCGTCCTCCTCCTCTTCCTCCTCGTGGCCCACCTCACACTCGTCCTCGTCCTCTCACATAGTTTCTTCTATCCATTCTCAGACTTTCTCCATCCCGCCTTCAACAACCTGTTTGCTCTCTGAACTGGCTTATATTGGTTGTGTTACATCATTTGAAACAAGTGAAATCAATTTTGAGTGGTTGTGTTTAATCAATGACATGTCTGCTCTATTTGTATTTACAGATTTGGATGACGTGCAGTAGAGTGCAGAATATGTTTTGAGAATGAGAATGTGTTTTGAGTTTTGCTAAAATTGTGTTTTACCATGTGAAATGGTTTTAAAGTGACAACAGACTGCACAGTTAGCTAAATGAGTTCAGGCAACTGAGAACTTTGTTCAGCCAATGGGTTTTAGTGTTTTAGCAATTGAGAAAAACTGTAATGACTCCTTATTGGTTTGTTAGCACTGTGCTCATCTCTCTCAAGAGATACTCTTTAGAATAAATGTATACTCTAATTACAGGTATCCTGCCAATCTTATTTAACACATACAAGGTTTAAATAAAGTCCTGTTTGAATTCCCTACTGACTGTCTCTACCAGTTATATACCAAATGACATGGTGAGCTCTCAATCTCAGCAGGAACTGCCTGACAGTGAGGACAGCAGCTCTTATCTCCAGGACATTTATGCTGGGTCACCGAATAACCAGTCCAGTATCTTCTTGGACAGTGCCCCAGTCTATCGAGTCCACCAGTCTACCCGGTCGACCTATCAGTTGGTGATAGACCACCGATCCTTGAGCACTCCCCTTCCCAATGCTAAGTCTCCTTCATCTGATGGGATGCAGCAGGCACCTTTTGACCAGTTGCATGCACTGCAGGGCGAAAGGGACTACTTGCCAGCAGCTGCTACGCCTATGGAAAGACTCCAGCTGGGGCCTGAGGTCCTCTGGTGTTGTTCTTGTCCACCTTGAGCCACTGGAGCGCCTGGAAAAGCTGGCTGAAACTTGTTGTGCACAACGATGCTCAGTAGTTGTGCACAGTCGATGTAGCCAGGAAAGATGAAGACAGAAGCATCGTAACTCGGACTGAGTTTTCTTGCTACCAACAACAGTTCTGAAAGAAGACAGACAAAGGGGAAACCACAATCTAGGGAGGCTGCTCATAGACAGATGCCCAAACTACTGACATTTGGAAACACAAATCGGGCCAAAGTTGACCACATTAAGAACTGAAAAAAATTGTATATGTGTGGAATAGTTTACATACAAAGCTCTTCATGGTCAGGCACCATCATATCTAAAAGAGCTCATAGTACCTTACTACCCCTCTAGAACACTGCGCTCTCAGAATGCTGGGTTCCTTGTAGTTCCTATAGTTTCCAAAAGTAGATTGGGAGCCAGAGCTTTCAGCTATCAAGCTCCTCTTCTGTGGAACAAACTACCATTTTGGGTTCGGGAGGCAGACACGGTCAACACTTTTAAGAGTAAACTTAAGACTTTCCTTTTTGATAGAGCTTATAGTTAGGGCTGGCTCAGGTCATCCCTTAGTTATGCTGCTATAGGACTATACTGCCGGGGGACTCCTCCTTTCAGGGTTATGCCTAGCCAGGCATGGTATTGGTTGAAGATGCAGTCACATCTCCCTTTACTGAAAACCCTCCTCTCTCTCTCTCTCTCTCTCTCTCTCTCTCTCTCTCTCTCTCTCTCTCTCTCTCACCATCACCACCACCATCTGTAAACATACATGTCTGTCATACATGTACATTAATGCATCTTACTAACTAAACTTCTTCCCCGGAGTTTCTGTGCTCTTTCGTCCAGCAGGTTCTCGTGGATCGTGACTGCTGCTGTGGTCCTGCATGACGTCCACTACATATATTATTACTGTCATTAATGTTACCAGATCTCCATTACAGTTTATAGTAACTTAGTTAATGATTTGCTGCTGCTGTGCATCTGTGTCTCTCTATCTCTATCACAGGTTCCACTGCTACTGTAATCATTTTATCATTCATTGTAATCCATTGTCATTTTTCATTGTAATTACACAAAATGTTTCTGTTGACTTGTTGACTGTACACGTGACATCTATTGCACGTCTGTCCGTCCTGGGAGAGGGATCCCTCCTCTGTGGCTCTTCCTGAGGTTTCTTCCACTTTTTTCCCTGTTAAAAGGGTTTTTTGTGGGCAAGTTTTTCCTCACTCGAACCGAGGGTCTAAGGACAGAGGGTGTCACTCCCTGTACAGATTGTGAAGCCCTCCGAGGCAAAATGTATTTTGCGACTTTGGGCTATACAAATAAAATTTGATTTGATTTGATTTTGAATTTGAATAGTAAGTGATGTAGAGGGGACTGGAAGAAAAACATGCAGAGAATATGAAGCACTTTTATCCCAAAAGTGTGTGCAGCTATGAGGTGAACAGCAGTGACGTCAACACCCTGGCTGTTACAATCCTAACAGAACAAGGTATGACTTCACAAGCTTGGCCTATATTCCTGCTGCCAGAAAATGAATTTGCATGTGAAATAACAGAGAGCTGTGCTTGCTCTGATGCGACAGAGCTCTGCCTTTTCCTTTTAGTGGGAAAATCTGAGAGGCTTAAAGTGAACAGCTTAACAGGCAAAACAATATTGCACTCTGAGAAAGAACCTGAGGTATTCTTACTTGTACTGTACAACATTATTTTACGATTGTCTGCCCCACATATTGGTGGAAGCTGGTAACATTTGCAAACTAACCAACAACAGAAACGGTCCTACGCACAGTCCTTGTGGAGGCTAAAGGATCCCATCTGACCTTGCTGATCCAGATCTAGTCACACCAAATATGTTGTTGATGGGGGTGGCCCAACTCCCCTCTTCTTCAGGCGATCTACTGTGCAAGTGAATTCCTTGACAGGAAAATTTGGATTCAGGTCAGGTTGATCCTCAATATCCTCAGGCATCATGGCCTCATGGAAAGATAACTGAAACCTACCCGGAAAAGGATGGAAAGGTTCTCTGTACAAATGTCTTTATTCAAGATCAGGAATGTGTTTCTATCAGTCAAGCGAAAGCCTCTAATTTTGTCAGGTTTTGGTCACTTCTCCAGCCTTCACCATACAGTCCAGGCACCCACTTATATTTAGGAACAGCAAGAGGCCTAGGGCTAATTCATTTAAATCAGAAGTTTACTTCAGAAGTTAGATATATTAGTGCTGGAGAAGACGCTAAAGGATTAGGACTAACATATAATAGACCAAATGCGGGGTGGGCTGGTTATAAGTTAAATCATGTTTCTGTCACCATAACAAAATGTTTGGTATTTTTTGAGGTTCCAGTATCTGTGTCAGGGGTCTACAGATCGTGTGGTTACATTGTAACCTTGGTTCTCTGAGTGAAGAGACTATCTCTCCACTCCGTTACATATTCCATATGCACGGGGAATGACCCCCCTGCATGTCAGGGTACGTGGATACTTCTTTAAGACACACCGGCTCGCCCGGTCACGCCCCCAGGTTTACCTATAAAGCACCTGTGCTGGCGTGAAATCAGTGATCGTTTGATCGAAACTTGTCTCCGAGCGGCCCTAAGAGCTGGAGAGATAGTCTCTTCACTTAGAGAACCAAGGTTACAATGTAACCACACGTTCTCTATCGTCTCGAGACTATCTCTCCACTCCGTTACATATTCCATATGTACGGAGAAACTCTTTAAGACACCCCGTGAGGAGACGGTGCAGCCCACAATCCCAAACCACAGAGTGCAACAAACGAACTATTTACAAATGTACACTATATACAGCTCACAGGAGTAGGCCCCGCAAGGCGCTAGGGCCAGCTCTGAGAGGGAAAGGGCTGCCAGGGAAGCCCGCAAGACGCGAGACTAACCCAAGGGGGACAGGCAAGGACCCCGCAAGACGCAAAGGCCTGCCTGTTCGCAGAGCAGCCGCTCAATTAGCCTGCAAGACGCAGGCTGAGGCTTTTCTTTCTAGACATAAATTTACTACCGTCGGGCCACGCCCAGCACACGCTCCCCGAACGAGGGGCTGGCGGCCACATTCAGACGGTAGAACCTAGTGAATGTTGACTGAGACGACCATGTGGCGGCAGATCATATGGAAGCGAGGGAGGCCCCCCGCAACAAGGCCCATGAGGCAGCCACACCCCGAGTGGAGTGTGCCCGGACCCCTGATGGAACCGGCATACCAGACAGCACATAAGCCTGCCGAATGGTGTCCACGACCCAGTGTGACAGCCTGGATTTCGACAACGGCCTGCCCACACGCCCGGGGTCATAGCACACGAAGAGCTGGTCGGACCTCCGGACAGCCTGAGTACGCTGGATGTACGCCGTCAAAGCCCTGACCGGGCACAGAGCAGTGTCCTCAACCTCCTCGCCAGCATTAGAAGAGGAGAGGGACCTAAGTTCAACTGACTGAGACAGGTGGCAGTCAGTGAGGACCTTAGGCAGGAAGGCTGGGTTGGGGCGGAGAACCACACTCGAGCCAAGAGGTTCAAAGGGGGAACTCTGAAGGGCCCCAAGGACGACATCCAAGTCCCAGGGGGGAACTGCAGGACCGGTGGCACGCACCGTAAGTCGCTGGGCCCCCCGAAGAAACCGGGAAATGAGGGCACAGTCCTCCGCGCTCAGAGTGAATTTGCTGATACGCACTGCCTTGATTGCTGCCACCAATCCTCGCAGTGTTACCGCGGCCTTCTGTGCCTCAAGCTGGGACTGCAAAAACCGCAGGATCTCCTGAGCCGACGCTAAGTATGGGTCCACCTGGTGAGACGCACACCAGGTGGTAAACACCTGCCAACGGTAGGAATAAGCCGCCCTCGTGGATGGAGCACGGGCATGCTGAATTGTTGCTACCACCGGCTCTGGCAATCCTAAGGCCAGGAGCCCCCCCCTCTCAGGGGCCAAGCCATCAGTCTGAGCCCCTCTGGAAACGGGTGGAACAGGGCTCCGTTCGCCTGGGAGAGCAGGTCCCTCCGGTGTGGGAGCTCCCATGGCAACCCGTCCAGCAGAGGTGGAATCGCCGAAAACCACGGCATGTGGGGCCACAGAGGAGCCACCAATATAAGCCTCACCTGTTCCACCAGAACTCTTTGGAGAAGAGGCTGGAGAAGAGCGAAGGGAGGAAAGGCGTAAAGCAGAACCCGGGGCCACGGATGAGCCAGAGCATCCCAGCCCATGGGAGGATCGTCGTTCCTCAGGGAGAAAAAGAGCGGGCAATGCGTCGACTCCCTGGACGTAAACAGGTCGACCTCTGCCCTGCCTAACCGGCGCCATATCTCGGAGACCACCTGAGGGTGGAGTCTCCACTCCGCTGGCTGGGGCCCTCCCCTCGACATGATGTCCGCCGTGGAGTTCAGTGCCCCTGGCACATGCACGGCTCTGAGCGAGAGGAAGAGTGGGTGAGCCCACTGCCACAGAGTGGTTGCCAGTTTGCACAGAACAGGGGAGCCCAGGCCCCCCTGCCTGTTGATGTAAGCAGCCGTCACTGTGCTGTCGGTGCGAACGATGACGTGATGACCCCTCAGCCTTGGCAGGAACCGACGCAGAGCGAGGAGCACCGCCCTCAGCTCTAGAATGTTTATGTGCTGACACAGCCACCGGCCGGTCCAGACACCGCTGATTCCACAGCCTTCGTGCACGGCGCCCCACCCTGAAGGGGATGCGTCTGTGTACACCAGCTGGCGATAGATAACTGGACCCAGAGCCCCCTCACCTGGATGTGTGCCGGGACCCTCCACCACTGGAGGGCCCTGTGAAGCCTCCGAGAGACCACCACTTTGGTTTTGTGGGACCTCTGAGGGCACAAACCCAAGCCCAGTAGACATCGCTGCACAGGTTGCATGTGCAAGAGAGCGAGAGGGACCACCTGCACCATGGCTGCCATCAAGCCCATGAGGCGAAGGCAAAGTCCCCAGGTGGCCAGAGCACGCAGCTGGAAAAGGGCGAGGCAAGTCCTGAAGGCCTGCTGCCTCTCCGGGGTCAGAACAATCGTCGCCATCCTCGAGTCCAAGACCATCCCCAGGAAGGTCGTTACCTGGGAAGGCTCGAGCCTGCTCTTCTTGTAATTCACGCGCAGTCCTAGGCCCTGAACGTGAGCCAACAGCAAGGCTACGTGGTGACGGCACTGCTCCTCCGAGACTGCACAGACCAGCCAGTCGTCGAGGTAGTTGAGGATCCTGATCCCTCCCTGTCTCAGGGGGGAGAGGGCTGCATCCATGCAACGGGTAAAAGTCCGCGGTGCCAGAGATATACCGAATGGTAGCACCTGAAACTCGTACACCCTGCCTGCAAAGCCGAATCGCAGGAACCGCCAGTGACCCCTCCAGATGGGTATCTGGAAATACGCATCTTTGAGATCTATGGTGGCAAACCAGTCTCCTGCAGTGACCGCCTGTCTCACTCTGGGGACTGTCAGGAGCCAGCACAGCAAGGGCCGGAGATATCTGTTGAGCCCCCTGAGGTCCAGGATCGGGCGAAGCCCCCCATCCCTCTTTGGGGTCAAAAAGTAGCGGGAGAAAAACCCAGCTCTGTGATCCCCGGGGGCCACCTCCCTTATTGCCCCCTTCTCCAGGAGAGCGGACAGCTCCGCCTGCAGAGCTGCTCTCTGTTGGGGATTGTCCACCATTGTAAAGGTGGGGGTCCCCGTTACAGGCGGCCGGCGCAAAAACTGAATACGGTATCCATGGGTCATGGTTGAGACCACCCATGGATCCGCCCCCAGGGCCAACCAGGCCGTCTCGTGAGAGGCAGACGGGAGGGACTGGTTGGCCAGGGCCTGGTCGTTGTCAGGAGGGCGGAGGGCGCTTAGAGGACCCCTCAGCCCTAGCAGGTGGTCCTCCCCCTCTGCCATGTCGGCTCTGGTACCTGCGCTGCCGGGAAGCATCCAATTGGACTCTGAGGTCCCGTCGACCCCATGTCGAGGCCTCTGGAGTTGGAGCCGGCTGAGGCCGAGATGTTCTTGGCCTCCTAGAGCCCGTGACATGCCTGGCAAGGCCCCCTGAGACCTCCTTTGCACAGCGGCGGCTCTCCTGTGCCTGCTGCATCAAGGCCGTAGCGTGAGGCCCAAACATAGCAGTAGGTTCCACCGGCACTTTAAGCAGGCAGTCTCTATCCCCCTGCTGGAGCTGGGACTGAGACAGCCACAAGTGGCGCCTAGTCACCCAGAAGGAAGCTAAGGCCCTGCCCGCTGCCTCAGCCTGCTCCTTCATCACTGAGGAGAGGCATGAGGAGGCCATCTGCAGCTCTTCACCTACACCGGTGTCATGCTGAACTTGACGAGACAAGTCACGGAGATAAAGTGATAGGATAGCCCCAGTATTAGCCAACCGAGTCTGCACCGCTATAGCTTTATGTAGCTTAACGAGCAGACTATCCATAGCCCTGCAATTTTTGCTCGAGCAGGTGGCATTACCCAGGATGGAGCTGGATGGAGAAACCAGTGAAGTGAGGGTTCGGTCCACTGTGGGAAGCGGCCCACAAGCAATCTGGTCCCTGTCCTGCACGTTGGAAAAATGGCGACATGCCGCCGACCACTTGTGGGCAGCAGCTGGAGACTGGAACTGCTGATGCAGCAGCTCTTTAAAGTCAGGTAGGAGGGGCACCTGGGTCGATGCGGGGCGCACCTCTGTAACCTCCTCAAACCTAGAGGATGAGGCCCTAGGGTTCTCAGGGAGGACAATGCCCAGAGCCCTGGAAGCCCTGCTAATCACCGCCTCAAACCGGCGGGCTAGCTCCCCTCTTGTGACTTCGCCCTCTGTTTGCTGTGCACAAGAGAGGTCAATATCATCGGAGGAAAAGACGGTTTTCACATCCACGTCCTCCTCAGCCTCGTGCTCTTCATCGCCCGGCCCCAAAACCGGAGGCCGGATCATAATGGGCTGACGAGGAGGCAACAGGGCCCACCAGGCGGCGGGCTCCGCTGCCTCCCACAGGAAGTACTCCGCCACTTCCTGTTTACACTTGTAGCCGTTAGCACTCGCAGCTAACTTATCGCTTCTTTTCCCAAGTGTGCTCCGCGTGTCGGCCGCTGTGAGAGCCGTACACTATAAGGGTATGGGCTGAGAGTGCTTTGCAACCTTTTTTTTTCTTGGGACGAGAGTGGGAGAGATGCTCTCCGCCGGCGCGTTAGCCCGCGAGCCCCGAGCAATACGCCGGGGGAAACACCGCCAAGGCCGGGACCTCCGGGGAGACCGGACCGGGATACCAGCGCTCAGTGTGGACCCCACCGAGCGCGTTAGCTCACGAACCGCGAGCAATACGCCGGGGAGAACTGCTTGAACTGGGAGAGAGAGATGCTCGCCGCCGGTGCGTCAGCCCGCGAACCGCGAGCAATACGCCGGGGAGAAACACCGCCAAAGCCGGGACCAGAACCTCCGGCTCTACCCCGTGCTCACTGTGTACCCCACCTAGCGCGTCAGCTCACGAACCGCAAGCAATACGCCGGGAAGAACACACGCTACCGAACAAAACAGAAAGATACAGCAATCCAGGGAGGCTGCCAAAGACAGACGCCCCGACTTACACCAGGTAAGCGGATTAAACAGCTGTACCCCTTCTCTTTCTTTTTTCACACAACTCAATTCTTTTTTCTCTTTTGGATTGTCACTGCACCCTGACGCACAAGTGGAGATCAAACAATCACTGATTTCACGCCAGCACAGGTGCTTTATAGGTAAACCTGGGGGGCATGACCGGGCGAGCCGGTGTGTCTTAAAGAAGTATCCACGTACCCTGACATGCAGGGGGGTCATTCCCCGTACATATGGAATATGTAACGGAGTGGAGAGATAGTCTCGAGACGATAGAGAACTCCATCTGCTGACACAAGTTCTATTGACATAATAGCAGTTCTACTCTCTCAGTATGTGGATCTTGAACTAATTGTTGTGGGTGACTTTAATCTGATTTGGATGAAGAATGCATCTGATTATCTCAAGAAGGTTTAGTGACCTCAGCTCATCACAGAACACACTCCAGCTCTACTGTAATTGATCTCATCTTTACCAACAGCATTGACAAACTAGAATATTTGTATTTCCTGCAGAAATACGGTGTGGATGCCCTCTGCCGAATTGCCCGATGCATCTGTGGAAGTCTGTATGAAAAGATGGAATTGTGGGATATTTGGAAGGATTGTATGAATTTGTACAATAATGTAATAAAGTGTGAGATTACCTTATAAAAAAAGTTGAGTGACCTTTCTGTATTTGCAATATTTATGCCGTTCATTCTGTTTATACTGCTAAATTTGCCATATTTAGCATTATTTATAGTTTTAACATGTATGTGGTGCCATCTGCTGGGTGTTGAGGTGTAGTGGGTCTAGAAAATGGCGCCATTGGCCCAGCAGATGGCGCCATTGCATAATGCATTCTTATGCAATGGCGCCATCTGCTGGGCCCTAATTAGAGCAGCGCGTGATTGCCACCATTGGGCCAGCAGACGGAGCCATCAGAAAATTATAGTACAAAATGTTTAATAACTTGTACAGTATGAATAGTAGAGCTGAACAGAATAAAAACACACGTATGTAACTAAACAAACACACTAACAAAGTTAATGCTTAGCCGTGTTAAGCTGTGTAAAGCTGTGTGCTACTGCGGTCACGCTATCTACACTTCGAAACTTTAGTGCCCGTCTATATCGCTTGTACGGTAAAGCCTGTGTGCGGGCTTCATGGTGCATTCAAGTGCACCTCGTAAACTCGGAAATCAATGGATGTTGCTTATTGTTCTTACTTTCATTTGTTGTAATACATATATCTGTCATTACTTTGTTTTGCTGTATACTACATACCTTTTAATGATCAAAATAAAAATATAAAACTATTAAATATTTTGAAGTTTTTTGACTGTATGATTTTCTAATAATCCCACGCTGAAATCATACCCGGTACACATTGTATGGCTACAGAAGCAGTTTTTAAAAATTCATTAAAAAAAATTATCAAATTGTTTTCAGCAAACTCCACTGCATTCTTGTTCTACATCTCCCCAGGTACCTCTGTGGGTATTTTGAAGCCTTTTGACTGTATAATTTTCTAATAATCCCACGCCGAAATCATACCCGGTACACATTGTATGGTTACAGAAGCAGTTTTTAAAAATTCATTAAAAAAAATTATCAAATTGTTTTCAGCAAACTCCACTGCATTCTTGTTCTACATCTCCCCAGGTACCTCTGTGGGTATTTTGAAGCCTTTTGACTGTATAATTTTCTAATAATCCCACGCCGAAATCATACCCAGTACACATTGTATGGTTACAGAAGCAGTTTTTAAAAATTCATTAAAAAATAAATTCAAATTGTTTTCAGCAAACTCCACTGCATTCTTGTTCTACATCTCCCCAGGTACCTCTGTGGGTATTTTGAAGTCTTTTGACTGTATAATTTTCTAATAATCCCACACTGAAATCATACCCAGTACACATTGTTTGCTGCAGAAGCAGTTTTTAAAATTCATTAAAAAATAAATTATTGTTTTTGCAAACTCCACTGCATTCTTGTTCTACATCTCCCCAGGTACCTCTGTGGGTTTTTGAAGCCTTTTGACTGTATAATTTTCTAATAATCCCCGCTGAAATCATACCCAGTACACATTGTATTGCTACGGAAGCAGTTTTTAAAAATTAATTTAAAAATAAATTCAATTGTTTTCGCAACTCCACTGCATTCTTGTTCTACATCTCCCCGGTATGTCTGTGGGTTTTTGAAGCCTTTTGACTGTATAATTTTCTATAATCTGATTACTGACTGATTTGGAATGATGAGCCGTTTGGGCTTTGATCTGGACGTGGCAGATCCAGAGCTCATAGCAACGTGGATGTGGCAACTATTAAAGACTACACAGGTCTCCGATGCTCCCATCCGGCTTTAATGTCGCTTACTGCCACATTTAACTTAATATTGAGATGTTAGCAATCCCCACTTCATTGCTGAAATGTCTGATTAGGTTTTTATCACAATATCTCTGTGTGTTTTAGTTCCAGGGAACTTTTTTTTTTTTTTAAGATTAACTGTTCTGTTCCTATAAATTCATGTTGGAATCAATAACAAACTATTAAATGAACAAAAGAAACTTTTGTCCTTTTTTCAAGCTGTTGAGTATATATATATATATATATATAAATGATTGATACAATGTACAATGATTAAGTTTCGTGAAAAAGAAATTATAGTTAGAATTGCCTAACTGGAATCATAATTAATGTCTTCATTATGTGATCTGCTGTGCCAAGGATTTTGGATTTTCACAACATATTCACACATAGTTCTGTTAAATCATTTTTAAATGATTTGAGAAAATATAACATGCTACATCAGATATGTAGCCTATTAAGTTTCTTTGGGAATTGTTATTCAAATTGTCAACAAAATCTTCCATGCAAGTGGCTCCTATGACAGGGTTCTTATAAACTTTCATGCTGCAATCTTCCCGAATGGACCATTTGCCCATTTTTTAAGCATTGTTGGACCACATAGACCATAAGAAGTAAGTACTATATTTCAATTTAATGGTATTAATTTTCAGATAACTTGGACAAATAATGTAAAATTAAACAACAGGACATCTCAGAGAAACACACAGTAATCACCCATATAGGTCACGCATGTCCTGCATGTGTCCAGAGCACATGCGCAGTAGGCTTACGTAACATATTCACGTCACCGGAGCATCCAGCTAACAGCATTGATTATACCTGTATCTTAATTGACAAACCCTCCAGGAAATTTACACCTTTCATTCTCACCAGAGACAAGAAAAAGAAAAAGGACAACAGATAAGCCTTTTTAGGACATGTTATGGTAATCTACTGTGTCACTGTAGCAGAAGTTAAAAATGACAGAGCAAAAGAGACAATATGGGTAGGTCTAGGTTAGGTTCGTTTTTGCATAATACTGACATGATCTTTTTAATCTTGCCTTTCTTCTTGCCTTTCTTGATTATTGTTTAGGCCTTATTTGTTTTGTTTTTTAATAACAATAGGATTTTTTGTTACATGGGAATTGGACAACTTTTATTAACTTTTATTATCTAGGAAAATATTACAAAGAAGTTGACTTTAACATTGCCTAAGTTGCCTACAACTGTTTTAAAGTACTTACATCGAAAATTAACTTCTTTTTTTTCTTAAAGGAGAACTATTATACCCCTTTTCCACCAGTTCACACAGGTCCCAGGCACCTTAATGACATGTCTGTGAAATCCTTGTTCAAAATTCCTCATGGATCAAGCACAGCAGCCCTCTCTGTACCCTGTCTGTACCGCGCTGCGCTCAGGCGGTCGGTTTTCGTGTCTGTCCCTTTAAATGCAAATGAGCTGCTGCCAGCTGCTGCTCACTCCGCCCCCCTCTTCCGCCCAACGAGGCCGACAGCGCGTACGGGAGTGACGTTGCTGGAGTTTACCTGGGAGAGACATGGCTGCTGGAGAAAACGTCGCTTTGCAAAATGATATATTTGAACTAGAGTCAGACTCTGAGCACGAAGAGGCAACACAACAAGTCCAAACAGCGAGGAGCGAAAAGGATATTTCTGAATGGTAAGTTTATGTAATGTGTTTTTATATCTTTGAACTCTGGCTAACTAGCGAGCGCTAGGCTAATGTTGCTACCCTGTAGTGTGTTTATGTACTGGCTATTGGAAAGCTACGTAGATAAATGTAATTAATTGCAAGTAATGTACGTAACATTACTCAGCTGTTCCCCTTACACCAGTAACATACAAGCTCAGCCAGCATGTTTGCTCCACAACCGTATAGGTGGGACATTAATTTTTTACGTCATTCTTTTGTCTGAACTCTATTAGCCACGTTACTTTATTACAGACATTTGGCAGAGCAGACTATGGGCCTTTATGTCTAAGGGGAATAGAGCAGTAAGTTATTTTATGCATATTAGTAATCTGTTGGATACAAATGAGTTGACTGGAGCTAGCTTTGCCAGAGCAGGCAGTGTCAGTCTGTCTGTCTGAAACTTCATAACGTGTATGTTTACCAGATATTGAAGCATAGATAATACTGTATGTACTTATTGACATGAACTTGAATAAATTGCTGCATTCTGTAACCTTTGTACTTAATCATTTTCATAATTTCTACAATCTAATGCGACTTACCGTTTCCTTCCGTGTTCTAGGTTACAAGACTACAGCAGGTTCCAACCCAGCAACATGCATGTTCATCCTAGCCTGCCTTGAACCTGTGTGTAATCTACCTACAGAGCAGACTATAGGCCTCTACAGCTGAGGGGAATAGAGCAGTAAGTTCTTTTTTGCATAGAAGTAGTCTGTTACTATTGTAATATAAATGAGTAAGGATTAGTACAATAAAATACTGTCCCCTCTATCTTACATTGCTTACTGTTAATCTGTCATGTTTGTTACTTGTTATCATGTTACATATTTTACATAGTTTACATATGTTACACTGAAAGCACACAAAACAGTTCAGATAGAGTTTACCTTTATTGTCATCACACAACTTTTGAAAACAAACTTATTCAATATACTACCTAGAACAGCAGTTTTGGTTTTGGTCAGCATTTAGGTTTCACAGAATTTCAGAAGAAAAGATGGACACATGTTATAAAAGCATGTCACTGTGTAGTTTAGACTAACCATTATGTACACTTTGTTTTAGCTGTTACAGATACTAGGCCTACAGGAGCTCTGTAAGCTGGTGTTGGGGATTTCTCGGCCAAAGAATCAGGGTGGTACTGCTCAGCTGTGTGGTGTGACGGATATGGAGTCCCCAGACAGTCAAGGAAGCTACGAAGGGTCAGACCGGTCCTTGATTGAACCTCAACACGTATCCGGCTACAACCTCTTGCTTCCCTGGTCTTGCAAACTGGGCTGCGAGATCCTCAGGGATGGGGATCTTCAGCACCTCATCCATGTATGGGCCAGAGTCTAGGAAAACCTTCTTGAAGATGAGGTCCAACATAACCTATAAGACAATATAGGAGGGAGAAAATGAATATACTTAGTAATTATCCAACTTACATAAGTTAAGAGCCCTGTTTTATGTTATTTATTTTTCACTTGTATAATAGATGTTTGCACATTCTTTGACTTATTGCCATTTTTAATAAAAGGTTGCAAAACTTACCGACGGTTGGTTCTACTTTCACTGTCTTAGCTGTTGCTGTTGTTGAGAAGTTCAATCTGAATAGTGGCTCACCAGCTGATGTAACTTTCATTGAAGTGGAGGGCTGCCAGGTGGAGTCTAGGGAAAGAAAAACAATAACATAGAAATGTGATTGAGAGCACAAATATAAATATACATTGTAATCATTCACTAAGTATCAGAATCACCTTTATTTGCCAGGTGTGTGTGTACACACACACACACACACACACACACACACACACAAACTGTCCATACATACACATACATTGAGAGCAACATGTAAACAGAGTCATATTCCTTGTGTGTACGCACACCTGGCCAATAAAGTGATTCTCAAAGTTACTACTTGCTAATTCTTTCAGTCCAGAAGCCTGCATGAACAGGCAGCCTGACATGTCACTAAAACCGGACAATATCCAGGTGGAGCTCATGGACTGAACTGATACTGTCCTTGTATTGTAACTGTTTACTTTATGTACCCAGCTCCCTAAGACCGGATCTAGCTTCAGACTACGCTGTAAAATAGCGAGGGGTCTCTCTTTCTCTCAAACCGAGGGGGACACAGTAATAGTGGGTGCCACAGACAATAAAAGTGAGGGGGTGCCGTTAACAGAAAGGTGAATGAGAGAAAAGTTATTTTCATATCGCTAATGACGGCTACGTTCAACACACAGCTGCATGTGGGACCGATGAGTAGAGGGTGAGTTATACACGTCTTTCTTTATCTCTGTAAACTGAGCAGGAAGTGTTCGTCTTACAGACAGACATCCAACTGAAAACCTACTGGCGTTATGTTAGTGTGTATCACAACCAAGTACAGCTGATACCAGACATTAGTTAGCAGTTAGCGCCGATTAGCATGAGCTAACGCTAACTAGCCGTTTGGTACAGGCATTACTTGCTTGCTACTTGATCCACACCAATGTAACGCCAGTAGTTTGTAAGTTGAACATCTGCCTGTAAGATAAACACTTTTTGTTCCTGCTCAGTTTACAGAGATTAAAAAAAGACTTGTATAACGGGGCGGCGGTGCTGCCTGTCAGCATGCAGCGGAGCGCTGTGTGTGCTGAACATAACGCTAGCTAGCTGTTAGCATTAGCTCGTGGTAATCTAAAGAAACACAAAGCACACTTACATTTCCATCGTCTGTAGTTTTCCACGGACAGTTGGTTACTCCTCTTTCGTGTGAGGTCTCGTTGCTGTCCTGTGTTGTTCTGTGTTCATTGTATTTGTCAGTTGTGAAACACGACGCGTCGCACACACACGTTCAGGTCTCGTCGACAGTATGGGGACGTCTCCGGTAAAAGTAAACGTAATCCTCCGTTCTTCGGTCCTCTCAGGCTGGGGCCAATATAGCGACTTGTGTCGGTCACTGCCGCCAACAACAGAGTAATGAGCATGCCAAGGTCGTAGCCTTGCCCAGCCATTCTTCTCCGTGAAGCAGAAACTGTCGGAGCTTCACCTGAGCTCTGCGCTTTCGTCACCTGTAGGGCGTGGCGGGTGGAGACTGGGTGTTGGCCTCTGCTGGAGAGATCAGGAAGTGGGTCTGGTCTGCAAATCTTCTACGTAGAAACCGGCACGGAATCTGACTGGCTTACCAGAGACTAGCGGCAAAATGGGGGTGCGGCCGCTGCAGCGCACGCGAAATGGACGCGGTTGTTGTTTTTAACACTGTGGGGGTTTGTGCGCACCCCGAATTCAAAAATATTAGTGTAGAAGAGGTGGAAAAGTGATTTTTGCATAATATGTCCCCTTTAAATGTTTTCTATCTAGAATTGTCTTCAAAACATTTGGAAAGGTAAGAATTATATGCATTTCCAAATTTTGATTTGCACCACAAAAGGCAAATATGTTTATATATATATATATATATATATATATATATATATATATATATATTTTTTTATATATATATTACAATTACAAAATGATTTTTTATGTGTATTTTCATGCAAAGCATACCTGTTAAGCACTGGTACTAAAATGTGCATTTGCCTCAACAGTCCACAAGAAAATTTATATCTCATGAGGATATTTTGAAGCACATCCAAATGCTTCAGAATTCTTTATCAGAGCAGAAAGCAGGGGAAAGTCCATCACAAAACCAAAACTTCTGGAAAGAGCTGTGCATGGTTTTGGGTGTACCGAACACATCCGCAAACAGATACCGACTAAAGAGGGCACACATCCGAAGTGTGAAGGTATTTCAAATCTATCTGTCCATTTGTCTATTAGTATATTAGGATTTAACTGTTTACACCATTCTGAAACACTAATGTGCATCTACTGTTATTGCTGGGTAGTGATGTAGTCTCTGTAATATGTTGTTTGTTTTAGCATTTAAAAAATTACTTTGTTAAATAACTGAAACTTTATGTCATATTTCTTTTTTTCTTTTATTCTTTTTTTGGGCCCACTACCACCACACCCCCACTTTTGGAGGACAACTTTATTTTTATTCACAGAACAAAAAAAGTAAATCAACATAAGGAAGAAATAAGGAAAATAATCAAACCGAAAGTAAATATGTACATAGTAATTCACCAGGCGTTGTTAACATTGATCTCTGATGGTAAACAAGTAGAAGGAGGGTTATTGTGTGGCCTTTCATAGATACTGACAAACAGACCAACAGACAGACCAACAGACAGACAGACAGACAGACAGGATAGACAAGGAGGTAGCCTAACTAATGGGGGAATTTTGTGTATATGCTGTACATGTGTATGTGTGTAAGTGTGCACGTACTCTGTATTTATAAGTACTTGTATATATGTGTGGATATTTCAGTGATAATGATGATATTAATAACAACAGCAGCAAAGAAAAAAATAAAAATAGTAAAAAGTAATAACAATAATAATAATAGAATAAATTTAAAAAAATAGGAAAATAGAAAAAGAGGTGTGTTTCAAGGTTCTGTGGAATTGACATCAGGCATTTGTAGAGGTGGATTTTTGAATAAATATAGACCAAGTTTTGTTGAAACGGGGTATGCTGTGATTAATTGATGCCAACATTTTTTTCATTGAAATTTGATCTGTAAACAAATTCTTCCAGTGTGTGATGCTCAGTTTATTTCTTGTTTTCCAGTTTAGGAGGATTGTTTTTTTGGCGACAGCTAGGGCTGTGAGCATGTAGTTGTAATGTGATTATGTAATTGTACTGATGATATGTCTCCTAAGATGCAGAGTTGAGGGGATAGGGGGATGTGGCAGCCTAATATATGTGAGAGGTGATCTGTGACTTGTAGCCAAAATTGTCTAATTAGTGTACAGTGCCAGAAAGCATGCATGTAATTGTCTGTGGTGTGCTGTGTGCAATAATGCAATAGTGCAATGATCTGATGTAGTGAAACCCATTTTACGTAATCTCTCAAATGTGTAGTGTGTTCTGTGGTTAACCAATGAGTTGTAAATTTGAGATTTTGCAGTGAGTGAAGTTATTTTTGCATATTTGAGACCAGAAATCTGCATTTAGAGTGATAGAAAGATCCTTTTCCCACTTTGTGGTTGAAAATTAAAAGTAGTAGTAGTAGTAGTAGTGTTTAGAAATGTATATATCCTTGAGAGTAATTTAACAGAGCTGGACATCTTTGAAAAGTCATCTATGATAATTTTTTGATCTTACGTGTTAAATGTATTGTTGATTTTGGGGAGAATGGTGGACTTAAGCTGTAAGTATTCGAGATATTGAATGTTAAAAATGTCAAATCTGGATTAATTGTTGAAAATTGATGATTTTGGAATCCTGGATCCTGGAATCCTGTAAAATATGGCAGAGATGTGTGATACCTTTTTCTTACCATGACGTGAACTTATGTCATGTTTCCACTAGCAGGCTTCAGGTCAAGAGGAAGATATACCACAGATTGAAGCTGCTCAAGAGGACGAAGACACACAAGAGAGGGAACAAGATGGAAATCAACAGGCAGTGACAAATTGCTCAATACAAGAGGAGGAAGATTTAAAAGAGGTTGCACAGGGAATGACAAATGCCCAGCAAGAGGAAGATGTAAGGAATTACTAAGTTATTATCATAATGTACTTTTAATACATATGTTACACATGTAGAACTATGTACACCGCAGTAGCCATTATTATAAAACCATCGCAAATGTTTAATCTGAAATTTTTACACAAGAAAACTACTTTACAAACAAAATACAGTCTCTTTAATTACTACTTTTGTCTTACAGGTCCAAAAAGATGACAGTGACAGGGATTATGAAGACTATGACAAAGACGAATTCTTCATACAGAGTCTTCCTGCACCACCTTCTTCTTTTTTTATTCCATGTACTGCTTGGATAAAACTAAGAAGAACACAAATCAAGGACCACTTCAAGGGACTGCAATGGACAAACATCATTTCAGCCGGTATTCGGAAAATCCATCCACATTGCAGTTTTGCATTTTCAGGACACAGGGTCAAAGTTTGTGGGTCAACAAGGACTGCACCTCTTTTTAAATGCTCTGGCTATTGTTTGTTCAGTGACTGCCCAGTAGGTGTTGATGTTGTTGTGCACAGTGAGACCACACTTAAAGCACACGTGTCCTTCAGAGGCAACAATGTGGTGCATAGCAAAACAGAGCTGCAAAAGCGACCTGTCAGAGCAGACAATCAGAGAAAAATTCACCAGAAACTTCAAAACACTCTTCCAAGGGCACTCTATCTTGACAGCTTGGAAAAACTTGAGGAATCAGTGGTTGAGTCAGGCTGTAGAGATGAAGCACCATCACCAGGTGTTCTTAAATCAATTTCCTGGAAACAGAGAATGAAGGAAAGGAGACATAAAAATGAAACTCTTAGTCTGTTGAAGATGATAGAAGAAAAAACAGATGAACCTGATGAAGTGCTTCAGAAAGTCCTACTTCATCCAAAGGGTGTGATGCTTTGGTCCAGGAGAAGCATCAAAATATTCCATGATCGATCGAAAGAGGACATAGTCTACTTAGACGCAACTGGAAGCCTTCTGAAGAAAGCAGAACACACTGAGGGTCCTTTTTATGTTTATGAGCTGGTGGTCAGAAACCCAAAGAAGGGTTCCTCTCCTTTCCCTGTTGCCACATATGTGACCTGTGACCACACAACGGCCTCTATCCTTTTTTTCTGAGTTCTTTTCAGACTGACCATGCCAAACAATATGGGCAAAAAAACATCACCCCACTCATGGTTACATGTGATGGCTCCATGGTCCTCATGCAGGCCATATCAATGGCCTTCAGCAAAACAAATCTTAATGCCTTGCTCCACAGTTACTATAACATATTAACAGGGAAAGGCACTACTCAGGACTTCAGCCATCCTATCCTCCACCGCTGTCTGAGTCACATAATGAAAAATGCAAAGACTTTGTGCAAAAAGCCGTAAGTGAAACCACTTTTTTAAAGAATATCTATACTACTGGCAAAGAAGTGCTTACAATGACAATGCAATAATTTGTATTTCTCTTGTAGTGCGCCCAAGAACTACAAGCTGGCCATGCATGTGTTTGGACTGTTGACATCCACTAGCTCCATTGGTGTGTTAGATGAAGTACTCCTCAGCTGCACTGTCATCTTCTCAAGCCCATGCAGCTCTGGAAATGTTGAGAAGCACTTCAACCATATTCAGGCAAAGCTGACTACCATTGGGGACTCAACTGTTGATGACAGCAGCATTGTTGCTGGGGACCTTGAGGTACAAAATACTCTAAGTAATGATTTGAAATAATGTGTTCTGTTAATCGATTTTGAAAATCACACACGCATGCACACATACACATAAATATATATATATATATATAATTTAATTTATCTTTTTTTTTTTAGGACACCTTCGGTCCAACACCTTTTCAACAACACTTCATGGATGTCATAAAAAGCGCACCCCTAGACAAAGAAGGGGACCCTAATGTCTATTACTCTGAGACATTCATCTCGTCGTTGGCTGCTTACTTCTTGCCTCAAGCAGCTCTTTGGACAAGTATGATGCTAGGTCAGCTATGCTTTTAATTATTTTCAGTTTTAATGAGACCAATTAATTACTTGAAAATATGTATAGTTATAAAACAATAATTTAACTGTGCACTTCCTGTGACCCAAAACTGTTAGTCAGCTGTCCCAAATATTTCTGTCCCACTGCCAGTGCAGGGACTAACACCGACTTTGTTCAAAGGCAACATTTCTTGCAATCTTGCTGATTGACATGAAATCAATAGAGTAAATTCAAGGGTCATGAACTTTGCCAGTTACAGTAACCTCATAACCTTTCCTCTAGTGTAAACATCAAACCAAAATGTGTGCTATCAGGAATACAATTAGTGGATTGCTGTGGTGACTCTGTTGTTATTCCTCCATCCTATCATCACATCACTATTCCTCTTCCTCCAAACTTTGGTCAAAATCTACATGTCAATGTATATGACGTGTATTGTTTAGACATTTGGCAAGCACATTCACAATCCCCTGAGGATTAACCTAGTCTATTCTGATTTAGTATGATGTATGCAGAGATGTGTCCTTAACCTATGTTTAAAAAAGATCTAAAAGTAATGTTTTACATCTTCAGGTGACCTCGGCAGGCACGGTGAAGGGCTCCCTTATCAGCAATTCTCAAAGAAATTTGCCAAGATATTGGAGAAACAAAGCCAGGTGAAGTATAAATTGGACGAATATTAGAAATGTAATGGAGAGTTTAAACCTATTAATGTACTGATGATAAATAATAAAGTATAGTAAATACATTGATAAGAGCCAATAATCATTGTTCTGTTGTAATCAGAATTTCACGCAAGACAACAAGACACAGGGAGTCATGGAGAAGAGTCAGTGGGACTTGAAAAAAATCCGCTTTAAAGGAAGACGGCTGACCAGACTTGATGACTTCATTGTCGCGTACAAAGCCAGTCACACTGCACTTTTAAGGGAATTCCATGACACGCAACGAATCACTAAAAGAAAGGTGAGACAGTCAACAGTATAGTTTATATAACAGTATATTTTATGTAACTATTACTAAAGAGACTAAAATATTGTCCATGCTTCAAGCACAGCAAGTCATTGACTAAAATGTAAGTTTGTTTTGTGCTTTGAAATATCCACAAAAAATCAGGGGAAGTGTTTTTTGACATTGTGTATGAACAGCTTGTGTTTGTGTATGAGTCTGAGACGCTATTATGTCTCCTGTAGTGCCACTGTTACACAAAAAGTTGAATTTTAGCCTTCAAAATTAAATCTGCAGACAGTCAATGAAATGTGGAAAGCACATTCATATGATAACATTCATATGATTCACCATATGATGAAATGTATAACTTTTTGTTACCCTGTGACCTTTCCCCTGGCACCATCCTTTAACCATCATAAACAAACTTTATTTCCCTTACTGCTTGTACTCTCCTGACTTGCTCAAAGGCAGCACTGAACAGGGCCAGAAGACCTAGGCTTTGTTGTTATCCAGTAGTTAATGCCTTAAGCAAAATTAGCTTCAAGAGCTGGCAAGTGGTATACATGTTACAGTCAAAACAAATAACTATTAATAGTAATTCATTTAAATGAGTCTGTCATATAGAGTAACACCGAAAGACATACAGAATTTGTGATATGCTGTAACCCAAGTACTGAAAAATATCTTTTTTCTTATGCATTTATTACAAACCATAGATGAGAACAGTTTAGAAACATGCCACTATCACCACAAAATTACTTGAATTCTTATATTTCTCTTAAAGGTGCACCGTATTCTGAAGGAGAAGTGGAGGCAGCGAAAGCAAAGTAGGAGAGGAGTCTATGTTACCCCCATTTAACAGCCATTCCACTTCAAAAAGGTAAGGTTTGATTAGGTTATTTATCCTCCCCAGGGGGATGTTTGTTTTCACACATTCTCAGTAAAGTTGGTTTCAGGGCAGCATACATTTAAAAAGGCACAACACATGGACATCCTCTTCTACATGTAACAGATAACAAACCCTCTTCCCACATATACCACAGAAAAACATATAGACAGCAGCAATCATGACATCCATGACAGATAACAACACACCCTCTCACCTCAGAGAACAAGTAGACAGGATTAAACATGACATAGACAATACACAGGGGTGAAATATAAAAACTGTGTATAAAAACAGCACCTGTGGAAATTGTACTTAGCATATAAAAAAGTTTAAAAAATAACTGCAACTTCCTAATGCTTCTCCTTAAATGAATCAGGCAGGTCCAGGGAAAACAACCAAACTTTCGGCCGATGTCCCATCAGCCTCAGTGGCAGCTCCAGTGACAACAACCAAACCTTTGGCCGATGTCCCATCAGCCTCAGTGGCAGCTCCAGTCACAGATAGCACACCTTCAACTGATAACCCATCAGCATCAGTGACAGCCAAGGACCATGGGGACCAAAAACCAGTCACCCAGGACACACATGGTTTGAAGGTGAACTTTATTTCATTGCCCTTTTTATTGTGCAGGTATATTTTCTTTGCAATAATGTGATTTACGGTTGAATATGTAATGAAATGATTTGAATCGCCCCAAATTTTGAATACAATTATCATCAAATAACACTGTTTAATACATATTCTGGTTTTTAATGCTTTAACTGAAATGTAACAGGTGACTGCAGTCTAAGTGACAGCAAGCAAATGTTCACTTGACAGCAAAACATCATAGCCTAAAACAATGCCCATCTGTGGCCATAATTTGACAACCAAAACTACTCTGTTATGCCCTTTTAAATTAAACCTAATTATTACAAATTATACTCAGCAAGTGACAATACTTATTTCTACGCCCTTACTGATATAATTCATAATACCAACTTTAAAAAATAAGCACAAAGACTTTTTGGACTTGATGATGTCTCAGTTCCATATACACACATTTTTATCCAAAAAGTAACAGAATTTTTACACATTGCATTGAAAGTGCCACATTGCATGAACAGGTAACCCAAACTGACAAAACATTCTTGTGAGAAAAGACTAATGAAAGAAATGTCTGAAAGGGAGGGGAGCTGGAGAGGCAATTGTAGGCCAAACATATTCAGTAAACTAACTGTGTGTTTGTATGCTGTTTGTCTCATAGAAAAGGAAGAAAATACGTAAAGCACAAGAGAAAAGGACCCATGGACCACTTTGCACAATCCATACGAAGTTATCCAAGCCACTACAATAAATAAACTGGTATTCATTCCACAGAACCAAATGCTGAGCATCCTGAAGAACCACACCTGGCTCAGCAGTGATGAAATAGATGCCGCCTGTTTTCATCTTTCAAAAAAGTTCCCTGATATTGATGGCTTTCAATCATGCCTGATCTACCAGTCTCTTCAGCAGGGGGGTGTCGTTGGGACCCAACAGAAGCCATTTATTCAATTGCTCAATATCAACGACAACCATTGGATCACTGCAAGTAATATCTTCTGTGGACCCAATGAGCTGTGTGTTTACGACAGTCTGAACATAAAAACAAACAAGCGCACAGAGCAAAAACTGTCCTGGTTGCTTCGCCCACAAGCACCTCAGTTCTGTATTAAAAGGCCTGCCGTGCAGATGCAGCAGTCCATGAGCAGCTGCGGACTTTTTGCACTGGCTTTTGCATCAGTCTTGTGCGAGGGAGTCAGGCCAGAGGAGTGCCAGTTTAAGGAAAAAACAATGAGGAAAACACTGTACAGAGCTTTGCTGAACAAAATAGCTCCAGTTTTCACTTACAACAGCATACAAGCAGAGCCTGAAAGGGCCTCAGTTGAGGTTGAAGTGCACTGCATCTGCAGGACCTCGCACAATAAAGAGGTGATGGTGCAGTGTGGGAACTGCAGTACATGGTACCACCCCAATTGTGTGTCTGTTCCACACAAAGCTCTCGACACCACTGCGGAGGAGTGGAACTGTGCAAGCTGCACGAATTGAGAATTCAGTGTGTGTGTGTGTGTGTGTTTTCCAGCCTGCTAGTTTTGCATGACATTGTATGTGCAAACAGCACAAATTAAGAATTCAGGTCTGCTTGTTTTTGTCATTGTGTCATTGTCATTTTGTTATTGTATTTGTTGTATTGGGAGTGTTCAGTTCAGTAAAGTTTGATGACATATCTACTGCTCCACTGAGTACTACTTGCTCACTGCAACTACATCAACAACAACAAAGGACAAGCAAATGTGAGGAACACATACTGAATAACAGATAACCACACTAAGTGACTGCCACTGACAACACTGACTGATAACATGCAGGTATACAAAAATTCAAAGAGGCCTGGCAGGCAGGCAGATGATGGACTGATAAGAGGTCCAGAGGAGGTAGAGATGGTCAGTTGATTTGGGCTGCTGCAGGGAGGGCTGGATGTCAGGAATATGGTCTCACACACACACACACACACACACACACACACACACACACACACACAGAGTAAAAACACAAGGTCATTGAGTAAAAAGCAAAAATGGTGCAATGAAAGCCCATTCTACAAAAGGAAAGGAGTGAGAGATAGAGATGAGAAGGACAATGGCCCGAACTGTATTGATCATTAGAAAATTATACAGTCAAAAGGCTTCAAAATATCCACAGAGGTACCTGGGGAGATGTAGAACAAGAATGCAGTGGAGTTTGCTGAAAACAATTTGAATTTATTTTTTAATGAATTTTTAAAAACTGCTTCTGTAACCATACAATGTGTACTGGGTATGATTTCGGCGTGGGATTATTAGAAAATTATACAGTCAAAAGGCTTCAAAATACCCACAGAGGTACCTGGGGAGATGTAGAACAAGAATGCAGTGGAGTTTGCTGAAAACAATTTGATAATTTTTTTTAATGAATTTTTATCACTGCGACCACCACAAATTTTCCTACGTTTCTATGTATAAATTATTTCTGTAGAGTGAAATTTGCGGCCTCGAGCGCAGTTTACAAATTTTTCTCTCCCCCTCTGCCCTCTAGCGATGATGTCACCAACTGTAGCTCGCGAACATTCTACCAATACACACCCATTCATTTTTTGGTGTGGTTTTTGGCGATTTTTGGCAAAACCGTTCTTAATTGGAAAAAGATCTTTTTTCCAGTGCAAAGATGCTGAAATAAATATGGTTTGTACAGCAGTTTGTTATTATATCTGAGTTATCAATGATTTCAGTATACACTCCTGATCAAAATCTTAAGACCGGCTGAAAAATTACTAATATTCGCATTTTGCGCTGGTGGAACTTAACCAGATTGTAAGTAGAGATTCAAAATGCAAAAAGAAGAAACAGGAGCAAGAGACAGCAAAATAGAATTAGCAGCAAACTTAAACAGGCTGTTTATCAGCTGATCAAAAGCTTAAGACCATAGCCTTAAAAAGTCAAAATCTGCGCAAAAATCTGGCATTCATGTCATTTTTTATACAGTAGTACACAGAGTTTTGACGTGGTTTTTATTTAGAGAAAGGAACAGAGCCTGGTCACCTAGACAACCCGTTTGACATCATTTAGACAGCTTAGAAATAAACACGCTTCATCCGTGAGGAACATTGAAGTTAGATTATATACTTTATTCATTCCACAACGGGGAAATTTACTTGTCACAGCAGCAAAGAAAAAGAAAAAAGTGTAGTACACAGCACAACGAACAGACAGAAGTAACTTATAACCTACACAATAAACAAGAACGAAAACAGACAACTGGCAAACAACAGACAATGTGCAAAACAAGTACTTGAGGTAAAGTGGCATGTAACCATGATATAAATAATATTGTGCTTTGCAAGTTATCGGAGTAGAGATATAAGTACAGATAATAAAAGAGTCAAGTGAGTGGTGGGTAACTGAAAAACAGGAAACAGAAAGTACAACAAGATCAGGTGTTGCAGGTGTTGTACAGCCTGACAGCGGCAGGGATGAAAGACCTGCGGAACCTCTGAAGGAGCTGCTCTGAGACCCCACAGTGTCGTGTAGGGGGTGAGAGGTATTGTCCATGATGGATTTCAGCTTCGCTAACATCCTTCTCTCACCCACTTCCTCTATGGAGTCCAGAGGACAGTCCAGGACAGAGCTCGCTCTCCTGATCAGTCTATTGAGCCTGCTCCTGTCCCTGTCCTCTCCAGCAGACCACAGCATAAAAGATGGCTGAGGCCACCACAGAGTCGTAAAAGGTCCTGAGGAGAGCCCTGCACACTCCGAAGGACCTCAGTCTCCTCAGCAGTTGGAGGCGACCCTGGCCCTTCTTGTAAAGTGCGTGGGTGTTGTCTGTCCAGTCCAGTTTGTTATTGAGGTGAACACCCAGGAATTTGTAGCTCTTGACCACCTCTATGTCCGATCCCTGGATGTTCACCGGCGTGAAGTGGGATGTTTTCCTCCTGAAGTTAACGATCATCTCCTTTGTCTTGCTGGTGTTGAGCTGGAGATGGTTGAGCTCAGACCAGCTGACAAAGTCTCTGATGACCGTCCTGTATTCCAGATCGTTCCCCTCAGAAACACATCCAACAACGGCTGTGTCATCGGAGAACTTCTGGATGTGGCAGTGTGTGGTGTTGTGGGTGAAGTCCAAAGTGTAGAGGGTGAAGAAGAAAGGATGCTTCCCTGCCAGGATGTAATTTAAACGTTCACGTTAAATAATGCACTCTGGCAGTTCCATTCTCTGAAGGCGAACCATCAAATGCAACCCTGATCATAAAGGAACCTGACAATACACCAGTCCAGTTAGTTCAGCAATCAGTAAGTGTACCTCGTTCTCCAAGTAATTGTCATACCGCGGTGAGGTTTTGTCTTGTCCTGAGCTTTTGTCTTGTTTTATTTTGAAAAGATTACTACTTCCTGTTTTATTTTGAAAATTAACTCTCCTTTCGTTTCAGGTCACTTGCCCTTCCTCATGTGTCAGCGGTCCGAGGGTACGGTCGAATAGTCAAAAAAAATTTGCTCCTAAGTCCTTTCCTAACCACTTTCCTAAGATGTGAAGGAGAATTCATAAGGAGTTAGGAGAAGACGACCGCGGTGTTCAGAGAATCCGACTGCACTTATACTTAGACTACGTCATCATGCGACGGCGAATGTTATTGACGTGACCTGTGGTAAAACTACAAAGTTCAGAAGATGGACTACAAAATGCGCATCTGAGATACTTCCTAGATACTCCCCGTGGCTCTTAGCATGTAGTTTAATGCAGCAAATATAAACGTGGACAACCCGGTGAAAAATATGACTTCATCATCAACGTCAGAGTTCAAATAATAAATGAATATTGTCCACCTGTCACAGAAGTCAGATGAAGTGTTTGTTAAGCTGGTATGGTCGCTCACCCTCCTGTCCACTCATATAGAAACATATAGATAAAGATATGATTAATCAGCAACGGTAACTTCATGATGATCTGCAGGACGCTGGATGTCACAGTTACAAACAGTTTTTACTCTGGTGTGAACGCAGCTCCACAGTCAACAACAGAACACACTTAATGATCAAAGTTTTACATCACATCAGCACGTATGTTCATATTCACACGCTGCATCACACTGTTTAAATACATTAATGTTTTCTGGAGGTGAATGACTGAAGGGTGCGCCGATTTTTTTATTTTTTAATTTTTTTGGTCGCTGCTGCAAGGAATTGTGGGGCAGTATTACCTCCTTTCCTTTCGTAAAGGATGGTCCAGTGTATCCTATGCTAAAGGAGATAATAAAGGAAGCATTGAAGCTCCTTTCCTTAACAGTTTGAGAATTCGAACAGCTCTTATCATGGCGGCTACGTTAATACTTCCGGGTCATTTCACTCAGTTAGGAAGGTTCCTAAGCAAATTTGACTATTCGACCGCACCCAGAGTGTCTTCCCTGATTCCTGATTGTGTCCACCTGTTCCTAGACTTGTAGTTCCAAGACCACGAAAAAGTGGTCTCGAGACCGGTCTCGAGACCACTTTTTCCACTTTTTCCACTTTTTCCACTTTTTCTTTTCTTGGTCTTGTCACGGCCTCGACAGTCTGTGGTCTCGGTCTTGTCTCGGTCTCGGGTCTCTCGGTCTCGCAATGTCTCGGACTGGCCGAGCGGTCTCGAAGGGATTTGTAACCTATAATATCCAGGCAGGCACAGTTTTTTTTATACGCCCCCTTCGAGTACCAATCACATGCATTTTAAATACATGGCATCATTGGCCTTTGAATAATATTTGCACATCGTTGTGATTGATTAAGCATTAGGCCTATGCCATTTCAATGATGCTGATATTATACAGTGTAATTTGGCTACTAGGGGCGGGCTGGCCATAGGGAGGTTCGGGAGGATTCCCGAACGGCCGGTACTCCAGGACGGCCGGCGGCCCAACACCAGGGGCGGACTGGCCTACGGGGGTACCGGGAGCTTCCCCGGTGGGTCAGTGGGCCGGCCCGATACGGCGTGGTGCTTAAGTGACGCGCTGACGTTAGTGTGTTTACATTTTTCTACCGTCTATGAGGGAGAGGAGTGACTAATTAATGCTAGTGACGAGCATTAATTCTCTGTCCGAACCCGGCCAAAAAAAAAGAAAGAAAGAAAGAAAGAAAGAAAGAAAGAAAGAAAGAAAGAAAGAAAGAAAGAAAGAAGAAGCAGCCCGACGCCCAGCCCGCCCTCACCGAGTCATATTCTTGGCACGAACCCGGCTTGAAGCAGCGCGTTCGGTCGGGTTGGGCCGTCCATGCCTCTTATTAGGAGCCCAAAAGAACAGGCAGCCCAGTCCAGAGAGCAGAGGGACAGAGAGAGACAGCACAGCAACAGGTGTGTGTGTGTGTGTGTGTATGTGTGTAGGCTACCTGCTGTAAAGGGTAGGCTAATATATTCTATAATCATAGTTGGCTGGAAATCTCAGGACGTGTAAAGCTCAAGCATGTGGAGTCTCTTTTCATATTTAATATCTGACAGTGCAGCTAAAGATACAGATGAGAACAGGGCAGAAGAGGTGGAAGAAGAAAGTGTGGCCTGAGAGGCCCATGGTGAAGCAGACGCCTTGAAAGGCCAAAAGATTTAAAACATGAGTTCTGTTTTTGCTCTCCAGCCTCAGATAGACCAGTTTCATACACTCCAGCCATTCTTGCCATTACAATGATAGGAAGCTCAGTCAGTACTAAATCTGTTTTTTTTTTTTATCTGAAGCAATGTTGTCTTTTCCCTCTATTTTCTCCTCAGAGTACACCTGAACGCCTCATTTGTGTGTTAAAAATCACATTTTTTCTGGGGGAGTGCCCACAGACCCCCTACAGTACTGTAGCTCTCAGGTATGGTGTGTTTGAGTGAGTGAATGACAGAGAGAGAGAGCGGGAGGGGGATGCTGGTCAGGTGGGTGGCTGTCATGTGATGATATATATTTGTCTAGCTTGCTAACTTTTAGCACAACGCATGTAGGCTAGTTGGGCTGTACAAACATCAGTGTTGTGTATGGAGCAGGGCCAGACAGCGCTCAGTGGCATTAGCCAACACTGACAGCATCCGCCACCATCATCTGCCGCACGGCCCGAGTGGGCCAGTCAGGTACTAAATTCCCAGGCCGCTTTTTTGCCCCAGTCCGCCCCTGGCTACTATAATAATTATTTCAAGTTGATAATTGTGTATCTTTAATATTTAGAATAAACGTTTCATCTACAAATTAAGTACAATTTAAATCAGTAACATATTTCCAATTCATTAGACTTTTTTTGAGGTGCAGGGTGGTGTTGGAGGCTTGTTATTTTGTTAGATGACTTTAGGACTATAGTCATGTCAGTCCTTAACAGTACTCAAGAGTCAATCCTCAAATAGTGTAGAAATAGCGGTCATGCAATTGCTACACATATCCAGCCAACTGCCAATTGATGAAAACATTTATAGTGAGTTCACACACAAGACATGCACTGTCTCTGTATTATTGTGCCTGTAGTTGAAATAATACAATCTCATATTTATACTAAGCAGCTGAACCCAGTATGGTGCTTAGGTTCTACAACTTTTTTTTTTGTCTCGGTCTCGGTCTCGGTCTCGAGCTGAAATAGTCTTGGTCTTGGTCTTGGTCTTGTCTTGGTCTTGATACTCTCTGGTCTTGGTAGTGTCTTGGTCTCGGTTTAGGCGGTCTTGACTACAAGTCTACCTGTTCCCCATTACCCTCATGTGTTTTATAGTCTGCGTCTCCCTTTGGGTGCGGTCGAATAGTCAAATTTGCTTAGGAACCTTCCTAACTGAGTGAAATAACCTGGAAGTATTAACATAGCCGCCATGATAAGAGCTGTTTGAATTCTCAAACTGTTAAGGAAAGGAGCTTCAATGCTTCCTTTTTTATCTCCTTTAGCATAGGATACACCGGACCATCCTTTACGAAAGGAACCGCCCCACAATTCCTTACGGCAGCGACAAAAAAATCGGCGCACCGTTCAGTCATTCACAACCAGACATAAGAAAGAAAACATTTAAACAGTGTGAGAGCGTGTGAATATGAACATACGTGTTGATGTGATGTAAAACTTTGATCATGAAGTGTGTTCTGTTGTTGACTGTGGAGCTGCGTTCACACACGCAGTAAAAACTGTTTGTAACTGTGACATCCAGCGTCCTGCAGATCATCATGAAGTTACCGTTGCTGATTAATCATATATCTTTGCCATAACTTGTTAATATGTTTTCTATATGAGTGGACAGGAGGGTGAGCGACCATACCAGCGTAACAAACACTTCATTTGACTTCTGTGACAGGTGGACAATATTCATTTATTATTTGAACTCTGACGTTGATGATGAATTCATATTTTTCACCGGGTGTTCCACGTTTATATTTCCTGCATTAAACTACATTCTAAGAGCGTACGGGGAGTATCTAGAAAGTATCTCAGATGCGCGTTTTGTAGTCCATCTTCTGAACTTTGTAGTTTTACCACAGATCACGTCAATAACATTCGCTGTGGCATAATGACATAGTCTAGTGTAAGTGCAGTCGGATTCTCTGAACACCGCGGTCGTCTTCTCCTAACTCCTTATGAATTCTCCTTTACATTTTTACTTGACCTCGTGACATTTTCTATCGAGGTCAAGGAAAAGTGGTTAGGAAAGGACTTAGGAGCTATTTTTTTTGACTATTCGACCGTACCCCTTGTCTTGTGCCAGAGTGTCTCGTCCTTGTTGTGCACCCCAGCCTTCGTCCACGTTTTGTCCTTGCCTTGTCTCGAACCTAAAGTCTGTATTCTTTGCCTCTTTACGAGTGATTTTTTGTTTGTAATGTTCACAGTGTTGAGTTTTAGTTCAGTTAATTTTCATAGCTCTTGTTAGCCTCCTTTGGGGTGATTTTTTTGTTCTAGGTTAAAATTTCATAGTGTCTAGCTGAGCCTCCGGTTTTTAGGAGTGCGTTTTTTATTTTTTTGTTTTTTCCTCCCTTGGGAGCGTTTTGAGTTTTGAGTTCATAGCCTTTTGTTTTCCTCCTTGTGGAGCGATCTTTTGTTAATTCATAGATTACTTTCATAGCCGGTTTGGTTATCACTCTGTCTAGGAGGTGAAGATTTAAATTAAGTCTGCCGGTACTTATATTCCTCTGCATCTGAGTCCTGTTTGAGTCCAGGTCTGACAGTAATGTTATAATGGAGGCTCTTTGTTTCTTTCCTGCCTAGTGTTTCTTGTCATTTCCCCTCCGTCTGTCTGTCTGTCTCTGTTGTGTGTGTTACTGGCCGTGGACTTACTGTACGTCTCCCCTGATTGTCACTTCACCACCTGCTGGTCATCATCCAGCCAACCCCCTGCTGTATTAAAGACTGGTACAACCTTGGCAGTTGGCACTTTGTATGGTAGCCAATGCCATCACTGCATGAATGGGTGAATGTAATTAGTGATTAGTAATTAGTGTAGCATAAAAACGAGTGGTTATATATACAGTGGTGGCCAAAATGATTAGAACACCTGGCAGATCTGAAAATATTAACCTTTTTTTAGCCTCCACAACATGATTTAATTTCATAATGTTCATGAAACATGCAGATGGTTACTCTGAACACAACAAATATCAGATGAAGTGAGTCCTACTGATTTTATCCACTTTTAACTTTAATATTTAGTATGTCCACCTTTTGCAGCAATGAAAGCAGCACATCTCTCTGGCATTGTGTCAATATATTTCCTGAGAACTTCAACACTAATGTTATCCCATGCCTTCTGCAACTCAAGCCAACGGCTTTCCTTTGAATGTACAATACATCTATCCAGTTTAATTTGCTCTATGGGGTTGAGGCCCGGACTTTGAGGGGGCCAGTCCATCATTTTCAATGTTTCAGCAGATTCCTTCTGGCACAGGTAGTTCAGACAATAGTTAGAATGTTTATGGTCCTTGTCCTCTTGGAAAATAAATCCTACAACACTTAATACCAATCTTCTTTTGTCCATTTCTTGTTCTTTTGCACATTTCAGGTGTTTCACTCTATGTTTCTCTTTCAGTAATGCTTTCTTTGCTGCTATTCTGCCAGCAAGTCCTTCTTCACCCAGTTTCTGACACACTTCTTGAAGACACTGTTGCACCATTAGTCATTGTGGCGTTGATCTCGTCATGCAGTTCTCGTGAGGTCTTTCTTCGGTCCTTAAGACTGAGAATTTTGAGATGCTTCACTTGTCTGTCTGAAAGTCTCTTTTTTCTACCTCTCCTCTTTTGGTTCTGGTGTGAATTGGTGGCATCACGGCGGTCTAAAGTGTACTTACAGTGCTTGGACTGCATCTCAAGACACAGGCCTAGCTTGTTTGTTTTGTTAAGTAAAATAACCTAAATCTCCTTATGATGGCTCTATTCTATGGTTTACAGAGCATAATGATGACATTGTAGATATTTCATTCATTTTATGGGTATTTTAATGACCAATTCAACAAAAACAACTGAAATCTCTAAGTATGCCAAGTGTTCTAATAATTTTGGCCACCACTGTAAGTACAGACCAATGCAGCGGATGTGCACTATCGGGTAACTATGGACCATAACGCAGGTAGACATGAAAATTGATTTGGATAAGCAAGTACAGGAGGACACTAGGATCTGTTCCCCTCATGATGGATTTCAGTGAGGAGAGTCAGCCTCAGTACAAACAGTCAACTCAAAGCACTCAGGAATCCCAGATTTCAACTGGTACCTTTTGAATTTCGAGTAACAGTTAAAAAAAAGTTGCCACCTTGATTGCCATGGAAGACATGAAGAAGCTGAAGAAGCTGATGAACAGTTGTCACTCAAGCTCACATGTTCTAACAGCTGTAGTTACAGACGTCAGTCTCAGCCTCCTCTGAGTGGTACCAAAGGGGCAGGAAACCTGCTTTTCTTCAGGGGTATCCATTTTGAAAAATTTGAATGGTTCTCTAGTAACACAAACCTTAAATCAATAAGTGAAGACAAACTTTTTTTTTTTTCCAGTAACAGGAAACACAAAGACAGAGTGTCACCTACCATGAAATCATGAGAAGCAGAACTCTCCAGGGTACAAATGTATCACTGAGTAAAGTCTTTTTTCTTCTATTTTATGCTCCTGATGAAATGCATTCAAATATGAACTATACAGTTGAAATGTTATTTAAATCTCTCCACGCTTCATTTGTCTTCTTGTCTACGTCTTTAAACCCTCAATATACACTCAGTTCAGAGTTGACCTTTTTTATTTTGTTAACTGTACCTGATGGAATGACTGAAATGTGAATTCTTCTCTCCAGGCTGCCATGTATCCACCATGTAAACTGACAACATGAGGCATAACTGTAAGACTTAAAGCCAGATTTTATTTTTTTTTTCAAATTGTTAAATCATGGAAGATGACTTCTGAATGATACATAATACCTTAATCTGTTAAACTTCTGAATCATTCACACAAAGGGCACGGTCCAGTTAGATTTTTTGTCATCACTTGTGGAGTTTGTGTGAATAGGTAAACTGTTACAGCTGAAGCTGTACATCCCTCGTTTCTCCACCGTCTTGAAGTAAAAACATGTAAAATTTACATCAGTTTATATGAATTTCTGTGTTTTTTGAGGACTTCAGTTACTGATTGAGGCAGAGAAAAATAATGTGCAAATTAGAACAGGTGGAAGGATGCCATATGGAGTGATTTCATACATCATAAATTGATTTCATACATTTACATACAATTGCATACAATTATTACAATAGTATAATAACCAGGAATCACGCTGAATTTAATACATGATACACTTTACACAAGATACCTTTGAGCTAGTGTGAAATGCATTCTATTACAGTAAAATACAATGTTTAATGATGGACATGGGCTTATGTTCTTATGTGTCTTCACATGCCTATTGGTGATTGGTTCTTATCTGGTAGACCAGCACTCTCCAGGTCATGGAGGCTGATGAGGCAGACCTTAAAACATCTGGATTGAGGCAAACAGCCTAAAACGCTGTGAAACGCTGGACATCTGTAAATATATTAAAACCCTGAAGCATCCTGTCAGTGAATTTTACTGTCCATCCCTTCTCATGATGTATAAAGCACATGACAGTGGTGGATGCTTATCTCTGAAAATTACTTTTACTGGAATTTGGTTTTATCACAAAACGATGCTTTGATCCATAAGCTAACCTTGAACATTTGCTGACAGAAAGCTGAGCTGTCTCTCCCTTTTGGTTGGCACAGACAAACAGTTTCTACACAGACACCATCAAACATTATGAGTAATGTCTTCAACATTGACCTTGTTGCTAACAGTTGAAACTGAAAACGTTGAACAGGAGTCATGTTTATCTCGCTGTAGGGTGAAGAGAATCACGCCAACGCCGGTGCAACCATTTGACATGAGTACACAGACTGCATTGCAATGTAAACAACAGTAGTGTTCATCATCTCTTTTATTCAAAGAAACATTAGTATTTTTTATTCATTAGAGTCATGGGGCAGTACCGGGTGACACTGTACAGACATATGTACTGTTAATAATCAACCTAAATGTCTTAATCAGTGGGGTTAATGTTTGAGAAATCCAGAAGATCAGGAAAGCACCAGGCCTAGATGGCAGGTCAGCCTCTGTCTGAAAGTCTGCTTCAAAGGCTTCACAATCATCCTAGTTCCCAAGAAACTCTCTATCGCAGGATTAAATGCCTCCGGGCCCATCGCCCTGATGTTGGTGGTCATGAAATCCCATAAAAGACTGGTGTTTACCCACAAGAAGGACATCACAGATCCCCTGCGGGACACCCTGCAAATATGCCTTCTCCACTACATCCTGCAACACTTCAACTCCCCGGCAATATAAGCATTACCAGGATAGATATATTATAGGTATAGGTATATTTTAACAATCCAAAGTCAACTGAATTCCTATAAGAAAGACGGCATACATGTGTCTTTGCACTTCTTAAATACATCAAATGTCATATAGAAAATGATGCCCGATTAAATTACTGAAATGAAGATGCCCCAAACTAGTGAGTGAATTTCATAAATCAATGAGTGAGTGTAATTGTTGTTATTTGTTTACTCTGAATATGTGATTCTTTTGATATTCATCATGTGCAGCCTGCAGGGAGTGTACGATGACAGTAATTGGGAACAGAATAAATACCAGAGCGGTGCATCTAACTCTTGCGCAAACATGTTTACCGCTCAGTCTCAGTTCTGGGCTCATTCAGTCTGTCTATTTCAGATCAGTGTTTAAATCCAGATGAGTCAGGCCTGGTGCTACGACCCGACACAAGAGACACTTCAGTCCTCTTGAGCCCGGTGAACTGTACAGTGCACTCACATCCAATTTGCCATCTCTGGAATTGCCTGCAAAGAGAACATGTTATTTTTTTATCTTTGAAATATCAGGCTGCTTCAGTCGTACTGCTTTTTGACTATTTGTATGCACAAGGCAATTTCAATTAATCAGTGAGCTTTAATAGCAAATGCTGATAATTCATCTTATCATGAGACATCTGTTTGAGTGTTTTGATGAACTTTTAGTGACACTTGTTACAGTTAGCTTTAGTTCCTGCCCCTGAAAAAACAGTCCTGCTCCAGAGGTAATACTATCCATATACCCATTTCATTTTTCAGGCCCAGAAACATCTCATCTCAGTCATACCTTTGCTGAAATTTGCCAAAATATGCCTGTGAGGGACCAAGCTGTCAATATATTCAGATTCTTAATTAATAAGGCCTGATTGTCCCTGCTATTCTGTGACAGGAATGACCATTAGAACAGTGTTAAAGTGCCCTTTTTGTGGTATTACAAAAGGTTGTAAAGAGTCTGATATTTAATTTTGTGAACACTGCAGAAGCCCTGCACGCCACTAAACTAGGACAATGTGTCTAAACTGTCTAACCATGTTATTGAAAATAGTACCCCTTTAACTGTGTTATAATTGCCCAGTTAGTTACTCGAAATTCAAGCAGTCACATCTCCAGGCTACAGCATCACCTATTTTGTGAGGATGAACAAATTGCTGTGCTACTTTCTGGTGTGACCGAGCGCTACATTTCATTTTCTGTGTATTAAAGGTCCTGAATAGAGCTGTGTCAATGTTGTGTGTTTATTTGCTCATTACATTGCAATCTCTGAGCATTTCTTGTCTAAACATTACGGATAATGTTGTTTGTTGTGTGCACCGGAGGAGTCAGTTAGTTCGTTTGTTGGATTTCTGAGCATGCTTTCTTTTTGTGGTTGTAAACAGAACTTTTGGCCCTATATTTTCATTTTCTTCACACTGGAAATCCACAGACAGAAGGGAAACAGTGAATTTTAAGCATTAGTTTACAACCACAAAGATCAGACGTTGAATTTGATACCTGATATTAGGCTCTGTAAAAGTATGAAGCCTCTATTTTACTGTAGTTAAAAAACAAGTTTCAAAAAGACTCTAACAAACGTTCCATGTAATGTCTGACTTTTGAAGTGGTTATGGCCACAGACACAGAAGGTTGTAGATGTTTTCATGATGGGTTAGGCATCTAAGGCAGTGCTGCTGAACTGGGTGGATTGAGTGAAGAATTAACTGAAGTGGCGTGAGTAGAGACGGCTAGAAGAAATAACACTAAGAACTTTAAACTGAGAGTCACACTACCGCTGAGTTGGCCGAACAATCAATGGTGAAGGATGACGGGAGAGCTGCAACTCTTGAACTGTGAGTTGATGAGATGATTGCAGACAGGTGTGGATTTGAACCACGAGAGGGAAGCTCTGCACACGACACACACACACACACACACACACACACACACACACACACACACACACGGGAGGAGGAGACAATTGTGAATACAGGAAAAACACAGGAAGGAAAATAGCTGCCATAGCTGGAGCCATGCACGAGGAGCAGAAAAGCATTGACTGCGCCCACCTGCTGATTTAATGGTTTTGTTTCTTCGCTCTCATGTATTAAAACATATACATGTATTAACCCTGCAGTTGGCTGTGTGTGTGTGTGACATGTTTAGTAGCTGTGCACATTGGAAGGGTTCCACTGAAAGCTACTGTTTAATCTGAACCCTGACTATGGGTACGGTCGAATAGTTAAAAAAAAAAGACCTCCTAAATCCTTTCCTAACCACTTTTCCTTGACCTTGTGATGTTTTCCATCAAGGAAAGATGTGACGGACAATTCATAAGGAGTTAGAAGAAGACGACCACAGTGTTCAGAGAATCCGACTGCTCTTACACTAGACTACGTCATTATGCAACGGCGAATGTTATTGATGTGATAAAACTGTGGTAAAACTACAAAGTTCAGAAGATGGACTACAAAACGCTTATTTGAGATACTTACTAGATACTCCCCGTGCACTCTGACCATGTTGTTTCATACAGGAAATATAAACGTGGACAACCCGGTGAAATGACTGTGATGACTTCATTATCAACGTCAGAATTCAAATAATAAATGACTATTGTCCACCTGTCACAGAAGTCAAATGTAATGAAATGAATGAATGCAGGTATGGTCGCTCACCCTCCTGTCCACTCATATAGAAACATATTAGCAAGTTATGGCAAAGATATATGATTAATCAGCAATGGTAACTTCATGATGATCTGCAGGACGCTGGATGTCACAGTTACAAACAGTTCCTTAACAGTTAGAGAATTCAAACAGCTCTTATCATGGTGGCTATGTTAATACAAAAAGGGTCATTTCTCACAGTTAGGATCCTTCCTAAGCACAATTGACTATTTGACCGCACTCCATCATACCCACTGTGCCACACAGAGAATGGACTCTCACCCAGGCACTAAAAGTGGCATGCTGTTATGAAACTAAGCAAGCAAACTGAATAACTTAACACCACCAAGCTGCACGGCAGTATGTGGTCATGCTTCACTAGTTTATCATTACATTACTCGCAGCATGATTTCAATCATGAGGACTAACTAAACAGCAGCACTCCTCTGTGAAGCTCAACTCATCAATCTTTGATTTTAGTGTCTTCACTACATGGACGAAACACTGGGAACAATTTGTCCTCCCTCTCTGCAGGAGTCACTTCTAATCCGGCTAGACAACAGAGACTGCAGGAGACAATTAAGCCCCACGCTTAATGTCGAGAGGAAAAGGAAAAGAAAAAAGCATAGAAGTGGGAAAAGGGAGCAGAGTATATTAGAAGGACATCTGCAAAAACAAATAAAATGTATAGAGGGATTACAAAGCACAAAGCGGGGAACAAGACAATGTTTGATTTGCCCATTAATGCGAGAATAGCCACACTTAAATTGTTTGGTTTTAAATTTACTATGCATTTACATTCGTTTGTGTTTAATTCATTTAAATACATCTGTTACAAATCAGTTCAAAACAGGACACACACACACACACACACACACACACAGAAGGCTGGATTTAAGCAGCTTGAATTGAATGTTGAAAAAAGAAAAAAGAGAAGCAGACAGCATTTGTTCTAATCATGGAATGTGCTCATTAAACAGCTGTGAAGATAAGCAGATATCAGGTATAACAATCAGCTGACTCAGACTGATCAGCGAGCTCATGTGTGAGAGATAGTGACTCGAAATGAGCCGAATTACAGCAGGAATAATGTGGAGAAAAGCCTGTTGAACAGCTGGACTCGGATGTTGTTTGTATTTTCATACCTGACTATTAACCTTATCTTCTATGAACATACATTCATATGCACCTATTTAGCATCATTTAAAGTCAGTGTAAAGTCAGATTAAATATGTGTTCTGAGTTTGTCAGACCAAAGAAGAAGTGTTATTAACCACCCAGCCAAATTTTAATGATTAAAAATATCAACAAGATTCTGAAATTAGGTGTTAAAATCAGGTAAAAATGAATTCTCAGCTCCAGGACTGCGCGGGGGTGTCTGCTGAATGTGCTGAAGCCACGCCCACCCATGGGAGCAGTCAAGCAGCCATTTTGAAGCGACTGAAACGTGTCAGATGAGTTCAGAAAATGACATGACTTTTCACAGTCTTTTCACATGTTTCCAGCAACTATTTTCCAACATATTTAATGTATTTTGAAAGAAATCTCAGAATTGCCTTTACACGGACTTTAACCACAGTCTGAGACTGAACTTTGCTAAATGCATTGGTGATCTTGGAAACAGCACCTGACATTAACTTTAGTTGAATTTAGTAGCTTTCATGGAATGTCATTTTAGTCCATATTTAATAATAAATAATAAATAAAACAAGGCAGCATTAATGGGTATTTATTTCAATAAAAAATATTTTTTCAAATCAGCACTTAATTTATTTTATACTTTTATTTCCCAATGCCATATTTATTTTGAAGGCACTGGAGAAGGTAGATGCTGTGTTTGGTCTTCCTGCTCTGTGAGGAAACATACACACTTGCTCTGTTTTCTGTAAAAGTGTGTGATCATCACTTTTCTGTATATTTTTGTCATGTTAATGAAGACACTGCACTCTCTTTGTCATGACACCAGTCACAATGACCTGCTGGATGTTTTCCCACGATGAAAGCAGTAATATTAAAGTTCTCTACTGTTTCGTCTGGTATGTTCTGTCTGCCCCCTCTGTCTCTCTGTGTTGTATATGTCAGTGTATTTTGTGGGCATGGTGATCTCTCCCTGGTTGCCTGAGTGCCTGATTACCTGCACACCTGCCTGACTGCTCACACCTGCCATCCATCAACTCATTGCGGTATTTCACGATCGATCCATCATTTACTCTCCATCAGATCGCTTCTTCAGTCAGTATCAACCTCTCTCAGCCACCATAGTATTGTGCTACCATGTTATCTCATGTTGTGTTTTGCCTGCAATGTTTGTTTCTCTGTGCTTGCAGATCATCTTCCGTACCTCTGCCTGCCAGCCGCGATCACACATCAAGCTCTAGTGCCGCCTCGTCTGAGTGCCACTTTGCCTTTGCTCTGTCCTCAGCCATCCACCATCGGCAGCCAGACCCCTCCCTCACCCATTCATTGTCCATTACTCACCTGCTTATAATTAAGTCCATTATTGATCATTTACCACTGAGTTCTGTGTTTGGGTTCCCTCGTTTAATGCAACATCCTGATGATCACCTGTTCAGCCCATCCTGACACCATCAATATATGAAACAGTTCAACAACTCAACTTTTTAACAACACAGTTGATGCAAAGTGCTTTAGGACACAGAGGAACACAGAGACAAAAAGACACAAACATAAGAAGAAAAATCAGGGTTATAATAAGTGGAGGCACATGTTCACACTGAGCTCAGAGAACACCTAGTTTAGTTGAATGAATAAAAGTGTGTTTAATGGGGACTGGTGAGAATCCCGATGGTGGGAGGATTTTTAAATCACTGTAAAGAAGCAAGAAAAGGAGAAATGTGCTCCCTTCTTTTTGACCTTTTTAAAACTCTTGCTGCTGCATTTTGAACTGGTTTGAGACTGGATAGACCGGATTGAATGTTACCAAAATGTAACAAGTTGTAGTAATCGAGGTGGCAGGATATGAAGGCATGGATGGACTTTCTCCAGGTTAGAAATATGGAGAATTGATCTGAGCTTAGAGCCGGGCTACATGAAGCTTAATTTTAAAACATCAAACTTCAATCCAAAATCCAATATGATGCCAAAGTTTTATATGGCCAGTGGTTCAAGACGAGGAGATACAATGTTGGTCAAATGCTGGGGTCCAACTAAAATTACTTCAGTTTTGTTGTCTTCTTATTGAGCTGGGTATGAGTTTGCAACCAGTCAGGAATTGATGCTCTTAAGATCAATTAGTTTATTGTAGTTATTGGACTCTGGGGGCAGGTAGATCTCTATGTTGTATAAAAGAATTAGTGGTAGTATATAAAAGGAGAAGAGGATTGGTCCAAGTATGGAACCTTGGAGGACACCACAGGAGATGGAAGGAAGAAGATTACACAAAAAAAAAAATTTTTGGCCACTTATGCATTTCAAATGCATAGAAAATTTCCATCCATTTGAATTACATAGTTTTAATATAAATTAACTAACATGTGAAGCAAGTAATAAGATTTATGTAATAAACTCAAAATGGCTGCATTAATTTTCACTGTTGGGTTCGGGCAAACAAATTGGCTTTATTAATATTGAATGCTTAAACCTGGTTACTACTACACTACTGTGTAGTGGATGCACATTGAGTTTATTAGTACTATTACATAAATCTTAGTTAATTTATATTAAACCTATGTAATTTAAATAGATGGAAATTTTCTATGCAATTGAAATACATACCGTAGTTTTCAGACTATTGAGCGCACCTGAATATAAGCCGCACCAGCTAAATTTGAAAAGAAAATACATTTTGTACATAGGCCGCACTTGAATATAAGCCGCAGGTTTTCATGTTGTAACATGAGATATTTACACAGAAAGACGGTACACTTTTTTTTTTTGTTTTAATTTAAGACACACTTTTTTTCAAACTGTAGACGACCTGTTGGATAAATACGATGAAAACCTCAGGCAGAACCAGAGACTCCCTCCAAGGTTTAAACTTTGAATAAAAGAAAATGATTGAAAGAACTTTGGGGTTAATGGTGCCAATGTCATCTCTAATGAGTTTAGCAGGAATAATGTCAAGAGAACAGGTGGAGGTCTTCATAAAAGAGATAAAATGTTGGGGTTCTGATAAAGCTATGAGGTTGAGGGAGTTTAGCACTGCAGTGTTCCCAGAAAAGATCTATAGAATATTTACAGGTAGAATAATAATAGTTCTGATGTCGTTCTGATGAAGTACTTTGGCTCCAAAAAAGTTTAGAAAATTGTCACGTTTAGAGACATTTCTGAGAAGGTGGGAGAAGAGGAGGTGACAGCATTTAAAATACTAAAGTACCCTGGGATTATGACAGTTTTGTCTTATGACAGACATTTTGATAGCCAGATGGTATTTATCAAAGAGATCCTTCAGAATGTGAAATGAGACCTATAATTTATCACCCCTCCGCTCGGCCCTTCTGCATGCTCTCTTTATATCTCTAGAACTACTATTCAGCCATGGTGATGCCAAAGGCTTATATTTGGCTGAAACAAGTGCTTCTGTGCTCACATGAGATGGTGCAGCCTCCATACAGGTAGAAACAGGAACCTTTCTAAAGGCTTCTGCAAATCTGGTGGCAGAGAAGAGCAGGATAGATAGGAGGGGTACAGGTTATAGATGACTGAAGTGAAAATCTGTCAGGGTTAGAGATAAAGAGACCTGAGGAGAAAATTAAATCTAGGGTATGGCCTTTGACACGGGATGGGTCCTTCAGATTGTTGAAGACTGTGGCGGCTGCATCAGCTGCTGCACGCTAGTGTTAGTATTACTTTTACACTTTTACACCTTTTACACCCAGACATTTCATCAAATAATGACATTACACATAGTCTTTTATGTTCATACCACACTTTATTCATTTTGACAGTTTGTTCTCTAATTTGGGTGCACACAATTTGGTTAACATTCTGTCACATGGGTCTTAAGTTGCAATTAATACTTACCTTTTTGTTTCTCCGAGCTCCATGGGCAAAAGGCTGGAGACCTGGGCAAGAGGGCCTTTTAAGGACAGCCCACAGGAAGTGGAAGGAGCCAGGAGGGAGAGTGGAACAGGGGGGATTTGATTTGAAATTCTAAGGGAAATCTTTGTTTGGTTTTTTTGATTTTGTTTCCTGTAAAGATAATTATTTCTTTGTATATAGTTACTTTTGATGGTTGGTTATATTTAGGTATCTTTAAGTTTGTTGAATGTTTATTGTTGTTGTTGTCAGTTAAGTTCCCCATGCCTCTGTCTAGGTTTAGTCTTTGTCTATATAATCCCCTTGTGTGTCATTTGAGATAGGTCTGTTTTAGTTATGTTGTGTTAGGTTGAAGCCTTAGTTCTTTATTGCTTAGTTGACCTCATTTTGATTTTGGGCCCAAACTTTTGATAGCTTATTTTTTCCTAGTTGTTTAAGTTATTTGAATGACTTTATTTGGTTATTTTGTTCAAGAAATTAAAAATAATTCTTCTTTTTACACCGTAGTCCTTTTGCCTTTTTGCTTGGTCCCTGACAAAGACCAAGGATTCAAGTAAATGTATAAAATCATAAGCCATGGCTTCAGAGGGACAGCAAATGTTGAAATCTCCAAGAATAAGAATATTATTGTACTTCAGAGCAATGTGGGAAAGGAGATGATAGAATTTATGGATAAAATCAATATTGCACTTGGAGGTCTGTATTTCTAAGCAGAAGACCAGATTCAAAAGATGAAAAAGGGCCAATAGAGGTGATGGAGCACTTTTGTGAATTATGGCAACCCTACCACCTCATGTCAGAGCCACACAAAAGCTAGACAAAGTTTTAAGAAGATGGTCAGAGGAAGAAAATGAAAGATAAGGATGGTGAGAGCAGTAGCCATTAAGAAACACGAAAATATTAAATATTTGACAATAAAGACCATTCATAAATTAATAAATGAAACAAAATTAAAATAATAAAAATAAATAACTATATACTCTTTTTTTATCTTATCTCTCAAATATTTATCTCATCATTCAGGTTGTTTCGAGGCTGAGGGGTCCTGATGCCAAAAGCGGTCACCCTTAGATGTAAGCCTTGACTTTGGAACAGCCAGGAGGGCCCCACTTGAGGATCTATGGCCGGGACTAGCTCATATGGGGTCACCATCTCTGCTATTTATCTTGGAGGCTAGACATGGTTTTAAGTGGGAAAAATAACATTTTAAAATCAATTCTAAAATGAACAGGAAGCCAGTAGACGCAGGGTATGATAATGTGATGTTGTCTGTTAAAACCTGTAAGAAGCCAAGCTGCTACATCTTGAACTATTCGGAGGAGTGACTTTTGGTTAATGCCAGAGAGGGGGGGAGTTACAGCAGTCTAGTCTGGAGAGAAAGAGCGCATGAATGACTTTTCGAGGTCAGAATGTGAGAGAACTGATTTAATTCTGGAGAACTGAAGGAAACAAACCTGTTTTTTTGATGTGTGGTTCAAATCAGAGATCTGAGTTGAATATTATGGAAAAATCTGGCAGCGGGCTTCACCCAACTGAAAAGAGACCAAGGTAATTTTTGAATGGAACTAATATGGTTTGGTGGACTGAACAATATGATTTCTGATTCTGAATTGTTGAGTTGAAGGAAATTTTGTGCCATCCAACAGTTGACATCACTGGGACAGTCCAAAGCAGCAGCAAGACTTGTTGGGTCACCAGGTGGAGGTATATCTGTGTGTCATCTGCGTAGCAATGAGAAGAGACATTATAACATTTGATGATTCGGCCAAGTAGAAGCAAATTGAACCTTGTGGTACACCACAGGTAGTGTGAGCTGTAGAGGATGTTGTGCTGTCTTCCCTGTCTGCTCCTAAAAAGAGGTCATTGGTGACTTTGAGGAGGGCAGTCTCTGTGCTGCGTAGAGCTCTAAAACCTGACTGGAATTTCTCAAAGATGTTCTGAAAAAAGCTAAAAGTAGGGATTAAACCACCTTCTCTAAAACTAAACTTGTTAAGAACAGAAAGTTTAAGGAGGTTAGGTTTCTCTAAAAGAGGTTTGCACACAGCATGGTTGAAAATTAAATTAGAAAAATGCCTTTTTCTAAGGAGCTGTTTATGATTATTAAAATACTGGGCTCATGTGTCAATAAACACAAGGATAAAATCAAGGTTGCACAGAGTTGATTTCATGTGGGATATGATATCAGATAAATTTAAGAATATTGTCATATTCGATACAAACCAGAAAACTCAACAAACTTGTAGAAAAACATTGTTCGGGTAGTCCATGTCCATTATCAATAGAGCTTTAGAGCTTAACTCAATGTTTGAATTCTAGAATGAAATGAGATCAACAGTAAGCTGAGTAAATAATGTTTTGCTTGATTATAAATAATGGCAAATGCCTCACTAATGACTAATTCTCCCATTGACCTTCAAATAACTTCAATAATTTCTTCATCTAAGCCATCAACCTGTCTCTTAGATCCCATCCCAACCAAGCTGCCCAAGGATGTTTTACCTCTAGTTAGCCCTTCTTTATTGGATATGATTAATCTGTCTTTATTATCAGGACATGTACCACAGTCCTTTAAAGTAGCTGTAATTAAGCCTCTTCTTAAAAAGCCCACTTTAGATCCAGAGGCTCTAGTCAATTACAGACCGATATGAAACCTTCCCTTTCTCTCTAAGATACTTGAGAAAGCTGTAGCCAATCAGCTGTGTGACTTTCTCCATAAGAACAGTTTATTTGAGGATTTTCAGTCAGGATTTAGAGTGCATCATAGCACAGAGACCACACCAGTCAAAGTTACAAACGACCTCCTAATGGCATCAGACAAAGGACTCATCTCTGTACTTATCCTGTTACATCTTAGTGCCACATTTGACACCATTGACCATCAAATTCTTTTACAGAGACTGGAACATCTAATTGGCATCAAAGGAACCGCCCTAAGCTGGTTTAAGTCGTATTTCTTAGATCGATCTCAGTTTGTTCACGTCAATGGTGAATCCTCCATGCATACCAAAGTTTGCCATGGAGTCCCAAGGTTCTGTACTAGGACCACTTCTGTTCAGTTTATATATGCTTCCTTTAGGGAACATTATTAGGAATCACTCCATTCATTTTCATTGTTATGCTGACGACACCCAGTTATATTTATCGATCAAGCCTGATGAAACCAATCAATTAACTAAATTCCAAGCATGCCTTAAGGATATAAAAAGTTGGATGACCTACAATTTTCCGATGTTAAATTCAGACAAAACTGAAGTTCTTGTAATTGGACCCGAACACCTCAGAAACTCTCTCTCTAGAGACTTAGTTACTTTAGAGGGGATCACCCTGGCCTCCAGCTCCACCGTAAAGAATCTTGGAGTTGTTTTTGATCAGGATTTGTCCTTTAATGTCCACATAAAACAAATTTCGAGGACTGCATTCTTCCATTTACGTAACATCGCCAAAATCAGACGCATTGTATCTCAAGCGGATGCAGAAAAACTAGTCCACGCATTTGTTACTTCTAAGGCTGGACTAATAAGTGTCTTAGGACTTTGCAGCTAATTCAGAATGCTGCTGCACGTGTTCTGACAGGAACCAAGATCAGAGATCACATCTCTCCCATTTTGGCTTCCTTGCACTGGCTACCGGTTAAATCTAGAATAGAATTTAAAATTCTTCTCCTTACATACATGGTACCTTACTCTGTCAGGTACCATTATATCTAAAAGAGCTCATAGTACCTTACTACCCCTCTAGAACACTGCGCTCTCAGAATGCTGGATTCCTTGTAGTTCCTATAGTTTCCAAAAGTAGATTGGGAGCCAGAGCTTTCAGCTATCAAGCTCCTCTTCCGTGGAATAAACTACCAATCTGGGTTCGGGAGGCAGACACGGTCAACACTTTTAAGAGTAGACTTAAGACTTTGCTTTTTGATAAAGCTTATAGTTAGGGCTGGCTCAGGTCATCCCTTAGTTATGCTGCTATAGGACTAGACTGCCGGGGGACTCTCTCTCTCTCTCTCTCTTTCTCTCTCTCTCTCAGGATTATGCCTAGTCAGGCACGGTATTGGTTGAAGAGTCACATCTCCCTTTACTGAAAACTGTCTCCCCCCCACCCCCACCCCACCATTGCCACCACCACTATAAACTTACATGTCTCATTAATGCATGTTAATGCATCTTACTAACTAAACTTCTTCCCCGGAGTTTCTGTGCTTTCTGGTCCAGCAAGTTCTAGTGGAATGTGGCTGCTGCTGTGGTCCTGCATGACGTCCACTACATATATTATTACTGTCATTATTGTTACCATATCTCCATCACAGTTTATAGTTAGTTAATTGATTTACTGCTGCTGTGCATCTGTGTCTCTCTATCTCTATCACAGGTTCCACTGCTACTGTAATCATTTTATCATTCATTGTAATTCATTGTCATTTTATCATTCATTGTAATTGTACAATATGTTTGTGTTGATTTGTTCTGTACACGTGACATCTTTTGCACGTCTGTCCATCCTGGGAGAGGGATCCCTCCTCTGTGGCTCTTCCTGAGGTTTCTTCCACCTTTTTTCCATGTTAAAAGGGTTTTTTGTGGGCAAGTTTTTCCTCACTCGAACCGAGGGTCTAAGGACAGAGGGTGTCTCTGTCACCCAAACTGTATTGATATATATATATATATATATATTTATATATTTTTTTACCCATCATTCAATGAAGGAAGAGATCACATTAGTTGTAAGTTTAGCATTAACTTTCTAAACTTAATACCACTGGTATATTGCTTGCGGTTTGTCTGACAGATGATGATGATCTACTCATGAAGTACACCATCATGACAAGTGAATTCCTGAATTAACTGTTATCAGATGCACACACACACATAAATGAGTGTGATTAGTGAGAAAAATGAGAATGTAAGTCATTTGTAAGTTTAGGAATTTCTTATTTCTTGTTGGTGCCTTTGTTACTTTCAAACACTGAAAACATTTAGTGGATTTATTTTGTGTGTGTCTGGCAGAGGAACAGTGCAAACAACTTTGAAAAACCCCATCAGTCAGTGTGCTGGTTAGAGAGCTGGTATTTTGTGAAGGCCTTTAAATGCTGTCTTCACTCAGAACCCCAATTACATTTGGCATGAATTATTCATATCTCCAGCCCCGTTGAGGTCACTGTTGTTTTCAAAGACAGTACGTACATCAACCTCCCTAATTACTTCTTGAATAAATAGGCAACACAAGCAGGGATGGTGTTTATAATTTGTTGTGACACCAGACCCTTTTTAAAAAATCTAATCTTGTGGTTTGAAACCATTTCTCTTCTCCATCTTCTTTGCCTTCATCTAAGAAATTATTAAGCAGCAAACAGTATAAGAATATTCCAACCTAAGCATTCTCCTCTATACAGGGAACAAAAGAACATGCTGCATGATGCCAAATTAATGAATAGCTGATATGGTCATTTTTCATGTATTAGTGGACTTAATATTATGTAAAATGGCTGGATATTCTTCAGGTTAAATAGCTCAGCTAATTCAAAATAACAACCATGTAATAGAGACTGTATTAATCATTGAAAAAGCTTTACAAAATACTTAGGTGGTGATTTATTTATGTCCCTTATTGGGCCTTCAGGGACGAGCTATGTAGGTACCCCGACAGGCAAACCATTTATAGGCAGATTTACAAATCCCTTGATGGCTGTAAAAGCTGCTGCTCCAAGGTGTTTGAAGCCAATTATGACATGTATTATACTGCTGTTCCCCAATTAAAAACTTTTCAGGCTCTTGTGTGAGGTATTTATTTTCCTGTTAATCCACTTAGAGCACTGGAAAAAGAGGAAAAGCAAGAATAAAAGAGTGTTTGTTTTTTTCTGATATCATAGGCTCAGATGATGTGTCAACAAGTAATGAGAATCCAAAATGGGCCATCTGCACCACCAGACCTAATAATGAAAAATAAGTGAAAACATTTCCACTCTTCAAAGATTGCACATATGGATACAAAACTAATCAAAACACATAATCAAACTTCTTTTTCAGAAATCATTTGTCTTTTATTCACCAATAAAAATATACACCAGGGAAAATAGGCGTCATTTTTTTCCATCTTCCTGGTTATTCTTCAGTCAACTTGTTCATTAATGTCCCCTCGGAAAAGATTTGAAAAGACACATTCCTTTCACTGATTTCAGCGCAGTGAAAAGATGCACACAGAAGTACAAATTTCCAAAGATTCACAGCAAGAGACAGAAAGAGTTGGTAGAGCAGGGGAGTTGGGGAGACTCAACTTGAACAACCTTGATTAGTAGCTTGTCACTTGTCAGTGTTACCAAGTGTTCCCCTTCAATCACTGTCAGTCTAGCTGTCCATGTTTCTACCTGCAGCGTTGTCCCTGCTCAGAATTCATACCTGGCAACTGTTTCAGTCACGTGGACTGGATGTGGTACAGTCAACCTATAGCCTTTTTCCACTGAAAGAACTTAATTAAATCAAATGTAATGTTTAGCCACTGCCATGAGTTCTGCTTACTGTTCACTATTAAGAATGGGGACTTCTGGCATAACTCATGTCATCACTGGTATCGCTGTCAATCAAGTGTTCATATCCTGTACAGATTGTCAAGCCCCTTGAGGCAAATTTGTGATATGGGGCTATATATATATGTGTGTGTGTGTGTGTGTGTGTGTGTGTTCTCTCTAATTTGTCTTTGTCTTGCAACAGACCTTATTAGCTGGTGCCTTTCAACAAGACCTGATTTTGAAGGTTTGTGAATAATGTAGTATACGATAATAGCCTCATCTGTTTTGAAAATATGAACCAGTCTTTTTGGTCTTTACTGCCAGACTAAACGATCTTTCATCTAATCTTTATTTAGCTTTAATAATTGTTGTTCATCCAACTATTTTATTATTATTAATGATATAGATAAACAAGTTGTGAGCGAGGACAAACCCATAGGGTCATCAGGTTTGACTAAAGAGTATAACAGAGTATCATCAGCACAGCTGAGATAATTCATGTTAAGTTGCCTGATGATATCACCCAGCAGATGAATGTAAGAAGAGTAGTGGACCAAGGCAACTGCTTTGTGGAATGCCAAAATATAGATATCATAGGTTTGTAAAACATGATCTCCTCAGCTAATGATGAATTATCTGTTGGTGATAAGATGGAAACCAGTTAGGAACAGCTGGAAAACAGCACCGTTTTCAAGACAGTGGATGAGAATTCTGTGGTCAATAGAGTCAAAGCATTAGATTGCAGAAAAGAATAGTTTGGGTTATGGTTTGTTAAGTTCCTGCAGTAGAAAAAATGGTGAGGAGAGATCACCTTATATTCTTGGCAGTTTAGTCTCATATTATGTTCAGAGCTCATGAAACTTGAATTTGAATTTGCTAACCCTCACCAATCTACACCTGGAAAGTGTGAGGGTCCTGCTGTCCCTATGTGCATGCAAACATATTTAGGTTTCATGTCCTTACAGAATGAATAAACAATTTATCAGTTTTCAGGGGATGGGACTGCAGCTTTTTTTGGCCATTATAACTTCTACACTTGTGTACATTCCTGTGGGGACATCAGGTCATTTTTTTTTATTCTATAGATACCACTTAGATCACTGCCCAATTTTTGTCTTTATGAATGACAAATCAGTAAAACTCCATGTTCCCATTATAAGCAAGGATTGGTGACCTGAACCTCAAACCCTGGGTCATCCTGCACCAAGCCAATTTGGTATTAATCTCTCAGATTGCTGTGCTTGGGTTTGTAAATGGCTGGAGTTTCAGCAACAGTGAAAATCAAGACTGGAATCCTTTGGGCCTAGGACTAGGTGTACCTTTTCCACTAACACACATAACAAGTGGAGCAGAGGGAGAAAATCATATACAAATTGACCTGTCATTTGAAAACCCTGGTCTTCTGTCAGTTTGCATTTTGTCCATTTTAGAAAAGCACTTGAGCTCGGATGTCTTCTCCCAAATCTCCCTTCAGCCTGTGTCCTTTTCTTGTTACACATAAATGGCTTTTCTTATCCTCTGATTCCACATGATATCACAGTTCCTAATTGCCAGCTTTTTGCAGTTGTTATTTTGCATCCTTGCACCAAGGTTTAAATGGCACAAATAAAAAGCTATCTGTTTCAGCAAATGTGGCAAAAGGTTAAAAAAGGTCTTTAGATGTCAGGGTTAGCTTGGTCTGTAGCCAGCTGTTCTCCAACTATTTGTTCCATTGTTTGCCTCTCTGGCTCCCAGTCTTCCAAGTCAGCATAGTTTAGTTCAGGCACTGCAGCAGCAGTTAGGCCCAAAGAGCTAACTGACCCGGCCAACGACCCACGGCCTTCGTAGGCATATGTTTGAAGTGAGTCATATGGTGGGCCCCGCATGTCAGAGTCTGCTTCAGCCACTTTCTGCTGGATGATCTGCTGAATGATGTCATGACTATCCAGCAGCAGCGAAGGCGCTGACTGGCTGATCTCTCGAGGAATGCAGTCAATGACAAACCAGGTAGGTTCTGACTCTGGGGTGTAGTTCCCATAATCCACCTCCTGTGCTTTCCTCCTCCTAATCACCACAATCCCCTCCTCATCATCCTCAGCCTCGTCCTCCTCTCCGTATGGGCTTGGTCCACAGCTAAGGTAGGTGTGGAACTTCCTGCGAGGCTCTGAGGCTTTGGGATTTCGAAGTGCAACGATGTCAAAGGCTTCTGTGTCCTCCTCCCCACCTCCTTCATCGTCATAGGTCACAACGTTTTCTCTGATGTCCTCTTCAGAGAGGATCAAGGGTTCTTTGCTTGCTTTCTTATTTCGTAGCTGGGTGAACAGCATCACTATGGCTGGAGGGAAAATGAGCAGGAGAGGGAAAAGGAAAGAAAGAAAGGATTAAAGGAAGAGAAGTGCATACAGAGAGAATGTCAGAAAACCACATCCAAAGTACCTTTTCAGTAAAAAAGTATTTAATTCATGTACTAGTCTAATGTAGTACTCCTCAGGTACTGATCCTTGAGGATAGATCCAGTTATAACATAAATAGACAACAAATTATCTCAAAACAGAACAGAGAATTGAGGGAAAGATGGACAAATTCAGTATTTAAATGACCAAAGGACCAAACTGGATGTGCTGTGATGATACAGACGTTTAAATTGAAGTTTTTAAACTTCATTGGCTGAAAGACATAGGTGGCATCACTTTTCACTATTCTACAAAGGAAACTTCTACACACAGGGGATTGAAAGTACTTTAACTAACATGTGAGGTGAGATGAAGCTGCACCATATTCGGGTGCACTCTCAGCCAACTGGTACAAGAAGTGGATGATGAGAATGCCACCCCAGTTTCAGAAGACCAGGAAAGACGCAGTAAAATACGGACCACCAGAAGCATTCTAGTGGGACTCATATGGCCGGACTACAAACTATGACAACACCTTAAGTTCTCTGCTGATACATCCTAAAGACAGGATTCTTCCTGAGGGACATGGCATCATCATGGCATCATGATGTCTGCTTTTGGCAACACTATGTCATTGAAACAGCAAGGACCTTGCTGGATTTATTGGATTTAGCACCAAGCCTGGTCTGGGAACGAATGAACAAGTTTTGCAGTGCTTCATGAAATGGCCCCAAGATGTTATTTCAAGTATTTGTATGATCCTATGTACTTACCTAATAATATGACAATACACAGCAGGATGGCAACAAAAGCTCCAGTGCTGAGTCCAGCTGAAGACAGGAAAGCCTGCGCCTGACAGATGTTGTTGCTGTTACGGCCCCTGTTCCTCTGACACACACAGACCCTGAGGGAGAGTGTAGCAGTGCTGCTTAGAGGAGGCTCCCCACCGTCAGCTACCACCAGCACCAGGCTGAAGAGCTCCTGGTCTCTGTCCTGGCTGAAGCCTTCACGCCGGCGAGATACTATACTGGCAGTATTGTCTGGAAACAGTGAGGACAAGGTAGAGGAGGAGAGAATTGTGGGATGGAGTTTGGTAAGATGGATGAACGGAAAGGTGGAATGGTATAAGAAAGGTGAAGGAGACAACAAAACACAACAAGTGAAAAATGTTGGTTGGCTGAACTTGTTCTAAAGAGGCATAATTATTCATGATCGTATGTATCAAGCAGGCAGGAACACATGAAGAACCGTTACATTGTTCCCAAAATTTCATAAAGTTTCAGATCCACTACACATTTGTATTAGTGCAATACAAAACATAATTCAAACATATTGTTATGTGTGAGATTAAAATCATAATTTGCAATGGGTGAGATAACACAATATGTTGAAACAATACAGACATTCTGAATATTTACTCCTAAAAGTAAAACAGATCTTTTATCCAAGCAGACACTTGATTTGCCAAATCAGGTCATGTACAACTCTAATCAACTCGTTAGTATGTCTTGACAGGACACGTAATGGAGCAGACCATGTTGTTAGTCACACAATGAGTCAGCATTACATTTATGGGTCTCCACAAACTCCTGAGAAAAATATCTGACTCTGTAAGTGTTTAATCCTCTACTTTGTTCACCAGCTCATGAGGAGTATTGATCACTAATGTTGCCTGTTACAACAGGTTGTGCACAGACACAACTGAAAAAAATCTGCCTGCTGGAAACAGATTAAAACAAAAAGGTTCTAGGTGGTGAAAGAATAAAAAACAATGAGCTAAATGAGTCTAAAAAGCTCTGTGGAGCTGAGGGAAACTGAGATAATTCTCTGCTGGTTTGTCACTCTGAATGAAGCTTTCTACATCAGTCATTTATCCATTGTTAATATAAAAACATGTTTTATATTTTAGATCCTTCAAAGTAGCCTCCTTTTTAAATGGTCTTGCTCCTATTTGGAGCCACTTAATGCTTTAAAAGTCATTAAAGGAGAACAATTACACCCCTTTTCCACCAGTTCACACAGGTCCCAGGCACCTTAATGACAAGTCTGTGAAATCCTTTGGTCAAAATTCCTCATGGATCAAGCCCAGCAGCCCTCTCTGTACCCTGTCTGTAGCACTCTGTGTTCAGGCGGTCGGTTTTTGTGTCTGTCCCTTTAAATGCAAATGAGCTGCTGCTGCTCATTCCGCCCCCCTTTTCCACCCTGCACGTACGGGAGTGATGTCGTCACGTTGCTGGAGTTTACCTGGGAGAGACGTGGCTGCTGGAGAAAATGTCTTACTTATTAGTAAGTCATTCTTTTGTCTGAACTCTATTAGCCACGTTACTTTATTACAGACATTTGGCAGAGCAGACTATGGGCCTTTATGTCTAAGGGGAATAGAGCAGTAAGTTATTTTATGCATAATAACAGAAATATGAGAAATGGGTCTTCCAAATGGACAATGACCCGAAGCATACTGCCAAACTGGTTACAAAGTGGCTTAAGGATAACAAAGTCAATGTTTTGCAGTGGCCATCACAAAGCCCTGATCTCAATCCTATTGAAAATTTATGGGCAGAGCTGAAAAGGCATGTGCGAGCAAGGCGGCCTACAAACTTGGCTCAGTTACACCAGTTCTGTCAGGACAAATGGGCCAAAATTCCTGCCAACTATTGTGAGAAGCTTGTGGAAGGATATCCAAAACGTTTGACCCAAGTCATACAGTTTAAAGGCAATGGTACCAAATACTAATGAAATGTATGTAAACTTCTGACTTTGAAGAAAGTAATAAAAAATTGTCAAAAAAAAATCCTTCTCTCATTATTCTGGCATTTAGCAAATAGAAATAATTTTGGTAATCCTAATGGACCTAAAACAGGAAAAGTGATTGTCTGATTTCATGTCAGACAGTGAGAAAAAAAAGCATATGTGTCTTTTTATATAGTGTATGTAAACTTCTGGTTTCAACTGTATTTCCTACTTTTCTTCTCCCTACACTGGAAACTCTTGACATTCTGGTCAAAGGTGCGCTCACCTTTGCTCACGCAGTGAAACGCCGGAGGAGAAGGAAACGGGCTGGTGCGCTTGTGCGTCTTCGCCAGCGTGGATTACGCACACCGTTACCGGGAATGTTTCTCTCTAACGTGCGTTCACTGCCCAACAAACTGGAGGAATTACAACTGTTGTTGGGGAAAAACTGACTTTTCTTCATCTGCTGTTTTGTGCTTCACGGAGACGTGGCTTTGTGGATTAATACCGGACTCTGCGCTGCAGCTGGCAGGCTTCCAACTCTTCAGAGTGGACAGAGACACGGAACTTTCCGGCAAAACTAAAGGTGGGGGAATCTGTTTTTACATCAACAGTGGTTGGTGCAACAACGTGGCAGTGATCCAGCAGCACTGTTCTCCTGACCTGGAATCTTTCATCATAAACTGTAAGCCTTTTTATTCACCCCATGAGTTTGCTTCATTCATTCTGGTCGGTGTTTACATCCCACCGCAGGCCAACGTGCAGGACGCACAGCGCATGCCGCCGACTGTGTGTGGAGCGGACCAACCCCGGACTCTTTAGTTATTGTCTTTGGTGACTTTAACAAAGGAAACCTCACTCACGAACTCCCTAAATACAGACAGTTTATTAAATGTCCGACCAGAGAGGAGAACATTCTGGATCACTGTTACACCACAGTCAGGGATGCTTATCACGCCGTCCCCCGTGCTGCACTAGGACACTCTGACCACGTCATGGTCCACCTGATTCCTGCGTAAAGGCAGAAACTAAAGCTCTGCAAACCTGTAGTGAGGACTTCAAGGAAGTGGACCAGTGAGGCTATGGAGGATCTCCAGGCGTGTTTGGACTCTACTGACTAGGATGTGTTCAGGACTGCTACCAACAGTCTGGATGAGTACACAGAGGCTGTGATGTCATACATCAGCTTCTATGAGGACTGCTGTGTTCCATCATGCACCAGGGTGAGGTACAACAATGACAAACCCTGGTTCACAGCCAAACTCAGACAGTTAAGGTTGGATAAGGAACAGGCCTTCAGGAGTGGGGACAAAGACAGATTTAAAGAGGTGAAGTACAAGTTTAGCAAGGCGGTGAAAGAGGCTAAACGACTGTAGCCTACTCTGAGAAGCTCCAACACCAGTTCTCAGCCAACGACTCTGTGTCTGTCTGGAAAGGGCTCAGGCAGATCACCAGCTACAAGCCTAAAGCCCCCCACTCCATCAACGACCAACGCCTAGCCAACGACCTGAACGAGTTCTACTGCCGCTTTGAAAGACAAAGGGACAGTCCTGCAACCATCCCCCACGACACCTCCCAACAGCTCCAGCTACAGTGCATCACCTCCACCTCCCCCACCTCAGCAGGGACCTGGGCACCTCCACCAATGCCCACCTTAAAGGTCCCCCCCTCCACCCAACTCAGTGACCACTCTTTCCATCCATGAGAGGGACGTCAACAAACTCCTCAGGAGACAGAACCCCCGGAAAGCAGCTGGACCGGATTCTGTCTCCCCATCCAGCTTGAAGCACTGCGCTGATCAGCTGTCTCCGGTGTTCACAGACATTTTCAACACCTCACCGGAGACATGACACGTGCCAACCTGCTTCAAGACCTCAACTATCATCCCTGTTCCCAAGTAGGGATGTCACGATTACCTGCTTTCACGATTAATTGCGGTATTAAACTTTATGATTAGTTAATCGCGACGTTTCCTAAATACCGTCAATTTCCAGAAGAGATTATGCTGGAACCATATTGGTACATCAGCGCAACTCGCCCGGAACGAAAACAAAGTTACACAACAACCGCGTGTCACCACTTGTGTTGCTTTGTTTTCGGTCCGTGCAGTTGCAGACAGAGAGTCCCTAGTCTCACAGGAGGTGAAGCATGGAAGAGGAAGAGCTATTCCCTCTGAAAAAAACGCTTAAAGTCAGCCATGTGGGATTTTTTGGGCTACCAAAACAATGACCAGGGTGTAGTTGTGGAAGACGGCCTGCCTAAGTGTAAGACATGGCACAAAAAAGTTGCTGTGAAATCAGGCAATACGTCAAATATGTTTCACCACCTGCGGGATAACCACCCGGCGTTGTATGCCAAAGTAAAGGTAAATAGTAACTGGGTTAAGTCATGTCAATGTTTACCTAACATAACAATGAATTGGTAGAAAATACTTACCGTGTCATTTGCCATTAATTGTGTGCGACACCGATTCGGCATACAGTGCAACGGGACAAGTTAAGCCACATTCACGTAACGTTACATAAAGCCCAACATGTCTCATAGTAGTAAGTCGTCAAACAGTTTCAGTGTCACTGTGCAATGGCCTGTATAAGAAAAAGTAATGTAATCTTCTAAAGGTCCTCAGTCAGTGAACATTTATCATTACCTCCTTTTGCTTTCTGTATTGAGATAAAAGCACTATGGGATGTCCCTTTCATTTATTGCTAATTTATTTGTGGCAATGTAATTTAAAAATAAAATTAAAGGACCAAAATAATAGATACATATTTTTATCTGGCCACATAAGATTAGACAAACAAATTATTAAAATGATTTTAATAGCTTAAACATTTAGTATATATGCCATTCCCCCTGAGGATTAATATTTGGTCCTATAAAGTCACAGTATTATTTTTATGTTAAAGGGGCAGCTAAGCTGCTAATAGGCAGCTGTAGGCCAAAAGCTAGCTAGATGTCTTTTCGTGTTTTCGCTTCACAGGTTCAAAAGAAATGTTCAAAAATATTTTTTGTAGTGTAGTTTACAGAAAGAACCCTCCTGAGTCCAGGTAAAAGGTCCTGTAGTTTTCTCTGAGAGAAGTACATAGTTAATGTGTATCATTTATTGATTGTTTACAGAGCAGATGTGATTTTTGTTTAATTCCAAATGGGATTATTATCATTTTTCTTGTACTTTTTGGTTAGTTTACATTGTTGATATATTATTTTGTTATGAGAGCATCCAAAGAGGAAAATAAATTAAAATAAGACCCATAAGGAGTGTTCATGTGATTTTACTTATTCATGGTAGTGTGAAATTAATTAATGCAAAAATAATCGTGATAATCGTAATATCGTGATTATTTCTCTGACAATAATCGTACCAAGAAAATCTGTAATAGTGACATCCCTGTTCCCAAGAAGCCAACAACCACAGAACTTAAGGACATCAGACCCGGCCCCCTGACCTCTGTGGTTATGAAGTCCTTTGAGCTCCTTGTGCTTTCACATCTCAAAGACATCACCGACCCCCTTCTGGACCCCCTGCAGTTTGCCTACAGAGCGAACAGGTCTGTAGACGATGCAGTCAACTTGGCCCTCCACTACATCCTCCAGCATCTGGACTCCGCAGGAACCTACGCCAGGATCCTGTTTGTGGATTTCAGCTCTGCCTTTAACACCATCATCCCATCATGATGGTGAACATTTGCACATTGACTGTACTTACTCAGCTGTACTGCTCTTCTAATTTTTACTTTTAAAACATACTGTGTATATATAATTATATTGTTTATATTTTTAATACTTGATTTTCTTATCTTTCTTATATTTAGAGAATGTTTGACATGCACCAACAACACCAAATGGTAAATGGACTGTGCTTATATAGCGCCTTTCTAGTCTTCCGACCACTCAAAGCACTTTTACAGGACATACAGTTGTATGAAAAAGTTTGGGCACCCCTTAGGAAAATCATTGCATCAGTTTGTCACTTGCTGAGCTTTTGAAGCAGCAACTTTATTTTAATATGTTATACCTTATGGAAACAGAAACATCTCAGTAGTGAAATCATTTTCATTGGTCCAACAGAAACATTTTTATGTGTATTTAAACAAAAATAGGCATGTGCATAAATTTGGGTACCCCAAAGAAATAATTCCATTAATATTTAGTAGAGCCTCCTTTTGCTGCAAGAACAGCCTGTAGACGCCTCCTATAGACACAGACAAGTCCCTGAAGTCTGGCAGGTGGTAGTTTGGCCCATTCCTCCATACAAAACGCCTCCAGTTCAGTCAGGTTTCTTGGCTTCCGTGCGTAAACAGCCTGCTTCAAATCAATCCATACATTTTCAGTGATGTTAAGGTCTGGGGACTGGGATGGCCATTCCAGAAGATTGTACTTGAACTTCTTCTTCTTCTTGTACTTGTACTGAATTCCTTGGTGGATTTTGAACAGTGCTTAGGATCATTGTCCTGCTGAAAAATCCAACCGTAGCTTCAACTTTGTGACAGATTCTTGAACATTCTTGTCAAGAATCTGCTGATACTGAGAGGAATTTATGTGGCCCTCAACTTTAACAAAGTTTCCAGTCCCTGTGCTAGCCACACAACCCCATAACATGATGGACCCTCCACCAAATTTCACAGTAGGCAATAAGTTCTTCTCATGGAATTCAGTGTGTTTTTTTCGCCATGCATACCTCCTCTTGTTCTGACCAAATAACTCTATCTTAGTATCATCTGACCACAGTATTTTGCTTCTGGCCTGTCCAGATGTGCTTTTGCATACCTCATGCGACTCTTCTTGTGACGAACACTCAGGAAAGGCTTTTTGCGCATCAGCCTTCCAAAGAGCTTTTCTTGGTGCAAAGTACGCTGGATTGTGGAACGATGAACAACTACACCATCAGTAGCCAGATGTTCTTGTAGTTCTCTGGAGGTGGTCTGTGGCTTGTCTGTGACCATTCTAACCATCCTTCGCCTGTGCCTTTCCAGTATTTTTTTTGGCCTACCACATCTTTCCTTCACAAGGACTGTTCTTGTGGCCTTCCATTTCTGCACCACATTTCTGACTGTGGAGACAGACAGTCCAAACCTTCTTGATAATTTCTTGTACCCTTCTCCTAATTCATGATAATGAATTATCTTAGTTTTTTGGTCAGTGGAGAGTTGTTTCGATGCCCCCATGTTGCCACACTCTAAAAAATAACCTAGGACAAGCACAGCCAGCAATTGCCTCAATTTTCAACAGAATCCTTCTCTGGGCCAGATTTTAGATGCCACCCAATAGGAATTGAAAGAAATTTAATCTTTAGAAGACTGCAAATAAAAGAAGTTCCTTTGGATATTTTACCTGTAAAATTTCTGAAAGCTGTTCTAAGCAGTGTTCTCTTTTATCTTTGTAAATGTTAAACTGCTCTCTGTCCACTTTTCTTGTCCACTGAAATTGTCAAAACTGCTTTAGTTCAACCACTTTTTAAAAGTCCATGTTCTGATTCCTCTGATCTTAACAGTTTCATGCTGTCGAAGAAATCATCGAGCCCAGTTGAGATGTTTGCTGTGGTGGTGTGTTTATTAAGAAGCATGCCGGCACACTGGTGAACTGACGGTCACAGAGGGTATCTGAGCCAGTGAGTTGACCAGGAGCAAATGAAGAGGAACACTTTTATACAGAAAACGGCCATGGTTACACAATATGTAAATGGGGATGGAGCAAAAGGTGGGGAAGTTGCTTGGTTGCTCAATTAGCAAGTCTACACTGCCCCCAATGTGTATTACCTTGATCAAGGGCCCAGCTCAGTAGGGGTTACAGGCTAGACCCAGACGGATATCACTTGGCTTCAAGTTTTCTATATGTCAGTGTGTATTTTCTTCATCAATGCCCATTTCAAATCCCTGAGGAGATGGTTTAGATACGCACCACGAAAAAAATTGATTGAATGAATTCTTTCTTTTTGTTCAGGATTTTACTCTGTATTTCTTATTTGGACTTGCTTTTGTCTTGGACAAAAACAAAACCTGTTTAGATTTAGTAATGACTCGACTAGTCATAGTTTTGGACTCAACAAAGGTGGTCATGACTACAGCACTGCTGGTTACCATGGAGGAGGAAAGCCGGTGGTGTTTCCAGGGACAGGAGGCTGTCGGGCTAGTGGCTCTGTGAACATGAACACGTAGGCACACATAGTGCTGTCTTTAGGACTGTCTTTAGGCTCCAGGTTACCAATGGGTGTTACTTCCCCAAAACCTCAAATCTGTTTACCGGCTTATTGGACCCAGAAGAACAAGTATGGTCGTCTTTATTTTATGTGATGAACGATGTTTATTGGATTTAGCACCAAGCCTGGTCCAGGGAACTTCCTTGTGTATTAATCTGATGGTCAGTGGCTTTGGCTCTGCAATGACAGAGGGATGTGGGAGGTGTATGTGACCAGAGAGGCGAGGAGTCGCTCATCTTCTTACATATAGTAAAGCCTGGAGATCCTTCAAATTTGTCTTTTTGTTGGGATAGCTGGAAATATCTGATGCTCATATTAGCCTTCAAATCAGATTAAAATATACATATATATATATAATACAATAATAATACAACTAAGGATATCAGTTCAGTAAAAGCTAAAAGAAATGAAAAAGGACACTACAAACTAAAGTATGTAATATGTATGTAATAGTCTATAAAGTCTTCTTCATGTCATTATAAATCCCCTAAATGACCTCAGTGGTGTCCTCGGTGGTAACTATGCTCCTGTTCCACAGTGATATGGTCGGTGTTGATTGTGGTTATTGTGACAATGATATTTGGCAAATAAATGGAGGCAGGAGTTAAGAGGAATAAAAGCCAAACTGACAGAGACAGAGCTTTTGAATACGTATGAAGAGTGAATCTTTACAAAGCGCTGTATGTCTTAATGGCCCTGGGGAGCTTCGAGCCATGATGAAGCATGTCGGCCAGCAGACAGTGCTATGTGTATGCGCATATTTCTATATGTGTATATCTAAGTGTGTGGTTTTCGTAATGTATTCAGGGTATGCCCACAGGACTCTGCACAGAAGGACATCTTCATTTACATAGTAGATTTCCTGTTGACATGCATGGGGCCTCTGGGTGTGCACATGCACACAAATGTAAACACATAAAGTATACACGCAACATCAGTCTCCTCACCTGCAGGGAGGTTACAGTTTCTTTCATTCTGTATCATTTTATTACTCGGTCCTTGTTTATTTCCTTTATTTTGTCTAAATTTTATTAAACCACAGGAGATCGGAGGAAAAAAAACTAAAGTGTAGATCATTTAAATCAGTCATTTGCTCAAAGAGCAAAACAAATTTGAACAGTAGCCATTTGTGCTCTGCTTGTTCAACAGTTGTTTCATAAATTGATCATACTGTCTTTTTTGTTGCATACTGGATAATGATCATTATTCTCCTTGACTGCAGTAAAATACAATCAGTCTGTTTCATTACCTCCACTGCTGTCACAGCATCCAGTGATGCCTTGAGTGCTGACGTACTACGCGATTATCTACATATCTCTACACTATCCTTAGACTTGTTCTGCTTGTGCACGAACAGGTCTCTTAACTTTAGTAACCACAATCCAATAGTTTTACCAGTTTCTCTTAGTCACACTAACTAGCCTAGCTATAGCAATGGCTTCTCTCTGCTCTCCTCCTCTCTCCTCTCCTCCTCTCTCCTCTCCTGCTCTCTCCTGCCCAGTGTGCCACATGTTTAGCTACTCCTCGTCCTCCTTTAGCGATAACAGTACTTGTAATAAATGTAGTTTATTTGTAGCTTTGGAAGCGAGGCTCAGTGATTTAGAGGCACGGTACTGCACCACCGAACAGTCAGTAGCTGCTATAGTTAGCAAGTCCCCTATAGCCGATGCGGTACCACCGAAGGTAGCTTCAGCTAGCCGCCTCCCGGCAGTTCCCAAGTAGCCAGGAGGCTGGGTGACTGCCCGAAAGAGGCATAGCTCCAAACTGAAGCCCATGGTACACCACCAACCGCTCCACGTTTCTAACAGATTTTCCCCGCTCAGCGACACACCTGCTGAGAGACCAACTCTGGTCATTGGCAGCTCCATTTTACGAAACGTGAAGTTAGCGACACCGGGGGCCATAGTAACATGCATCCCGGGGGCCAGAGTGGGCAACATCGAGTCTAATTTAAAACTGCTGGCTTGTTGTTCACGTCGGCGGTAATGACACCCGGTTACGCCAATCGGTGGTCACTAAAATTAATGTGTCATCGGTGTGTGCATACGCCAAAATGATGTCGGAATCCGTAGTTTTCTCTGGACCCCTGCCTAATGTGACCACTGATGACATGTATAGCCGCATGTCATTCCACCACGCTGTCCAGGTGGTGTCCAGCAAACGATGTGGGCTTCATAGATAATTGGACACCTTTCTGGGGAAAACCTGGTCTGATTAGGAGAGACGGCATCCATCCCACTTTGGATGGAGCAGCTCTCATATGTAGAAATATGGCCAAGTTTATTAGTTGACCTAAACTGTGACAACCCAGAGTTGAGACCAGGAAGCAGAGCAGCAGTCTTACACGCTTCTCTGCGCCTCCATTAGAGCAGCTGCCCACCCAATCCTCTAGTATAGAGACTGTGTCTGTCCCCCGTCCACCTACGTTATTTATTGATAAAACAAACAGAAGAGGAGTTCATCATAAAAACTTAATAAAAATTAAAACAACATCTCCAACAGTCCAAAATAAGATAATTAAATGTGGACTCCTGAATATCAGGTCCTTGTCCTCTAAAGCTGTTTTAGTCAATGAATTAATATCTGATTATGATATTGATTTATTTTGTCTCACTGAAACCTGGCTGCAGGAGGATGAATATGTTAGCTTAGATGAATCCACTCCTCCCAGTCATTGTAATACTCATATTCCTCGAAGATTCAATTGGCTTCTGTCAGAGTGTAAATAAACCGACTCATTGTCTGAACCACACTCTTGATCTTGGCATTGAAATTGACCATCTAATAGTCTTTCCACAGAATCCTCTTCTGTCTGACCATTTTTTAATAACCTTTGAGTTCATATTAGCCTTTTGGCACAAACTCCTACAGCAGATGTTTATCTGGTAGTGCTGTAGCCAAATTTAAGGAAGTGATTCCTTCAGTCTTGAATTCAATGCCATGTCTCAATGTAGCAGAGGACTTGTCTGCTTCCTTTAGCCCCTCACAAATAGATCATCTTGTTGATAGTACTGCAGGCTCATTACGAACAACTCTCGACTCTATTGCACCTCTGAAAAAGAAGATAATGAAACAAAGGAGGTTAGCACCATGGTATAGCCAGCGGACTCGCAAATTAAAGCAATAGGCACGTAAATCTGAACACAAATGGCGTGCCACTAAACTGGAAGAATCTCGCTTAGTCTGGCAAGATAATAAAACATACAGGAAGGCTCTCCGTAATGCCAGAACAGCCTATTACTCTTCATTAATAGAGGAAAAACAACCCCAGGTTTCTCTTCAGCACTGTAGCCAGGCTAACAGAGAGCCACAGCTCTATTGAGCCATCTATTCCTTTAGGTCTAAGTAGCAATGACTTCATGAGCTTCTTTAATGATAAAATTACAACTATTAGAAACAAAATTCATCACCTCTTGCCCTCAACAGGCACTGATCTGCCTTCTTACACAGCAAGTTTGGAAACAGCTGTAAAACCTGATATATATTTAGACAGCTTTTCTCACATCGACCTTCATCAAGTAACTTCAATAATTTCTTCATCTAAGCCCAAAGATGTTTTACCTCTAGTTAGCCCTTCTTTATTGGATATGATTAATCTGTCTTTATTATCAGGATATGTATACATAGTGTCATGTATACCACAGTCCTTTAAAGTAGCTGTAATTAATCCTCTTCTTAAAAAGTCCACTCTAGATCCAGAGGTTTTAGCCAACTACAGACCGATATCAAACCTTCCCTTTCTCTCTAAGATACTTGAGAAAGCTGTAGCTAATCAGCTGTGTGACTTTCTCCATAAGAACAGTTCATTTGAGGATTTTCAGTCAGGATTTAGAGTGCATCATAGAACAGAGACCGCACTAGTCAAAGTTACAAATGACCTCCTAACGGCATCAGACAAAGGACTCATCTCTGTACTTGTCCTGTTAGATCTTAGTGCCACATTTGACACCATTGACCATCAAATTGTTTTACAGAAACTGAAATATCAAATTGGCATCAGAGGAACCGCCTTAAGCTGGTTTAAGTTGTATTCCTTAGATCGATCTCAGTTTGTTCATGTCAATGATGAATCCTCCATGCACACCAAAGTTTGTCACGGAGTTCCAGAAGGTTCTGTACTAGGACCACTTCTGTTCAGTTTATATATGCTTTCTTTAGGGAACATTATTAGGAATCACTCCATTAAGTTTCGTTGTTATGCCGATGACACCCAATTATATTTATCGATCAAGCCTGATGAAACCAATCAGTTAACTAAACTCCAAGCATGCCTTAAGGATATAAAAAGTTGGATGACCTACAATTTTCTGATGTTAAATTCAGACAAAACTGAAGTTCTTGTACAGATGTAGCAACTCAAAAGTTCCTGTGTTTCCATGACTGGTCTGTGGCTGGTCCTTGAACGGGTCTTGACTGGTCCTTGAAAGGTCCTTCGCAGGTCCGTGACGGTAATGTGATCCCCCGCGATGACGTAGTCAGTGAGGCCCCGACTGGAAACGCCCATAAGCAGCCTGGGTGAACACCAGCTGCAATGCCTCTCTCTCTCTCTCTCAGGGTTGTGCCTAGTTTGGCAAGGTATTGGTTGAAGATGTATTCACATCTCCCTTTACTGAACACTCTAATCAAAATTTCTCTCTGTCTCTGTCTCTGTCTCTCTCTGTCTCTCTGCCTCTCTCTCTGTCTCTCTGTCTCTCTCTCTCTCTCTCTCTCTCTCCCCCTATCTGTAAACATACATGTCTCATTAATGCATGTAAATGCATCTTACTAACTAAACTTCTTCCCTTGAGTATCCTGGGAGAGGGATCCCTCCTCTGTGGCTCTTCCTGAGGTTTCTTCCACCTTTTTTCCCTGTTAAAAGGGTTTTTTGTGGGCAAGTTTTTCCTAAGGACAGAGGTCACTCCCTGTACAGATTGTAAAGCCGTCAGAGGCAAAATGTGTTTTGTGAATTTGGGCTATACAAATAAAATTTGATTTAAGATTAACTGCTGTGAATGTTAAAGGTATAATATGTAAGATGTTTACTGTATTAAATCATAAAATTAATATTTTATATCATCAGTTCTTAAGGAAACATGCTAAGTTGAAATACTTGCTTGTTGACAAAAACCAGACAGCCAAAATGTTCTTATTTTCAAATTTACCGCCTGGCCCGTCTCTTTGTTTATGTTTTGGCCTTTGTTATTCTGATCAATTAGTTCCATGTTCAATATCCGGGGTTGCCAGGTATGAAACAAATTTGTGGCAAACACAGCGCACTACAACGATGAAAGCAAGCGAGCGCAGCAGTTTGACAGAGATGGACTCTACTAGACCTAAGAAGCCTTGTCCTTTTTCAAAGAAGATTAGCGACCTGAAATGTTCAAAAACATATTGGAGATTTATTTGAAAGATGGAGACTGCTTAGGACCCAAAAGGATTTTAAGACTGATGCCGAGTTGGCTAATTTTCTCCTGAACAGGTATGCATTGACGGGAGTAGAGCTAGCTGGCACGCTAACACAACTGTATATAGACCAACCAGGTGTGTTTGGACTTTGGCCACTGTGAAACAATGAAAAAAAAAAAGTTTTATCTCTGAGAGACAGAAACAGGCGTAGAGGTTAGGTACACAAAAAAAAGCAATGTTACAGCAGCTGGGAGAGTTTCATAGTTTATAGTGCACGAACTCCGTTTTGATAGTGCTCAGTTTGAGTGGTATTTGACGGCTATCAGTCACCACAGGAGATGGGGGTTCGGGGGTGCAGCGGTTTGTGGAAGGTGCTGATGGTGTGTTTAGTTCAGCTGCCCCACACAGCGGCAGCGGTTGAGAGAATAATTAAAAAAACCTAAAACCAAATTAATGCAGAAATCACGTAATGGAAATGCTACTGCCAGTGAGTCTAATGCAACACTGACGACTGTTTTATAAAATAAAAACAAATGCCCATAACAGCAGCAGTTGCCGAGGCAGGGCAGTGGCAGCTGCCTCAGACACCGGCAGGTCATTGGGGAATAGGAATGGGCGTATCGATCCTGTGGTATTGATAAATCAATACTCACACGCTACTCATTTGGCATCGTTCCCCTTAAACAAATATCGATATCAACTAACAAATAAGAATTGGGGGTGCATGCATCACTTTCAACTGTTTTGGATAGCTTACTTCAATTACTATGTGCCGAGTCACCCCGTACCTGGCGGCGTATTAAGCTGGCCCGTGTCACGTGACAAGTAAACTACGTGAGCATCAAACGTATGACTCAGCCGACACAGCCATCAGCCAGCACGAATGCTGGAGCCGGGAACAAACAAAGGAGCGTCGGGTATGGTATCTGGGTATGGTGTCAGCTTAAAGCTGGAAATGTTAATATGATACTTTTCCTTAACACCAATCTAAAACTTCAGTAAAGTGTCAAGACATATCTCCTGAGTGCACTAAAGGCATGACAGTGTAGGAAAATGTAACAAATTTCTACTAACTCTGTTATTACATATTAAATGTGCTTTACAAAGTGTAACTCATTTTTTCAGAAGACAGAACTTTATTTTTTGTGCAAGGTTATTAGGATAAGGAAATCTTTGTTAAACATATCTCTTGTTTCTGCTCTTTGTTACTTCAGTGAAAGGGTACAGTGTTACATACATGTTTACTTCAACATACAGGTGTATTGCACATAATAAATTTGGTATAAATGGCCAGTATTTGTCATGTGATTTGCAGTGTAATAATATAATATTTTGACTGAAAAAAAATTGCCAATAAGAAATGATCAGTATCGGTATCGGTATCAATGAAATTGCAAGAAAAAGTATTGGTATTGTATCGAATCCTAAAAGTGTGGTATCGCCCATCCCTAGTGGGGAAGTGCCACTACTAGCTGCCGCTGCCACGAATTGAGCCAGCCCTTTCTCTGTGTTTATGTGTGCTGGACGTAGCCGCTATGAAACAATCTCCCCCACTCTGATTTACCACGTATGTATCTCGACCAGTGCTCTCTCTCTCATTACAAACCAAACTAAACTTCTTTGTGTCACTATTTTACAGCGTAAATTGCGAGTCAGACTCCGATTTAGAAGCTGATTCATGAAATAAACAAAGCCAGAACACAACAGGTAGAGTATCAGAGTTTAGATAGTTACATTTACGTTATGTTTCGCTCGTCCTGCGCTAGTGAAGGTTCAGCGGCGTCAACCTGGCACCCTGCATGAGCATTGTCTGGGCACTAGGGTACTCATTTATCTCTGCTGGATTCTTTTTAGTTGAAGAATAAATTCCAAGTTTTGGACTCAGTGGAGGGAACATCTCCTTTGCACCTGAAATCCTCTGCTGATGCCTGAATTCCACTATGAATTGGCAGAAGTCAACTTATTTTGTTGATCCGATTGTAGAAGTGATCCAGCAAAATTTGAGAAAACAATTAAGGCACTAAATTATAGTTAGTAATTATAGTAGTACCAAAACATCTTCCATCAGATTTTGTTTGATTTGATTTAAAATAGTCATTTTGTTTCTTCTGGCCATCGCTTTGAGAGAGCCTGATGATGGGCACAGTTGTAGTAATAATAATGTTTCTGGGGAAAGATTTTCTCTTAGGCACTTCTCTGTTAAAGAGTTATTTGATGTCTTTGCCTCAATTGACCCAAAAAAGGCTACTGGAGCGGATTTTTTAAATATGAGACTCTGTCATATATTATTACTGTCATTATTGTTACCATATCTCCATTACAGTTTATAGTTAATGATTTGCTGCTGCTGTGCATCTGTGTCTCTCTATCTCTCTCTATTTATCTGTCTACCCCCCCCTCTCTTTCTATCTGCCCCTCTCTATCTTTAACTCAACCGGTCGTGGTGGATGACCATCTACCAATGAGCCTTGTTTGGGTCTGCCCGAGGTTTCTGCCTGTTAAAAGGAAGTTTTTCCTCGCCAAGTGCTTGCTCATGGTGGAATTGTTGGGTCTCTGTAGATAGTATTGTGGAGAGTACGGTCTAGACCTGCTCTGCATGAAAAGTGTCATGAGATAACTTTTGTTATGATATGGCGCTATATAAATAAAATTGAATAAAATTGAATTGAATTGAATTGAAATTGAATTGTTGCTATTCTGTACATCTCTATCCTTTAACCCTCTAGACCCCAGAGTGCTTCTACTATATTTCACTGTGGCACCGAGGAATATAAATTCCTGAGCTTTGTATTGTAGATGGTTATATATTTCCAATTCTGATTATTGATGACATCATTGCATTGATATTTAAATAGTATTTTCCCTGGCTCTGAATCTCAAATAACCATTCTCTCAATGTCATCTAAATTATTGTAACTGTTTTATTGTATTAACTTGAACACATTTCAGGTATTTTCAGTGATGTTATTACTGATCGTCTCCTGACTGATCCCATGTGGCGCTCACCGCATGTTCTTAAAGCTTCATAATGTCAAACTGCACTCTCATGTTATGTCTTTCATAATATATGATCAGGCTTTTGAGATATGCACATAGCTTATCATGGAAGCTGTTGATGGGTTGTTGTTGTATGGCTGCAACAAGAGATGTGAAGAGGAAAAGTGTTGACACTGCATGGCGAGGAGGTTAAAGGACAGAAACTGAATTAGTGAGCAACAAATAATTGCTAGGCAGTAGAGGAGAGGTCTGCTGTCAACAGCAATATTGATTCTCCTCTGACTGAGATGGAGGAGGGAGTAGGTGAGGAGTGGAGAGGAAGAGAAAGAGGTGATACACCGAGAATGAGCGTAATGAGAGGAAACAACTGAAGGAAAGAGGAGATGGGAGTTGGAAGTTAAAGAGGTGGAAAAAGGATGAGAGGAGGTGTATCTGGCAGCTTGGCAGAGAAGGGGAGGAGGAGTGAGAGATGGATGGAGGCAAAAGAAAGGAAAAATGACAGAGGAAGCAAAAGTGAGAGCATGAAGAGAATAGTGAGTGTGAGGCAAATGAAAAACGAAGTGGCAGGAGGTAAACTAAGATAATGCAGGGATTGACAAACAGCAGAAAGTGGCCCACGTATCCACAAAGCTCTCAAACATGAACGTGATCCATACTGCACATTAGCAGGAACCATTTGATTTGAAGGCAAAATTATAAGAATTTGATAACTATTCAATATAATATCCAACTGTAAAGCTTCAACAGATGACAGATGTCATTCAACAGATGTCAGCATGAACCACTAGACCATAGAGCGTACAATATTTTAAAATTCTGATGTCAAATGCTGCAAGATACTGCTCAAAGGTGGTGATTGCCTTGACTGATGTGACTGAGGAGAAAGCTGTTACTACCAGGAAGACTCCTGAAACTAATACACAGTGTTCTGGTGGCAATTTGGCCCATTTTTCTACACCGACAGTCATTGAAACTTGAAAGATTCAGGGCGCCCCGCTCGTGGATATTCAGTTATTTCCACAAATGGTATATTGGGTTTAAGTCTGGTGAATGACTTTCATTTTCATCCTCTGGAACCTACTGATCTCCTTTGCAGTAAGTTTTGGAGTGTTGTGCAGATGGAAGGTCCACCTGCTTCTCTTCCTCCTTCCTGGTGGATGGCAACTTTCTGAATCTGCCATACCCATCATGAGATATTAGTGTAACAGCTTGGAAACAAATGATTTGTTTACTTGAATTCAGAGCTGGGTGGAAGTACTAACCTACCAACATGCAGTAACCCAGTCTGCTTGGGCAAGATACTGAACCAGAAGGCTGTGGCATCGGTATGTGAATGTGTGTGAATGGGTGAATGAGATATGCAGTGTAAAAGTGCTTTGAGTGGTCAGAGGACAAGAAAGGTGCTATGTAAGTACAGTCCATTATAATATATACCCAATTTGAGTTGAAAATAGATTAGATTATATACTTTATTCATCTCACAATGGGGAAATTTACTTGTCACAGCAGCAAAGAAAAAGAAAAAAGTAATACTGTACAAAATACTGTATAGCAGAAACTTTTTGTCATAAGCGAGCCAAACTACTATGGCACTGACAGTCAGAATGTAAGTAACAGGAAAGTGACACAGCGGCATCCAGTAAAATGTCAGTGGTACAGGAAGTAAAGAAAAAAGATCTTTTTAGTGTGACAACACTGTTGGCTTCTTGTGGTTGGATTGTTGTTGAGATATCTAATGAGTGTTTTACATGCAGTCCCTAAATTTGGAGATTCAGTTCAGTTAAAAAGGTACAAAAATACACTTTGGAATTTCCCAGTTTTCCGAAAACATAACTGAAAACATGGAAGTTATTTCCAACCACAGTTCAGTTCAGTCACAAAAAAACAAACAAACCAAAAAAAAAAAAAAAATCCACAAAACCCAAGAAGACTTTATTAAGGAAAAAGACAAAAAAGGACAGAGGACAGTTACTGTGTGTGGGGGATTATTAAGCAGCTGTCGAGTCTCCAGAGATGCTCGGTTCTCGGATCATCAACAGGTTCCCAGGAATGATGAGAGGTTCATGGGGACGCACATGTGAATCTGGGACAAACGCCGACACACAAGTGCCTCGGTAGGCTGATAAAGTGGAGGTCTAACTTCTCCCTGCTCCTAGCCCGACCGACACTGTACTGATTTGTGCAATTCATCATAAAGGGACGTAACGAGACCAGATTCCCCAAAAGCCGGTACATCAGAGCCATAGCACTGGTTAACAGGACAGGTCTTATTCACGCACAACACTGTAGTACTCACTGTAATCCTAAAATTTATAATCCAGTACAACACAACCCATTTGTGGTTTATCTCATGGCATCACGAATGATGTCAGCAAGACCATGAAAGCAGGAACTCCTTTTAACTTTTAAGCATGGTGAGTGAGAAGAAAGCTAATGAAAGAAACTCCATGTGTTCTATGGAAGCACAAGTAAACAACAACAATGCAAACTGCCTGCAGCGATTGGCTCACAGACTGCAGTCCAGCCTCCCTGTCTGACTCTTGTCACTGTGTCTCATTACTGAGACTGTTGTCGACACTCCTCATTCCTGTTTCACTATAAGTCAACTGCAGAATGCAATAATAACACCAGGAGAGATGCAGGAGACAGCAAAGAGAAGTGAAAAGAAGAAAGTGAGACAGATTTAAAGGGATACAGAGCAGGGGAGTCACAGTGAAGAGAGAGGAGATGGGTGAGACCTCATAAAAAGACAGAGGACCAAAGCTCGGAGAACATCACACGACCTGACACATACCTGAAAACTAAAGGACGACCTGCCCCCTCCAGTTTATTCAGGAGAGATAGAATCAAAAGCAAAATGAGGAGAGGAAATAAACAGAAAACTCCAGCTGCTGGGTAACCAAGGCAACAGAACCACAGGTTTTCTCATGGACATAAAAGCAGCTCTCAGAAGGGAGGGGGGGGGGGCTGGTACAGTACCTGTTCCTCCGAAAGCAAAGAGACAGGACTGTGGTAATGATGCCAGCAGAATGTGTTATACAGGTAGAAACCACAGACACCCTGAGACTGCTCTAACTCAGAGCCTCACTGAATTATTTTCCAGCCTTTGAATTAACTGGAGCTGCTGCACCAGATATGATATATTGTGGAACCAGATATTCACTCCCATTTATAGTACTGTGAGATGCCCCTGTGAGCGCAAGGCATATTGCGAAAAATGCAGAGGTCATGGATGTATTAAGAGAACTGTGTTCTGTGTTTTCAGATGGTCTGACAAGCCTCCTTGGAATTCAGAGTTTCTGGGACCATGGTGCATGAGCACTGTTTCCTGACGAGGCTTCTCAAGTTACAGGGAAGTGGGAGCCTTCTTTATTAACATTTAACTAAAACCACAATGTTTCTCTAACCTTAACCAAAGTACATTTGTTTCTTAACCCTAACCACACAGGAATCAGGATGTGGACCTCTGCCTATACTGTGCTGTAGTCTATGCACTCACCATCCACCATGTGCCTTCAGCAGGGTACATACATGTAGTGCTTCTTCACTCAGAGAAAACGTTTATTTCTGCTCATAATGCAGACAGCGATTACATATGCCATCACTGGGTCATGGAGAAAATAATTAAGTACTCATATTTAACAATTTGTCTGCTCGTCTGCGTCTTACCTCCATTATCTTTCAAGGTGAAATTGGGATTGGCTGGATGCTCAGGAGGCATATAGAAGGAAAACTTTCCATTTGCAAAGTTGTCCAGATCTGCTGCTCGGATGGTCTGAATCACCTGATGGAGAGAAACAGAAGGGATGTAAATAATAACAGCTAATGAGACAACAAGAAATGCAGGTAAGAGAAGAAAACAAGCGAAAGAAAGAAAGAAAGAAAGAAAGAAAGAAAGAAAGAAAGAAAGAAAGAAAGCTGACAGTGACATTCAATGACAGGTCTTCAGTGCACACAGACCAGGTCTGACCTCTTGCAATTCATTACAATCCATTACACAGAATATCGAGTTAATTGTCCGTGATTTCCTGTTTACACACCACCTGAATGAATATGCATTATTATCATAAACCATAACTTTAGTTGGCATTTCAGTCTTAAGAAAAAGGTTTACTCTCATATGAAGTTATCAGGTAACTGCAGCTACAGAAAACTTCAAATTGTTGCTGCCAGCTGCAAGAATCATCAGTAACTGTTCAAATTGATCAAACTGATCAAATCCATGATTTTATTTTTTCTCTTTCATGTTATCATCCAGGTTCAAATGTGTAGTTTGAAGAGCTGTTTCATTAATAGAGGAATAGAGGTTTGTTTTATTGCATAATTACTACTGGGTAAGACTGGCACCATGAAGATTCAGAGTAACTTCTTCCACAAGGTATTTAATGTGCAGTGGCCAAATATTCAAAGCAGACTGGTGTAAAGAGAGTTTGGGTCACAGTTTGGTCACATCTGAATTGTCTAAATGGGTAATTTCATTTAAAAGTCAGAGACTTAAACAGGGAAATGCCAGATTTGTTGTTTGTGAATTTCTCCCTCATCTACAACAATACATTTCCTCCTGGAATAACTGACATCTGTCATAGTTTTGGGTTTCTCGTTTGCTGTTTTATTTTGTATTTCTCTATTCTACATGTGTCTGTAACTTTACTTCCTGTGGATCTGACGCAGATTTTGACAAAAGAACCTCCAGAATAAGACAGTAAATACACAAGATGGAACAGTCGGACCGTTTTGCCCGTCTTGTCAAATACAGGCCTTTCCTATAACTGATAGCTCATTGCTTTACAATTAAGATTCATTCACTATCTAACCTCACATTAAGGAAGTAATGGTACCATTTTATGGCACCCATATCCTGGGCTGGGCAGAAGTACCAGTATAAATTGCAGCTTACACACTTGGGTACAGCTACAGTTAAAGCTATAAATACTCTTTATTGACTCTTAATGACTCAGTGCCATCATACTGCTACACAGACTTACAATACCCACTACATAAAAGAACTTACCATTGACAGGATCACAGAAACTAGTGCACATTTTATGAAACTTGGTGGAATGGTGTAGCATGGACCAAGAAACCTTAATTAAATCATGGGACAGATACACATACATATATTTTTTACTTTTGTTATCATTGTTAGATAAGTCAGTTGTGATGGACTGTTGGCTTTGGGAGGTCTGCGCTGTCACAGTGCTCTTCTAGTTCTCTATGAAATTGTCTGCAGACAGATGGTACACTGACACGCCACCCACTGCAGTAAGAAATGTCTGGTGCTCTCCAACCAGAGAGCTGATATGGCCGTTAATGAATGTGTCCTATACTCTTCCTCACATTCGGATAATTAACTCTGTTGGTGTTAGACTGCTTTCACGGTCACTGTACAATGAGCAAGAATAACATCATCATAAATGCATTCATCACTCAAAATCCAACTGTTCTTGTTGGCTTTAAGAGCAATACTTACAATACTAGACTTTTCAACATTTTCCTTCTTTTCATCTTAGAAGTCTACTAAATGTATTCAGCAGCCAAAGAGTCTGATATAAAACCGTTGTGTCCAGGTCTTCTCTAGTTCTGCCCCAACACCAGGGCTGAAATGGCTGAAAAGTTTGTGGTGAAATCAATTACTTGCATGCAAATGGTCCATATGTTCAGCTTTGGAGAACCTACATTACTGACCAATAGAAAACCATCTTCAATGTCCTGACCTTTGAGACCTTATTGTGCATAATTAATATGTCTGAGTTATGAGTGCTGTGTGATATGGCATTTATCACTAGCATTAGTGTCATGGAAATTGTCAGAACGCTTACAAGTTAGCTAGATAATACTAAAAGACCTAAAGCCCTGGATTAGCTAGCCAGAAAGCATTCATATTATAACTCAAACATATTGAATTATGCTCAGTGGGAGAGTTATGACTTATCTGTGGAGAGCAACAGACTCTGGGCAGATGTCTGATGTTCCTTCTGTCCTCATGTTGCAATTCATAATTGCAGACTGCTCAGATATAATGCTATGCTGTGTGATCACACTAAATCCTCACTCCTCATGTCTCCACTGAAAAGGAAGAAGACATCATCATACAGATAATTCTCCGTGGCAGGGGAGTCTCAAAACACTCACAAGAGTGTAGTGAAGTTCGCAAATGACAAACACTTTCTAAAGTGTGACAACTTTGGGGATTGCAGTGGGACGGAGAGGCTGAGTGGGCTGTTTAAATTAAGCTTTGAGAATGATCAAGCAGGGAAGCTGAGCTAAGAGCAGATTGTGGAGGACTCCATAGTGCTCATGGCTAACAGACAGTACAACGACAAACTCACTGTGATTGTTGCAACCCTTCAGAGAAGAACATCAACAAGTACTGCTCAGCACCGCAGTGCTGTGTGTGCCATAGAGTTCATTATGGTTATTCATCTGCCTTTATGCTTTATACTGTTCAAGTGGCAGGTTATTTAATCTAGTCAGCTTTCAGTTTAATTTTATTTATATAGCGCCAAATCATAACAGAAGTTATCTCATGACACTTTCCATACAGAACAGATCTAGACCGTACTCTTTACAGTATTACTTACAGTATTACTTACAGAGACTCAACAGTATACTCAACAGTACAGAGACTCAACCGTACTCTTTACAGTATTACTTACAGAGACTCAACACCATGAGCAAGAACTTGGTGACAATGACGAGGAAAAACTTCCTTTAAGAGGCAGAAACCTCAAGCAGAAACTGGATCATTGTGGACAGTCAACTGTCATGACAGGTTGAGTTCAGTGACTGGTTGAGTTTGTATGGAGCCAAATATTGCTTGTTGGATCTGAGAATGTGATAAGGGTAGAAGCTGTGTATTGGTATGTCAAATCTTGCTGTGTTGTGGGTAACTAGTCAGATCAGACACAGTGGTACATACTGATAGAAGGTCACAACAATTCTATTCAACTTAAACTCTTTCCAGTATAAGGCATGACACGTTTCATCACTAGCTTGAAGTCATCCACCCAGTGGATGTTATCCATGAAATACCTGTTGAATGAAAGATGTGAATGTCAAACTGGTGATTGTGGTTTAAGCTATCCATGTTAGCATACTGCTATGGCACATCATACTGAGTCATTTGTTACAAATGGCATTTTTGCCTTATATGGTTATTAGAACTGCTGTTAACGATGCAGTGGAGATGTTGTATAATCTGCTATGAAAGTTAGAAAAGATTTGAATGACTTATTTATTTAGATTTTTTCATTTTTGTGTTGTATTGGTTTTTCACATCTAACTGTATATTCTTATTCAAATCAAATCAAATCCAATTTTATTTGTATAGCCAAATTCACAAAGCACATTTTGCCTCTGAGGGCTTTACAATCTGTACAGGGAGTGACATCCTCTGTCCTTATACCCTCGGTTCGAGTGAGGAAAAACTTGCCCACAAAAAACCCTTTAACAGGGAAAAAAGGTGGAAGAAACCTCAGGAAGAGCCACAGAGGAGGGATCCCTCTCCCAGGACGGACAGACGTGCAATAGATGTCACGTGTACAGAACAAATCAACACAAACATATTGTACAATTACAATGAATGATAAAATGACAATGAATTACAATGAATGATAAAATGATTACAGTAGCAGTGGAACCTGTGATAGAGATAGAGAGACAGATGCACAGCAGCAGCAAGTCATTAATTAACTATAAACTGTAATGGAGATATGGTAACAATAATGACAGTAATAATATATGTAGTGGACGTCGTGCAGGACCACAGCAGCAGCCACGATCCATGAGAACCTGCTGGACGAGAGAGCACAGAAACTCCAGGGAAGAAGTTTAGTTAGTAACATGCATTAACATGCATTAATGAGACATGTATGTCTACAGATGGTGGTAGAGGGAGAGAGAGGGAGAGAGAGAGAGGGAGAGACAGAGAGAGAGAGAGAGAGAGAGAGAGAGAGAGAGACAGAGAGAGACAGAGAGACAGAGAGAGAGAGGTTTGAGTAGAGTGTTCAGTAAAGGGAGATGTGACTACATCTTCAACCAATACCTTGCCTGACTAGGCACAACCCTGAGAGAGAGAGAGAGAGAGAGAGAGAGAGAGAGAGAGTCCCCCGGCAGTTTAGTCCTATAGCAGCGTAACTAAGGGATGACCTGAGCCAGCCCTAACTATAAGCTCTATCAAAAAGGAAAGTCTTAAGTCTACTCTTAAAAGTGTTGACCGTGTCTGCCTCCCAAACCCAAAATGGTAGTTTGTTCCACAGAAGAGGAGCTTGTTAGCTGAAAGCTCTGGCTCCCATCTAAAGTAACTAAGTCTCTAGAAAGAGAGTTTCTGAGGTGTTTGGGTCCAATTACAAGAACTTCAGTTTTGTCTGAATTTAACATCAGAAAATTGTAGGTCATCCAACTTTTTATATCCTTAAGGCATGCTTGGAGTTTAGTTAACTGATTGGTTTCATCAGGCTTGATCGATAAATATAATTGGGTGTCATCGGCATAACAGTGAAACTTAATGGAGTGATTCCTAATAATGTTCCCTAAAGGAAGCATATATAAACTGAATAGAAGTGGTCCTAGTACAGAACCTTGTGGAACTCTGTGACAAACTTTGGTGTGCATGGAGGATTCATCATTGACGTGAACAAACTGAGATCGATCTAAGAAATACGACTTAAACCAGCTTAGGGCGGTTCCTTTGATGCCAATTTGATGTTCCAGTCTCTGTAAAACAATTTGATGGTCAATGGTGTCAAATGCGGCACTAAGATCTAACAGGACAAGTACAGAGATGAGTCCTTTGTCTGATGCCATTAGGAGGTAATTTGTAACTTTGACTAGTGCGGTCTCTGTGCTATGATGCACTCTAAATCCTGACTGAAAATCCTCAAATGAACTGTTCTTATGGAGAAAGTCACACAGCTGATTAGCTACAGCTTTCTTAAGTATCTTAGAGAGAAAGGGAAGGTTTGATATTGGTCTTTAATTGGCTAAAACCTCTGGATCTAGAGTGGGCTTTTTAAGAAGAGGTTTAATTACAGCTACTTTAAAGGACTGTGGTACATGTCCTGATAATAAAGACAGATGAATCGTATTCAATAAAGAAGGGCTAACTAGAGGTAAAACATCCTTGAGCAGCCTGGTTGGGATGGGATCTAAGAGACAGGTTGGTGGCTTAGATGAAGAAATTATTGAAGTTATTTGATGAAGGTCGATGGGAGAAAAACAGTCTAAATATATATCAGGTTTTACAGCTGTTTCCAAAGTTGCTGTATCAGAATGCAGATCAGTGCCTGTTGAGGGCAAGAGGTGATGAATTTGTGAGGGGCTAAAGGAAGCAGACAAGTCCTCTGCTACACTGAGACATGGCATTGAATTCAATACTGAAGGAATCACTTCCTTAAATTTGGCTACAGCACTATCAGATAAACATCTGCTGTAGGAGTTTGTGCCAAAAGGCTTATAGTCCAGTAATATGAACTCAAATGTTATTTAAAAAATGGTCAGACAGAAGAGGATTCTGTGGAAAGACAATTAGATGGTCAATTTTAATGCCATATGAGAGAACAAGATCAAGAGTGTGGTTCAGACAATGAGTCGATTTATTTACACTCTGACAGAAGCCAATTGAATCTAATAAAGAGATAAATGCAGTACTAAGACTATCATTGTGGTTGTCCACATGAACATTAAAATCACCTACAATAATTACTATCTGTTTTAAGGATCAAGCCTGATGCAAATTCTGCAAATTCAGATAAAAATTCAGAGTAAGGACCAGGAGCTCAATATACTGCAACAAATAAAATTGGCTGTAATGTTTTCCAGGTTGGGTGAGCAAGGCTAAGAACAAGACTTTCAAATGAATTATAATTTAGTTTAGGTTTAGGGTTTATTAATAGACTTGAGTCAAATCCACCACCTCGACCGGTACTTCGAGGAATATGAATATTACAATGACTGGGAGGAGTGGATTCATTTAAGCTAACATATTCATCCTCCTGTAGCCAGGTTTCAGTAAGACAAAATAGATCAATATCATAATCAGATATTAATTCATTGACTAAAACAGCTTTAGAGGACAAGGACCTGATATTTAGGAGTCCACATTTAATTATCTTATTTTGGACTGTTGGAGATGTTGATTTAATTTTTATTAAGTTTTTATGATGAGCTCCTCCTCTGTTTGTTTTATCTTTAAATAATGTAGGTGGACGGGGGACAGACACAGTCTCTATACTAAAGGATTGGGTGGGCAGCTGCTCTAATGGAAGCGCAGAGAAGCGTGTAGGACTGCATCTCTGCTTCCTGGTCTCAACTCTGGGTTGTCACGGTTTTGGTCGACTAATAAACTTGGCCATATTTCTAGATATGAGAGCTGCTCCATCCAAAGTGGGATGGATGCCGTCTCTCCTAATCAGACCAGGTTTTCCCCAGAAAGGTGTCCAATTATCTATGAAGCCCACATCGTTATTGTAACTTCTGTTTTGAGTGTAGATATTCCGCCATATTTAAAGATTGGTATATTTTTTCATGTTTATTGGTTTTCATTAAATAGTGTCATCAATGCAATTACTCCTCCTCATATTGTATTCAGACTTCTGATCATTTTTTATACATATTTTTTATAAACCTGCTGTGTGCTGATATCACATACAGTAAGGATATGGTATGCGTAGCTAATTGTTTGAGTTTTATCCTCTTTTCTGGTTAATTCTAGTCAGACTGCACTGAAGAAGGTGATTGTATATTGGTTTTATATAAATGGAACAACTGTTGATCTGGACAATGGTCTGTATGCACTATTAAAGGCTCAATTGTTGTACTCCAGCCCCCCCTGTCCCTTGGATCTCTTAGGTAATGTCGTGGTCATGGTTAAAAGAACAGGGATATGTGAAGCAAACACCATTCTCACTGTTGAAGTAACATTGTTGACCCATCCATCCAACCTTGTCCTTGGTTTTGCAACAATAACAACAATGCCATGCTTCTCCCACAATGCCCCTGCAAAACAGAGGTAATAATTCAGTGCACCATGAGGATATAATTTAAAATGTTGAAATGGGAATTCACAGTGGGGAAAGGACTTCAGAACGCAGCAGCTACTCTTTCCCACAGCCATTTGAACAAATTCACCAAACAGGCCAAACTTGGTAAGAGGCTTTTTAAGCCAGCAGTATTTTTAACACTGACTCCCTCAAGCCTTCCCCTCAACAGAAACTTAAGTGAGAGCTGTTGCTGCCATTTTATAATTGCAGGAAGTGTTTGGTCCACCACTGCTGACCACACAGTGCTTGACAATCACAGTGAATTACCATTATTCATTCTGACATTGTGTTCATGTAGTTATTACGTCTCTGGGCAAGCGATAAAGAAGCGTCTTTGCTCAGGCTGTGAGACTCCACAACTCCACTTCAACATTTACACTCCACCATGAGTGTTATCCTTATTACCACAGTTTTTTTATTTGCGCTATAATTTAAAACAGTTGATTTATTTTTGAACATTTGCCTTGTGGTAGCATAGTCTACAGTGCTCCATCAAAGTGTCCCTACAGAACAGTTTGATGCCGCATTGTCAAAATGCACAGAGGTCATGGGGCACTATGAACAAAGTCCAGCGAACCTTGAACAACAGCAAACTGCAAATGGTCAGAACAGTCACTTTTTGAAAAGAGAGTTTTGAAAAGTGTGTTCAGAGAAACCAACATCTACTAAGAGCGGCACAGGCCCTACATGACAACCTATGTCACTATGCCAACAGCAGCTGAGCTGGAGGAACTGCAGAAGTTGAAGACAGAGCCCAAACACCTGTCCTGAGCCCTGCAGGTAACTACTGATACTCTCATTGATAGTATGTGTATTTCTTTGTCAAAGTGGGCCAAACTCAACATAAAAAATATCCCCAAAGAATTGGACATTCAATTCTAAAACCAATATATAATATGAAGTTGGACTCCCTTTGTGTCTATAAGGGCAAGCATTCTTATGGGAAGGCTTCCCACAAAATCAGTGTGTCTGTAAGAAATTGTGTCCATTCAACCAAAAGAACGTCTGTGCAGGTTAGACTTCACTATGTGCACAGGGGCACTGGAACTAAGAGGCTGAGCCCAAACCCTGAAAAGAAAGCTGAACCAAACCATCATCCCACCTCCACTAAACTTTACAGTAGGCACTGCACATTCCAGTAGATAGCATTTTCGTGGCATCTGCCAAAATCAGATTTGTCCATCACACAGCCAGATAGCGAGGTGTGATTCATTGCTGCAAAGAATGCTTTTACACTGCTTCAGAGTCCAGTTGCAGTATGCTTTATGCCACTCCAGCTGCTTGGCATTGCATATGGCTATGTGAAGCTTAAGTGCAGGGCGACAATGGAAACCCATTTCATGAAGATGCTAAAGCATACTTCATGCTGATGTTGCTTCCAGAGGCAGTTTGGAACTCTGTAGTGAGTGAAGCAGCAGATGATGGCAAATTTTTACATAATCACCTACCGACCCCACACCCACCCCCCATTTGCATGGTCTACCACTTCATGGCTGAGCTGTTGGTGCTCCTAGGCACGTCTTCCTCTGCCAGGGTAGAATCCAACAACAGCGCCATGTTTATTCACTGAACTGTATATGACACATTCAAGTATTTCTCTATAGATATTTGATGGCTGTGTGGGGGGCTTTATGCACCCGTTAACAATGGATGGATGTGACACTGCTTGCATACATGATACAAAGTCGGTAGTAAGTAAGTTCATGAAATATTCATGTGTTGCTTGGCAACCGTGCAGTCCGAGTCAAATACTTCTGTTTCAGAAGTATTTGTGTTGGCTGAGCCAAATAAATGTTTAAATACACAAACAAATCATAATCAGTTGTCACTTATCACTGTTTGCTAATAAATGGTACTTGTACAACTGTTGCTCTCCTGCATTGTATAATGACTACACACTTTGGACCTTAAAAGGCTGTTTATTGGAGCAGTTTGACCGTCATTCTCATTTTCCACAATTCATGGCATCTCGCCCTCACTTATTATTTACCCCACCATTGAGAGTGGCCATTCAGAACAGCTACATAATACTGTTCCCTTTAGACAAGTTTGTTTTAAGCATACTGAGACCTTTGGTGGGGCCCATATTCTTTGTACTTAATAGTGTGAACTTTTGCACAATTCCCTGAACAGTATAATACACATTCCTGCACAAAATGTACAGATCAAGCAGTACTTGACTTGCTTTCATCTTTTTTATATATTTTTCTTGTTCTATGCTCATTGTTATGCATCCTTATGAAAACCTACTTGTCAAAAACACTGATCCTGATTCGTTGTCGTGAGGTCTTCTAGTCTTGTTTTTTTTGTGAGGTTAATCTGCAGTCTCATGATCAGCTCACCTGCGTTCGAAATGGTGAAATTTAGCCGCAAAATCGTCATCAGTGGATTCACTAGTCATGCAATAAACATTATACATTATATTGCATAACATTTGATGAAAATGTGTATTGCACTTCCTTTACTGGTTACATTGCATATTTTATTTTTCTCCACACAAAAACAAGGAAACCTTGCACTAATAAAAACCCAGGAAGATTGGTAATTAAAGTGTGCAAAAAGCTTATGTTATTGTCTGGATTACCAACCAAAGTAGTTCATCAACTAGCTCTGTGCCGAGGCATTATGTCACCAAGCTGCCTCCAGCATTTGTTTTGTGGTGTCAACAGAAGTTATTGTGGGAACAGGTTTCTAGGTGGTCTCTAAAATGGAAGACAAATTCTCAAATGATATCTTATTTATTACAATTACTTTAAGGTTAACTGTATTTTTTCAACCTGGGTTCTATTTTCCCAGGTTTTGTGTCTCAGTGAATAATGGGGACAATCACCAACTTTTGTTCTGTCGAAACAAATAAATCATCGATTTAGACGTGCTGCTGCCTCTTTAAGGGCCAATTTCCCTCTTCACTCTGTGAATGAAGAGTTTATTTTGATCAAACCGGAGCTGGTGATTGTTGGATTGCTGTGAAAAGACAAATGGAGGTTTTAGTGAGTTTTATTTTGTTCCTGTCAAGTTTGAGTGAAGCGCTGCAACGTTATGAGGCAAAATCACTGTTTTTGTCAATGAAGTCTGCTGGTTCTGAACACGGCAATATAACTGCTGTTTCCTTCCATAATGTTGTCAGACACTTACAATCTGAGCCTGTCAGTGGCACAAACAAGCACTTTATGTGGACGTACACTGATAGTGTGCAATTGCCCAGAAGGATTACGTTGCAGCCAGTTTTGCTTCTGCTGGTTGCACTCTCACTCAAAACTGGACCAATTTAAAAAAAATGTTGTTCCCATTAGTCACTTAGACACAAAACATAGGAAAGTTTGGTCCATGTTAAAAAACAACAACTCCCCTTTAAGAGCTTATTTTCATCATCATCTCATCAAATAATGTCTGCTTTATACAGCACACATTATTATACAGCACACATTATTTCACACACATAATTATTATCTGCTTTTATTATTCCCTGGCCTCTTTTGGGTTAAAGGTCAGTGTTCCTTGTAAGATGATGGTAGATGGTGGATGCCTCATTTCCAGAAATCTCAACACAAGTCAGACCTGTCAGCCTCGGGCAGGCGTGGACTGGCTGCAGGTGATTTCTGTAATCTGAAGGTTTCACCCACAAATCGACATAAGCACCATGTCTGAATGAGGATAACTGTCACCTGATTATGTCCTGATTCCACTTCTAAACTGAAGCGTCTGACTTAAATCCTCCAGTGTCAATGCAGCTCCTTGTGTCTTCTGTTTTAACATATCAGAAGTGGGAGGTTTGCTTAACGCGCGCAATTAGTTACAGATTACCTTTATATAATTGTAAGTGGTAACATGAATTGTAATCCATTCACAGAATGCAATTTAAATCATTTCCCTGCAGGAATCACTGAATGTTTCTCAAGAGCAAACATGAGGAAGAAAAAAAACAGAAAATTGTATTCAGAGCCCTCGGGTTTGTATCTGCCACTCGTCTCCGTGCACTTAACACAGCAAACAAGTAGAGTATTAAATGTACTGTATGCCCCCCAACCTAAACAGCCAGTTTCATCGTTTTGCAATCAATTATGCAAATGTCCCCTAGTACACAAGTGAGTCCCCAAATGCAGCAGAAAGAGTTTGTCACACCATAGTGACGTGCCATGCATGAAAACGTATTGCAGTGCCAGCAAGATGAGACACCTGACTGTGCTAGCATGTGTTGTCTGCTGCCTGAAGCCAAGCTAAATGATAACACACTCATACATGGACACATAACACACACACACACACACACACTTGATCTTAAATTTACATAAAAACCAGAGAAAGCAGTGGACAAATAATGAGAGAGGGCAATATGAATTATAAGAAAGAGGTGTGTGTATGTGTGTGTGTGTGTGTGTGCTGTGTGATTTGTGTGTGTACATGTGATGCAGATCTATGCTTCGCTAAAAAGAAGAAGAAGAAGAAGAAGAAGAAAAAATCGTTTTATCATCCGTGGTTCAGAATTGGCTCTGCTGTGAAGCAGAGAGGCTGGCTGTGTGGTGGTGGATGGGGGAGGATAGTGGGGGGAGATAGGGGGGAGGCAGTGAGGCAGGCCCGTGTTTGGGTTTAATATGATCGTCTCTGCTGCTATCTGGCCCAGCAGCGGAAGCATCAGCATGCTCTGCAGTCTGAATAATTTATGGGTTCAAGAAGCTGCAGAGTCTGCAGCTCAGCTGATAAATCCCCCACTGATGGTGTCAGACACACAACAAAAAGGCTACAGATCAACATGAATGTATAGTGTGTGTGTGTGTGTGTGTGTGTGTGTGTGTGTGTGTGAGAGAGAGAGAGAGAGAGAGAGAGAGAGAGAGAGGATGAATGTGTTTTCAGTGGTGCATACTGGGTATTTGTGTTTATTGTATATGCTTGAGCTTGTACATGAGGTGTGTTCACATTTAAGATTTCATTTGCACATCCTCTGGCCTGTCACTTCAGTGGAGAGCTTTTCCTTTTGCCGTGCAGAGTCAGCACGAGTTTTAGTATTTGTTTCAATTTCTTTCATGATGCGAAACAATTCAGAGAGAATGTCAGGATTAAACAGGTAAGAGTTCAACTTAAATTTCAAAACAATGACCTCAAACTGTGCCTTCAGATTCACCTGAGCGAGCACTGAAGCTGTAGTTCTAAGCGGTGTGTAGTGACTTTAACCCTAGTCTTCAAATGGTTTCTGTCAGGTTGTTTACCATCCTCCGGTTCTGAAGGATGCGTTTGTGTTTCTATTTTATTCATTGTCAACAAATCCTAGAAACAGTCTTTCAATCCTGACTTCCCTACTCTGACTGCAGCACTCTGCCTCGAACCCATTGGTTCCGTCTTTTTGACACATTACATATCTAGTTTCATTTTTAAAATGTCTCAGCAATTTCCCAAAGCAGCCGCTCCCTGTAGCTTTTAAGGAACCTTACCTAAAAAGAAGGAAATAGTGCATTTGTTAGGGACTGTTTCCAGTTGTGGATTCATCCATGTTTGTGGCTGTGGTGAGTATTTGGGTCAGGAGGTTCACTCAAAATGAAGTACAGCCTGTGGTTCAGTTGTCATCAGGTGAGTATAATGTATGTTCTTCTTTGTTTTTTTTATTACTTCCTACTTTGTAGATTAACACTGAGGACACAAAAACTGAGGGAACACAAATGGAATTATGTAGTAAACAAAGCAAAACATTTCATATTTTAGATTCTTCAAAGTAGTCACCATTTGCACTCTTGACATTCTCTCAGCTTCATGAGGTCAACACCTGGAATGTTTTCTATTAATAGCTGTGCCTTGTCAAGAGTTAATTAGTTGAATTTCTTGCCCTCTTAATGCTTTTCAGACCATCGGTTGTGTTGTTCAGAGGTAGACATTTCAAGAACTATGAATGTATCATCATGCGCAGTCACAAAAACCACCAAACACTGAATGAAATGAAACTGGCTCTCATGAGGACCGCCCCAGGAAAAGAAGACCAAAACTTACCTCTGCTGCAGAGGAGAAGTTCATTACAGTTAGCAGCCTCAGAAATCATAATTAGCACATAAATGCTTAACAGAGTTCAAGTAGCAGACACATCTAAACATCAACTGTTCAGAGGAGACTGTGTGAATCAGACCTTCATGGTCAAATTGCTGTAAAGAAGCCAAGACTGAGGGAGACCAACAAGAATTTGTGATTTTTAGTTCCAACGGTACATCATCTGATATTTTCTGGAAATTTGGTTCAAAGTTGCTCTACATTTGCATGGAACCTTATGCATAATATCTCACCTAAACCTTATAAATGCTTCACATACTATGCTGTGAGGTCCTATAGATTTGAGTTGCTATGGTAACTTTGATGTTTACTATGGATGTCAGTGATGTGTGTGAATTTTCAGCTTTTCAAGCACACCTCACAACAGATGATATGATTAAGTACAAATGGAGTTTTGAAGTTTTTTGTTTTTGTTTCCACACAGAGGTTCTCCAAAAAGTTTTCAAAGTGCTTGTGGGCTGGAACATTTGTAACCCACCTGTCCATGTTTAGTGCTCTCACACACTATGATGGCATTGTTGCCCCCAGAGATTGCTGGAATGTTGTCATTGACATCCAGGACCTGGATGGTAACTGGAACGTGACTCACCATACGAGGGTTATCTGAAAATGAACACAAGAAACAGATTGAAGTTGCTGTAGTACCAAAGAAATGACAAAGTAATGCCACTGTTTTGATATTTTCATAGAAAGATACTGAACAGTTATTAAGATTCACCAGGTACATTTTTTTTTTTTACATTTAGTATGGTTTGTTGTTTAGAGACAGAAGCCTCTTGGGACATGGAGGTGTGTAACTATATCGATCAAAATCCTACATTTCATTATGTACACTTCATTGTTGTGCTGTATCTCACATGTAGTACTCTAATCCTCTTACAGTATGTTGCAAGTCCATACTAATGCTGAACTGTAAGATTGTTTCTGTCCAAATCAAAGCCACGAAGGATCCATGACTAAAACTATGTAGAGGAAACCAAAAACATGCTGTGGACCAACAATGACAGGATGAAAAACTATTTTAACATTACATTACACAATAACAATAAAAGAATACAGCAGACACAGTCTTTGTAATCAGATTACATAAAGTGTAAGTGGTTATGTGTGGGTGTGTGTACGGGTGTAAACACAGCAGAAGCAGCCATTAATTCATTAATGAAAGAAAGACAAAGACTGAGTCCCAAAACAACAGTCCTTTCAACTATTGAATTTAGCTGCAGACCCACTTTATTCTCCAGTCCAATCAACATAATTATACCTTTTAAAACTAGAGAGGAAAAGAAAAGAACAGAAAGTCTTCATGATGAACCGCTCCAACTTTATTAAGAATCCCTCGCACCAAAGTCAGTTCATCATTAAACCTCTGCTCCCACACAGTCCACAGTTCATATTTAAGGGAGCAGTAAAAATGATCAACGACTGCCATCTGCTCACTGCAATATTAAACAATATTCAAGAGCAACAAATAGTCCCGGCTTTACCCTTTAGCAGTGTCGCCAACTTAGTGACTTTGTCGCTACATTTAGAGACTTCTCAGACCCCTCTAGCAACTTTTTTTTTTTTTTTAAAGCGACCAGCGACAGATCTAGTGACTTTTTCTGGTGTTATTGGAAACCCTGATGTGAAAGCACGTATTGTCTTCTCAACGAGCACCGGGTGTTGTCGCAGGCTCCTCCTCCGTCCACTGTGCACTCACAGGCAGTCAGAGCAGAAGATGTTCACCCCTCCACATCCAGACTGCAAATGAATCCATATTTAGGGTGTTTTTTACTCACTTTTACTCACTTTTTGTCTCTCTGACAACGTTACTCCTCTCACCTACAGCGACCATTACAAATACATGGACATGGCTGATTATGCAAAATAGGCGATGACGTCACTTAGCGACTTTTAGGACAGCCAATAGCTACTTTCCTTACTGAAGAGTTGGCAACACTGGCCTTTTGGGCCTAACACAGGCTGCCGGATCAGTTTGATTGGTGGAGCACGAGGATGCTAAAACTGGACAATTTTTATTAGAGCTATTGTTGTTGTACAAAACTTTTCTGAATTGTCCTGTATTCATTGTTTTATTTTCCTTGTGCTGTCTCTTAGCTGTCAGTTTTTGTCTTTTGCCTTGAAATAATAAAAAAAAAAAGAAACAGCAATCGAAGACAGGGTTCCTGGAAAATGAGACATTTTTGGTGATGAAACTATATTTCAGCCTTCAGTGTTTTGTGTTATTTATTTTTCTTTTTTTTTGAAGAGCAGCATTAGTCATTGTGTCGTCGCGCTGCTGAAACCAAATCAGTCAGTCAGTCAGCTGATCAGTCAAACAGTGTCACCACGAGGATCTGCCACGTTGGAATAAGTCATAATAAATGAGGAGTGATTTTTCATCAGGAGGGGAGATGGTGACCATTAAAAATAAATAATAAATAATGACACATAGTCAGAGCTCATCAGAAACTCGTCACAGACGTCTGCACAGTGCGCCTCCTAAAATGAACACACATCACATAACATTGTGTTTACAAACTATGGCTGATGCAGCCTACTATTCCTATCCCTGTTTTTCCTTTAGCTGTCAATCATTTCCAAATATGAATTAGACAGCATCTGTAATAAATATACATCTGCGGCTGTAGCTCACTTTCTCTTTGAGTATACAGTGGTTCCACATCCTGTTTTTTGGGGGGACAGAATTATTAGAAAACACAACGTACGAACAGCAATGTTTGGTTGTTGTTGTTGTTTTTAGGAACCAGCCTTCAAACATCCTTGACAAATATTACCTCGGCGTGCCTCGGGGGAGCTGAAGCCGTGGAATGCTAAAGAGGTGACTATAGTTTTTGTTACTATTCGAAGTTGGAAATCTCTGCAGCCAGCAGCAAATAATGTAATACAAACAAAAACACTCAATGTCAATGTTTCACTTTTTAATAAGGTGTTTTAAGAATCCCTCTGTCTATTAGCACAAAACTACTGCAATAGTGGAGTGGGAAATAAATATATGTACTGTATTCATTTTGTTGTTAAGGACAAAATCAAAGCAAATAAAGCCTAAAAAAAGTGTACTGCCATCCACCTTGCTCATCTTTGATGTCACTCACAGGTTTCTGAAGAGCCGTTGTGAAGCTCAATGTGGTGGCTCTGGCTGTTGCCGTCTTGGCAGTACCTGCCTCTACCGTCTCCCGGCTAATCCAAAAAAGGGCAAAGAGTTGGAGCTGAGGGGGAGCTGAACAAAGCCTGGTTCCTCAAACAAGCCACCTATGATGGCACTCACCTGTCAATCAAAGCGGCCAAGTGAGTTCTATAAAACTTCACCCTCAGTACAGTTGTCATGAACGGGGAAATTACCTATAGAGACCAAAACTGTTTTTGTACCAGGCTGTAAACATGTTTATTTCTGCTGTGAAGTTGGACATTTTAACATGGGGACTTATGGAGACTGACTCCCTTCTGGAGCCAGCCTCAAGAGGACATTTGAGAAACTGCAGTTTTTGTCACTTTTGTGTTGGCTTCATTTCACAGCCACAGAGGTTACTATTTGCTACCTTCCAGTGAACGTGGCTGGACTTGGGACCGACCACAATCTCCAAAACCAGCGCTGGCCAGTTTGGCAGGGAATATGGTAGCCTACCAAGGTGGTTTTCCTCCTGGGTTTGGCTCCTGACACAGACTAAGTGGGCATTCAGACAGGGACAGGCAAACCGGCAACCGGAGTGCGGTGGTGGGGGAGTGAGGGAGCTGAGGTGGGTTGCTGTGGGCGTGTCTATACCTGCTGAATGTAACCACTGTGAAACAATCAGGAAATAACGTTTTATTTCTCTGATTAATGACAGCTTTATCGAGGCCGGCGCTCGCTCTCTGTGTTGTTACTCTATGTCTCTCTACCAAAGCGCTCTCTCTCTCTCTCTCTCTCTCTCTCTCTAATCATCAGACACAAATCAAATTAAACTTCTTCGTGTCATTATATTTTGCGGCTTAAATTGCAAGTCAGACTCAGATTTAGAAGCTGGTACATGAAATAAACAAAGTGAGAACACACACACAGGTAGATTATCAGAGTTTAGTCCGTGAATCCACCTGGATAGTCTCTGCTTCAGAGACATTTCAGGCTGGTTCAGGTTTGACCGATCTGAGTGTCTGATTGGCGGCCGGAGCGTGACGTGAGGCTCCGTTTTCCCAAAAGTTGAATCTGGCTCAACTTCTCTTGCCGGTCGCCGGCAATGTTTTTTGCTGCAACCCCTGCGTTGCGGGCTGCTGGCGTGGAAACGCACAACCCCCACTGAAATGAATTGAAAAACGCCGCCGGCGTCCGGTTTGCCTGTCCCTGTCTGAACGCCCACTTAAGTGTACTGTGGTTCTGTTGTTTAATAGTGCTCTCTGTGGCTGATACACCACAGGATTGTTAATTGACACTAACATGTTTTAGAGTAGTGGGGTATATAGCAATGACTGCTGCTGCAGTATTTAAAAGTTTAATACATAACCCCACCTGAGGTGGTGATCTTTGTGAAACAGAGGAGTAGCATGACTTCATAAAGATAATTAAAACTGAAATGAAAGAGGTAACAGAATCACTGAAAGAGAGAGCATATCAAAGAACATGTAGTCTTTTGATGTAACAAGGTCACACTGAGTATGAAATGTCATAGAAAAAAGGAGGACCATTAGGAATATTTCATTATGAAACCTTGTTTAAAGATGGGATACATGTTTAGAGTTACTCTCTGCTTCCTGTCCAGCAGCAGCCTCTGTGGTACTGTATTTTCAGTGTTTTAATTAATAGTTCAGTGCTTCCCAACCTTGAAATTTTAAACTCACAACAGAGACAGTAGATTAAGTGGATATTTCATTGTACAGTCAATACATAAAAAAACAAAACAAAATATAACAGATGATACACTGTGCAATTAACCCAAACAGTGAACACAATAACTGCAGGATGTTTGTGTAAAATTTGTGATTTGGATGAATTTTGAGTTGATTACTTCCTGTATACATCGACACAGAGATGCAGAGAGAAAGCATGAAACGGTGACATTTACACCATGGACCCCAAAGTACCAGAGCAACAGTGCACCTCCATTTTCACTTTTAGGGTCAGATTTTATTAGCCAGGTATGTGTACACCTTAACCCATTAAACTAGGAGGCAGCATGGATACAACTATCTTAAAAAAGATGAAATGTACATTATTTGCATTGGTAGTATTATTGGTAGTATTATTATAACTATAGGCAGACAAATGGTGAGGCTGTACTTATTGGCACAGCTGGGCTTTGAGCTAAATACAGCACTAACTTCAACATGCACACTCACGCTGCTAACATGCTCGTGGTTAAAGGTGCCCTGCGGACTTTCATTATTTTTTTAAAGAGGCCATATAATTATTATTTTTGTTCCAGTCCTTTTTCTGTGCATGTAAAAGGTCTGCACTGTTACAAAGCCCAAAGGAGTTACTCTCTCCCACAGAAAACACTGTTCCTACCCTATGACAAGCCTAATTTTTTTTTTCTAGCCTTTTCTTCATGTTGTAACACAGCACCACCTCCAGCTAGGTGATAAACCACCGATTGAATCTGCCTCACTGTCTGCCATTACTTACTTCCTCACTAACGGCCACTTTTCCTCATTTTCTCTGTTGTTGGCTTCAAGAACCAACAGAAAAGTGTCATCGTACCATGTGAGGAAGTGAAGACCCGGTGCATGAACATTACTTTTTATGGAAATGTGATAGAAATGTCCCCACAACTCCCCTGACTACCGACTAGCTAAGACATAAGAGCTGCTCTACTGGTGGCTGCACAGACCAGCACGAAATCTTTACAGACTCTCATATTCTGAGGAAGTGCAGACCTGGTGAATTCACTTTATTTTTGATAGAAATGTGATAGAAATGTCTCCACAACGACTGCAAAGGAAGCAGAATATGTGCGTCTGTGTTAAACTTGGTAATGTGGCGAGTATGTTGGACTGTGATAATATTGAAGGGCAGTCAAAAAAACTAAACAAAGTTAATAAACCTATTATAGAACCTGAAAATGAGCATTAATATGTATAACAATGTTGGTAGAATTTGGGGAATGCAGTCTTCAGGTTGGAAGGGCCGAAGTCTTCCACAGCAGTAAAGGCTGTGTATCTGTTGTGTGCTAATGAAAGCATGCAGTTCTTTTGTTGCTTCAGTGCTTTGTAGGGGATATATGCTGCAGTCACAACAGTAGATTTAAACTTAACTTAACTCAAAGGTCTGAACTTAACCATGAGATACTGGAGGTTCAGAACAGTGACTGTGTCTGTGCACCACATCTGCTCTTAATGGAGTCATCTGATCTATCCGCCTAGAGGATGGAGTGCCCATGTTAGCTCAATGGCGCTACTGGGAATGCAGCTGTTGAGCCATGCATCCGTAAAAATTATTATGTTGCAGTTCATAACTCTTTTATTAGTAATAATCAGCAGCCGCAGCTCATCCTTTTTGTTCTCCACAGACTTTATGTTGGTGAAGAAGATAAGGAGTTAGCTTTAGCTTAGCAGTAAACCCTCCTCTTTTCTCAGGCCTTTGTTTACGGTCTTGACACCCCCTGTGAGAACTTCTGGCTGACGAAGCCAAACTTCAAGCTTGCTTAACATTGTGCAATGTGCACCTGCCACCAACTTGGTCGGTTGAGAATTTGGATCCAATAACACCAGCTTAACTTGTTTCAGCGCAGATTAGCTGTGCAGGTTGGCAGAAAGTTCGGGAAACTGGAAGCTCTTTGTGAACCCATAAAACCAGAGTTAAAGCTAAAGTCACCAGCGTACGCTTATCTTACCTCCCTCATAGTATGTGAACATTAAACAGGTGACAGGGCGAGGCGGCACAGTGAAAAGGACGATGAGACATGAGAAAGACATCTGATGAGTTAAATAACAAAAAACAATTTTTCACTGATAAACTTACTGCCTCATTTAGATAATCTGTCTAACTGTGATGTTGCACCTCATATGAATCATTGCTGGTGGTGTGGGAGGTCTGCAGCTCAATTATTGTAATTCAATATCTCACACACCACTGATCAGATATCAAAGACAAACATCGGAGTGATACGTTGCCACAAGGACAATGAAAATACTCGATATTTAATTTCACCTTAACTACTGGAGGGTGTGTGTATGGGTGTGAAATTCAGTCGTTGTGATTGGCTAACAGACAGACAGACAGACAGACAGACAGCTCTAACATGCATGGACACACATGTTCTAGATTAGGAAAGAAAATGTGAGAAATAAGAGTAAAATGATGCGTTAAGTTAAAGAAAATGTGTTTAATGTGTAACTTTCTTTCCACTATTCTGAATTATTTAACAAGTCATATTATTAATAGATGTGTTCAGTTATATTTTTGACTCATCTAAATTTTACTGTGCGTAGTCACTTGTAGATGCTGCATATGGAGTGCTCCACTGTGTGTGTGTGTGTGTGTGTGTGTGTGTGTGTGTGTGTGTGTGTGTTCATGTTTATTAATACTTCAGTTCACCTGTAAATGATCTTATAAATGCGACCTCAGGAAAAGTTTCATGGTCTACAGATGTTACTCTGAGAGTTACTCTTTATTCGACAAGATTAAACTTACAGTTCTTGGATGGTAAACTGGGTTTGAAGTCCAAACTGCAGTCCTGACATGTTTAATGTTGTTTCATACTCCATCTTGGCCTTAACTCTCTCATCTCTTCCCTCCCTGTCATCTCTCCTTGTCTAAATCCTCTCTCCACCTCTGTGCTCCGCTTTGCCGGGCTCCTCTCAACTCATCCCATTAGAGAAAGCTTATGGAGTGTGTCTGGGGAGCAGCTCGCCACTGCAAGAGAGGCAGTTTCTGATCAGACCTGAGTTATCTGAGGTCAGATACCAGATCTGAAAGAGAATCTCTCTCTTCTCTTTGTTTAATTCACCAGAGAGCTAAACTTTTTAATCCAGTCTCAACTGCAGGCAGAATGAAGGTGACCTTTGCTCCTGACCTCTCTGCTGTAAACTACCACAAACAGATTTGTTTGTCTGTGCTGACAATGAGAGAGCAGAGAAGAAGATGTGGAGGTGTGAACTGAAAAAAAGACGCATCTCCTTTTCAACGTCACACTTCGACCTCCACTTTCCCTGTATGTGTGTGTTCTACTGTTTGTACTGACATACACCGCCGGGCTAGGTGCTTCTGTCCTGATGGTGTGTTTTAAAATTCTGCTACACTGTTCAGCTTTGACCTGTCCAACAGCACCTGTGGCCTGTTCTCACTAACTAACCCTAACCCTAACCCTAGCTTGCCAAATACTGCTGCTTGCCCTACTATTAAAAATATAACGCAGTAGGCACCCCTCTAGTGTCATTGTATATGTGGAAGAGTTACCGCGACCCCGTCAGTCCTCCCTGCTAACTCTTCAGCAAACTGTGCCCCAGAAAACAGCCTCTGTGTGGGCAGTGAGAGCCGGGTAAGTCCCTCTGTTTACTGATGGTGATTATGTGATGTGATGTGTGAGGTCCTGAGGGTTAAACGTATTACAGTGGCACACTCTGATTACTGGGTTTTTATCCTGAAGAAGGAAAGATGTGGGACGGAACAGACTTCACTTCACCTTTTTTCTGTCCTTTCACTGTCTGCCTGTCAGCCAGCACCTTTACCTCTCTATCTCTAATACCAACATGAGAACTGACCTGAAATAAGGGATGATGGATTTAATTGCCCAATGACTTTATTCCTCACATGAGGACAAATCTCAGTATTTCCCACAGGTTCACCTGAGGAGAGACATGCGGGGGTAACATCTTTAATTCCTAAATGATATGGTAGGTGTCCCTCCTGCACAGAAAGGTTTGGATCTTAGATTAATCCCCAGACAGAGACTCAGCATCGGGGTGACTGAGCCGCCTGGCATTTATGAATGCCCTCGCTCAGTCCATTACTCACACTATTGTGCAGTAAAGGGTAGGAGAAAGGGTAATTGGCAAGATAAGCATCGGCTGGAGAGAAATGAGAGAGGAGGATGAAGAAGAAAGAACTGATGACTGTTCCTCAGATGTTTCAGCACAGACGTAATCTCATCTACGCAGAGGTCCTGTCAGATCACTAAATGTGTCGCAAAGGGTATTCCACAGAAATTCACTGGGTTAAGTACCTTCTAAAAATGTTCTTAATCTCTGCGCAGTTTGTTTTTGAGGTCATGCGAAGGTTCAAAGACAAGCGGCTAAAGTAAGCTAAAGTCAACACAGTTATCAGCTGGCTTTTACAGACTTCAACGGAGAAGTTAGTCATTAAAAAGTCGATTAGATAAAACAGCAGCATACACAAAGTAAGTCATAATTAATATCCTGCATCCTGACATAGACTAATATTGAACTTAAATATCCAACACAGGGAATGATGGAATCAAACAGTAAAGTAGCAATGAGCTGAATGTAACCCTTTGCCCAATGTTCATAGAAATAATTGTTATGGTGGTTATGGTCAAGAGGTAGAGCATGACGTCCACTAATCAGATGATCGGTGGTTTGATCCCCGGCTCCTGCAGCCTTTGGGCAAATTACTGAACCTCAGATTGCTCCTGAAGGCCGTGCCATCAGTGTGTGAATGTGTATGGTTAGCTTTTGTCATTGACTGACCGACTCTTTGTTCTTAGTCTGTTTGCATTGTTATGTCATGATGAGGGAGTCCACTATCTCACCACCCCAGTTCAACCTTTCAGACTCTACCATCATTCAGTTTCCCTCCCAGTAACAATGCTATGTAAAGTGTAGTGTCCCTTGCGTTAACCTCTGATCTCTCTGTGCCACTCACCTGCCATGTCCAGCCCTGCCTCATCATTAATCCTGTCTCTGCACCGCTTGGATCTTGTCACCCCGACATCCACCTGTCTCTGCACCATTCCCCCCTCTGGCTTTGTTAATAAACTCTTTTGAACTGTGCTCAGTCTCTGCTCATGTTTGCACTTTGGGTCCACTTATGTCAGGATGAAGTGGAACATTGCATTTTTAAGTGATTACAGAAGGTAGAATGATTAAGGACTGAAATCAACACTCTTCGTTTGTCAAGACGTTCTCGGACAAAGAACTTAAAATAGCAGTTTGCTAAAACCTGATACATTAAATTTCTCTGTGTTTTATATAAGATTACTGCTCTTTGTATATCATCCCTGTTCAAATAAAGAAATTCAAAATGCATTCAACCTCCAGGGACAAGAGAGAAGAAGTGGAAGAAGTGGAAGTGCAACTCTCACAGGAAAGCTAGAGTATGGATGGATGGATGGATGGATGGATGGATGGATGGATGATCAGGTAACTCTTGGATGGATAGCTGGACGGACGAATATCATCGTGCTGATGGATGGATATGCAGAAGAACAGATAGCAGACAGGTTGACCTGGTCTTCTGTTGCTGTAAACTTACCAACCTCTGCAGCCATCACAGTGATGTTATGCCATGCCGTCTCCTCCCGGTCCAGAACCTGAGTAGTCCTGATGATGCCATTGTTCACTCCGATGTTGAAATACAGCGGCCTTTCTTCTTCATTTTCGATGAAGTACCTGTGATGCATAAATGACATGAATTTAAAAGAGACAGCACACCCATTGAAACATATTTGAATATTTTTTATTACACTTTTTAGAGGGTAATATAATATAAGAGACACCAAGTGATCCAGGCAGTGTAGAATGAAACCTTTACTATGCCCTCCAGGTATGGATGTAAATGCTCTGCTGATTTGTCTGATAATGTGTCTTAAATGATCTCAATAAAAATACCATCTACTCCTTCTTCCCTGACTGAAATATCCAGAAATTATGAACTAGACATGTTCAATACATGTAAACTATAACGTAACGATATTGGATCACTATTTTCACTGTCCCAAAAGCCACAAAAACAATCATAATCGGATAACTCTGGGGTAATAATAAACTGCTGAGCTATTAACCTTACATGTGCTTCTATTGGCTAGTTTTGTACAACCAAACTGCAGAGCAATGGTTTTACGCCTTAGGATGGGAAAAAAAAGTTTAAAAAGACTTCAATATTTGAGCTGAAGTGATTTGTGATTTCGACTTCTAAAAAAAAAAAACTGATGTCCCTACTTTCTCTGTGTATGTGCAAAGCTCTCAGGAATGACACACTGCGTAGTGGCCATATTCAGTATTACAACTTCCACCATGATTACATGACTCACACAGGCCCAAACAGCATTTTTTTCCCATACCCAATCACATCAACAGATTTGTAAAACTGAAAGGAAGGATGGATCACTTTTCAGCATTTAGGGTCTTTTTCTGAACCTGGTTCCATTACTCATTCTAGTGCTTCAGGAACAACACCAATACATCTGTCCTGTGCCTCTGCCAAGAGATCTACCAGATGTGTGAAAGTCAAACTGATGAATGAATAGAAACGTACAGGACATAGAAGTTTGCTCACATACAAATTAAAACAAATACATCCTTACAAAAACTGCAAACACATTTTGCTTAACGTCCCCATGCGGACAGGTCCCATTTTGAAAACGGGACTGGCCCATCCAGAAATGATGCTAGAGGGACCCTACAGAGTCATAGTTTGAAGCGTAGGACCTCTGACCATCTTGCTGTATTTGAAGACATGGAGAGAGAATGAGCAAGAAGTCTACACAAAGTCCAAAAATAAATAAAGGCAAAGGCAAAAAATTTCCACTGGTTATTCATAAGTAGAATGTACAATGTATAGTAATGGTACTTCTATATGAGTATCTGTGTTGAAAGCAGTAGAGCTAAAATGTAGAACTGTCCTATTTCTGACTGGTTTCAACCTATTAAGAGGCCCTGAAGGGTTAACAGCCTTTAGACCAGTCACAGTGTTCGGTCAATCCAATCCATCAGAACGCAGCAGTGCTGCCACTGTTGTCAGAGGTCTATCCGGGATTGTGCCGCCAGCTGCTGGGCTGAGGATAGAAAGCCCTTGTATGCCTCACAGGCGCTTGCCACTGATCTCCTTCAGAAGACCAATGTGAGGCCAGAATCAAAAGGGCTTTCTGGGGTTGAATTATAACTAGATGAATTAGAGTGTGGACCTTTCAACTCTGTCTGTGCTGAAGTGGATGTCTGTGCTAGAAATAATTGAAGCACCTAGCACTGGCAGTCCATAACCTGGATTTTCTGAATATTGGGAATATGAATGATGAAAGCTTGCAGGTAGTGCATGACTTTTCTTATTGCTCAGTTCTTTCATTGTTCTAGATCAAAATGTGATGTTTCAGTAATTTTCAGTCCTCGTGGATTTTGAATGAAAAAAAGTTTTTAAATGATCTGCAAATTTCTACATTTATTTTTAGCACTTACTTAGTGCTTCACTTCTGGAAACTGATAATACAATCTGCATCTTAAATTAAATCCCTGGATGAATTTTGGATGAATTGGGAAACTGTGGATATGTGTTTTGTTCCCAGTTGTAATGGCAAAGCACTTTGATTTGTGTATGGATATATTTTTGAGTCATATGAAACCAAACAGGAAAGCTAAATATCCCAGAGACAAAGCTGAATTAATCAAAACTGATGGCCATTTATTTAAAATACTGTCACATCATTGTGTGTGTTGGTTGCTTGGAAGTCGGTTAAGGCAGTAATTTCCAAACTGTGACTTTTTGAGGAAAGTCTCTTTGCTGTCAACAAGCTAGATCACCAGTGCTCACCTTCTTTCAAGGTGACAGACCTCAAATGTAAGGTTCATCTTGAAGACGCACTGTGATCAGATCACTCAAACCACTTGCTGAGGTGGTCTGGGATGCATTTGACTACATATCTTTTATAGTGTAAAGGCTAGAGCGACCTGGGTCACACTGAAGGACGACCTAGTCAACCGATCTCCTTTAAATGCACACGAAACAAATCAGTAGATTCAGAAGTGTGTCTTACCGGCCGACATTTAGCTGCTGGGTCTTTCATTTACACTGGTTTTCATGTGTGTCCATGAAACCACACTCAGAATTTTGGCTTGGCATGGGCCCTTATTCCCCAGAGTGAGACAGTGCAGAGTTGATTAATGATCATGACATATAGTTCCTTCTACCTGCAAGGGCTTATGAGAGGGGGGATACGCTGCAGCACATGTGCCAAGGGAGATATAAGCAGGTGAGTGAGGGAAATGTAGTATTTTCAGAGAAGTGAGTCTTTTGGAAAGTGATACAATTCTTCAGTGGATATGCTGAACATTCTGAAGCCACATAATGTGACGCAGCTCCGATCCAATGACAAAGCTTTCCTTCTCCTGGAGAGACACCCGAACCCCAAATACTACCAGACATGCAAAAACACCTACACACTCATCATGTCGTCATCCATTTCCTTTACCTGACAGCGCTGTTGGTGCTATCAGGGTCCACAGCAGTTACAGTGCCAACCTGGGTGCCAGCCGGAGAGTTCTCATACACATCCATAATGTAGTAGTCCATGGAGAACACAGGAGGCTCATCCACATCGCCCACAATGACTCGCAGAGATGTGGTATCCTTGAACGGGCCCAGGTGTGAGAAGTGGGAGTCTGGGTAAGTGTTGGAGCCTTCAATGTTGAGTGTGTGAACTTTTCGCTTCTCGTAGTTCAGAGGCTGGAGAGGAGACAGAAGGCACAATTATTAAAGGCACATTTCAAAAGTTATCACTTTATATATACTGCTATAATACTGCTGCTTGGTCCGTGCCCCTATGCTTGATGTTATAGGAATCCTTCTAGTCTTAGCAGTGATGTTAGCAAGAATAAATATGTAACGTCTAGTTAAACTTACAATATAAAACATGGATTAGGAAAAGATTATAGGTTACGTTACGTACCCGATGTAAGATTACTATATTAAGTAAGTTACTTTACGTAGCCAATGTAACCAACAGCTGTCAACTTTTTCTTTTGGTTTCTCAACAGTCCTGTGTTTGTTTGACCATTCCATCCACCTCACCACCTTCATATGTAGACTTTCTCACTCTACTACATTTCACTCTAGATGCGCGTGTCCAACATGTCATGGTGGGGTACCTACACTGTCATGTTTTGAAGCCTGGGGCCTTGTATTTGACAAGCTGGGAGTGAGAATGGTGGAGATCATAAACACACCTATTCTAATGATGACAATCAGGTGACGGTTTGTCTCCTTTTACTTCTCGCATCCATGACACTGACGACAAGGATCACAGAGAAGAATAAAAATATTGAATTCTGTGTGAAAGTAGTAATAAATGAATATTTAGGAGAGCACAACAAGACTTCTGATATGGACCTCTGACCTTCAGAATAAAAGGGCTGGAGTTAAAACAAAAGTGTCATTATCTCCCATGACATGACACATTTACAAGACAGATTTGATTGGATCACTCAGGGTGGGCATGGGTTGGTATGGGCAATAAATGAATCACCTCACTGGTCAGTCAGGCCTCTATTTGTATCCAAATGTGCACACACAGTACACATACAAGCTTATTAAAGAAAAATGATGACTTTATTTGAAGATGCATAAAACTGTTATGATACTATCATAACCATGGCATAGCTGTTGTGAACATGTCACTTATTACTGTTGTTATCAATTGTCATTTGGTCCCTTTAAATGCATTGTACTCCATTGACTGATATCTTTCTAATGACAACTTTTGACATTAACCAAGACAACATATCACACTGGTTTATATCCATTTGACTTGCATGTGAACTCGAGGTCTGGTTCATGGAGCTGTGCAGCTACCTGTATTCAATGGTGCAGGTTGACATGAACACTAGGTGTTTAATGAACAATGTGTTTTGATTTAACACTGCATGTTGTGGGCAGCAAATTAGCTTTCTTATGGAAGGATCTGATGATGTGTCTGCTCATTACAAATAGCCTGGATATGGAGCTGTAGACAGGTGGCCTCCACCCTAACCCCCCATACATTACTCAGGAAGAGAAGGAAAGAGAGAAATCACTGGAGCACAGCCACAATATGTAATTGTAAACATGTTTTTGCCATTTGACATGCTGAGTTTAGTAATCCGTTCAGTTTTAGAATCTGTGTGCACAGTTTAGCAATTTCTACCCATACATTATTAAACCATCCAGTTGATCTAGAAACTCATTGTTCTTGACTGTAACAGGCTTCTATTGGGGATTCTGGAGACTAATAAACTGCTATCCATATTTTATTAACAATATTGCCCCATTCATAAGAGGTTTATCCTACTCAGTTTATTTTTTTCTGGAATTCTGATCAATGTTCTGTCTGTATGCAACAAGAAAGAGCAGCTGTAATTGAGAAGGTAGAGCTGGTTGCCCACTAATCACATTTGACACTTTGATCCCGAGCTGCTCCTCGAAGTGTTGAAGTGTAGTTGAGTAAGACTGCATGGTAGCTCGCTGCTATTGATGTGCGTTTGTGCATGAAGGGGTGACTGAGTGGCAAACTGTAAAGCGCTTTGCATAAAAGCCATTTACCATTTCCAATAATCTTAAATACTACTTCATAGTCTTTGCATTTGCATCCAGTTTTGGCCGCTGAAATTGTCAGCTGCCCAAACAAAAAAGACTCACAGGAATGAATGCCTAAGAACACTCTTTGATAATTCTTCCCAAAAAGTTGCTACAATATGCTGACAAAAGCAAACTTCAAACAAAGAAAAACAATTATGGACTACCCTTGTGCCAGTAGCCTTCCCCTCTTTAGTTTTTGAGCGGTTGAAGAAGAGGTACAAAGAATATCAAAACACTTTTAACTTGTGGCAGTAATGTTCACTCCTGCTGAGCATGGGCTTCCCCACTGTCATAGTTCAAAGGCTGCAGAGGCAAATCAGACACACTTGACCGTCTCAAAGAATTTCAGCTCGGCTGAAGCTGGGAGTACGTGCACGCTGGATTTCATACAATTTCATTTCCTGTGCAGTTCATTTCAGTACATTTGTAAAGAAGAAGAAAAGTGTTCAAACTGTGCAGCCCCTGCCACCTGATAGAACTGGGGCTGGTGCCTCTAATACGAGTAGCTCAATAGTTGTCCAATCTAATTCACTCTTGAGCAGAATGTCAGATAATCGGCTCTCCAGTTTAATTTTCTTTGCTCTTAATTATTTCATAGAATAAAACTACAGTTGGACTGTGTCTTCCTAAATTTGCTTCCTAAAGCTGATTACAGTTGCAAAATGACAAAACAGAAAATTACTATTGGATTGCTGAGGGGAAGCAGCATTATCACGGCTGTTTGTCTTGACTATCATCACATGGGCTAAACGCTCTGAGACGGACAGGAGTCACACAGCGTTGCTTTCATTGATTGCAAATGAAACAGCTGTGTGGTGATGGTGTCAGCGAGTTCACAACCCAACTCAGAGTAGTGAGCTACATTTTGGTCAGTCCGCACCGGCTACTGTGAGCTGGGTAACTGCAGCGGCTAAAGATTTAAATTACATTTTGTGGAGCTGCACTTCCAATTCGAGTCCTGCATCCACTGCAAACAAACTACATTATTACATGTATCATTATCACCAACAGAGGAATAGCTAACACAGAGAGAATTTCTTGCCTTCTTAATACTTTTGACACCATCAGTTGTGTTGTTCAGAGGCAGTGTTGGCATACAGTAAATAGCTCTATTCTGCTACTGTAGTAATAATCGCTTAACCAAGTAAGAGAACTGAGTCCATCATGACTTTGAATGTGTCTTTAAGCGTAGCCACAAAAACCACCAACAAAGGAAGACCAGTGGAAATCTGTGCTTTGGTTAATTCAACCATTTTCTGTCTTTTTTAAGTCACAGAAAAGGTGAACGGATGGCATCTGCATGTGTGGTTCCCGCCATAAAGTATGGAGGAGGAGGTGTGGTGGTGTGTGGGTGCTGGTGATACTGCTGGCGATTTATTCAAAAGACACTTAGCCAACACAACATAGTAGTATCATCATTCATTCATCAACAGGACAATGACCCAAAACACTCCAGGTTCTGTAAGGGCTATTTGACCAAGAAGGTGAGTGATGGAGTGCCGCATGAGATGACCTGACCTCCATAATCACTCAACTTGAACCCGATTCACGTGGCGACAGTTCAATGCACAATGTGTATAGCGTGTTTCAACCACAAATGTCAAGATATAGTTGGATCTGGAATCTCTGTGGCATCTTTAAAGGATGTTACATCAAGAGTGTGGTCAAACTGGGCTGCCATGACAGCTGCGAAAGACTAACTAAAAGCACAAGCCGAAGAAGAAAGCTCCATCCTGCTCTTGCCTCCCCCCAAAGCCACACTTGGAACACATTATGTGCTTAAAGTGTTGGCCTGTGTGTTGTGATCACTGATTCATACCTGCTTGAGGGAAATGATTCCCTCCCTGCGGTCAGTATCAGTGGTGATGGTAAAGATGGCAGCTGCGTCTGCGTTAGTGATGCTGTACGTCATCTCAGCGTTCTGCCCTTCATCTTCATCGTTGGCTCTGATCCGACCCACTGCCTTCCCTACTGGAGCCAGCTCCGGTACGTACAGCTGGTAGCTCTCTGCAACAGCGACACAGCATTTCATCAAACCTTTTAAAAATAAAAACAGCCATTTAGTGCTTTTTACATGCAATGAAATCTCCTCTCACGGTTTCCTCCAGATGTTTGCTCTCACTCTGAGCACATGAATAAGCAGGTGGGGCTCACTGGACAGTAGACAGTATATTACTTAACAGGGTGGAACAAGATGACACCTCACTTCAAGGACACATCCTACAGAGTTTGTTCTGTTCTCAGTTGGGGTTTGCATAAGAGGGCTATAAACTGCCAACTGAGAACATGCAGCCTTGAAGAGAAGAAGCAAAGGAATTCCTGCCTCTAGTTTCCTTTAGAGGCTCAAAGCATTCATGTGATTCTGTCCTCGGCGCTGTCGCAGAGTCGCAGGGTGGGTGCAAGGTCCTGTGTCAACATGTTGTGCAAAGTGCTGATCATTGAATGTCATGAATGACAGAATAACACACATGCTGTAAATTCTCAGGTAAATAAAGGCCTGTTGGTAATGGATGCTGGTAAAAGCATTGGAGGAGGGTATTGCCTGTACTGTAAATGGCTCACATGGTAAATTCATTTGTAAATCACGAGTAAAAACAACCATGTCATTCACTAATTTCTATTCCCCATTTACTTCTATTCTTCTTCTGTTGTTGTTTTTTTGTAATCCAGCATGAAACTACAGGTGTTTCAAATTAAAGCTCAGCAGGACTATTCAAATTACAGGAAGTTTACTGACTGCAGGTTAAGAAGGACTGAACAACAGACAGACAAACAGAATTCTCAAAAATATGTAATATATATAATATATACCAAATATGTGGTATTTGATTTTTAGAATTTTTATTCAACAAAATAAATTGAAAAAAAAAATGTAATTAAAAACAAACAAACAAACAAACAAAACAACAAACCTGGCCATAATAATAAGTAGCACTACAGCTGTTGCAAATAGTTCTGCTCAAAGTAACTTCAGGTCAATTTTATAATGAATATGTGATCCACAACATTTCTCTCTGTTTGGTTCCTGAGTCAACATTCAGAGTCTGAAAACAAAATGAAACCCACACAACAATAATTTGGTAGGTAATGTTTTTAGCAACTTATGAAAAAAATCTGCTAATTTAGATCCTCAGTGGAAAAGTCGCCATGACCTGGTTAGTCCTCCCCACAGACTCTTTGGTGCACTTTCCCCGGAAATCAGCATCCGTCTCTGGCAGTGAGAGCCGAGTAGGTCCGGCTGTTTTCTGACTACGATTATGTGACATGACTTCAAGTAAAAAAAAACTTGAACTGAAGTCTTTGTGGCTTTTCATGGTGGTGTTTTTGTCTTATATGAGGGGAAAAAGTCCAAACGCTGTCAGTCTGCTTTGGAATGTGGACGCATTCCAAGTCAGAAATACTGTGCAGCCAAACTGTGAACTGCTTTATATATCTTCTATGTTTTTTATTCCCTATAATGTCTGACCAAGCAAAGATTTCTTTGTTTGCTTTGTTCAGTTCAGTTCAGTTCTCTGACCATTCATTTAGTGAGTGCTCATGCAATGTATCTATCACTCTACTCTACTCTACTCATGTCTGGTTTCCTGTTTGGCTACAGCGCAGACAGTTGTTGTGGGAGTTCATGATGTTCTTGGATGAAATATTTTCTGTACATTGAATACAAACATTCTCTGTGAGCTTCTGTATCTGTATGTGCTTTCATTGAATCAGAGACAAATAAATGCATGCATAATAAATACTGTATGTAGGCTGAGTTGCTATGCCATTTGTGAGCTAGCATTTCTTGACATGTTTACTACTCTCATTACCATAATGATATTCATGCTGGCCTGAAGGTGTAATTGCAAAGCACAATGTGTGTGTGTGGTAACGTGTGTGTCATTAATCATAGTGTGTGCACACACAGGCCCAGACAGAGTGTGTCTCAGTACAGTCAGTACAATCAGAACTGTTTTTGATATTTGACCCAGCAGCAGCGTGGATCCAGTCACAGCTGTCTGAGCTTTATATGGACCAGGCCAAAAAGAGCTGTTACATGGGAAGTGATGCATTTCCCACCATTTTTTCTTTTTGTAATTTTGCACATTTCAATCGACAGCATAACATCAGCAATTTCTAAACTTAGAATTTGAAACAGCTGTTTGAAATACGAACATCAGGCTTCAACACAATGTTCTGCACCAGAGGATGAAATCGAAGAGACGTCGCTGTGAGGCAATAAAAGAACCAAAAGAGCCAAAAGTGAAAGAAATTGCTCTTCAGAAGCCTTTAAAGGACACAATAGCAGAGATAACAGTACTTGTTTTGTTTTTACAAGTAAACATACCACTTAGACTTTAACAAGAAATGAGTATATATTAATAATAATGTACAGCCTCTATGCATTTATTAAATAAGATGTCAGTTTTCTGAGGTTGATAGAGGAAGACTTTCTCTGTCTGAGATAATAGAAAGTCATCTCATCTGGATCATGAGGAAATCGACTTCTCTGAGGGACTCCACCAGAAAAACAAAAGAATGAGGTATGACAGCAGGAGCAGGATAAAACTGAAAAGCAAGCTGAAGGATGAAGGTGAGGCAACACTCGCTGACCTGCTGCTGTCAGAGATAAACGCTGCTGAATAAGAGAGGGCTCGCTCACTCACTCTGTGAAAACTTTGGAGGGTTGTCGTTGACGTCAGTGAGGGTGATGTTGACAGTAGTGGATCCAGACAGTCCTCCGACCGACCCCGCCATGTCTTTGGCCTGGATCACCACAGCGTAGTGGTCCCTGGTCTCACGGTCCATGTTGGACATCGCTGTACGGATAACACCTGAGGTAGAGATGAGGAGAGAAGATTTGCTTACATTTATTGGACTGACAAATGACTCTGTGAGCGAGCACTTTAAAAAAAAACTCTATGCCTTAAAGTCAGAATAAATTTTGAATGATTAAAAATATCAACAAGTTTATGAAATTAGGTGTCAAAATCAGGTAAAAATGAATTCTCAGCTCCAGGACTGTGGGGGCGTGTCCACTGGAGGTGCTGAAGCCTGTCACTTGTGGGACTCTGTCTGTCTGTCTGTCTTTCTCTCTCAGTATTATCATGACTTTGCGGTTGTTGCTCTGCCGCAGTGTTTTGGCAAAGACGCAGAAAAAAATCACCTGCAGTGGGTGGTTACACCCGCCCAGGGAGGTGCTGTTATTAACACACGTAAACTTCAGATCTTTTTTCAAAAATAAATCCACTTCTTCTTCTTCATCTCTTCGTGTTTGGGAAGTTTAAATAAAGCTGTTCATTCAGGGAAAATGCATTTGCAGTACTTCGAAGGCAGAGCTAGCAACTGAATGTAAACAAGAATAATAACTAGCATATGGAGAAGCACAGATGCTAACACGCTGAAGGGTTAGTAGGGCAGGGGTATGCTCAGGGTGGCCTAAACGCATCATCGAGCCACCTTTTAGGACCCCCCACAAAATCCTGGACTGAAAACTGGTGAAAAACTGTTTGAACCTCTAACTCCAGTCTTTCCATGTGTTTTCAGCAACTATTTTACAACATATTTAATGTATTTAGAAAGAAATCTCAGAATTTCCTTCACATGGTCTTTAACCATGAGTAATGAATCTGTACTGTCAGTTTAGTAACTTCATTTCCATGTCAAGACGTGATTCACAGGGTGTAACTGTAATGCTGTGGTCCTAGTGGCTAAATTAAAAATGTGAGGCAGGCTGAATGGCGCCTGATTGCTCAAACAAGCCACCTGTGATGACACCCACCTGTCAATCAAAGCAACCACGCTCTTAATTCTGCATAACTTTAAGCCTCAATATCATTTGAACAGGTGAGTTGTATTAAAATTCACCCTCAGTACAGTTCTCATGAACAGGGAAATTAGCTATAGAGACCAAAACTGTTTTTTGTACCAGGCTGTAAACATGTTTATTTTTCTAGATATTTTAACATGGGGATTTATGGAGACTGACTTGTTCTGTAGCCAGCCTCAACTGGCCACTGGAGAAACTGAAATCCAGCTAGGCAGGTTGCTGCTTGGAACAAAACTACAGCTAGGTTGTGACAACATGTGGAACTGTCAGTTACTTCAGAAGTATGTTCACAAATTCATATTCATGTTAAAAATTGCATTAAAAAATGAAATACAATGGGCTCATTGTAAAGTCACTGAACAGACTCAGTGTGTTTTTTCATGTACTTGTGGCATTGCTTTCATTTTTTATTCAGGTCTACTGAATAGTGCAATGCAGCTCCTGCTGCCTGCTTGAAATATACAGTGTAAAGCATTGTTATCAAACTCATATTTAGGCAGGTTATTTTTATACACATTAAGTCGAACTGGTTGTATGAGCGCTTAAAGTTTGACAGTGTAATTGAAACATTTGTTAATAAGCAGAGTTTAAAACGTTGAACCCAATGACACAAACACAACTTTGGCTGTACCAGTAACTGTACACACTGTTCTTTTAAGAATTTCACATAAATTATTAATATAAAACATGGATGTATCTGCTAACACACACACATACTAATACATAAAACCATTAATTCAGATGTTGCATATAAATAGTAAACACGTCGTGTTTCCATGATCCAAAAAGACAATCCCACAGACTGCTGCTGCACGTCAGGAAAAAATGAATTGAGTCCAAGCTCCTCAGTCATTCTGGCTGAAGCATGACGGCATATATCACATCTGCAAAGTGAGAGTGATTGGCTGTAATATATAAAATATGGTAATATGATTTGGCCACAGGGCGCGGTAGCTCATATTTATAGTTTATATTCATCTGATGGTGAAACACTCACACTCCTGCATGCATATTATTTCTTCATATCACACATCTTCATACCAGTACTAAACACTCAGCAGACTCAAATGAAATAATCACAGGGCAGAGATGCATGTCTGCTGGAGTCCTGCTGAATCGACGTCTGTACGCAAACTGAAAATCAAATTTATTTGAATCTGAAATATTTCTGATCTACATTCTGCTTGTTTCATACATTATTCATCACTGTGTGGACTGTCTGGATCTTGAAAGATGTTTTCCTGTCTGGAGGACATCATCAGCTCTCAGTTACACTCAAAACTGGTTTTGACACAACACGCATTCCTGTTTGCTCGTTCCTGCCTCGCTCTCATCTCACACACACTTAAATTCACAACAACAAACATTATGCAAACGATTTTATAACATACAAAGCATTAAGTGTGTCAGTGAATTTAGCAGTTTCAACTTTTGTTTTCATTTTAAATGTCATATACGCGTAAAATGACTAGAACATACAACCAATCAGAATGTGTAACAACATATGAACATTATGTAATAGTACAGACCAAGATGATTCATTTAATTTAGTTGTCTTGCTAGAATATAAATAACCACACTGCGCTTTAATGTCACATTGTATGTTATAAACTCACATGGGAAGCAGGGATGACATGTTTGTTTTGATTGTGCAATAAAGTGGTTACAAAACAGAATTTCTAGAGACAGGGTTGTGACATTAATAGACTTTGACAGATTAGAAATGAACCTGCAGCTTCCACACCGTGACACAAAACAAAGATTCTCGTGCGTAGTCTCTAACACGATGAAATAAAGCTGTATGTAATTGGAATGTTCATAATGATCAACACACTCCTCCAGGCTTTAATGTGACTGCAGGCACTGGATCACAAGGCTATGGTGAAGTAAACACTGAACTTTAACTTCAGTAATGTAAAAATCACAAGGCCTGTTTTAAGAATGCTACATGTACAGAAGTATTAGGAGTTTTATGTACTTAAAGTTTCAGCAGTAAAAGTTGTGGCTGTGTGAGACAAAGTGGGTGAGAACTAGTGATGGGAATTCCGGTTCTTTTCAGCTCACCAAGAAGAGCCGGCTCTTTCGGCTCCCAAACGGCTCTTCATTTTACCACTTATACAGTACCTTTTATAATTCAGGCAAATTTAGTGCTGTTTTGACTTGTGATTTATATTTGAACACATATACAGTATCACTTAAATTTCAATAAATTGCTGTAGCCAATTGCATTTACAGTTGTAAAATCCCTTGTAACTCTCTGAAACCACCCAATGAATGCACTAACTTGCTTGAAGAACCACTCTGCTACACAAAGCAGATAGAAACGAGAAGGGTTGGAAATCACTTGCAATCATTTTAGCCAATTCTTCATCAATTCTGTTCTGTCTTGCTGGGGTTATTGCCTTTGACATAAATTGGCTTATAGAGCTCTGTGTTGTTGTTGGTTGTCGTGTACCTGATGCATGGGGGGTAGCAGCAGCAGCAGCAGCAACAGGTGGAGTAGTGGCACTGGCAGAAGCCTGCCTGCCTTTTTTCTTCCAACTGAACTGCTGGATGCACAGTTCTCATATGTCTGTGAAGGTTGTTTGTGGACCCTGCTCGATATGAGAGCTTGACTTTACAAATTCTGCATTGTGCCTTCATGTTTTCATGTTGAACTGTCAAAATGCATCCAAATACTACTTTTTCTGTTGTCATTGTCATTCATCTTTGCACCACACTCCTCTCTCGTCTTCACTCCTCTCTCTCCTTCAGCGCGGCTTGCGGACGGATGGGAGCCGGCTCCCATCATGACCGACACATCACTAGTGAGAACGCCATTTTGTCTCCAGTTTTACCATCAGTACCACATTGTGTTTAATCACTGATCAGTAACATGGAGATTTGCATCATGTTTGGTTACATTACACAGACATGAATATTTCTGGTTACAGTCAAACACAGACAAATATTAATGACTGTTTTTTTGTTCATTTCTGGGTTCTAGAAGTCAAGTATCTATTCATTTGTCACTTACCATGTCCACCAGGTGGTCCAGAGACTAAAGGAACTTCCTGCATTTATACCCTGGGTGACATCATTAGTGATGTCATTGGGTTAGTCCAAGTATGTAGGGGGAGGTAAAGAATTAAGCAGTTATTTATGTTGATTTGTGATCTGCTTATGTTGGTTGTAATGAAGATTTTATGCTTTATATTGTGAATCTATTAAGAATAGAACTTTGTCATTGTCCTGTTTGCTAACGCCTTGATTGATTCCTGCTGAGCAGAATCTATTTCATCAGTTACTTTTTGGCTGTTGAGGGTGGAGGACATCAGGTGTAGCTACTGTATGGGCACCATGTGATGGATAATTAAATTCTTCAATTTTTATTCACGTAGCACCAAATCATAACAAAAGTTATCTCATGGCACTTTCTATTTAGAGCAGGCCTAGACCTTAAATACTAATATTCTTTCTTTTTTCCCACCATGAGCAAGCACTTGGTGACAGTGGCATGAAAAATGTCCTTTTTTATGTAATATATTTTGCATTATTATGAGTTGAGTTTTGTTAAGTTCTACCAACTGTTTCTTGTCATATTTTTGTGCAGGATGTTTTTGTCACGTGTAGCATGGTATGCTTTTTTGCAAATAAACATGTTTTGTTTTATCCGGACAAAGTTTCTCATGTCAGCCTCCTGATACAGACACTCTGGTCAGACCTTCCCCACACTGTGCAATAAAATGTCCCAATGATTGATATAGTTTATTATTGGGTTGTTAATACTAATGCATCAGTGTGTAAGCAGCATTTTACAAGTGGAGGTGGAACTAGTTGATCTACTTTAGGTAGAGTCAAGTATATATCTATACTATAATTATTGAAGGCTTCTCTCTCTTTCTCTTGTATTACTTCCAGCTGGTGCACAGAGTGTGTTGCAGCCTTGTCCCACATACCGTCACCTGCTTGGGAAGCCTCAGGTGTTGCCCTGTGGACCCTGGCCTGATCCAGAGAGTCGGGTGTGCAGCTGGTGAGCTTTGAAGCAGACCCACCATTTGTCACTGACGCCCTTGTTGACATTCACCAGAGTCTTGTGGCTAATGTGTTGCTGTTCTTCCTTGCAAGGTAAAGGATCATTCTGGTTTATTACAAGTTGGACCTTGCAGTGTAAGGCTAAATGAGGAATATGAGGAGCCTTAGGGGCCCCCACACTTGGCACACATTGTTTAAGAAGGCTCAGCCTGTCTGGTAGATAAGCTAAAGACATTGGAGATGCTTCATTGTCATAATAAGCATGAATCAGGTCTTCGCCGTAAGTCACAGACGATGTCTAGCGCTCCTTTTTGGTGCGATTTCTTCAAGTCTTAGGCATCATAAAGCTGAAACAAGTGTAAGAACATTTTAAACTGTAGAATATTTGGACTAGCTATATATCTTCTATCCGTTTTACCTTTCACATTTGATATGAATGTGTGGGCTGATGGGAAATGGCCAGTTAAAAAAAAAGAAATAGCCTTGTGCTCACAAATTGAAAAAGTGCTAAAATCCTGACATTGCTTGCCAAATGCCCTTTTGACCAAAAGTTCCAAAGTAAAGTTGATAAAGACAAAACACCAAGGCCAGATTAAAAAAAACAAAAAACAGCCTCAGTGATTACACCCAATGGGAATTTCAGTGTTGTCGCAGTGTGTCTCTAAAGAGACCGTAACAGAGTTTATCAATCGCTTCCAGGCTGTTTGGGAGTCTAAAGCAGGCATAAAAATAGAACACTGTGATCCGCTACCAGTTCTAACTGTAATGAACATCCTATTGTCTGATGTGGACTATCTTTAAAATCTGCGATTTCACACGGGAGACAAAGAGATTTTCACAGATCAGACATGGACTAGAAGGTTCAGAGAAAATCAATGTTTCAGGCAAAATCCTGAAATGCATCCAGCAGAGGGAAGACAGAGAAGACACAAGACACAGCTGTAAACTTAACACTTGCTGGAATTCCATTGGTAGAATGTGTCAAAGCCAGCTCAGGCTCATATGAAAAGATTCTATTAAAACTGTAATTTCTGATTTCTTCTAATTCTTCAGTGAGCCTTTTAGGCAGAGATGCTTTGTGTGCTTTGAATGCTGTGATCACTGCGCGACTCATGCTTTATATTTGGAGGTCTCTGATGAAAAAGAGTTTGAAGCTGCTCAGTTTGTTGTTGCAAAAAATTCTAACTTGTATTTTTGACCGGAACAATCTGATTTGTTTGTCTGCCTTGTTGATGTTGCAAAACGCTCAAACTGTGCTGAAAATTGTTCTTGCTTTAGCAGCCCCATGTCTTCACGGCAGTTTCTTGGGCCAGCCCACTTTCTTATCAGCTCCCACTTATATTTACTTTGGTCCCGAGGGCTGTGCAGCTGGAGTAAGTCTTATCCATGAGCAAAAATAATTGTTTTGCAAGACAAACTGTTCTGCATATTCGCCCACTTCATCATTATATCTGGGTTCAATTGTTAAATCAAAAATGTTCACTTTACAGCAAGTTTCCTGATGGACAGTAAAGTAAACAGTTGCCAACTGTAACTGCTGTTAGCTAATGTTAGCTTAGTTGGTTAGCCGGGCTGGCTAGACTGTGAGTTCAAAGCACTGGGGCAGAATGCTAAAAGGAGCAGAGCTGGTGTCATGCCAGTACTGGAGAAAAACCGGGCTCAGCAACCTCTATGGCAGAGGCAGAAAGACCGAAGGGGAAGTTGACATCATAAGCTTCGAGTAACAATGAGAGAGTGTGCAAGTAAGAAGCCACCATTCAAGAGTAAATCTGGGACTGATATTGTACTTATTGTATTGTACTGGGGGCGCTAAATCGCAAAAATACCAATTTCTATGTAATGTTGCTTTAAGAGATGACAACAAACACATTGGCCTCGTTAATAAATTGGTTGTTCACTTTCCGTTTCCATACGTGCTGGTCTGAATTGGTTTGGCAGGTATCAAACCAATTCAGACCATTACAAAAGGACTAGCCATTGTGTTTAAAGTCTTCATGAAGGCAAAATCAATGTTTAAGTGTTTTTTATCACGTCCTCTGTCCTCCAGTATCTGGACCAACACTGACACAAAGTCATGTTTTCAGTATGTTCAGGTATTCTTCATGGTATTTTAGAGTTTGTCATTTCCTGATAAACCATAAAAAGTTGTTGATCATGTCATCCTGCACCTGGGGTTGTGTACTAATTTTTCATCCAATAAAACTTTCTCTCATCAACCTCTGACGCCGCCTGAGCTGCTACAGTCATCTATGGCCGGGCCTCACTGATTACTGTACAAAAGCACAACTTTAGAACTTTATTCAGTGATTTTGATGAAACTGGATCAGATTTTATACACAATATATTTGCTGCTTTTCCCTCTGATCAGCTTCAACTGTCTGTGATATACACAGTTTCGCAATACACATAGCTTTAGCCAAACTACTAAAGTAGCAAACTGCTAATTAACTGCTGCTAATTGTATCCTCTGTTAGCAGAACCAGGCTCAGCAGCTAGGAACTGTCATTAGCTTGGTCAGCTGTGCAGCTAACCAAACTGACTCTGAGCTCTGGAATGCCAAGAGCCAAACCCAGTAAGAAAACCATCGCTGGTTCCAGAAGTTGTGTTTGGTCCCGGCTTTGACCGTATTCATTGGAAGGTAGATGCTGACACTAGATCATAGCGCTAGCTGCAATGCATAGCGGTGAGGGCAGGGGTAACACAGAGTCAGTGTTATTGGCTACTGGAAACGGCAATCAATATCTGTTAGTCCGCAGTCCCTCGTGTCTTTACAGGAAACACACTGTAGTCGAAGCATCTGCTGTAACTGCAACCAGCTTGGAGGTGGTCGGGGAGTTTTGACCTGGCTCAAGAGATGGTCCATTGTGGGTGCAACTCATCACACTTAAAGGCTGCCTTAAGGTTACTAAAAGGCTGTTAAACACATGCAACCTATCATTGATTCTTTTTTGGGACAAGGTGTTTTGTTTCCAACTTCAAGCACCTGTAATACACACATTCTCTCCATCCTAAATCCAACAGACCTGCAGAATGGCACCTTGTTCAAGACCTGAACGCTTATTCAATTCCTCTCCCAGGAATACCTACTGCATTGTGCATGATGGTAACTCTATTTTGGCCTCATTGCCTTGTGATTCCAAATTTGACACTGTAGTGCATGTGTGTTCTGCTTTCTTTTCTATTCTGTTTCATCCTGATAACAAGTATTTTTTTGCTTTCATCTTTGAGGGTCAGCAGTATACATTCATGAGAGCCCTTAAAGTTTTTTGGAGTCACCTCTGATATATAACACAGTGAAAAAGAAAGACCTTAATGACCTTGTGCTCCATTGCTCAAATACACTGATGACCTCTTCCCCGTCTGAAAAGGCCTAAAACAGACTCACTTCTCCTCTTGAAATGTTTGGCTGATAGAGGTCACAGAGCATCACAATCCTGTCAGGCCTGGGTTTTCTTAATCTCTATCTCTCTCTCTGTGCGGAAAGCTGTGGAGCAAAAAGTTTTATGTTGCTGTTCAAATGTTGTTTCTGAAAAGCTACATTCCAACAAATATGGATTAATTAAGCAATACGAGAGGGTGTGCTGTAATGTCATTATTGGCACAGTTAGCGTCACTGAAGTGCCAATAATAAGTTAAAGCTCACCCTCGAGTGTAATATTGCGATTATACAACAATTAACAACTTATGGTAATTAAATAAAATATAGAATCAAAAGATATTCATGTTTTGGGGCAATTTGCTCTCAAAATAAACATTTCTTTGCTCGCTGTTTCTGTTCTGATCTCTGTTTCCAAGGAGATACACGGGGTCTGCCTAATACCTGGAAAACAATCAGTCACAGCAGTAGACTTCTATATGTAATGGAACCCAGTTCACTACTTCAGCAAGTAGCCTGAGCCTTAGTAACGACTTAGCAACGGAGACGCTTTCCCGTCAAAGCTTATGGAGATCGTGGAGTTTCCCAAACTGAATAAATAGCGCACATATAAACACTAAACTGCTTTGCTAGTTCAGTCTTGTAGTGACTAAGATATCTGCTGAAAAAGAGATTTTTCCATGGACACATTTGGCTCCTCAGTCCGTGAACTCAGCGACTCACCAGCACAGCTGATGGAGGATGATCCAAACATTTCCAGTAACTCCACAGCGTTGTAAAGTCCAAAAGTCAAAATGTATTGAACAAAGATCGATGTAATCATTTCCAAAATGAACATGTTTTTATCTAACTAAATATTCCTCTTCAGTCCATATTAGTCCACCTTTAGTCTTTAAAAACAACATTTTCTCTGTGCTCACTGAACTGTTTGCTCTCTGACGTACTGCACACAAACGAGGTACACACCTGTATTAACAAGGTACACACCTGTATTAACGAGGTACACACCTGTATTAACGAGGAGGTCTAACAGCTCCATAACACAGAATATTCATTAAAGAAAGCTGAAATTGTAAATTCAGATGTATTACTTTATTACAGTTGAATTTAATTAATTAATTAACGAGGCCAATGTGTTATTAAACCTGTATGTGTGTGTGAAACTGACAGCTTCACCTCTGGTATCTCAGTTTAGAAACATGGCTCTCATTGGTGCTCTGCTCATCAAGCAGTTTTGTGTATTGTGAACACTTCTGCTGCCCAATACACAATAGCTGCACATATATCAGCCTAGAAAATGACCATTGTACCCAGCACTAATATTTCTGTTCACAGAGTCCCACCTATAAATCCAACTACATTGCTCCCATCGAATAATGTAGACGAAGAGTGAATTGCATGACTGTGAGACAGTTGATACAGCTTCAGCAATGAAACCACAAGACATCTGTTGTCATACCATATTACATACCATTATGACAGTTGTGAGAAAACAAGATAAGGTTGGACTCAGTCAGAGTGAGGCTTGTGGCTGCAACCTGAGCCCAGGTTACACACAGTAAAAACAGTAAAAAACAACCATCAGGACCGTTTGTACATATACAAATAGACTTTGTGAATATTCCAGCATGGAATATGTTTGTTTATTGTTATTGTCGATATGTTTTGTGGGTGGGTGTGGGTGGAAGCTTCCCCAGAAGAAAAGATGATGTTGCAACAGTGGTGAAATGTCTGACGAAAGAGTTATTTATTATTTATTTGTCATGTCCATCATCCCCAGAACTCTTAATGGCACAATGCAGGAATAGCTGACTTAACTATGCAGACACACAGGGTTGAAATGGCCAGACACTTTACCTTTCGTTCTATTGACTGGTTTAGAAAGCTGAGTGTCACAACTCAAGCCAACTCCTAATCATTAATTCTCTTTTCTGCTCTGTTTTTTCTCCTTCCACGTACTAACTCGTGTAATTTTAGACCCAGCCACTCCCTCCTGCTCTGCAGTAACTCCTCTCCAGCCTTAACCATCACCTGACCTTCCCCACCCACCTGCTCACCTGTTCCCACTTTCCTTCATGTGCCCTGAAGTATATGCACTGGCCCATTTACGCTCATTCCCTGCCAGATTGTCCAATGTGCTTACACCTAGGTTTTCCAGTCTTTATGCCCGCCTGACGCGTGAACTTCTGCCTCTCTGCCTGCCCCCCTTTTTCCAATAAGTTTGCTTGTTTTGATCTACCAGCTTGGTTTTGACTTTGGCCTATTTTTTACCATAAGTAAATGCAAACTTTTACACAATCTGCTTGTTTCATAGTTGTGCGTCTGGGTTTCGACCTGGTTATTCACTGAGCCATTACTACTATCATGCTGTCCGATGACCATGCCTATCAGTAGGCAAGTCCTCCAAACTAACCAACACAATACATCCCTTGTCATTGACTATTTCTGTTCATGGAGTATCACCTATAAATCCAACTACATTACTCCCCTTGAATAATGTAGATGATGAGCTAATTGCGCATGACTGTGAGACAGTTGATACAGCTTCAGCAATGAAACCACGAGACATCTGTTGTCACCATTTTGACAAGATAACGTTGCGGTCGGTGCTTCCGTTGGTCACTTTCTAGCACGTTGGTTTTGACTTAAATATCTCAACTATCATGTGAAGTGCCATGAAACCTTGTACAAACATTTGTGTTTGGTGATCTGCTGACTTTTCCTTTTAGCGCCACTATGAGTTGATATTCGTCTGTCTAAATGCCTCGACAATACATTTCATGGATTGTTGATGGATTGCCATGACTCCCAAATTCCACCGCGCGTTGCCGCAGCGATATGCGGCCGTTCTAGTCAATGTTTTAACCCCACCAGCTCCGCCACGGTCCGGTTCAGAAGCATCTCAGAAGCGGGCCTCCGCTCAGCTCCATGTGAAACACACGGCTGTTCTATTTTTGACGGACGCCCGCGTCAATTTACACAGAGCACCTCGAGCTGGCGGAAGCCAGACACAGAAACAGCATAGAGAATCCGGTGGATTTTCAAAATAAAATACCCTGTGCAAACTGCTGGTCGTAAAAACAGACAAAAGAGAAATTAACTACGTAGCATATTTACACATGTAGAAGCATATTTAGAAGCACATAAACCAGGAAAATTACCAAATCTGAGCAAGTAAACAAAGTCTGGCGGGCTAAACGCTTCTGAAACACTCCCGGTGGGGTTTGAAGTCGTGTGCAGGACGGACCAAAACAGTGTCACAGCCGCGACGTGACAGAGACGTGCCTGGTGGGGTTTCACGGTGAGAGCTGGTACAGACATCCTCTCAGGATGGTAAACATCAGTATGTTCACATTTTCATTGTGAGCATGTAAACAAACATTTTTGCATTTAGCTCAATGAATCCTTATGCCTAAGTACAGCCTTACACAGCTGCTAGTGTAGCTATAGCCTTGGTAAAAACAGGTAAAAAGCTACAAATACCACATATTTGGTTCAAGTGTATATCAAACTATATTCTATATGCATGGTATCATTTCATTTTGGTGTGTATGATAATGATTTTGTGGTTATGTGGAATAAACAGAATTGACACCTTGGCTAGAAGTAGCAGCCAGAAGGAGTGAAGACTGGTCAAATGGCCTCACTTTGCAAAATGTCCACACTTACATGATCTGCACCCAAACTGGTTCTAACAAGGACAGAATTGCCACAGTACGCACACACACACACACACACACACACGTTACTCCCACATGAGATGCAGACAGTGTTTAGCCTGGAGGCTCTGCTCCACTGCATTACTCGCTTCAGAGGCTAACAAAGCAGAGAGCCATCTGGCCTTATCAGCCCCTTTAGACTGAGCAGAGAGACGCGGTGCAGGCTGGACAGGACAGGCAGCACACATTATGCACCTGTATCACCGAGAGTGACCGGGAGAGAGACACATATAGACCGACAGAGAGGGAGAAAGAGAGAGAGAGAGAGAGAGAGAGAGAGAGAGAGAGAGAGAGAGAGAGAGAGAGAGATGGGGTTGAGCAAGATTGAGGACAAAAGGAGGCAGAGAGAGTTTGAAAATGAGTGGAGGGGACTGGCGTGACACAGGGAAAAAAAGCTGGAGGGACTGGAGGAATTCTGCCTCTGTGTTATAAGGATGGAGGCAGAGATTAACTGCCTTGAGCCAGGGACAAAAATTGACACAATTTCAGCAATGGAAGTACTTTTGACCGAGTTTTTTTTGAAGGCTCAAACCAATATTTTGGTGCCACATTTGATTGGAAGGGACACATTGAGAAGTCTCTTTCCAAACCACAATATAATCCCAGCTTCAGTCCTTTTTCTGACAGAATGACACAAAACTGGCCTGACCAGCAGAAAACCAAAAGAAAACCTTGAGCTGTGCACATTCCACCACTCGCTTCAGGCCAAAATGAAAGCAACCCAAACAATGTGAGGACTGTAGTTAGGGAAATATATTTGATTGTGAATTTCCCCCAGTAAAGGGTACTTGACATTATAAATGCAGCTTTCTTCTGCATGCCCTTGTCTCATTTTTCACTGTAATCCCTCACACACACACACACACACACACACACACACACACACACACAGGACACAGGAGAGTAAGGAGGAGAGGGCAGATAAGAGGAGGATATTCATCTCTCTTTTAGCTCAGAGAGACAGACACAGATCAGAAACCAAAGGAAGGGAAGCTGAGCATACATATGAGAGTTCAGTGAATGTTACTGCATTCAAGTTCTGAGGGATGATCTGGTTAGTTTTTAGCATCATTTAACTTGACTAAAATTACATATAAAACATTTTTCACCTGATTAAAATTGTTGGCAATTTAAAAAGGCAACTGCTACAGCTACTGCTACTAATATAAGAGAATGCAGTATTAATCATGCACGTGTTGTCAGGCAGGGAAAATCATAAGTGAAGAAAGAAGGCAAGGTGTGAATGTGAAAAAATGATATTGTACACTGTATAACGATACTAGTGTAAATATTATGTAGATTTTACTCATAGACTGTATAAAACATGGACATAGTCTCTGTGATGTCACCCACAGGAAGAGCTGTTATGAGGCTGTGATCGCCATCTTAGCAGTCCCGCCTCTGCCGGCTCCTGACTAATTAAAAAATGGGCTAAGACGTGGTTCATGGGTGGAGCTGAGGTGAACTGAATGATGCCTGGTTGCTCAAACAAGCCACTTGTGACAGCGCCTACCTGTCAAAGTGGCCACACTCTGCTTAAATTTAAGCCTTAATATCATTTGGACAGGTGAGTTGTATATAAATTCACCCTCAGTACAGTTGTCATGAATGGGGAAATTAGCTATAGAGACCAAAACTGTTTTTTGTACCAGGCTGTAAACATGTTTATTTCTGCTGTGAAGTTGGACTTTTTAACATGGGGACTTATGGAGACTGACTCACTTCTGGAGCCAGCCTCAAGTGGATGTTTGAGGAACTGCAGTTTATGGCACTTCCTTTGTTATCTTCACTTCACAGCCACGGAGGTTGCAGCATGATTTTACTTCACACAAATCATATATTACATAATATATATGCTGTATATATTATTGATCCTTCTATATTACATTAGTAGATCTTCATTAAGTCACTATTAAATCCCAACAATTCTTTTCTATATTCTAAGACAATGTAAATATTGTATACAGCTTTCTGATGCCACATCTACCAGTCCAGCAGAGAGCAGAGTCAGTGAGAACAGCTCTCCATGCAGTCAGACAGCATGAGGACGAGCACACATAACAATCACTGACGAAACACTCGATGCAAAGTGAGTCACAGAGAAATGAGACATCTCACAGATAGATACGAATGAGAGAGCACAGGAAGTTAGCTAATAGACAACTGGAATACATCTTTTTTCAAATCAAACATTTTAGTATATGAGTGGAATATTGCACAATTAGAGTGTGGGGCATGGCAAAAAATAAATAAATAATGATACAAGTTCTTTGCAATTTGACACATAGAGTATATTCAAAGACTTTGAATATAATAGCTTGATCCCCCACTTTATATTAAGTCAAATACTGTATTAAATATTTATTCAGTGATTTTCATGTCAGTTATTTGTGCAGTTACAGTTTTTTGTTGTTGAAAAATCCACGTATTCACTCACTTCTACAGTGCTGCCACTTTTCTTGAATCTTGTTTGCTTCATCCAGAAATTTAAATTCACATCAAAAGACTTTATATCGCAAATTATTTTAGATAATTCATATTATCGTCTATATATCATCATATTGTCAATTATTTATCAGATGATAAAGATATTCACAGACAGCACTGCAAGCTATATGTACAAGCTAATATGCTCACTTTGGCATGAATTCAGAAACTATGGAGGTCTCTTTATGTAGAGCTTTTTGTACCCTGCTACATACCATCGCTCCCCTGACACCAAAAACAACACGCAGAGGCTCAACATAGCTGATAAGTATGCCATGACACTGCCTCTTATTAAAACTTCCATGATGGATATATGTTCAGGATTTCTGTTTAAAAAATGTAAAATAAATAAAATAATAATAATAATAATAATAATAATAATAATAATACACAATTGCAATTGTGATTATTGGCCAACTCTGAGTTGAGCTTGGTCAAGTTTTTATTCAGACTGTGGAGCCACTGGTGCTCGAGTTTGTATGTGGGTGCACTTAGTTTTATTGTATTTTTGTATGTATTGTCTGGTTTTATCTAGTGTGCCATGAACCTTTGTGTGTTCTTGATAACATTTAGTCATTTAGCTGACACTTTCATCCAAAGTGACTCACAAAAGGGAAACAATGATGGTACAGTGTGACGAGGACATGTTAGTGCAGCAATAAGTACTGTGACAGTTGTAGAGGGGATAGGGAGGAGGAACTCTCTGAAGAGCTGGAGGTCTTCAGGAGGTTTTTGAGGGTAGAGAGGGACGCCCCTGATCTGGTAGGAACTGGTAGGACGTTCCACCAATGGGAAACAACAGACGAGAAAAGTTTGGATTGCCCTGAGTGTATGGGTGGCAGAGCCAGGCGTTGTTCATTGGAAGAACTCAGCAGACCTGGGGTAAACATATGTCTGTTCAAGTAGGACATTCAAATAGGTGGGTGCAGAACAGGAGACTACTTTGTATTCAGCATTAGGGATTTGAATTTATTGTGGGCTGCTACAGGTAGCCAGTGGAGCTCGATGAGCAGCGAGATAACATGTGACCTTTTGGGTTGATTGAAAACCAGGCGCGCTGCCACGTTCTGGATCATCTGAAAGGGATTCACTGTGCAGGCTGGGAGGCCTGTCAGGAAGGCGTTAAAGTAATCGAGTAGCAAGATGACCACAGCCTGTATCAGGAGTTGGGTAGCATGTTGGGTAGAATGCACGACTGGGCAACCAAAGCAACGTGTTTACAGAAGGTTAGTTGGTCAACGATCACGACTCGAGTTTCTCACTACCTTGGTAGGGGTGAGAGATAGGTAGTCAAATTTGATGTTGACAATAATATGATCATTATTATTATTGGTGAACAATTGAGATTGTAAGCGGAGCTAAACTAAATGTTTTAAAAAAAAAACTCCAAACGTGGCTCCAAACAGGAAATATCGGGGAGTAAAGTGGAGATCACAAGTACCTCTTTTCCACCAGCACTGGTTCTGGTTCTAGCACAGGTCTTGAGAAGGGAAGTGTTTTGGGTTTATGATTGCATAGAAAGGAATGTGGTCAAAGCACGAAAGTCAGTAAATCAGTCTGCACCGACGTATGAATGGTGCCTGTTACGGTATCTGCTGTCCACAGCTGCTGCATACTGTTTGAAAAGCTTCTCCTTTAGTTCATGAAATCCCTGTAGCATCTGATATATTGATAAATCTGCAGCCTCTGAGAAGTGCCGGAGCACAGTGTTACACACAGCCATTCACCGCTTGCCTTCATTAAATCGCCTGAAAACGACAGCAGGCTGCTACAGTATAACCCTACAGACCTCTACACACACCACACTGGTTGGTTAGAACTCCACATTCACTGTAATGAAGGAGCTGTCTGGTTACCTGGCCTCAGCATCTGTGTTAGGAAAAGTGTGTTTCATGGTTTAAACACTGCAGAGTATCATTATACACATATAACTATGAGACCATCTGAGATGAAAAACATGAGAATTATTTCAGAAATAGCCTCAGTCAGATATGATCATATTTCATATCTTCACCAAATCAACTATAAATTTAAACAGTGATGATTTTTCAATTCAGTTTTATTGATATAGCATCAAATCATAAGATATCTCATGACACTTTCCATACAGAGCAGGTTGAGATCTAATATGATTAACAAAGACCCAACAATTCCCACCATGAGTAAGCACTTGGCGACAGTGGCAAGGAAGGACTTTGTCAATGTCGTGTTCACAACTAGTTTTCTGCTTCCCCAAAGTGGTCAAAAATAATAATTTATTCATTTTCATTTCAACAGTTCTTCAACATTTCTTACCTCCTCTGTCTCTTGTGTTGAGACATAAATTTCCCTTCTTGGAAATTCATTCATAAACAATACCAAAACTCTAAATGTTATCTTAAAATTGCTGCTTTTCTGGAGAGTTCAGTTCAGGACAGGACATCTCATCCCGAACCCTGCGATGACTTCTTTCAACATGCAGTTGGTGTTTGGGCTTGCGTAGAAAACTATGGGTGCACATGTTATCACATGGAAGGAAGGTGCTAGTATGTGTTGCCCCTTTAGGGCATCAGTGTGCTTTTTATCTTCTGAAACTCCCTTCACACATTTTCGTTGTTTGAATTGTGGAGGCTGTGTGTGTCTGTCAGTGTTTGTAATTGACAATCCAACAGTCGTGCCCACTTTAAACAGCGGTTTCTTTCTCTCTTGTCTCTCACGCTGTGCAGAGCCACAAATGCCTTTGAGGAAAGATTGAAAGCGTGTGCCGTTACACCTATTTGTAACATTATTGGTGTATTGCCTCTCCTGGCTGACTATTCAGAACAGGTATTAAGCAGCAACAAGTCCTCCGAATCTGAATGAAGACATCATTGGTCGGTCCATTCTAAAACTATTACGACAAACAAACATCACTATCGGAATAAATTATGTGACAACTCTGGTTAAGGTGCTTTAGTTCAAAATTCTGGATTAATTTATGGAGTACTAATAAAATAAACCATCTTCAATGTCAAACTCTGATGTTCTGTTGACGCATCCAACCACTCGAACCTCTTTGGACTTTCCATAACAACGGAGGTCTTTGTCACTTGTTATTTGGGGTCATTTGCTTAGATGACTGACGCTGTTTTTTTTCTTGGTTTGATTCACTTCTTTGTTCAGTCTGTCTTCAGCCAGTCTTTGGTCTGTCATGTCTTCAACATGCTGATTTAGGAGTCATTATTACTGACTTATGATAAGTCATAATCTACTCCATCTAATCATTTATGTGGCAAAGTTTCTGTCACTATACTTTTCAGCCTCCGGTACAGGGAGATGACACAATTGGAGATGCTGGCAGTGATTCGGGGGTCTGAAACCAGGCTTAAATTATTAGAATCAGTTTAGGTTAAGCACTTCCTTCAGTCAGACAGCATAATACAGACCTACTCTACAGTATAATAAATAATAGATGTCATCCACTGTCATCACATAGTGGAGGAGGCTCATTTGTATCTCCATGATACACTCATGTTGCAGTCTCCCTACAGAATCTGAGTTAAATGTGTGATGAGTATTTTGATCCTTCATGCTGTACTTTACATGATGCACCTGAGCTCATGAAACCATGTGCTGCTCAGGGGACAGGACGATGACTTTTCATTGAAGTGGTTCCTTCATGTGATCAAACTGGAAATAAACAGTTGGACTGTCACATAAAGTTCTGACTACGATATGAAACTGGATTTGTAATCGTGTTCTCACTTAAGTACGCTGATCAATATAACAGTGATTTCATCTGTAGCTACTATGGCAGTTTTTATTATTGCTGTTCTAAACTTAAATATTCATTAACGTAAATGTCCTAATTAATTGGCTACCCGTGTCATCTTTCACACATTGCACAATGACAAAATAAATGTTGAACCCTCGAGAATTGCTGAATGTTGCTGCAGTTCACTGAGAACTCAAATTAGCATTTTTCCTGCTTGATCAACAAACAGAAAGAAACCGACAATCACAAGTTGTTTTCATTTTAAAAGCACAATCTTCTTTAATCATCTTTAATTTGATGCCAAATATTTGGCATTCTGAGTTTGATTCAACACAAAAATCCACCAGTTTAAATGTGGAGAAGTCACGGGACAGTTCTCCCTGCTGACTCTTTGATGAACTATTGCCCAGAAAACAGCCTCCATATGGGCTGTGAGAGCCGGGTGAGTCCATCTGTTTATCTACAGCGATTAGGTGATGAAATTGGGGGTGCTACAGTGTCTAGAGCAGACACGTCAAACTCAAAGCCCTACATCAATTATTAATGGCCCGCCAGTAAATGGCACTCCCACCGCTCATACTACAAATCCCACAATGCACTGCGACAGCCGGCACACAGGTCAAGATACTGTCATTGGTCAAGACCTGTGCACCACCCCTCCCCCCGCTGCTTCGGTTGTTTATTGAATGCCCACAGAAAATAGCCAAAGGAAAAGCTGACTTTGAGAACAGGGACTTTCAGAGCAGGTGGGAGGCTACTGACAAGACACACAGGCTAACTGACATAGGAGGTAAACGTGTGTGCTTTATTTGTGGAGCTAATGTGTCCATACTATGATGTGCTAATGCCCCTCAGCTTATGACGTAGTCCCAGTCTTCCATTATGGCCCACTGGGTGATTTGAGTTTGACAACCCCTGGTCTAGAGGGTTAATACTGCATGAATTGATTTTTGGCCAACAGGGGGCAGAAGAGCTCTGATGTTGCAGCTAAATAACTGAGTTGTGATTGTGTCTCCACCAAGCTGCTAAATGCTGCACTGTGTTCACAAGTCTTTGTCTGTTTGCCATGTGGTGCTGAGCTACAAGAGTCCAGACCAAAACAATAAGCTAAAAGAGTCATCCAGAACTTTACTGCTCTCTTGCACACACACATTATATTTCTGTTGATTCATTTAATTCATTTTGACCTCAAAATATGTGTTGATTAATGGAGCTTTAAACTTTATAGCTGCTGTTATTTTTATGCTTTTGTGAAAAAATCTAAAAAAGATCCACATCGAAGTGTGTTAGCGGTGTGAAGGCACGACTGAAGCAGACCAGACTGAATGAAAACAGGTTTCAGGTCGACCCCCTGAGGAGTACACAGGAAGAAAACATCCATCTATCTATTAAATCATTGATTTTATTATATTAGTAAGAACAGAAAGCTAACAGAGAAACTGAGACATTGATCAATCGATATACAATCAATTAAGTTCACAACACATAAACAAACAGCTGTTTGTGGCTTACTAAGTGCATGAGAGCAAAGGAAGTCTCAGTGGATTGATACCATTAATGAAATGACTTACATCAGAAATGCTTTATTAAAAAACACTTTCTGTGTGGATCACCCTTTACTGCTGTATCTGGGAAACAGTGGGAGACTGAGTAACTCAACTTATTTATTGCATTGTGAAACAGTGTGACAGGATGAATGCAGAGGGGTGAGTATAGAATCACTACCTGATAGTCAGTGAAATCCTGAAAGCCACCTGAACCACTATTGTGTTGAGCACAGCATGGGCTCTTCTCATTCCTTTATTTTGAGCTATGAGTGAGGATCCACAGGTGTGTCCTTTGTGGCCATGGGACGTATAAAGGAGATGTCTCCTGGTCACGTGACACAGCTGTGCCACGTGAATCCTGTCTGTTGCCTCGACTCCTCTCTCCTCCGCCTTGCTCTGATTTGGTCATTTTTCTTTGCTTCACGATCTGTACAGCGCGTTTTATTTTGAAAATCGACTGAATTCTCAATGTTGTTTCTGTGTCTGACTTCCTGCCAGCTCCATCTGCTCTGTGCTGCTATCATCAAAAACACATATTCACCGTGTTCTCCGTGGAGCAGAGTGGAGAGATGCTTCTTAGATGCGCTGCATAGTAAACGCGTAATCAGCCACATTGGCCACGGTCCAGCCGGATCATAGACATGGCTGGTGGAATTTAGCCACCTGACAAAGGAATGAGAGGAGGGGCATATTTCCTCTTTATGATAAATCAATCAAAAGATGAACGTTTGAGTTCGCATGGCTAAATAATCTGGGAACACTTATTGTATCAATTACAATAACATGTTGTCTCAGAGAAACGGCATGTGTGAACACAAAAGCTCGACAGTAAACTTTCATGTTCACTAAATGAAAAGACAAGGACAAGCCAAGGATCAAAACCTGGAAGAGAGTCAGAACCAGCAAAGTTCTGTCAGTGTTCTGACTTCCTTCCAGAGAATCATCAGTAGGTTGGTCAGGCACGGCTGGACAGCTAGGGCAGATGCAAACTGGACAACCTGTCAAAGTGTGGGTGGTGTGTATATACTGAGAGACTAATGAGGGCGATGGGGAACAGGTGAGGAGGTGGGTGGGGAAGGTCATGGGGGGCATTGGGAGCAAGAGGGATGGTAAATCTGTCAACGCTACACCCACTTATCAACAAAGTTTCTCCAGATATCGCTGACGTTACCTTTTAAATGGAGTTGTATAACTAGGTTCAGGAACAAGGGCCACGCCTCATACTCATCCCATTTCCGTATCTCAAGTACTTAAACACACCTTTTCTGTTCACTCCCTCCCCCCCAAACCCTCTTTTCTGTTCATTCTCTCTTCTTTTGTCTCCCTTTCATTCAAACACAGGAACCATGGTCTATCACATGAACCATGCTCTAAGACATAGACATATGGAGAGACGATTCCCCCACCCAGAGTCTCAATCCCTCCAGGTTCCCTCTCTTCCACCCGACACCTGCCAACCTACGGACTACAATGATCCTGCTTCCTCCCCTCATCCTCTACCATCCCTTCATCCCCTCATCCTTCGACCCTCATCCCTCCATCCCTCATTCCTTCATCCCACCATCCCTGATCCCACCATCCCTCATCCCTCCATCCCTCGACCCTCCTCCCTCCTCCTCCCCCCACAGCACATCACCCCGTGCTTCCTGGCCATTACATGCAATAAACCTGTCTAAACTTAAATCCATACTGGCGTGGTCCTTGTTAGTGAAATGCATAGTCGGTGTGTTTGGCATTGAAAATGAAAACATTTAAATTCACTCACAAAAACATCAAACAGTTTAAATCCAAGTGACACTGAATGACTGCTTCCTTTTATTTAAATCAGTTTGGCACTTGGAACACTTCAAATGTGCATGAATGAATTGAGCTAAACATGTTATCTTCAAAGATTTTTGTTCTATAGAAAGATGTTAAAGAAATGGTAAATGGACTGTACTTATATATCTCCTTTCTAGTCTTCCGCCCACTCAAAGCGCTTTACAGTACGTATCTCATTCACCCATTCACACACATTCATACACTGATGACATTGGCTGCCATGCAAGGTGCCAACTGCTCATCAGTTTGAGGAGCTAACCATTCATACACATTCACACACCGATGTGTGATCTTCGGGAGCAATTTGGGGTTAAGTATCTTGCCCAAGGACACTTCGACATGCAGACTGGAGGGGATCGAACCGGGGATCGAACCGCCGATCTTCTGATTAGTAGACGACCCGCTCTACTTCCGAGCCACAGCCTCCCAGCAGAAAGAGGATTCCTATTTTTCCACTGTGTTTTGATATTTGTTTTAGTTTCTCCATGTGATGACTGTAGAACAGCCTCTTCAATCATTGCATACAAAAAGAGATTTAAAGGGCGTCACAAACACACAGATACAGAATGTATCATTCATTCCCATCAGCAATGGGAATTAAATTACATTGTGTGATACCCTGTGGTTAAATCTTTACTAATGAGATAGTATCATTTTCTTATTGCCAACATATCACATCTGCACAGCCAATGGGATCCTACGAACATGTGCTATGTATCCAACATCTCATCGACCATGCCATCAATTATTTGGTGACATGTTTATTTGTCTCATGTCGTCCCACTGCCACAAATATTAACTAAAGAAACAATGTCAGTTCTGCTGCTGAAAGTTCCCAACAAAAGCATTTTTCTCCTGTTTGAGTAACTAAAATCTACAACGGCCAGCTGTTTTAGGAAATGACTGAGCCTTCAATATGAAACAAAGAAAATTGTTACTTCCAGATTTATGTGACCCTTTTCATTGCTTTGGCCATCTTTTTTTGAGTTATGAAAAAACGTCCCTCTCCACTGTAACTGCAGTGAACACAGTGAGCTAATGATCAGTGCAGTGATCACGCAGTGATCTCTGTAAACTATGATGAATGTTTACCAAAAACATGAAGATTCTTGAACACACACAGACCTTGAACACAGATGGAAAACATCATTTCTGCTATATTCTGTAAACAGTCAGTAACTAAATCTGACACACTGGACGTTTACGTGCATGTCGTCTTTAAAGAGTTAAAAAATGATGATGTTGGATGATGTCCTGGTTTTTATAGCATTAGGCCATTTCTCAATGACTGAACATATAATATACTATAACTTCATGTGCAATCAATGCAGCTACAAACAATGCAACTTATCAAGAGTGTGGTGATGTGAATGTGAATGATTATAAAAAGAAACCTTTCTGAATCCTGTCAGCTCCCATAAACAATTCTGTTGTGTCCTTGGTTTGGTAACACGACAATGAACAGTGACAGCCTCGATAGACAGCTACTGCATTGTGTGATCAGTCCAGTGGAAGCGATACATTAATTACATCATAAAGACGGAGTTTGGAGGAAGAGCACACAACATGTTTTGAATGCACAAAAGAAGCCGTGAGCCTGTGGCTCAGAGAGGAGCTGTTAACCAAGAGGTCGCTGGTTCAAGCCCACCCAGGGATGATGAGTAATTATTCCTCTGAAGCACAAGGTCTGTGTGTGTTCTTTTTAAACTTGTCTGTCCACCTCGAGGTCTGCAGGATCTTTCCTCAGTCAGTGCCACGCTAACTGAGTCTGTCTGTCTGTCTGGTGCTGTGTACAGTGAGTTTCACTGAAAACAGCTGCAGCTGCTGCAGGAAAACAGGTTGTTGAGTAAGAGTCTAAGAACTACTACTGCTTTGTCAATACAAGCCTACGACTTTACCCATCCTCCTGTGATCCACTCTTAATAACAAATATTGATTAGCATCGTATTATGATATCATTACATTTACATTTAGTCATTTAGCTGACACTTTTGTCTAAAGTGTCTTAAAAAGGAAACGATCAAGGTGCCACTGCATTTATCATGTCCAATTATTGATAGTGTTGGAGAGGAGGTCCTCTCTGAAGAGCTGGAGGTCTTCAGGAGGTTTTTAAAGGTAGAGAGGGTAGGAACTGGTAGCATGTTCTGCCAACAGGAAACAACAGACGAGAAGAGTTTGGATTGCTCGTACAGGAGCGTACAGGAGGTAACATACGCCTGTATAAGGGCATCCAAATAGGTGGGTGCAGAACTTGAATTTGAATTCAGCGTGGGCTTCTACAGGTAGCCGGTGGAGCTCGATGAGCAGCAGGGTAACATGTGACCTTTTGGGGTGAGACCAGGCGTGCCCGCCATGTTCTGGATCATCTGAAGGGGATTCACTGTGCAGGCTGGGAGGCCCGTCAGGAGGGCGTTACAGTAATCGAGTAGCAAGATGACCACAGCATGTGTCAGGAGTTGGGTAGCATGTTGAGTTAGGTAACACCTGACCACTGCAACGTGATCAGAGAAGGTTAGTTGCTCATCCATCACCACTCTTTCTGCCTACCCTGGTACGGGTTAGTGATAGGGAGTCAGTTTTGATGTTGATGTCATGGCGTGTAGAAGGTTTGGCTGATAGATGTAAAAATACTCTTAATGCAGGAGGATAGCTCTGAAACTACTGAATGATGTCGTCTAAATTATATTTAATGAGCTTATCACATTTTGTATTTGACATCTTGTTGATATGAGAATATTAAGTAAATAATCGAGCGTCTCTTAAATCATTTTTGTTTCTTTCTGTACAGTTACAGATTCTCTCTCCACCTTCGTACAATTGTATTCTGTGTAATCAGAACAACAAACGAAAATTTTAAAAAGTATTCTAACTACCTAATAATAGCAGTCAGCTGTAAAAATATATGTGTAAAGTAGGATCACCTCTGAATTCTACTACAGCTCATTAGTACTTTGTTATTTTCCATTATTTCTCTACAGAGCAGTGAAGCTCTACACTACACTGCAGACTGCAGAGGTGTAACCCAATACATTTCACAAGATGTCTGTTTTTTCCCCCAGCAAAGCAGAAAGAGGAATGCAAGAGAGAGAGAGAGAGATGGAGAGAGAGCGAGAGAAAAGAAAGAGGGATGTTTGACTGAAAGGATCCTCGTTTATACAGACACACACAGGCGTTTTGTCAGAGTGAATGTTTGCCTTTCATCCTGTGATTTTCTCAGACTTCACAAAGTCCAAGGTTAGCCATCCTTTTCTCTCCTGATAATTCACGTGCTCATACAAGCATGAAGGCGCAGAGCCGGCGCCTCCTTTCCAAGGCCACCAGAGAGCTGCACGGAAAGGAAATTACTGTATAATATCAGCACGGCACAGATAAGAGCAGAAAGAATGGCTGTTTGGTGCAGCTTATGACAACAATATTCATGGCCTGTTTTTTTTTGTTTCAAACACTGAGGCTCTGCACCTGCTCGAAGCTCGTCTTTTTGTTTGCATTTAATTATTCATATAATTAGATGACACAAAACATGAAGGCAAAGAAAAAGAAGACAGGAAAGGGAAGGGCCTTCACGTTTGTCCAGTCTGGTCCAGTTTATGAGCTTTTGATTCCAATTTGATTTTGTGCAAATCGACTGAGTGGCACGTGTCCTTACCAGCTTTTCTGGCACACTGAAAAGAGACTAGAAGCAGCTCTCAGCGATGTCAACCATTTAGCGAGCTGTTGCTACAACGCTATCAGCTCTGTGACATCACTGAGCAGACGTGATGCAGAGTCAAGCGATGTCTTCACTGTAAGTTGCTAACGTTTGTTTCTGAAACACATTGCTGGAACAGGAAGAGAAACAATGACTCCATCATCTCCCTTTTCAACAGAACTCTGATATAACCCGGTCCCTGACAGTCAGGATCAGGCTTTGTGCTCTGGTACATAAACAATCCTCCCTTCATGAACATTACTATTAAGATTTTGTAACATTTTTAGAAACGCTCATTAAACTTACGGACTGTAGCTGCCAAAATACTTCTTCAGATCATTTATTAGCATGTGATCAGATCAATTGAATGTACAGGTAACAACGTAGGCACCAGCGTGACACCACATGTGCCAGGAGAAAGTTCATTTCTGCATCTCTACACATACTCTTGTTCTCTGTATTGTCCTCCATACTACACTGTCAGATGTCTGATGCCCTTTGTCACTTTGGATTTGATGTCGTCGTGTGTAGCGACTCAAAAGATACTTTCGATACAAGCAGACACACAAACTGTAGATGCTGTAGAAATCTGACTGGAGTCACATTTTTATCCTCGTCTAAATGGGGCTAGGATCGGACATACGGTCTGGATACAATGTGGACATGCCCAAAGCTGGATTTGTTTTGAACAGGTAATAAACTTATATGGAATGTGGATTGGGTAACAAATATTGCCTCAGAACCTGTGCCAGAGAGCCTTGTTCAGAGTCAAAGGTAATGAAAAAGTAGCACATGGTTCTTAAAGGGAGAGCTGGGATATTCAGTATATGATGAAGCGTTTTGTTGTGACAGTCAGTATTTCAGCTGTGGACGTGCAGTTTGGTGGGTGGCTCTGTGAGAATTGTTCCACTAACATAGTGAGTTATAGTTGGAGTTGAATTCTTAATGCACTTTTAGTTGCAAAGTGGCTGGAGTGTGTTGCAATGTTTCTCTTAATTAAAGGGTCTGCTCCCAAAATGATTGACAACTCCAGGAAAGGTTTTGTTTGTTTGTGAAACGTGAATGGATCAGTCCCTAAACTATGACAACAACTCCCTTTTACCCTGTCTCCTTCTTTCTATACCACCTGGTTCCTGCCCTTATTTTCACTTTTTCTTCTCCTCTCCTCCCTCCGTCCTCTCCCCTCCTCTCCAACTGATGTCAGCTAAATTCCACCAAACATGTTGTGTTCGGCTCCCACCTGCCTGCACCACTAAGTTCATCTGTCAGCCGGATGAGATGCTCCGCAACATGTTAAACAAGCCTTTAGCATTCAGCTGCTGGCCTCTGGGACACGCTGGCTGCTGAGTGCTTGGCCAAAGCCTAGAATTCATTTCCTGTGTGTGTGTGTGTGTGTGTAGTACAAAAGAGGAACTGTCATGCTAATCATATTGATCAAGATGAAGAGCAGGTGGGAGTTCTACGTTGGACTTTAAATCTGCCATCGGCAAGATTTTAATATAAAAAGCCACATGTCCTCCCACAGAAAGAGAAAGCAGCATCCCAGCTTTAATAATTTAAACACCACAGGTCGTCTGTTTGGACAAAATACATTCTAATAAATCCAGCTATAGAAATGTGTAGCCATCATTAGGAATGAAAAACAACTTCCCGAGACTCGACCATTTAATTGGTCTGTCTGTAGAAACCTTTCTACTTGCATTACACACACACACACACACACACACACACACACACACACACACGTTTACATGTTTATTCTGTACACTGTATGGTATAACGGTCCATTTTTTATGTTATATCATTCAGGAGGATGAAAAAACTTTTTCTCAGAAACAAGCTGACAAAATCAACCTAAAACTCTGTAATGAGACACATTTAGAACCTGATATGAAAATCTATGTTTGCACAGTCATAACTGAACTTTAATATTTGAATGTATTCACGTGGATCGTGAACAAAAGTGGTTTGCGTTTTTATGAGTGAAATGAGCAGAATCCAGGTCAATGTCCATCGGTTCAGAGATCACAGAGCTCGATGTCTGTCCTTGAATCAAAACTCAAAACATTATTTATCCAAAGCTCTCCTCCTTCTATGATGGAACAAAACATCTTTTCATTCCAAATGCTGACTGTAGACGTAGCAAGTAGCACTTGCGCCATTCACACAGCAATGTCACAGCCATCAGGGGCAATTTGGACAGGACTGGAATCGAATCAGCAACCCTCCTCGATTACGAGATAATCTGCACAGCTAAGCTTAACCACATACAGTGTGTGACCTTTGCATCTTCAATCAGTTCGTGATGAAGAGCTCATAAAATGTACGCTCTGCCTGAATGAAACATTGTTAACAGCCAGGCTGCATTCAAATGTGTTTTTTTTTTTTTACTTCATCAAAATGTGCAGAGAGGTTTGAACAGGATAGCAAAGGCACAGTACTGTACTGTAAGAATCCCTTACAGGGGTTTAACCTAAACTGTACATGTATACAGTAGATGACTGTATACATTACATTTGTTAGCTGCCTGCATTCAGCAACTGTCTGAACTTAGCTGTGTGGACATTAATCCAACCTCCTGCCTTAATCTGCTGCCGGTCAGTACACCATGTTAAACAGCCCGTTAGCATTCAGATGATACACTGTGGCTGCTGAAGACATATACAAAGAAAAAAAAATCCATAATACATCTGACATACAAATGATTAAGCAGTTAACTAATATCTGTTGTCTGGAGTCATTTGGGGCTGCATGTATTCAAATAGAAAGATATTTCCAGGCCAGTGGACAAAATGAATGTTCACTAGCGTACCTGTGTATGTGAGGGAGGTTATCTGGCTTCCTGAATGCTTATAGGCATGTGCTCCCACGGCTGACCTTGCCTAGCGGGAGTCTCTGTAGACCACCTAGATGAGGACATTAACTGTGTCTGACTTTGCTCTGGACTCCTAATAGATCCTCTCTCTAACAGTCCCCCCCCCCCAAATACCACTACTTCTTCAAAAGAGAGCAAATCACAAAATCCCTCAAGGTTGGAAGCATTCCTCTGCTGACAAGAAGACAGCAGAGCAAAGAGAATAATGGGAGGAGGGTGAGGGAAGAGCAGGAGGAGACGAGAGAAATGGTGCATTGGAAAACAAGGTAGAGGAGAGAAACGGTATGTTTGTGGTGAGAGAGGAGAGGACAGCTCGTGCTGTGCCCATTCAGTCTGAAGTTTTCATTATCTAACCTCCCAGCAGAGGAAAATCCAGCCCAAAATAGTTCAACACTGTTAAAAACACCCATGAACCTTGCATTTCTGGCTGCCTTGTGTTGTCTGGTGCTGTATTTGTCTTATTCCTGTGGATGACTCTTAAAATATAGATGAGACATTTCCAGCACAGCTGCAGTGACAAATCAAACCATGTTTCAGGTCTCTAAAACATCAACAAAGCAGAATACAAAGGTTCAGTCCTTGCAGTTCTTGTATGGGTTCAGGGATGGGTACTGTTAGGATTTTATCAATACTGGTACTGCTTATTGGTGTGATGCTCCTCTAGAACTTTGTATTCATTTGTATAGATAGATAGATAGATAGATAGATAGATAGATAGATAGATAGATAGATAGATAGACGTGTGAAAAGACTTACCCCTGCACTTCTAGCAGAGAGATAGAGATGAATTCATCTTGCTCAGTGTTTCAAAGTTAGTCATGTCATTTTCTGAACTCATCTGACACGTTTCAGTCGCTTCAAAATGGCTGCTTGACTGCTCCCACGGGTGGGTGTGGCTTCAGCACATTTATCGGACACGCCCCCACAGTCCTTGGAGCACACACACACTTGTTTCATCATCACAAAGTTCCTCAATTTTCTCCCTTTTCATCGCATTTGAGTTAACCTCTGTGTATGTTGGGGAGATAGTCGTGATGTCTGTCAATGTCAATGTCAATGTGAGGGGTGTAGCAGTGCTGAAGTACTCGAGATCAATCTTGGTCTCATGACCACTTTTTGAAGGTCTCAGTCTCATCTTGGAATTGACTGCATTTTTACTCAGTCTTGTCTCAGTCTCAGACAAAGACGACTCTGAATTTTATTTCAAGACCAGTCAAGACCACAGCTGCGGGGGTATCACCAGTGTTTCCATATTAATCACTTAATAATGTCGAGTTTATCCTGCCAGTTTCATAATTAACTGAAAATACTTTTACACAAAGTTGTTTTAAAGTCTGTAGCAAACACCAGCATGGCACAGAAAACTAAAGAGAGGTTACTCTAAAAACTATTTTATGAAATGGGTCATTAAAAAAAATGAATATGAAATAGGTAAAATTTCCTGCTTCAAATGTCACCAATAACTTGACTAATTTCTAGTTTTAGATTTTTGTCACTGTTAGCTCAGATAGCATTCTAATACCAGGAGATTATCTGTACATCAGTTATGACCAATCAGAAGCTGGTACCAATGTAAGACCTGCCCTCTGTACCCATCTCCAAAGACGATCCAGACTAGTAAGAACTCATAGTGCTATATGTAACCACCTTCCTTTAAGCTAGACAAATTAACATTAAAATAACTAAACTGTAGTGTAGGATACTTGTTCCGCCCTTCGGCGGTCAGAGTTCCTAGTCGGACCTGTTTCAGGGACGGATCAATTCGAGCAACACCGCGAAATCATTCACGAGTCTGTTTCAATACAGAGCTTGGTCAGATCTTTGTCTGTAAGTAATTCCACGTTATTGTGGTTTACTGTGTGATGTACATGTTTACGTTCAGTAATGCATTTTATTACGTTTGTGACTGTCGGTTTGCCGATGTAGTATTTAACCTGTTCAGCAGGGGGCTTCGGCGCTACGCCTCAGACTGATTTGTGGATTTGTTTATCTGTTAATTCATATTGATAACGGTGTAGCAGTGAGTTTGGTGATACCATGGATGTTTATTTCATTTCTATACATTAAGAACATCTGTAGTTTATTGTGTTAATGTGTTGATACAGAAGATACTGTGAACTTTATATTTTATTGTGTTAAAGACACAACAGACGTTACACCTTTGTAATGTTTACTTTCTGTTTATTCTTTCAGTCTTACAGACTTAATGGAGAGAAACTTAAGAAATAAAACTGAGGAAGAAAAGAGAACAAAAGATAAAACATCAATCCTCTACAAGACTTCTGGAGTTTTCCCTTCTTCATTGCTGTTAACTATCTGTCTAGCTGTACAAAGCCGACGTCGTACTGCGAGGGCAGAATAATACTACTAACTATGTAACATTTGTTAACCAGTGGCCATTGCATTGTGGGATAATGGAGTCAACGAGTCAATGAACTGACTGAGTGTGCTAAATTTAGCAATCGTGCCTTTCACATGACATAATATTCATATTTGTCGAAGTGACTTTCAATGAGTGCATTAAAACCATGGAGGAGCGAGAGCTGGATAGCATACAAAACCAGAAATGTGTTACAAATAACTAACTGGCTGTTCTGACTGCAGTACGGAGCTCCTTCCACCACTGTGAGGTAAGAACTGAGAGGAGCCCTGACTGAGATGAGCAACCACAGTGTCCTCTGAGTGCTTGGATGACCAATCTTCCAAAGGCAGAACAGAAATAGGGAGCCAGGAAGGTGACAAGAAGATTGGTGTGGGGGAAGCTGGGATGATTGAATGCCAGATGGGCAGCAGCATTCTGGATTAGCTACAGAGATACAAAGGCTCAGGCAAGGAAGGTCCAGTGCCCAGGATGAAGCCTTGGACCCCCTGTCCAGGCTGTGTGGTTCAGACACCAATCCTTTCCATGTCCTTAGTAATATATGTAAGAAATGGAGCGAGTGAAACTGATGAATAATATGCTATTTTTGTTCAAAGGTTACCAGTCTCAGTTTAACTCAATGAGTGGGTGTGCTTTCCCTTTCCAGACTTGCAGCAGGGAATCCACACTCTGCCTGTTACATCTTTACGTCATCATTAGAGGAACATATATTACTCTGACCCACAAGGTCCATCGTGTTGGGACTGATTTGTGATTCTTGCAGTACTCTGACTGGCTGTAGTCTCTGGTACAGCTGCCTGCATGGATGCTAATCCTCCTCTGGAAAAGTGGAGTTGAATGATGTTGGCCCCAAATCCCCTGTTACTGTGGTCACTAAGCACATTCAGTACCCGCCCTTGGTTACTGGCACAATTTGTTTTGATGTCATATTACACCTGTAGAGCCAATATTCATTCTGCCAAATTGTCTATTGCCCTGTATATCCATCCAGCCTTTGTGCTGCACTGCCTGCCCGTATCTGTCCTTGTGACACCCTGTCTGTTGATAAACTGCCACCTGGAAGTCTTATCCCAGATCAGTTTAGCACAACCTTTTAGCTGCCAATTGTAAAGGACTCGGCATGGTATCTCTGCCAGTCTGTGTGTTGTGGCTAGGTATACACCTTTGAACAATGCTGATGGCTGAATGGTTCCCTTGATCCACCCATACTGACAAATGGTCAATGACTTTGATTCCTTCCCAGCTGATTCTGTGACTGGTTTTGTCTCGTGGTCCCCATGTGGTGCTCTTCACCATGACTGCATGAGACTCCATTCCAGTCTTCCCCTCAGGGGTGGTCCTGTCTTTAGGGTGTACCAGCTGATATCTTAAGGTGTAACTGTGAAAGCTTGAACGTGAACACCCAAAGTGTAAAGACCAACGCGACAACCTTTCAAACCCTGCAGTAAGTCAAGACTAATGTCACTAAACCTGTGTCGCCCACTGTATCTTTACAGTCATACTTCCACACCTTTTTCAGCAGCAAATTAAGTATTTGAACGGAGTGGGCACTTGTGTACAGTGTATCGTGTGCAAATTAACAAACCCACTGGCTCACAAAGTTTGTGTGGGAGGGTAGAGATGCTGTGAAAATATGAGTGCCCTGAAAATACTGACAGTAGAGAAGTGGATTACCAAGCAGGAGCGCTTTGAGAAGTTTCTCTGAATGTTTTGACATTTCTTTTTCTCAGTAAAAATAGACCAATTTTGCAAACCATGAAAACAGCAGTGAATCTAACCTGACTACAACTGCCATCTCCTGTGAAGCAGCAAGCTACCAACTTTTCAGAGCCACCTTTAAAGTCTACAGAGGGTGCGTGCTTGATGCACCAATGATTTTGGGTTCCCAGAGGAAGATTTTACTGCTCAAAGGTTGCTCTTCTACAGCTCGGGAAACAAAATTGAGATTCTCATTTCAGCCTCATGTTGGTTTCTATTTTATCTGATATGTTTCTCTAAAATTCACTAGGAGCAATAAGTGAGACAGGGCAGTTAGCAACAGGAGCCATACTTGAGACTTAACTGAGATGTCTCATTTATTTCTCATTTGGAAACAAAAATGAGCAATACTAGAACAATTGTGGAGACACACGCACACACACACACGTACGTATGTGCATGCGCGCACACACAAGTGCACACACATATCAAGGAAACTTAAAATTGCTGGAAAAAAATCCATTTATTAAAATGTCCAAGTCATGAAACGCTTTGACAATAGCGATCTGCAGATTCACTGACCAATAACAATGGACTATTTCAGCTAGCTGTGTAATAGTTTCTCAATGCTCTCTCAGGAAGGCTGATTTAAGAACAGTGTCTAACAGTTTTTCACACACTTGATAATACAGTTCCAAAAACTTGCATCTTTAAAACTGACAACAATAATTGTTTCACAAATAAATGACTGCAGATTTCCTTAACTGGCCCAAAAACAAACAAGTGTTTCAGATGACTTTGAAATAACAGGCTACAACTTGTAATACAACAGCTGGTCCCATGTGCTCATCATTTAGAAAATCACAGCTATACATTTGCCGCTTCTCAGCAAGAACTATATTTTTATAACAGTGTCTGTAAAAGTGTTCAGCAGCACAACAACGCAAAACATTCAACTACTACAGTCTTTGAGCAGCATTTGTGTATGAGGGCTTTTTTGACCACGGTCACCTCAACAAATGTCTTTTCCTCTCATGTGCCACATTCATGAATCAACAGTCTTTGCAGGTCTAATGCGGCATTTGCATGGATTAAAGCAAAAGAAAATCTTTTGACTGAAATTTTTTTTTGAGCTGCAGCTAAGTCATATTCCCCATTTGCAATCTGTGAAAGATGTTAAAGGTAACATTTCTTGACACGTGCTAAAAAAATAAGATAAGATTTCAGCTCCACTCCACTCATAACCATGTTCTCTAATGCAGACATCAAGTTTAAATATTTGACCAACAGTGTTTTACAGCAGGATGCTTTAAAGAGCTGTTCTATTCACACTTTTCTTTATTGTCTTTTCAATCTATGAAATCAAACTGATACTTTTTTGCCAAGATTGTCTCAAGTTTTACTCTTTCAAATAATCAACCATCTACAGAACTTCAGTACATTCTTTTTCTACTTCTTCATCTCATCATCATAATTTATTATTATTATTATTAATAATAATATTGTTTCCAATGAGCCTCTAATCATTTAACAGAAAAATACATCATACAAACAGAATCAGGATTAAATAACAATAAGAGCAACTTTTGCAGCCTTGTGACAGTTTCAGTGTGATGGTGAGCTCTCAGCTTTCTGTCATCACTACATACTGTTAATAATCAAAGAAGTTCTGAGGCTTTACATTTGTTATGTTATAATACAAGATTTCAGCAGAGGTACAGTCAGGCTACATTCATGATTTTGTACAGTCATACTAACCAAAAAAACTTCTTATTGATTATTATCATAAAGTTTCAGGGCGTTCCCGTAACCATGGTAACTCACGGTGCTAGAGGGGAGGGAGAGATGCTTTTTTTTTTTCATCTTAGTTTTGTCAACCGGTGTCCGTCCATCCACCCAGTGTGCTACAGTGCATGATGTAAGCTGCAAGGATGAAAGAAAGCACAAATTACAAATCAATTCAACTCCACATACTATAACAGCAAACTGCTAAATGTAAACCAATTACTAAATTAATGTTATTGTTACACATGTTATGTAAACATGTTGATGTACTGAGGATTTCTGACCACATAAATCAGACACATAAAAGAAAATATGAAAATCAAATTTGACACATAGTCCAAGTAACAAATCTGAAGTACCAACAAGTCATTGTTTGTTTTATTTTTATAAAACATGGAGCAATAAAATGAGCATTGTACTTACTTAGAATCCCGCTGACTTTAGCCATGTCCAGGACTGTTTTCCCATCCGGCACCCTTCCATGTCTCCCAAAAGCCACTGCATTTTGGCACTCCTCTGCAGTCCTTCCTTACTCTCCATGAATTGCAGCCAGGCGAGTAGAGGACAGGTACAGGCCACTCCCAGATCGGTCTTCTGGACGTGTAACACCAGCTCCAGGATGTATCTGCTCCACCTCATCCAGAAAACTGTTAAGGCCTCAAGCTGTTCACCGCCTGTAACACAGAAGATGAATGATTGTTTTACAGGGATAGAGGCATTTAAGAAGAAATGCATTTAAAAATAATTTCATGGGCATCAGCAGTCTTACTAAATATCTTTTTTAGTTTATGGCTTTTAAATTTTAGATAAAGCACCTAATCATTTGTTTAGAATTCATTTATGTAGAAAAACTTACAAATATTGATATTATTTAAGACAATTAAATGTTCTACAATTAAAGTAACTTAACTGCTGTCCACATTATTGGCATTTTCAGTGTTTGCACTGAGTATTGAGGACTACATGTTGCTCAGGTGAATTGTCACAGATATGTAATGTTGAGGGACTCCTTTGAAAATGGTAATGTCCGTTTTAAATTTAGCTTCATTTTAGAGCATTATTTGACCCCCTGCCTCCATCCTAGGAAGGCATGCTCTGTATCAAAGGTACGTCAGCTTGCGTTTATTAATATGACAGCAGAGTTTTCACTGTAGCTTTAAAACTGAGCCCGCTGAATGACAGTATGTAGGCGGAGTTAGCTGAGGCTAATTTATAGCTACGTTAGCTAACTTTACTATAAGCAGCCCAGATTCTTCCGAGTGTATCAGACCTAACATAAGCACGAGCCATATAAACGTTATAAAAATTCACTCAAAGTAGAATTATTACAAGAGTACAACGATGTAGCTCACCTTCTTTTTCGAGGTGCACCGGTGTTTGTTTTCCTCCGGTAGCCTTTGTGCTCCGAGTCCGCGCTGCAGACTGAGTCTTACGATTCAACCAATCACGGTGCAGGGTTGTGATGGACAACGCTGTTATCCAATGAGATTTTGTACCGCTGATGCGTGGGTCATAGGTCACGTCTTCTGGCGCCTACGCTGTGCAGCTTCTGTGTTTATTAATTATTTAATATGACTTTTACCGAAGATTAAATTATTAACTTTGTCATAGCAGCCACGCATATTTATATTCATTTTGACTGTATTCAGAAGTAGGCAAAAGTAGTATCTGAACTCTGAATCATGTTCAACCAGATAATAAGGGATTACTATTATAAATAGACATTTAGTATTTCAGCATATTCTTGTGTCATCTACCATTTTATTAACATGTTCATCAAATGGTGACCACCTCCATTATCAAAAGTTGTAGTCAGACACTAGCAATTTCAAAATGCCATTTATTAATAATCTTTATTACCCTCCAGCTACCAATAAATAATGTTTGTTTTCATTTGACAATGTAAAATTAGTAGATGTAAGAAATGACAGAGTTTTATATGTTTTGTTTTATTAAGTGGTCTATGAAACAAAGTCAAGTTTTTCACATTAAATATAATAACAGTATGGACGACTGTAATGACTATTTATTTTCATTCAGTTCAATCAGCCTGCAATGATACAATATTAATTATTAAATCATTGTGTAGGTACTGGTCTGCAGTGAAAAAATTGATGTGATTTGGTCAGATGAGTCATGTTTTTTTCGAACATTACTTTAAGTCTGGATGAGAAATCAGTGAGCACTTGCAGAGAGCTCTTTCTTTGCTCTGACTGAGATCAACCTGAGATTCATGAATTGAGGAGGCTGGATGAGAGTAGCTAGTTCACAGAGAGACCTCTCTTACTTCTCTGCCTGAGATCAAAAAGAGACAGAAATGTTGAGAAAAATCTGAGAATTCATTTAGAGCTTGATGAGATCTCTTTTTAAACTTGGGAGGAATCTAAGTTGAGATGTTGTGCATCTTATTGCTCCTGAAAAGAAACTGAGAGCTATGTGAAACCAAAATGAGACTATGGCTTATTTCTCCTCTGTCTCATAGTTGTCTCTGAGAAATAAATGAAACACTATTGAGATCTCTTCTCTGATTTTCTTTTCCTCTGGGTTTCACCTTAATCATATATTCAGGAAATGGATGTGAAGGTAGATGTATCCTGTACACCTGCCAACAACTAGCTGCTCTTATTTTTGTCACCAGGGTGTCATATTATTTATTTATTTAGGCTAACACCAGGCAAGAAAATGTTTGAATACACAAAATTAAAATTCTAATACTGTGAATTAAACACTGTGAGAGGTGAGGTGGGTATAATTTGAGAGTGTGGGTGCCATGTTGTTTATTATATTCTATTTTGCCCCAAGGATTAAACAGGCCCAACATCTATTTTGGTAAATTGGACACACATGAAGAGCTATGTTCTAAATGAAATGACACAACACTTAAAATAATTAGATTCACTTTTAAGGCGGTCTCATTGTGAAGCTGTCTTTGAATACAGGACACTCACATAAACACAGAACAGGCCCGATGGTGTAGCTTGTGTACTGAAACCTCTTTTCTGTCTCCAGTTAATTGCATCCACGTTGAGTGGAATACGCTTTGAAAAGCACTCTCAGCTGAAGACACTTTGATATTCTCTGTACACTGTCTCTACACGGCCTTTTCTCTCGTGTCTTTAATGGACGCTGTATCATGTCTGGAAAAAGCTTTTGTTTGGGAAAGACACAGAGAAAAGAGAGATCCCGGGACAAAGAGCAGTGCCAGGGAGGAAAATAGCTTTTTTTCATGAATTCTGTCTGCTGACATGTAGCCATTTGATTTGCAATGCACTTAGCTCACTGATGCTGGATTGCAAATCATTTTCACAAATTTAAAGCCATTATATTGATACGAGTAGGAGAAGATACACGTTTCATCTTTAATTAAAAGATGGGCAATGCTTTCCTTCCCTCCAAATGTCCCCAGTGCGCATACATGAAAAACTCCATTATGACACCACGGCATACCATTCAATTTGAGGTGAGTAAAAATGACAGAGCAGTAGGTATGACACATGCAAACCCAGTCTCTTAAGGAATAAAAAAAAAAGAATTATAGTTTGAAGTTGTGGACTGACTGTGAAGCATTAGTGCTGTATGGCTACCTCAAGAGAACATGTCACTTCAGTCCCAGAATAAAGAAAAAGGATGAATGAAAGAGTGTTACAAAATGGATGTTAACAGTACAAACTTGGATGAAGGCTGGGGAATGGATAGAGGCGCTACATTGAATTTTCTGGCAGTAGCATTGCTACAGGCAAAGCTTCTGCAAACAATTACACGAAGGATTAGTGAAATGCTACGACAGAGGTATAAAAACCTGATTTATTCATCCATGAAAACAAATGCAAATTACAGTGCCTCCATCCCAATCAACCGGTGCTGATTACCAAAATGCTGGAACTCTGATAGCGTCAGTACTGTGGGTGGACAGACAGTTGTCTCATTTGTCAAAAGGTTGTAAGGCAGGCAAATCCAGCAGCTGTGGAAGGGTGGGAGTAGGTTAGCTTCTGTTCCACTATCTGTCAAAACTCCAAGTCTGATTCATGAAATGTGTACAAACCACTGATTTTTATATACCATTACCCACAAGTAAACCTCCATGAATACGAATTGTTCTTAAACTCAATCCATGTTCCAGCGAATCTGTCAGTCACATAAACTACTTGGTTGGATAATTAAGCAGTACGGTGACAGGTCTAGAGAAACGGCATGATAAGTGGACACTGCTGCTGAATCCTGACAAAACTACATCACATGTATGAAAGTCAAAATAGGAGTGCTGTGATTAAAATTGAACAGAATTCACGCATTTTGTCCTCATTTTCATAGTGACTGTCGAGAGATGACAGAAAATGAAGAGAGAGCGAGAATAGAAGACATCCAAAAGAAGTCCTTAGCGGAACATCGACGGTTCATGTGCCTTGACCCCTATATATATATTATGATAGAATTACATTTATATTTGAATAGAACTCATCTGTTCAAAATGTATTACGGCTTAAAGTTATGCAGAATTAAGTAGGTTGATGCTTTGATTGACAGGTGGCTGCCATCACAGGTGTCTTGTTTGAGCAACCAGGCGTCATTCAGCCTGCCTCAGCTCCGCTCACGCGCCACGTCTTTGCCCAATTTTGGATTATCCAGGAGGCAGCAGAGGCAGGACTGCCAAGATTAAGATGGCCAGAGCCACCACACCAAGCTTCATACTACACTTTATACAATCTATGCATCAGTGCTCTGATCCACGTTATTAAAAAATGCAACAAGTAACTTTAGTAACTGCTCAACTATCTATATATACTATATGCTCTACTATATATATTTTTCTTATTCTTTATATGTTTGTTTTCCAATTTATAATCCAATCTATATAGTATGTGTTTTTTCCTGGGGAAAAATATGGCAAGTAAACAAATACCAGCGGGGCTTCCTGAAACTTATTGAGCTACACAAAGTAAACAACCTGCAGTACACCTGCTCCATCACCAAAAAATAGACGAGCAGGTGCAGCCTGTCGTTTGAAGGACCTTCCCCACCTGTGACACTCGTCCCCTAAAAGATCTGGCTCCACCGCTGAAAGCAGTTCACGGGAAGTCACCACCTGCATCATTAAACACTCTCTGGGAAAAGCTGCTTCATTACAGTTTTTCTAAACATTTAATAGATTCAGACAACAAAGTAAAAACCCCAGTGCTTTCCTTGCCTTTTGGCATCATTAACTTGTTTACAGCGCCGCTCGTGCTAGGTGATCCCTAGCTACCTCTCTGTTTGAACTTTCCCTGGGCAGCAGTTAAAAGGTCTTTAAAGTGAACACAGAAGCAGATTTACCTGTCTTTGGGTCAACAGAGAAGTAAGGCTGTCCCTCCAGGATGCTGTAAACTATCTTGGCGCTGTTTCCGTAGGTCGGGTCATCTGCATCCGAGGCGGTCACCTGGAAAACAGACGTTCCTGCATAGACAAGGGAACAAATAAGAAGTGATCAGATGCTTAGACAAAAGCATTGACCACCACCAAGATATAAAGAGCATGAATTCTAATTCTTTAATGAACATTTGTGGGCAAGAACATTCTTATGATGGATCTTATGGATCTCTCTGTTACTGAGTGTTTGAGCATTCAGTGCAAGCAACACTTGTCATTTGAAGTGCCCCCTGATTAGCTATAATTTATAATATGAAGTGCAGCGGCTGGTTATCCAACATTATGAGGAATATGAGAGATGATGAATAGAGGCAGAGACATAAAGGCTACAAGAGCGCCGTCCTTGCAAGACAACATCGCTGGTGGTGTTCCTGTGGTCAATGCACTCTGCAAAAAATAGCTGAAGACAGACTTGAAAATTTTCTCACCTAATAAGAGTAATTATAGCAGTGTCACTACAACAAATGTGTGGTTCTGAATAACATTGCTGTGCTGGAGAATGTTTCATTTCCAGAAAATAAACCAGAAAAAAAGACAGAGACCAGTTGGACCAAACGTTCAGCTCTCCAACAACCACACATGAGACCTCCAAAGATCACAAAACATCACAGACATGTCTGTAATACCTGTTTACCTCTGCTGAAGTAGACTGCTGTAGTCTTTTTTAGTCTTTTTTTAACTTTCCTTGTGGGAAACATTCTGCAGGACATGTTCAGTGAGTTATCACATCACTCTTCTCTGCTGCAGAAACCTTCATTCACGCCTTCATCACCTCCAGAATCAATTACTGCAACAGTGTCCTCTACAGCACACCATCCAAAACTTAAATAAACTTCAGTACATCCAAAACTCTGCTGCGCGCCTGCTCACCCACACTCGCACCCGTGATCACATCACGCCTGTCCTCCAGAACCTCCACTGGCGCCTGATTCCACAGCACGTTCAGTTCAAAATCCTCCTCCTCACACACAAAGCCCTCCATAACCACCATAAGCTTCCTTCCTCACTGACTTGCTCCATCGCCACAATCCATCCCGCAGCCTCCGTTCATCTGATGCTAACCTCCTGACTGGACCTGACAGGAACAAGCACCAAACCTGGGGTTTGTAGCTGCCCCCTCCCTCTGGAACTCTCTCCCCAAACACATCTGTGACTGTACCGACCTTCCAACATTCAAATCTCTGACAAAAACACCTTTTTAAAATTGATTGTAATGTTTAGCTCAGTCTAATGTGTTTTTAGTGTACTGTTCCATGTTGTTTTGCTGCTTTGATGGGTTTTTTTTATGTAAAGTGTCTTTGAGTATTTAGAAAAGCGCTTATAAATGTTATTATTATTATTATTATTATTATTATTATATGCACATGCACAAAGTTGCTAAGTTGACCTTGAGTTAAGATTATTTTGTCAAACATAATTCTTACCCTAACCTAAATCTATATTTTTACTTCTTCACATAAAAATAAAGCTTCTATTAAATCAACTGTATTTTAAAATGAGGCTCAGCGTGCTCCCCGATATTTAATTTCTAGCAGCAGTCCTCCTCAAACACAACTAGCAAGCCCAAACACAAAACATAATGTTACTGTCACTGCTGATACACTCGCCTCTGATTAGAATCTAAAATGAAAAACTGAGCCACAATCTGTTTAAAGTATGAAAATATCTTGTTTCTATGTAAATGTGACACTCCAAACTTCCCCCTCAGCGCTGCTATCAGCTGCAGTAAAACACAGTATGTGTTGTCAGCAGTGCTCTTGTAAAGAGCCACAGCCCATTAGCCTGACCATGTAGCAGCAGACAGGAGAAGCCAAAGCTTTTATCCATCTCATTCATCACAGTGGACCTGCAGTGCATTTGTTCTTTCAGCAAGGACAGCGTTAAATGTTCAGCTGGTGTTAAATGAAGGTTCCATCTCTTTCTCTGTCTTTATAGAATCCACACATGGTTACATAACATGTGTTTTTTGTAAACTACCAACAGTTCTAATGGACTTAGAAAGAACATATACTGTATATATATATATATTTTTTTTTTTTCTTTCTGTCTTGCGCTTTTGGCCTAAATTGACAGGAACAGCTGGAAAGTGGCAGGAGAAGGGGGAGACAGAGGGGGAGGACATGCAGTGAAGGACTGAAATCAAACCAAGGCCACTGCGGTAACAGCTCAGCCTTTGTACACGGTGCACCGGGTGAGCTATTGGAGTATTAACACTGTACTGTGCCACTGTTACTATCCACACTATGCATTTATAGACAAACAAATAAACTAATGGATAGTGCATACAGGTCATACTGTTCATTCATGAGCCTTTGAGCAAACACTACATACAAACTCTACGGTGTATAAAAACAAGATGTCTTCAGTTAGTGCCTCTTCTTTGCCTCCACCTTTGGCTCATTTTGCCTATGTGGTTGATATATGATGAATTAATGAGCATTTATATTCTTTACTTAAAGTCAGTGTAAAATCAGAATAAATGTGTGTTCTGAGTTTGTCAGACCAAAGAATAAAGTGTTATTAACCACCCAGCCAAATCTGAATGATTAAAAATATCAACAAGTTTCTGAAATTAGGTGTCAAAATCAGGTAAAAATGAATTCTCAGCTCCAGGTCTGTGGGGGCGTGTCCGCTGAATTCTGAAGCCAAGCCCACTCGCCAGAGCAATCAAGCAGCCATTTTGAAGCGACTGAAACGTGTCAGATGAGTTCAGAAAATGACATGACTAACTTTGAAACACTTTGAAACACAGCAAGATGAATTAATCTCTATTAGAGGTAAGATCTTTAGCCCGAGCCCGAGCCCGACCCGGCCCGAAATTCGGGTCGGGTCGGGTCTAAAATGTCAATCATTACGTTCGGGTCGGGTCGGGCTCGGGCTTCTCTCTCGCTGACTTTTTTTTAAATAAATATATGTTTATAAAAATGTATACTAAAACGATGTGTGGATACTAAACTAAGGAATACTTGTTGTAAATAAATAATTTGGATAAAACAGAGAAGGCGGCGCCGTAAGGTAATTGCTATATAACTACTACTAAACAGGAGGCGCAGAGCAAGAGCACGCTTTGCGCACGGCTTTGCGGACATTTCGTGAACGTAATCTTCCCTCCGCGAGTCCACATCTATTTTGACCAGATATCCCCGATATGGAGCACCAAGAAATCAAAGATAAACTTAAGACAGGGGAACTGAAAAGGCAAACACGCACCGCCGGTAAGAGTGACGTGTAATGCGACGTGTAATTAGTAATGCTGTATTTTATCTAGCTTTCTTGTTTATATATTATGTTAAATTACTCTTACAGCAGGTCTGTTCTTACGCTAGGGGCGTATAGTGTGATTTTTTTTTTATTATTCTAAAAGCGTGTTCCTGAAAATGTTTCTATTTATTTTGTTTCAATGCTTCTTAAAGCAGGTTGTTTTTTGTGTGTTCCAATGCAAATCATTAAAATAAAGAATGTTATTCTTTATTAATTTATCTAGTTTATTTATGTAGATTTATTGTATTTCTGTGTTCTTGCTCTTCGATCATTTCGTTAGCTTTTCCATTTTCAGACCAAATTAAAGATAGAGAAAATTAAAGCTTTTATTTTAAATTTCGTTTAAACAAAACTATAGAAATAACAATTTCATATATCTTTTCCCATTTATTTGATTTGCATTATTCTATTTAAAGCCTAGTGGGCTGCAGTATTTCTCCGCGTAATTAAGCGAGTGCGCATCAAGATCTCTCTTTCACTCTCATTGTCTGGCCTCTTATTCTGTGTTCCAGCGTTATTTCGTTGTGTAAATGCATTTATCATGATCATAAAAATATGTAGATTATTTTAATCTTAAAAAATCTTGCGTTTTTTTCTGCCAAAAATACTATGGGATAAATTGAAATTTCGGGTTTGCTTCGGGCTCGGGCCTGCAAATCAAGTTAATTGGTCGGGCTCGGGCTGGGTCGGGCTTTAATGCCTGCGGGCCTGGGTCGGGTCGGGCTGGATTTTTTAGGCCCGATCTTACCTCTAATCTCTATCTCTCTGTTCAGGGTGGCCTCAGTGTGTCATCAAGCCACCCCACAAGGACCGCCCACAAAATCCTGGACTGAAAACTGGTGAAAAACTGTTTGAACCTCTAACTCTAACCTCTAAGTCTTTTCACGTGTTTTCAGCAACTATTTTTGAGCATATTTAATGTATTTTGAAAGAAATCTCAGAATTGCCTTTACATGGACTTTAAAGGTGCAGTGTGTAAGATTCAGGGTCTTTTTTTTTCAGAATAAAGCAGACATGGAATATAATATTCAGAACTATGTTTTCATGCATGTATAATAACCTGGAAATAAGATTTTTATTTATTTTTTGTTACTTAAAAATGATCCTTTTATATCTACAGTGTGACAGGGTCCTCTTTCATGGAGGCCGCCATGTTGAAGCTCAGTATTTCTACAGACAAACTAAATAGTGACTCTAGAACCTTTCAATTGTTGTTTCTCCTTTACACTAGGAACACTGTAAAAATGGTAACTAGTAATTGTTGATCTCATTAGAGTTTTCAAATTAAACTGACTCAGAAATAAGGCTTTGCAATATGCAATCTATAAAATCTTGTCCGCCCAGCAATTTTCTCTCATTGTTGTCCTAACTACTATTTTAAATCAGCTCAACAAGGATTTGTAAATCTTTGAGCAGATTTTTGAGTTAAGTTGGGCCAACTCCGTAGACACCAGTTTGAACCGGTTTTAACGGCTCTCTGCTGAACCTGAGCGCCCATCGGACATTTTCTCGATACTACAACGACAGGAGTGGAGTCCACAACCATTTTGCTCAAGCAGGTAAGCTAAGTTAGTCTCACAGGATTATCCTAATTAGGTGAACAAGAAGATCCAAGTTGGCAGAACTCTTTGCAGAACTTGAAAACCTTAGTTAAGTCAACAACAGCAGGCAAAAGTTGAGAAAACTCAAAAATCTCTTGCATCATGTTGCCTTGATATTTTACGTTTTCTCAACTTTTTCTTTTTTACGGTGAAGGTGAGGGTGATGTGAGGAGATTGCAATGCAGAGATTATACCACTAGAAGCAACTAAATTCTACACACTAGACCTTTGAGTAAAGGTAGTAATATCATGGTACAAAAATACTTAATATAATGTAATAAGTCAGATTTTACTGTTGGATAGTTTGCTTTGATTTCACATTTGAATATGAATCAGCAAAGTAAAAATGACTAGTTGTATAGTAAAAATACTGTATACGTAACTCTGTTATAATTACATCATATTTCTTTGTATAAGTACCTTACTTTACAATTAAATGTATGGAGAAGGGATTTGATCTCGGATCGTGACCACGTTGAATTTCCATTAAAGTGGGATTTGGCAGGTGGGTGAAGGTGAGATCCAGCATAAGCCTCTCAGCTATGCCTCTGCCTCACAAAGAATTTGATATAATCTTTAATGAAATGTTTGAGTTTCATACTGCTGCTAACTCCTTCACTCCTATTTATTTGGTTTTGGCATATATTTAATCAATTATCTATTTCCCCCACACAACATTTCTCATTTTCCTCTTCATATTTCATCATCAGACTGCGTGGCTGCTTTAACTGGAGACAATGACAACTGAACACACTGAGCAGCAGCCATTTCAGCAGCTGCCTCGCTGCAGCTAACCTCTGTGACACCAGCCAGTGAGGTTCATGTCAATCATCCATATACTCACAATATTATATATATATAATACTGCACAGCTATTTAAGTTGTCATCAACGGTTATCTTTACTCCACCTGTCTCTCCTCTGCTCCGTGTGTGTGCTAACCCAATGTTTGTTGAGAATGGTAGTGTTTAGTTTGCCTCCTCGTTTACCTCTGGTTGGATATAACATCATAAAAGTTATCATTGTGTCGTGTGGTCCATCTCTTCCTGTCCAATCTCTGGCCAGTTCATGAAGGAGTTAAGGGGGATAGTTCCAACCCTTTCAGCTATGGTCGGTGAATTGACTTCAGTTCATTTTTATTTTACAGAAAATCATTTAGAACAGGGCAACAACCTTTTTCCTCCCCCTGACTATTATATATATATATATATATATCATGTTAAATACATAACAATACAGTACAACTGACACTGTACAATGACAACAAGAACTGCAGGTTTGTGTCAAATGAGTGATTTGGATGAATTATTTCCTGTGAATATTTCAAAGTTTTTCTGACATTTCTATGAACTTTTTGTACAATTCTCTATTTTCTTCTTTAGAAATAACAATTGTTTAGTTTTCCTCACAGAAATGAATGAAATGCTGATACATATCATATGTATGTGAGCCTACTGTAGTTTTTCTTTGAAATTAAAAAGGCCTTGCCTTCTTGTGAAGTTTGGTGACCCCTAGTGGAGATTAGGACCCCAGTTTGGGAACCAGTGATTTGCATGAAGAAGTGACCATTTATAACATCCCCTCCAAGTCTGATGTGAATGTTACTGCAAATGTTCAGAGAGGACTGTATACAAACGTTACCCAATACATTAACTTTATGTAACCAGAATGTTTTCAACATTCTGAGTGGTAGAATTTGTTAGAATGAGCTCAGAGAAACAAAAAGGCGAACAGAAGTACATCTGTGATTAGAGCTTGTCCAAAAGTGGATAATAAAACAAACAAAATGATGATAAACAATAGTTATCATTGTGCCAATACATGCTTCAGTATAGTATTTCTATATAGTATTTCTTGCAGACAGCGTGTCCAGCAGCACCCAGAGAGACTGCAGGACAGCCTACAATAAAAGAGACTGAGGCTACATACACCAACAACAAAGAACACAAAAGATCTTAATTAAGCAGAGATATATAATTCATACTGAAATATATGATGCCATTTCACATCATTGAGACGCCTGGCTTTTTAAATCTGACGAACAAAGCGCTTGCTTTGTATGAGCTGCCTGACGTGACACTGCTTCTCCAGAACAGAGATACCATTTATCTGATGGATTCACCCACTTTGATTTTTTTTCTTTCTGCTCCCTCAGATTTGTTTGAATATTTTGGATGACTGCCTCATGGTCTGGCCCACACAGAACTGTAGGCACACCTTTGATCTTGTGTTTACACTGGACTCTAAACTTCATATATATGGAGGTTCTTTATATTAAATTATTTGAACTATTTCACCTCTGCCTTCAAGCCTGCATTGGGTTCAATCCCTTGTGTTTCTACTACCCTGCTTGCAACAATAAGGTGCTTTGGCCAACATTTCAACCTTCACAAACAGGAAATTAATAGTTTTGAGAGGGGTGGAGGTTTTTCTTAAGATTCAGCTGTTTATTAGCCAATGGCAAACAGTATCATGGTTTTCATACTGAGCTTCTCAAAGTATCCATGAAGTCAAACTTGATGTGAAGTGCCAAAAAGTCTTTTGTTCAGTATGTTCAGGTATTCTTCATGGTATTTTAGAGTTTATCATTTCCTGATAAACCAAAAAGAGCTGTTGATGACTCATCCTGCACTTGGGGGCGTGTACTAATTTTACATCCAATGAAACGCTTTCTCACTTCTGACCTGTCAGAATGGAATGCTTCCTGTTTGATACAGTCTATGGGTCCAGTTCAATAGTCTATTTTGCTTATCTTGCTTCCTAACCTGTGTGAAATGACCTGGAAGTATTTACGTAGCCGCTCTGATAAGAGCTGTTTGAATTCTCTACATGCTAAGGAAAGGAGCTTTAGTGACCATTTTCAATGTGACAGACACTTCATTTATTATTTGAATTCTGACATTGATAATGAAGTCATATCTTTCACTGGGTTGTCAATGTTTATATTGCATAAAAAAACATGGTAAGAGCGCCCAGGGAATAGTATGTCAGATGCCCCTTTTGTAGTCCATCTTCTGAACTTTGTAGTTTTACCACAGATCACGTCAATAACATTTGCCGTTGCATGATGACGTAGTCTAGTGGGAGGCCGTGTTTACTGGACGGTCAGTGCTAGACACTAGCTCATAGTGCTACCTGCAATGCATAGTGGTGGGAGTGCAACACATACTCAGCGCTACTGGCTTCTATAAACGCCAATCAATATCTGCAACAAGTCCTCTGCCTGTTTTTTTTTTTTACAGGAAACACATAAAAATGATGAAGCAAACAGCATTCTGCTTCCTGTTTCACGGGGACTTTAAAGAAGAACAGCGCTGACTTTACACATGGGTCAGTTTATGAGCACCACTCAGCCTGTGAAAACATTGTGAAGATGTTGTAGCTCAATGTCCTCTGTGGCTCCAGAGAACCCACATGAGTGTGTACAAGTATCAAGGTACAAATTAATACATTCTCAAGTACTGTACTTTTAATATTTTACTAATATAAACAATTCCAGTGATCTTTACTCAAATACATTTATTTGACATTTGTTTTATTGAGTGCTTACTTTGCACCATCATTGTTACTTATACATGAATGGGTTATAATAAGTTAAAGCTCACCCTTGAGTGTAATATTGCAACTATACAACAATTACCAACTAAAATAAAATATAGAATCAAAAGATATTCATGTTTTGGGGCAATTTGCTCTCAAAATAAACATTTCTTTGCTCACCATTTCTGTTCTGATCTCCGTTTCTATGGAGATACAGTACACAGGTCTACACAGTCTACTACTGTGACTGACTGTCACAGCAATCAATCAATCAATCAATCAATCAATCAATCAATCAATCAATCAGGTATTTGTCAGAGACTACCTGGAAAACAATCAGTCACAGCAGTAGACTTCTATATGTAATGGAACCCAGTTCACTACTTCAGCAAGTAGCCTGAGCCTTAGTAACGACTTAGCAAGGAGACGCTTTCCCGTCAAAGCTTATGGAGATCGTGGAGTTTCCCAAACTGAATAAATAGCGCACATATAAACACTAAACTGCTTTGCTAGTTCAGTCTTGTAGTGACTAAGATATCTGCTGAAAAAGAGATTTTTCCATGGACACATTTGGCTCCTCAGTCCGTGAACTCAGCAACTCACCAGCACAGCTGATGGAGGATGATCCAAACATTTCCAGTAACTCCACAGCGTTGTAAAGTCCAAAAGTCAAAATGTATTGAACAAAGATCGATGTAATCATTTCCAAAATGAACAACATGTTTTTATCTAACTAAATATTCCTCTTCAGTCCATATTAGTCCACCTTTAGTCTTTAAAAACAACATTTTCTCTGAGCTCACTGAACTGTTTGATCTCTGACGTGCTGCACACAAACGAGGTACACACCTGTATTAACGAGGTACACACCTGTATTAACGAGGTACACACCTGTATTAACGAGGCGGTCTAACAGCTCCATAACACAGAATATTCATTAAAGAAAGCTGAAATTGTATATTCAGATGTATTACTTTATTAAAGTTGACTTACAGTGGACTTATTCGTATTTGTTTACATGTTTATATATTTTCAGGATGTGACAATGTGGAGATGGCGGAGTAATATTTTTAGTGATGAGTCAGGTGTGCTGTCATGCTGATTTGAGCACATTCTAAACGTCTCGTTTACTAATCAGATTTCTCTGAGAATTTAAAGGTCCAGTGTATAATATTTATGGTGATTTATTAACAGAAATGGAATATAATATATATAACTAAGTTGTTAGTGCTATATAGTCACCCTATGAAACGAGTTGTTCCATTTTTATTACTTTAGATTTCGCCTTTTTATGTACATATACTGTGGGTCCCCCTACACGGAGGCCGCCATCTTGCGCCGCACAGTATCGATTCGCCGCTACTTTGCCAAGCGAAGAAAAAGGTGGATGCGACGTAGAGGAGGAGGAAGCTGTGTTTACTAGTTGCTAACGACTAACGGCTAACTTTGTTGTGTTTTGTTAGTTTAAGAAGTTATATTTAGACAAATGGAGGAACACATTTATTATTTAGCACAAGAAGGGCCAAGAGAGCAGGAGTCTGTGCATCAAAGAAGAGAAAACATGAAGAAGAAAAGCGAAATTGGGACTGAGGACGGCAGAAAACATGGATAAACATCGCCGTGGACTTTCTCTCATGATATCACTGATGATGGATTAAATGTTTTCAATGTGACGCCTAAGTTTTCTGTTTTCATCTGGAAAGGTAATTCATCCTAAAGTTACGTGTGAAAATGAAAACTGTTGTTTGAAAGCTTTAGCCAGAGCATAATCACCAAGAGTAATGTCTCTCTGTGTCCGTGTGTCCGGTTTAGCTTTTGTTATTTGGACAGCAATTATGCCGTGATGTTATGGAGATCAGCTGATCTCAATCAAAGTGTAACGTGATAGAAAAGCGTTTTGAAGCTGACGTCAGAAAAGGTTTATTTAGTGTAACGAAATGATGAAATGTAAACCCGGTGCAGTGCACAGCATTGTTTGCTTTCTCAACTATTTTACAAAAACGTGCAGTGTATTTGTTTTATTGCTTTTTCTACATTTGATACTTTAATTGGTAGGATTATGAACGCAGGATGAATTTTTACATTGTGATATTGTTACTCCTGCTTTTCTGCTGCTCCTATCAGAAGTTAATCCACCAGGTCCAGCATACAGACTGATTTTAAAGGTGAATTCTTCATCGTCAGTTAAACAGCCATTTTGTCTAATAAATAACACTCCCTTTTCAGCAGTGCTGCTAAATTTAACCTACAAATCCATTAACACCTTGAAAAGTGCAGATCAGAAGAACCGGGCTAGTGAGGCGATAAGGAGAGTAGACGTGTTAAGAAAAGAACTAAGTGAGAGACGGGACGGCGGTGAAGAGAGAAGGCGTCCCACTGAGAGAGCAAAGGGGTTCAGATGAATTGGTGGTGTAGGTGAATGGGTAGGCAGAAGTGGGTGGATGGAGAGTGAAATAAAGAAAGAGACAGCCACACAGTGAGAGAGAGAGATGATGACCGATACAGAGAGAGGAAAGCCGGACAATGAACTGAGTGAAATGCTGCTGAAAGTTCAGCTGGTCTCTCTGCTCTGTTAGCTGTCTGTTTTCACAAAGTCATGTCACCTGATTGATGATGGGATGTTGGCCTGCTAATCTCTGTGGTAGGAAAAACACTAGAAATCATTTTTAAATAAAAAAATGACCAGTCTCTGAAGGACAAAACATGAGCAAAAAAACAAATGTAGAACTGCTACAAACATAAAACATGATTCCCAGGAGCAGCCGCTCCTGATGTCGAGTCATTTACATTCATCTTCTGTCAAGACTGAACGTATGACGTGCAGTATATTCCCATATGTTCATACGTGTGTGGTCCTCTGGGACTACTGTAGTCTCATAATTTAGTCATCTAAATAATGAGAAAAGTTAAAGACAGCTACTTTACATGAGCAAAATATGACCTCTGTGCACGTGTTCAATCCTTTCCCTGTTCCTGCACGGCTAATGCATTCTGTTTGACTGTGTGTCCTGCAGAATTAGCAGCCATGGCTGACAGTGTTGTGGTGTTCTCTTCAAATTTATGTTTCTAAAATGTTGTTCAGGTGTTAGATTGTGAATAATTAAAGCCTTTTCATTAGAGGTTGACAAATTTAAGAAGGCAAAAGCCAATAGCAAGGCAATGATGAACAGTAGTGGTGTGACAAGGAGTCGGAATGCCGGTCAGTGTGAGTCTGGAAAAGTTCTGTAGTTCAAATGAAAGACTGAATCCTTATCTTAATAAAAACTCCTCTCTAGGATCCGAGGAAGGAAACAAAAAGTGAACCCTCATGAGTCTAATACACTTAGTGATTCTTCGACATTGTAGTCCAGCCAGTGCACTGCTATCAGTCCCCGAACTATGAGTTACAGACTTTTTGACTCGACCACTCGCCACTCTCAGGACAGGTTGGGCCTGTTCCACTGGTGAGTATAGCATAGATATTCCCTGAGTTAACTGAGTGGTGTATAGGTGTCAGTGCAGGGTTGTGTGCAAATCTATCGCCAGAGCCATTTCTTGCTGTATGCGGACTATGCCAATGAGCCCCGCAGCCACCAGGGCTGCAAGTTCAGCCTCAATATATTTTGGGAGAATTAAAAGTATTTATTTGGAGCCAGACAAACCAACTCATTTGTTGCGTGAAGCACATATATGCTTATAATCAAGTCAAAATAATATTTGGCCTGTCACATCATGCAGTGAGTGCTGTCTGCCGACAGGTATGTCGGGATGATTGACAGCCTGAAACATCAGACTTGTGGTTATACATGCTACAGTCACATAAACAGATCCAAAATGGTGCTGAATGGGTTGCAGTGTTACATAGAAATGTTTCTTACTACCTGAAAGATCAGTATTTTGTTTTTTATTGTTTGCACATTAACATGGATGCTGGTCCATTGTAGTTTTATTCATCTATGTAAGTCTATGTAAGTTAAGTTTTTAAGTTAGTTAAGTTTTTTTTTTTTCCACAGATCATCTGAAAAGTTTAGGAAGCTCTCCCTCAGAGTTTCACTAAATATGGGCCCCCAAATAGCATCTTGCATACGGTCCCCCAACAGCTAGAAACAGCCCTGTCTACGCTACAGTATGTCCCTGTATGCATGGTTGAGGCTGCACAGCCTTTGGCCACTGTAAACTTTACAAACATGAACCACAAATCTAACTGTGATGGAGGTGGAGTCATGTGATTGGCAGGACAGCATGACTCCAGTCAAAACCACTTTTGAACCACTCTGTGGTACAACCTCCTCTGCCATGTATACTGTATAATACTATTACACCACGGATGATGAAAGAAGGCATTCAAATGTGAGGTATGACATTCATATGGGCTGATACAGAAGTTTAATGTCGTGCTGAGCTGACAAGATTTATACTTTTTGTAAATATTATAACTGAATGCATATCTACTGTTCTGGGTAGTAACCATCATTTCAACCATGAAGATCATTCTAAAACATTTAACAACTAGAGATCCCATGAAGCTGTGCCATCAACTGTGATGTCCAAGACTCATAATATAAAGCATATAGGCTATTCACTGCAGTAGGAGATACTCATTTGTGTATGGACATGGAGTATAGAAAAGATCATGTTTCTTATTTTCAGTTTAACTGATAAAAGAAACCAAGCTTTGAAAATGGGCGTGGCTTCTACTCTGCCAGTATCAGTATCTATGTGGAAGGGAGAGAACCAGGAGGGGTGGAGTCTATATAACGCCCAAACTCCACCGGGCCCGTCCGCGGTGCGTCGCGTCATCGCAAGTAATACGCGGCCATTCTAGTCAATGTATCAAACCCCACCGGCTCCGCCGTGGTCCATTTCAGACGCGTCCCAGAAGCGTCTCAACGCTCGGCTACGTGTGAATTACGCATCTGTTCTATTTTTGACGCTTGATGCGAGCAGCACGCGTCAATTTACACAGACCACCTCGAGCGGGCGGAAGCCAGACACAGAAAAATCAAAGAAAATCCGGTGGATTTTCAAAATAAAATACCCTGTGCAAACTGCCGGTCGTAAAAACAGACAAAAGCGAAACTAATTAACTACGTAGCGTAAAGTACTTACACATGTAGAAGCATGTTTAGAAGAACATACACCGGGAAAATGGCCAAATCTGAGCAAGTCAACAAAGTCTGGTGGGCTAAACGCTCGCTTCTGAAACGCTCCCAGTAGGGTTTGAAGTCGCGTGCAGGATGGAACAAAAACGCGCCGCGGACGGGCCCGGTGGGGTTTTGGAGTTAAGGGAAGCTTACCTGAATCTTTCCTTCTGCGCTGAGACACCTGGGAGAGCAGCTGAGGCCAGCCTTTTTTTGGAGTTGATATGGTAGGCTTCATTTTTAGAAACATGATTTTTATACAAATACTAATTCTTTAGCTATTTGTTATGTTTCTCTTGTTAGACTCTTCATGTTTGGTGAGGGACCAAAGCTTGGAGTGATAGTTTAAACACATCAGCCAAGAAACAGGTATGCTCGAGCAGCACTGAGATATTCTGAGATAGTTTTTGGTCTCTTGAACATGATATGAACATGTTTATTTATATATATATATGTGTATATATATGTATATATGTATATATTTGAATATAGACTCCAGTCACCTGCATGTCTCCAACTGGGAGAACTTTTACTTTTACACTGCATCGCCCAAAATTAGTCATTTTGGGAGGGCCGTGATGCAAATAAGTTATAGCGGTTTAACATGGCAGTCCATGTAGAAAAAACTGTTTCCAAGGTAACAAAAATATGGTAATTCTTATTATCAGGTGACACACAAAAGAAAACATACTTATATTCCATTTCTGCCATATTCTGCCAGTAAATCCACACTGTACCTTTAACTGAACCACGATCAATCTTGTTTGTTGTGTCTGTGTCAGTCCCTGTCTTTTATTAGAAAAGGGTGTGAGGCTCCTGGCTTACCAACATCAGACATCTCAGGCACAGTTGCAGAGAACGGTCCATCAGGGAAGGTTGGAGCGTTGTCATTGACGTCCTGGACCTTAATGATGAACTCTGACTCTTCCTCCAGTGAGCGATTCGTCCAACGGTCAATGGCCCTGGCGTGTAGGAGATACTGGGACTTGCTCTCTCGGTCCAGGCTCTTGGCCGCGTGGATGTCACCCGATGTCTCGTCAATTATGAAGATAGACCCCGCCCCTTCACCAGACAGGATGTATCTCACGGAACCATCGCCTTTGTCAGAGTTGGAGTGGAGCTGGAGACGTAAGAAGGAGAAAATGAATGAGTGAAGGTGGAAGCGGTAAATTGTCTGACAAGTCTGTAATACAGAGTAATCGCCGAGTGTCAGGATGAGTGGTCAGTTAATGGTGAGGAGCAGGCAATGCGAGGCACGGCCATCCAATCTGGGAAGGAGAAGCAGGAGTGTGACAGCTTGTACGAAAGGTGCAGCATCTGAAGCAGTTACTGTCACAGTAAATGAAAAAAGAGTGTGACTGAACACGTTCTACATCATGCAGTTTATCATGAGCTGGATGTGTCAGAGCAAATTAAAGACGAAGAGAGAGACAGAGAAAGTGAAACTGAGACACTGATAAATAGTACTTTGGTATCATAAGTCATTCATAGCTGTGTGTGTGCTCTGGGTTTCATGAAAACAACCACTTCCAGGTTAATAGCATAAATGTTTTGAATTATCCTTGATAGTAATGTCTGCTTTAGAGGCCACCCTGAGCAGAGAGACAGAGATGAATTCATCTCGTTTAGACTGTTTCAAAGTTAGTCATGTCATTTTCTGAACTCATTGGACACGTTTTAGTCGCTTCAAAATGGCTGTTTGACTGCTCCCACAAGTGGGCGTGGCTTCAGAGCATTCAGCGGACACACCCCCACAGTCCTGGAGCTCAGAATACTGTGTCATAATTTTACCCGATTTTGACACCTAATTTCATAAACTTGTTGATATTTTTAATCATTCAGATTTGGCTGGGTGGTTAATAACACTTTATTCTTTGGTCTGACAAACTCAGAACACATTTATTTTTACTTTACACAGACTTTAAGTAAGATTTCAATTAAACAAGAAAGAAAACTCTGTGGATGTCACATGACATTTAATCTCAAAAGTTTACATTTCTGAAAATTCGTGAAACATCCATCCATTATCTGTAACCGCCTATCCTCATCAGGGTCACGGTGGGGCTGGAGCCTATCAAGAGGCGGGGTACACTCCCCAGCCTTACACAGGGCACGTAGAGACAAACAACCATTCACACTCACATTCACACCTATGGCCAATTTAGAGTCACCAGTTAACCTGTTTGGACTGTGGGAGGAAGCCGAAGTACCCGGAGAGAACCCAGGCAGACACGTGGAGAACATGCAAACTCCAGGTTCAAACCAGGAACCTTCTTGCTGTGAGGCGACAGTGCTAACCACTGCACCACTGTGCCACCCATTCTTGAAACATTCATTAACCGTTAAAATCTAATCAAAGTGTCAATGAGTAGCTAATATTTCCAAGGGAGCAGATTCATCAGGTAACTTAAAATTGTCCATAACTAAGTCATATTTTCAGCAATTAATAAAATTTGCTTCAGAAAAGTCTTGATGGTCGTCTGTAATTGAATATTTATCCGTACTCAAGATTTCAGCAAAGGTATGACTCCACGAGGTCAGTCTGGAGAGGAAACGCTTCATTATCAACAAATGCATAAGTCATGTTGGTTACTGGCAGTGGCTCTCATTCAGAACACATTTGTCAACGGCAGCCCGGACGTCTGATAAATGTCCCTCCATCCGACACGTCCCTGAGTACCAACAGTGGCATAAATAAACTTGTACTTTGCGTCGTTTACCGCCATGAGTAGAACAGAAAATCTGAGTTTGTTTCCTGTCAGGATGTTCTTGATGGTGCCACCACCTGGGGTCTGCCCATCAGGAAATCAAAGATCCCCGTGCACAGTGAGGTGTTTCTCCTCAGGTCCTTGAGCCTGGAGGTGTTAAACGCTGAACTGCAGTCAATGAACAGCAATCTCACATAGATCCCTTTCCCTTTTAGATCGTAGGTGGTGTGCTACAGTATGACATCTCCTGTTGATCAGTTAGAACAGTTGGATAACTGCACAGCTATGTTTTGCTATGACACTTATGCAATTATGAACCCTGTCACGGCAAACTATTAAAATCTGCTGACAACCCCTCCCACTCTGTCTGTCGCTGCTTTCCTGTGTCTTCCTGTGCTGGAAGCAGGTGGAGGTGGTGGTGTAAGGAGGATGAGCCACACCTGAATCAGCTCTTGCTGATTGTTATTAGGAGTGCCAAACGTGTCAGTTTTGGTTGTCGCTCTTCCAGCTGGCAGGGTTATGTTTTGTTGTTTTCAGTACACTACACTTCTACATACATGCACTCACTACACCACTGATAATACTGATCTACATGATCAATACATTTCTGTAATTATCTGCGTGGTCTCCTTGTTTTGTCTGGACTAAAGCTGCTTTATGACAGACATGTAGCACTGTGATGTTTGCTCCTGTTACCCCCCAAAACACAATTTAACATGATCAAAACCCACAATGTGTTTGCTTCTCCAAAAATAGCAGTTTGACAGTGAAATGTGTCATGTGTAACAATTTAGGAACAAAGTTGTCAAGGCGTTCGTGACCCCCTTCACACCTTGCATTAGAATGTGTTTTGAGTAATTGGATTGCAGTTGAACAGTGCTTCATAACGTGCAGGTGTAAATGCATCCAAGACAGATTGAGGGCAGATTGTGATTGTCACCTCCAGAGGTGGTCAGGAAAGTATTGTGAGTTCAACACAAGTGCACTTAGATTGACTGATGTGTATATTTGTTTTTAGCCAACATACAGGGTTGTTGTTCAAATTTAGAGAGCGAGCCTCCAAGAAAGCTTACAGAGAGCCTAATAACTGATTCCACATCCATTCTGTGCCATTGAAATGTTAAAACATTTTTTAACAGCATTATTCAACATAACTGTATGAAAAATAAACGCAATATAGGAGGGAAATGAATGCTATACAGTCAAACATCAAAATAAAACAATAATGGTGTGTTGGGATTCTCTATGCAGCTGATCTTTGAACACGGCTTCATTTTTCTGGTCACAGAGTAGCCTACAAACCAATACTGCAACACACCGGGGGCGAGTTTCACAAAGTTTGTAGCGTTGCCCCTAACTCACCAAACTTTTTTAAGGGAGTCTGATCAGGTTCTGCTCTGGACGACAGAGAGCCCATCTCAACAAGGATAGTGAGAACACATTAAGAATAGCAGGCGTGAACACAAAGGCAAGATCTGATCATTTCTTATCCAGATAACGCGTGTGGATAAAGATCACATTTTAATACTGACTGTCTGCTCTCTCACTGTTGTTCCTGTGTTGTGGTGCAGGCTGTAGCGCCGTGACTTCTCTTGTGTGAATGCTTGATTATGATGAAAGCATGCATTCATTTATTGAGACAAAACACTGTGCAGGAGTCAACAGTACAAAGCAGAAATTAGATATAATGAGGAGAAAAAAGAAGACACATGATTGAAAATGATCAATTATACATGAAAAACTGAGCACTGTGTGTGTCTTCACTCTATAACTGAGTGTGTAAAGTGCGTTAAAGGAAAACTGTCGGTTCTTTTTACAGTGAGCTGTGGCTGAATTAGCGGTTCGATTCCCGGCTCCCCCAGTCCACTCAAAGTGTCCTTGAGCAAGATACTGAACCACAAATTCTTCTTGATGGCTGTGATGTCGGTGTGTGGATGTTTGTGTGGGTTATAGACTGTATAAAACAGGTGAGTTGTATATATGTAAATTCACCCTCAGTACAGTTGTCATGAACGGGGAAATTAGCTATAGAGACCAAAACTGTTTTTTGTACCAGGCTGTAAACATGTTTATTTCTGCTGTGAAGTTGGACATTTTAACATGGGGACTTATGGAGACTGACTCTGTAACCAGCCTCAAGTGGACATTTGAGGAACTGCAGTTTTTTTGGCACCGCTGTGTTGGCTTCACTTGACAGCCACAGAGGTATGGTTGAGCTCAGTATCAGTTTGAATGCTGGACCGCTCCTAATGAGCAGTTGGTACCATGCTTGGCAGCCTCTGCCATCAGTGGATGTGTGTGAATGTTTAGTAGGCCCCTACTAGCCAATATAAACAAGACTGATGTGTGCTGATAAGGCCTATTTAATAGACTGATAACAGTGAGATCAGGTGTGACTGTGCTGTAGTGTGTAAAGTAGTCAGTAGATCAGAGAGGCTCTATAGAAATATGTTGTCTCTCTAGATAGAAGAGACATAATCACAAGTGTGACGGTTGGTATTTTTTGCGTGAGAGTTTTACTGGAATGAATGGTCAAAAATACAATTTACACATCACAGAAAGTTCAGTGCATTAGTGCATTAACACATCATTTACCCAAAAGTAGAAAATACGTTCCTTCATGTCCACGTGTTGAAAATAAGCAATATTACATGAGAGGGTGTGCTTTAACGTCCTTATTGGCACGACAGTGATGCGGTCAGCTGTTAGCGTCACTGAAGTGCCAATAATAAGTTAAAGCAAACCCTCAAGTGTAATATTGAGATTATACAACAATTAACAACTAAAATAAAATATAGAATCAAAAGATATTCATGTTTTGGGGCAATTTGCTCTCAAAATAAACATTTGCTTTGCTCGCTGTTTCTGTTCTGATCTCCGTTTCTATGGAGATACACGGAGTCTGCCTAATACCTGGAAAACAATCAGTCACAGCAGTAGACTTCTATATGTAATGGAACCCAGTTCACTACTTTAGCAAGTAGCCCGAGCCTTAGTACCTACCGACCTAGCAATGGAGACGCTTTCTAGTCCCGTCAAAGCTATGGAAATCGTGGAGTTTCCCAAACTGAATAAATAGCGCACATATAAACACTAAACTGCTTTGCTAGTTCAGTCTTGTAGTGACTAAGATATCTGCTGAAAAAGAGATTTTTCCATGGACACATTGGCCTCCTAACTTCATACTTATTTTTAAGTATAGTAGTATCAGCAACTCACCGGCACAGCTGATAGAGAATGATCCAAACAACCCCACAGCATTGTAAAGTCCAAAATTCAAAATGTATTGAACAAAATGAACAACATGTTTTTATCTAACCAAATATTCCTCTTCAGTCCATATTAGTCCACCTTTAGTCTTTAAAAAACATTTTCTCTGAGCTCACTGAACTGTTTGATCTCTGATGTGCTGCACACAAACGAGGTACACACCTGTATTAACGAGGTACACACCTGTATTAACGAGGCGGTCTAACAGCTCCATAACACAGAATATTCATTAAAGAAAGCTGAAATTGTATATTCAGATGTATTACTTTATTAAAGTACTTCCAGTGGACTTATTCATATTTGTTTACATGTTTATATATTTTCAGGATGTGACAATGTGGAGATGGCGGAGTAATATTTTTAGTGATGAGTCAGGTGTGCTGTCATGCTGATTTGAGCACATTCTAAATGTCTAGTTGACCAACCAGATTGCTCGGTTGAGCCTACTCGTTGTATAATCATGGCTCAACACAAATTAGCGCTATACTTGTCTAAGTACGAAGCGGGGATCTGCACGTATGCACACACACACACACTCTTGACACAACTTGACCAAATCGACTCCAAAGGGAGCAGAAACATTATGTAAGTACTCTTGATATGTTAACAAGTTGATACAGACAAAACAACTGAGGTTTAACATGCACAACATAGCTACATAGAGGAGAAATAATCACAAGTGTGACGGTTTGTATTTCTTGCGCAAGCATTTTACTCCGATGAGAGAATACCGCCATTTCTCCAGGTACGTGGGCGGAGACCAAAGCAATCGATCCCAGAGTGCAGGTTTCAGACCATCCTGTAGATGACTGATTAAAATTATAAATAATTGAATTTTAACACAATTAGTGACAATTAGTGTTGTGTATTTCTTTTTCTTGCATGAACATAGATCAGATTTAATAGATCTGTGTATTTATATCAGTTTACAATGCAAGAAATCACACGTTGTGTTTTGATTCATAATCAAGTCAAATGTTGTTTTTCTCAGATTTTCTGAGGGGAGGTCACAAAGGTGCATGCACCCTGAGCCAAAACCTCCGTCTGACATGGATTTGTTTTTCAAATGTAGAGAATATTATTCAGGCCACGAGGAACATGTTGGATATGCTAATAACGTGCATGTCTCTTCACACCCTGCTTTCCAAAATATCGTCGGTGAGAACAAAAAGTCAAAGGAGGCAAATCTTGACACAGTTGGTCCCATAAACTGAAAGAGAAACAGACAACACGACGTGGCGAGTTGCAGAGAGAGAATGAACAGAGATGCACTGCCAGTGTGAGCTCCAACTACACTGCAGTGTAAAGACAAAGAAAATCCATCTCCCTGGCACAAAATAAAACATTTAAAACAAAAAAAGCAGACAGGAGGAGACAAAGAGGAGAGGGGAGGAGGATAAAAATGCAGCAGCGTGGAAACAACTGTGTTTCTAAGCAGCAGCTGGCAAGGAAGGAGCAGCGACTGACATTTTGAGGCTAAAGTATTTCCCCCTGCGCGTGTCTCTCCCGCTACAAGAACAAAGGCTTGTGAGGGTGTGAAATATGAATCAAAAAGCGCGTGGGCGGGCAGGAAGGGACGGTTATTAATTTAAACAGGTTAATTCCCTTCTGGTGGGACTTACAGGACATGCTACACTAAGCTCCGTCACTAACCGTGAGAGCAGAGACACGATGAGGAGGTTTCACTCTGATTTGATACACTTTATCCAGTTTATGTAACATCAGTGCATCGTTCTGTCGACAAAATGAAGTGCAAAAGAGGCTTTTCTGTGCACGCTTCCAGGTTGTGTTGGGCTTTCTCCTGCCTTCGCCCTTGAGCAGTTCGATCCTCAGAACTGGTCTTGGTCCCCAGGTGGTTTCCTGTGGCTGCACACTGACACTTAACAGTTGTAGTGGGTCAAATGTAGAGGAGAAATGCGGAAAGGGATCAGTGCAGTGTGGTGGTACTGTTCATTTCACTGACTAATAATTTTCATAGACGAAAATTAGAGAATACCTTTAATTAAAATGAATTCATGATGACAAGAACTATGACTGAATCTATTGAAATCTTTGTCTTTGTTTGACATTTAGTCATCTAAAGCCAATATCATTCAAACTGGTGCCTGTTTTCGGTGTAACAGAGACACACACTGCTATTGTAGACTGTAAAACCATGGAGTTAGTCTCAGAGAGTTGTGGCTCTGGCTATATCACCATCTTGGCAGTCCGGCCTCCGCCAGCTACACTGTAAAAAAAAATCATAATTTTAAAGTAAATTACCCTAAATTTTTACAGTAGTTTTCCCGTTTTTTATAAATAGTATAAAAAACTGTAAAATTACAGACATCATCTGTAAATTAACAACCCGCCTGTTATTTTATGTGTTATTCCAATAATGACAAACTACAGTTATTTCCCATTTTTTTACAGAAAATTACTATAATAATTATACAGTATTTTCCCTGTTTTCTTAAATTACGTGCAAATTTATGTAAAATTACGATAATTGCCTGTTATTAAATGTTTTTCTCGTTATATAAAGGTTTATCTCCATACTGACAATTTAAGATTTTTTCCTGCAATTTTAAGGTAAATCTCCTTAGTTATATGTGGTTTTACATTCAATAGAGAAAGGGGGAGAGACAGACAGACAGACACAGAGAGAGGGACAGACAGACATAGAGACAGACAGAGAGAATAATAATAATAATAATGGTTATTATTATTGTTATTAATATTATTATTATTATTTATCCTTATTCATTTATTTTAAGAGAATCTGCATCAAAGGTATTTCCCAATTTTGAGATCACTAAAATATCTGATTTATGGTTTTGATTCTGATATCATCTTTTTTTGAGTTGTCCCGCTGAGACAATTGCTATTGGCTGTCTCACCGTGTTGCTTTGAGTATGATTGGTCAATATGTCTGTCATCCAAGAAACTGGCCAATGACCACTGAGCGCGCCTTCATTTGAAAGTACGTCAGTTTGAATGCTGCAGGACTTCACCTCTACTCTGTCAGTCCCCTCGTAATGAATTACGTGGATCATTACCTGGATTATTTTACATTGCACGCCAAATTCTTATTTGAGTGAATTTGAGTTGTGGGATTTCAACGGAGAACAAAACAAAACAAAAATGGGAATATGGACACAGAGGAAGAGTCAGGATCTGTGCGCTCTCCTAACATGAACTTCAGGTTATAACTGCTATCCTGGCGATATCAGGTAAGAAAACATTTCCCTGTTATTTTTCTAAGTTAATACCTAACGTAATGTTTGTGTTCATATCCATACTTTAGACTGTAACGTTGTCAGACTGTTAGGTTAGCTAACTGCTGAGTAATGAACTGATGTTACAGCTGACTTAATGTGGTAAGTTAGCTAGCTTGTTAAGCTTGGCATGATTCATGTCAGTAAAACACAACGTTAATACTGAGTGTCTTTTAGTCAGGATGGTTTGCTTGTTCTGTTTACAGGCAGCAAATCTTTGTCATGCCATTAACGTTAGTCACAGACACTTACACAGCTCAGTAATAACGTTACGTTGTTATCACGTAATTATACTTGCTTGTGTAATAACTGTGGCGGTGAGTGGTAACAGCCTTACTGCCTTCTGAAAATATTCATTTAAAAGTTATAATGTAGCCTAACTTCTGGTTTCAACGTGTGTGTGTGTGTGTGTGTGTGTGTGTGAAAGAGAGAGAGAGGGAGAGAGAGAGAGGACTGGTCTAATGCTATACTATTTACTATTTAATTAGGGCTCCCTCGTGAGCTCCCTCATGGGTTGGCACACTGGTAGAGGCTGCCATCAGTGTGTGAATGGGTGAATGATAGACGTGTATTGTAGAGTACTTTGAGTGGTTGATAATACTAGAAAAGCACTTTATGTGCAACATTCCATTTACCATATTCTTCACTGTGTCCCTGTACTTCACACAGCAAAGAACCTATAGCTGTGCATCACCTGTGTGATCGTGAGAAGGCTGAAGAACAGGAGTGACAAGATATCACTGGCTGCTGGGGTGCAAACTCGGACAGGTAGGCAAGCAGAGGCAAAACATACAGAGAATGGATTTGTTTTATGAAGTTCAAGTCCAAGTTCACATCAGTCATAATAAGAATATTATATAAGAATGAATGTATGTGTGAGGCTGTTGAGTAATATTTTGCATGTCTGTGTCTCCAACGGTAAGCTGGCTAATATTGTTTGTTTCCCCTCATGATCCAGACAATATGGAAATGAAAAGATCTTCGAAGCCAGTGAGTATTCATGTTATCCTGACATAAAGACTGTGGATGGATAATGTGCATGCTATTGGCCATATTACTGCCAGTTTGTCAGCACAAAGACAGACAATATTGTACTCATCTATGCTGTGTCTGAATCCAGTGGTGAAATATGTACACAGTGCCTCAAACATGAATCCCTGTTTTCTATGACTTTTCCATCATGCTGGCCAGTAGTATCTGTAACACAATGGGAGTGCACAGTAATGTAAGTTGGCTGCTCATTCCCCAAAGTTATCCAGGAAATAGCTCTGCAGTCCAATGGCCACTTTAACATCCTTTCTGGGTAAAACCTTTAACTATAATGTCTCATAGAAAATTTAAATGAAGTTTGTTTAAAAGAGTAGTTCACTTTAAATGAAAAATCAGTCATTACCTAACCCTCATGCTGAAAGAAGGTCAGGTTATTTTTTTCAATTCACAAAACACTCCTGGAGTTTCACATGAAAACAGCTTGCAGCGTCCTCCCAAACAACTGTAGTCAACAGCGGCTTTTTTTCAAACGTTAAACAACTTAACAACAACATAAAAATGCCTTCATACTGCTTGTCTATCGTAATCCAAGTTTTCAAAAGTCCAGACATGCCAAGTTGACCTGAAAAGTCGTCATTTACACCATGTGTTAAAAAGAAATCCTCACTGTAGGTTCTTAGCTGAAAGCTGCGTTGTCTGATCTGTGGGTGTGGGTTTGCTTGACCGCAGTGCAGAGCTAAGAACCTGAACCTGAGGATTCTTCAGTTGTTTTTTGCATTTAAAACGTAGTCACTATTTACTGCAGTTGTTTGGGGAAAATGCAACAACACTGATTTCCTGTGGAACTCCAGTGTTTTGTGGACCAAAAAACTTCACCTGACCTTTCATCGACATGTGGGTGAGTACATAATGACTGAATTTTCATTTAAAGTGAACTATAAATGAAATCCTACTTTCATCCTACTACAGTATGGACCTTTCAGTAATAGTTTCTCTGTGTGTGTGTGTCCCCTCCAGGATCACCAAAGATCCAGACGATCACTGGCAATTCGGCGGAGGATTCTGATTTTTCTGCTTTTTCTGCTGTGTTGCACCTCTGTTACAGATTCATTGACCTTTTGTGGTATGTTTTGATTTTACTTAATAATAAATACACTGTATAGTTAGGATTCTTAATTAAAACACTGTAATCCTTGTCCACAACTGTTATCAGAACTATCTTATACAGAGCCCCCAAGAGTTAGGAGAATATTGTGGAAACAATATAAAACTTGAGTGAAAAATAAAAGCTAAAAAAACACAAGACCACAACCCCCTCAGCTCAACAGCCCATTTTTTTTGCTTTCTCTGTCCATTTCAAAGGTGAAATCTTGACCTCATTTTGATAGAAATGCTAACAGAAACACGTTACACACATGGACAAATACCATTTTTAGTTTTTCAGTTCCTCCTGGGGGGCTCTAAAGAACTGTTTGTGAATAATTGGTTGATATTGTAAATTTACATCTAAATTCATTTAATAAAAGGGTTTTAGAATCAATAGTGGTGTGTACTTTATTTGTAATTAATTTCCCACGACATTTAGCATTGTCTCTTTATTGAAGGTGATTGATCATAATTATTTGGGAAAAATCTGTAAAATAACGGTATTTTCCTGCAGAACCTTTAGGATTGTCCAATTTTGAAGGTGATTGATCATAATTATTTGGGAAAAATCTGTAAAATAACGGTATTTTCCCGCAGAACCTTTAGGATTGTCCATTTTTTGAAGGTGATTGATCATAATTATTTGGGAAAAATCTGTAAAATAACGGTATTTTCCCGCAGAACCTTTAGGATTGTCCATTTATTGAAGGTGATTGATCATAATTATTTGGGAAAAATCTGTAAAATAACAGTATTTTCCTGCAGAACCTTTAGGCTTGTCCATTTATTGAAGGTGATTGATCATAATTATTTGGGAAAAATCTGTAAAATAACGGTATTTTCCTGCAGAACCTTTAGGATTGTCCCTTTATTGAAGGTGATTGATCATAATTATTTGGGAAAAATCTGTAAAATAACAGTATTTTTCTGTAAAAAATTTAATGAAATTTTCTGTAAATGTAATGTTTTTGCACATTATTTGAATTACGGTTTTTTACTTTACTTTTACGGTTTTTGTTTGGCAGCCGTAGCTGCCAGTCATTTACCGTTTTTTTACGGGTTTTTTTCTTACAGTGTAGCGGCCAACGGCCAAATTCCGTTGGGCATGCGTCGCGGCCGCCGGAGCTAATCTTGGCCGTTCTAGACAGTGTTTCAAAGCCCACTGGTCCCGCCGTGGTCCATTTCAGAAGCGTCCCAGAAGTGCCTCTGCTCGGCACCGCGGGGAATACGTGGCTGTTCTATTTTTGACAGACGCCGCGAGCAGCCAGCATCAAATCTACACACAGAGCAGCTCGAGCCGGCCGGAAGTCAGACACCAAAACAGCATAGAGAATCCAGTCGAATTTCAAAATAAAATACTCAAGCTGCTGATCATTAGAACAGCCAAAATTGAAAAACTATGTAGCATATTTACATATTTAGAAGCACAGAATCTTGGAAAAATGACCAAATCTAAGCAAGTTAACAATGTCTGGGGGGCAAATCCCTTCTGAAACGTTCCTGACGGGGTGTGAAGTCGTGTGGAGAACGGACCAAAACAGCCCGCAGCCGCGAGGTGGCAAAGACGTGCCTGTTGGGCTTTTGGCATAATCCATAAATCAGCCTCAAGTGGACATTTGGAGAACTGCAGTTTGTGGCACTTTTGCCTTCACTTCACAGCCACAGAGGTTTCTGCTTGCCTGCTACACAGAATCCATCTTTGTAGAGTGGTTGTCAGTTTCACTGTATTACAGTTGGTCATGCAGAGATTGGAAGTGCAGTTATTGAAATAATTAACTGGATCGTTTTATCTACATGATCGTAGATACACACTTATTTATTTAAATGCGCAATGTAAAAACACCCACAGGATTTCTGTGCTGCGTTGTATAATGAGGTATCTATTTTTATCATCGGTACATACTCGTTTGGTACATGTTCTATGGAGTTTCTACCTGTTGGGAGGAAATAGGAGGAGGAAATAGCCGTGCAAAATTAGAGATGAACCGCATAACACGTGTGTGGGTGTGTGTATGTGTCGTGTAGCTGCAGGTGATTGATGGACGCACTGTGCTTCATGTCATGTGTCATGATTACTGAACTCTGTTGTGCCGCGATAGAAAAACAAGTTGTTGTTCTTCATTTGTGAGGAACAACATTATCACTATGAGTGTGTGAGCATGTTGATGTTAGCAAGTAACTTACAGCACCACGGTGCCAAACTACAACTCCACCTTTGCTGCTATGTTAGCTGTGCTAAGTGGCTTGTTGTTTGTTTAATTTGGCAACAACGTCACTGTTGCTATGCTAGTCATTCTATGCTAATAATTCTAGCAGGCCACATATCAGTACTGTGCAGGAAGTCTCCTCAAGTTCTGACAACTACAAATCCGTTAATGACGTATATATTTCCAGTGAATGGCTTCGATTAAGACTCAACACTGATCATAATCTAACTCAGATATTGAAACCAGAGCAGATTTTTGCTGCTTGTCACTGCCAGATATTCTGGAAACAAATGATTCAAACAAAAGAATTCTGTTGAATTCAAATCATGTGTGGATGTGAAATCTGCTGATTAACAGAATAATAACGCCAAAATATTGTACAGACCAATCCATATTTCTGAAAGCTCCACTCATTTTCAATTTATATAGAGTTTTGATTGTTTTGTAAATATTAAATAATTAAAGAAAATAATTATTAAATCATAATATCAATATTTATTTTGTATTATTTATGTGACATAATTTTTATGTTTAATAACTCAATTATAATATTATGTATATTTATTTCTATTTAACAAAATTGAGATTTTGAACTGGAAATGGTGGGAGCTCTTCCCAATGTGCATTCAGCAGAATATTGGGTGTTTCTTTGTAAGCTAACAGGTTTAGCATGTGGAGGGAGTCTTAACGTCATTGATTCATAAGACAGCCCAAACATTCTCGTGTCAGTTCAGTTGTAGTTTCTCTTACAGAATGTGATTTTAGAGGAAAAGCAGTTTTAATTGAAAATCATGTCCTAAATAGTTGAACTCAAAGAGCCACGTCTCTCATCCTGCAGCTTTTTCAGTGTCTTGTCTGGTTTGTATTTCACATAATGTTCTCTTGTTGGTTCCACAGTTCCATTGAATTTAGGTGACTCTTCTTTTCCTGATTCAGATGTATTGCTTTGAAGAAATTCATATCTCAGAACAAAGAAATCTAAGTCAGTGATGAAGTGTGTTGGAGAATATTTGTCAGTGATTGAATGAATTTCCTCTGCCCATAGAATCTTTCAAACACCTTACACCATGCCCATATTAGGACAAATAAACATCACTCAGGATTTTAAGAAATGTCAAAATATCAGTTTAAATAACTGTAATATTTTAAAGTGGCCTCATCATGCTCTGTCTGAGTCTCCACTAGAGTAGCTTTGCATGATTCACGCTACAAAAACATCCATGTGTCTAGTTCAGTTGTGGCGCCTCGAACTTCCAGTCCAGTAACAGTTACTGGTTAGCTACTTAGCAACAATTGAACCTACATGTCCATCAGTGAACTCAAATCACCAAGAGCTGAGGCATTGAGCAGCACGGAGCAGATCCAGCTGGCAGGAAGTCAGACACAGAAACGGCACAGAGAGGGTCAATTTTCAAAATAAAACATCCTGTGCAGACTCCAGATCACAAAAACAGACAAAGCAAAACAACTTTACCAAGTCTGGCAGGGAAGCGGCTCCTCCTCGTAAACGGTCCTGGTGGAATATGAAGCTATATGTGGCATCCCAGAGCTGTGCCTGGTGGAATTCAGAGGTTAGTCCTGAGCAAAGTGGTCAAATAACTAGACTGAGCAAAGTGGATGGGCACGTCCCTGAACTCCATGGGGCATGCCCAGCTGTGGTGCGCCTATAGTGAGAGACCAAACCAAAGCACTCTATGACTATGTTACAGCTGCTCGCTGCATGAGCTACAAAAAGCTGTCTAAAAGTATAATAGGTCCTTTGAAATGATAAATAGAATGCATTTATATGAGTAAGCAGCCCCGTAAAAAAACTTGTGAGTCACAGTCATAAAACCACATGGATTTAGGTCACAGTGACGGCTGGAAAAAAAAGTAAAGTGAAAGTAAAGTGAGTTCAGACGAGGTGACATTCCACTTCATCCCTGTATAGGGACTTAAATCTTAATGTAGCCTGTCCCACTGCAGCCTCGTTCAGTCTGGCCCTATCTGCTGTCTCCACATTGCTACTGTAAAAGAGAGAGACCTGCTTTCACAGACACAAGGTCTGAGGTGAGCGCGCGAGTCCAAGCAGCAGCAGCAGCAGCAGCAGCACATCTCAGCCTCCTCTGCAGACTTGTTTTGACAGGAGAAGAAGAGATCCGCAGAGATATTTGAAGAAAAGTTACACTTTGTCACAACTTGGGTTTTATTTTCACACATTAGTGAGGATTTCAACATTTCACTGTCCAAAGTAAAAGCTGAGCTCTGGGAACACAGCGTCATTACTACAGTGAAGTCACTGGGGCATGACGGCTGTATGATCACCTGAATGCTCATGACTGTGTGCAGCTTCTTTTTAGCATAAATACAAAATATACCTGCCAGCACTCATGTAGTGTTTAATTTACATGGCTCTGTAATTGTTGGCAGCGTACACAAATATTTCTGTAACTTTTTTTTCATGGAAAATTGGATTCAATTTGAAGTTCATAATAAAATATTGACAGTTCCATATCTTCTATATTTTCTCCATAACTGTGCCAGGTTACAGGACCTCCTCCTTTAGGTGGTGAACAGTTCCAGCTCCACCATATTTTACTGTTTTAGCGAGCTCAGCTGGCTTTTCCTTCATCCTTTCCACTTGAGGGCACTCATTGAAATAGTTGTAAATTTTAAATTTCAACCCTGGAGTGTTATTGATGGATAGAAGAAGACATTTTTTCTTTTCAGACTTTTTTAAAAGGTTTCAGTTTTAGGCTGCAAATCAAAGTCAAAGACCACCTAGGGTAAAAAAAAAAAAAAATAAAAAAAATATGTCTTACAGAACTTATGACACTTATTTCAAAATATCACGCACATACACACATAGATCCAGTGCAAAGAATGTTAGGGTTAGAGTGGGATCCAGTAGAGGCCATAGCAATGCAACCTGTGACGTAAGTCATGTGATTCTGCTCCTTCATTGATAGACGTGGGGCACCATTTTTAAAGCCCGTGGAAGTGACAATATATGGTTCCTTGCCCGATAAAGGGTTAAGTTGGGATGTGTTATGCGGGTTCACACTTAAAAATCTGAATAATACCTTCTGACAGACTGTGAATAAAGTAGAACAAGGTGGGAGATGATGAACAACAGATGATGATTTGTTTGGTTAGTCAATCGTAAGTTGGCTCCGACAACACAAACAGTTCCACAACTGGACTGCTACTGCACCGTTGCTAAGCAACACATACCGTACACACACATTTCTTTGTTACCCCCCCAAATTCCACCGAGCGCAGATGCGCCGCGTTGCGTGTGGCCTCAGTCACCGCGACATCAAGTTTAACGCATAACATGTCACATAATATCATCAGAGGGTCAGTGCGCTCTAGTCAGCACCAAACAGCAAACAGGAAACCACATAGTTACTATGGTAACACACGACAGGTGGAGTGTTTTGAGTCCTTGCCTCATTCCTGCAGTCATCTCCCACTAAAATAACGCCGGTTGCGAGTTCTTCAGTTGTTGATGGGACAAAATCCAAAATGTCAAGCTTGTACAGTCGCATTGCATTGATGCTGAATGGATGAGAAGACTGTCAACATCGAGCATGATAATTCTGACTGTTGTTAGTTATTGGTTTGATTAATGGTTTAATAATGTGTTCATTGATTACGGACAGTGGCTGACCAGGCTAATTATCAGCTACTCGCCTGTATGCAGTAAATTACCCTCACAGATGAACCCCACCGAGGTTGTTGCCTGTTAGCGTTTGTCAGACATCGATAATTGTATTTCACACTCAGAACACATAGACAGATCAAGAGATGCAGACTAGAGAAAGCTGCACTGCGAGCAGCACATCAACTTAATGTGACTGCACAATGACAGAAGAACAGCCCCGGCCCAATTGAACCCCTGCACACACCGACACGTCTGTACGTACAGCTTGGCTTGCCTGGTCTGAGGGGATGTTGCACTATCCTGAAAGAAATAACCCTAACCCTGCTGCCTATTCTATTCTATTCTATGTTAGCCAGCTGGCTAGCTAGGACATGAGGCAAACATGACAAGCTGCGTTATGTTTGAAGGTTTTTATTCACGGGGAATCCCATCTGTGGTTAAACTTAAAAAGACTCACACGAGACCTCACATAACATCGACGAGTCTGACATGACAGGAGCATAACCCCATATATATATTTTTTTTGCCTCTGGGCCACCCCGTGTCAGCATGCTAATTAAAATGTTGTTAAAGTTCTGGATGATAGAGACTTCATTTGGTCTAACTTCAGCAGTTATGGGTTCCTCATATTCATACAGCCAGAACAGCAAAAATAAAACAATCTTCTTTTTTATTCTCCAGAGGGCCAACTCAGCCAAAGTGGGCAAACAGACATCTTTACCCCAGCCTTGTGTACGTCCTTGGTAAAAGTAATCCATCTCGGTGCAGAATGAAGAAGTAGATTAAAAGACAATAAGCAAGAGTTTGCCTGTCAGCGCCAGATCAGTTCTACAGTGGAGGTGAGGCTCTCTTCAAGCTTCAAATGTTTGTAAAAATCCATATTTAATGGCACATAATGGTTATGAATACTCCAGAACGACCTGCAAATTGATGTTCATGCCACCGACGATAAGGTGCAACATAAGTACAAATGTCAGCTTCACTATCAGCAAATATTTTAAGGTTTTATCGTGGACATGCATCAGTGAGTGTAGCTCCTGTCTGTACATCTTAACATCATTCCAGGAGCTCACTGCTGATGTATTTCTGAGAAAGAGAAAGAGAGGGAGGGAGAGTGTGAAAGAGAAGTGGGGGAGAGGGGGGGAGAGAATCCCAGATGTGAATATGTATTTCTGTGAATATGAGGAGCTAAATGAATGAATACATCAAACAGATATCAGCCTTCAGCAGCTTGTCAGACGGAGAGTGTAAGACTGATGGTGCCATGTTTGGATACAGCGCGGCGCTCACCAAGAAACCCGAGCACACACAGAATCATGCCTGAGAACACACAGGGCATGTGCACACACACACACACACACACACACACACACACACACACACACACACACACACATATGCCTGGCAGGACATCAAGTGCACACAAACAGACAGGCGCAAACACACACACACACACACACACACACACACACACACACACACACACGCACACACACACACACACACACACACATACTGCTGCTCTCCTTAATTCTTGGCAGCGAGTGTATTCCCCAAACAGGTTGCGATTAGTTAACTGATCTCTCCAACACACACACACACACACACACACGCACACACACACACACACACAGGCTGACAGCCTCACACACATATGCAGTGTGTGTAGACAAGGTGCAGGATGCAGAGAGCCCTTGTTGGCTGCAGTTCTTAGTTTGATATTTTGGTCTGCACTCCATCTCTCACAGAGAATCATGGTCCACACACACACACACACACACACACACACACACACACACACACACAGATATGCGTTCACACACATACCACAAGTAACATATAAAATCAGTCTAGAGTGAGGCCATTATTCCCCACTGTTGAAACATTATGAATGCTAATAATCGCTCTATGAACCAGTTCATGCTGTTTAAATTTGATAATAACCTCATTTAAATAGATTTACATTACAGCGATCCTGCTTCATGTCATGACTTTAAAGTTTTAAGGCCCACACCGGTGGTCTTTGAATGTTTTGCCAAACATACCATGAAATCAAGCACCAACCTCTGTGGCTGGGAAATGAAGCCAATGAAGGAAGAGCCAAAAACTGCAGTTCCTCAAATGTCCACTTGAGACTGGCTCCAGAAGTGAGTCAGTCTCCATAAGTCCCCATGTTAAAATGTCCAACTTCACAGCAGAAATAAACATGTTTACAGCCTGGTACAAAAAACAGTTTTGGTCTCTATAGCTAATTTCCCTGTTCATGACAACTGTACTGAGGGTGAATTTATATACAACTCACCTGAATTAACAGTGTGGAGGCTTTGACTGACAGGTACATGTGCCGGTATAGATGCTATTTGAGCCAGGCCTCAGGTCCGCTGATGATCCATGATCTTTAGATTAGCCGGGAGGAGGAAGAGGTAAGACAGCCAACATGGCGCTGGCCAGCGCTGCATATTTTCAAAACGACGTTTCAGAAACCTGTGGCTGACGTCACGCTTACGTTGTCCATTCTTTATATTCTCATGATTAAAGTTCACAATTTTGGACTAAATTCACAATCCCATAAAATGGACATTTATGTTCATTTCTATAATTGTTTTTATGAGCTGCTCCGGCTCTTCCTACACATCCATCACCAGCCCTCAGTCACGGGCACTGCCACCATCCAAACTAAATGAATAACTCTATATCACTACAGACAGATACTACTTTTAAAACCATGAAAACAATGTGATATATTTTAAGACTTTAACAATGTGTCATAGTCTGCAGATAGAAGTGGACACAGGTATACTGTAGATGCAGTGGAAACTGTATTTACAGTAGCCTGCATGAACCACATTATGCAGCAGTTCAAAAACATAAAATAGATTCATATGCTTCACAGTGAGCCGGTTCTGGCTCCACTACTGGCTTCATTACAGTCACCATCTGAAAGATGTGCTATGATTTCATTTCTGCAGAGCATGCAATTTGAAGGAAGTAATAATGTGGGGGGGGGACGGCTGCAAACCAGGAACTAATCTGATAAGCAATGGCTTTTTGACCTTGCTCAAAGGCTGCAGATCTCATACGATGCGTTCCAGTCAGTGTTTGTTTTTGGGAAACAAAAGGTATCCGGTCCTTCCCAAAATTTTGGTTTGCTTTGGATGGAGGAACTTTGCATCTGTTGGCCTGAGGTCTTATGTGATCATCATCGACTCACAGATGTTCCCGAAAAACTGGCCAGACGATTCAACTTGAAGTGTCACTGTGACACTGGTGAAACAATATAAGACATGCCTGCCACTAATGATCAACTATTTGTGGCTGGAAAATGAAGCCAATGCGGAAAAACTGTAAGCCGCTTGAGGATGGCTATAGAACAAGTCAGTCTCCATGATCCCCCATATTAATGTCCAACTTCACAGCAGAAATAAACATGTTTACAGCAGTCAGTCAGTTTTCCTCTCTATAGCTAATTTCAATTTGTTCATGACAACTGTACTGAGGGTGATTTTTTTTATAGAACTCATCTGTTCAAATGATATTAAGGCTTAACAGATATGTCTGCCACAGCATGGCTGCTTTGATTGACAGGTAGGTGCCATTACAGATGACAGTGATGATTGATCATTCGGCTCCCCTCAGCTCCACCTGATGATCCACATCTTTGCCTGTTTTAGATTAGCCAGGAGGCGGACGAAGCAGCATATCCAACATGGCAGCATCCAGCGCCGCATATCTTTAGCTTCATCGCCTATCACATGCTTCTCACATGTCATTTCACACCATTAAGTCTCAGCTGAAATTTAATATTTAACGTGCTTAAATGTACTCAGCCGACTTAACTAACATAGTTATTTCAACCGTGAAACCATGACGATGTCGTTTTGTTCCCTGCCTAACCTAAACGTGACAAAACTACGACCGTTTCATAGCGTTAGCCACATTTATTATTGTTACCATGACAACGGCAACCTGACAAAGCTCACCTGTCATGTCCGCCTTCCTCACACATCCGAAACTGGTGAAATGTGTCATCAATAACAAATGCAATTTTAAAAAAGTTTTCATTTCCTAGGTGGTTGTGGATTTCAAGACAAACCCAGCCCTATCTGCCCCCATCAGTCGACCCTGGAATTCTCGCTCTTCCTGGGCACCATCATTGCCCAGGACCTCATATTGGGACCTGGACAGCAGATTATCGCCTCATAACCTGCCAACGTATTGTCATTTTGTAATCTTTTAATCATGCAACATTTAATATACAACAATAAATGAATTGTCCGTCATGACAGCTGGCCATGAAGGGTTTACCCTTTTATCCACAATCATTTTTCAGAGCTTCCAATCCAACGCGTGGTTGTTTTGTAAGTACTCTATCCACATCTGATAACTTTGGCTTTGTGCCCAGCAGTCTTTTATGGCAGGTAAGCATTTTCTTACTGCAGTCTATCATGTGTCTGCTGCACGCTGGAGGATGAGGGCGATAAGAAATGATGTGATGAAAGACAAAGGAAAATATGGACATGTACACAAACATACTAATGCACATTAATGTTTAATAGGGATTATTCTACAGGGAGTGTTACTCTGTGAGTTAGTGGACGTGCTGTTGTGTGCAGTGAGGACTGCAGTAACATGAGTGACGCCGGAGAAACACTCCAGACTAACTGCTGCTAACTAAGAGCTGCAGGAGGCATGATTTTATTGATCTGGACTACACATGGGCATTCCTAGAGACAACCACAGGTCAAAACATTAAGCATGCTGTATAAAACCCAGCACGATGTGTGGTGGCCATGCGTCTGTTCAAACCCAGCAAACCTTTAATTCATCTTTACCTTTTTTTTTAATTAAACTACTGCCTTAATTAGATATGGGTTAAAGAAAAAAAGTCATGTATTGAAAGAATGTCTTTTTCTATAGACTTCCTGTCAGGCTGAGAAAGGCACCAGTCTTAAATTGTTGCATTAGATAAACCTTACAGAGATTGTCTCACAAGAAAATCATTGAATCAATAAGAAATAATGAAGGTCCCAAGATAGACCTGTGTGGTACACCATATATTATATGGAAGGGAAGGTATCCTGTAGCCCAACTATCTGCACACCTTCTCATTGAGGTATGAGCTATTCAGCCATTTTACTATATGGTCAAGGGGCATAAGACTTTATATGTTTTTTATGAGTGCGACTGTATTTTCATTCATAATTGTGCATACGTTATGGACGAATTGCAAAAGAGCGTTCATACAGGTAGAATCTGCTGCAAAGATGCCACTCTTATTTAGATTAATTCTAAAACTTAAAAAGTTTTAAAAGCAATGTGGATGTTATGTTGGTGATAGTATGTGAAGTTACACAGATCTCCAAATTTAGATGAAGATATAGGTTTTTATTTATGATCAAAAACTAGCGAGTCGACCACTTTGCTAGCAGCCAAACATCAACAAGGTCAACAACACATGACATAGCAGCCAGCTAATATTACTTACTAGTCCAACATCAGTCAGCCCAGCTCGGTGTCTGTCTTTCAGCCTTTTATTTTGCTATTACTATGTCCACAGAATCTTACCCACTGACCCAGCTCTGGTTCGGGCAGCCCGGCTAACATACTGAGCTAACATTAGCTAACAGCAGCTACAGTTGGCAAGTCAATTTACTTCACTGTCTATCAGGAAACTTTGTAAATCACAGAGAGTTGAGGCAGAGCAGCCGGAGGACATCAGAGGGAAAACCAGAAAATATTTTTTCCATAAAATATGATCCAGTTTCACCAAAATCAGTCAAATAGTTGATGGTGTGTGACTTAGTGCTGTGCAAAGTTACATAGTGTGAGAACAGACGTACAAAAGACACCGTTCACCTGATTACAAGTTAGTGTAGCATCAAATTGAATTACTGTTCTTTTATGGTAGAAAAGTTACACAGTGTTCCTTTAAAATCTTTGGGGAAAATATACCTGCATCCATGGAAAGTATGTGAGTGAGAGGTTGGAGAATATAATTAAAACTCTTTTACTTAATTTGCCACTAATTACTTCAAGGCCAGCATGCCTTTCTTTTCAGTCATGTATATTATTTCATATTTTCTCCAGTGTAATTTTGTTGGAAGTCAATAAACTGGGCCTGTTATTCATACTGCAGCAGTTCTATTTCTTCTTTTTCCCACTTCAATAAAATTGCCTGCTTTACTGCCAGAAATGCAGATATATTGAGGCACTGTGTTTGCTGCATTTGCAGCACATGGTTGTGGTGTTTTCTAAAGAAACATATTGCTGGGCAGAAGGGGATCCTTACAGTTATCATACATGACAGCCAATCATTCCGTTCTTTCCAAAACCTTTGACGACCGTGCCAACACACTTCTTTTATCCATGTGGGAGGAGATAAGCTCTATGTTTTCTTTATGTTTTGTGTTGAATAATTAACTGTTTACTATTCTCATTATCTTTTGAGTTGCAGATATTTTAAGAAACAAACATCAGTCAGCTCAAACTGTTTTTGAGTTTTTCAAAAAATGACGTCACAGTGCCATCTGTTCCAATCCTTGATCTACATTTAATCTAAAAACAATTACATGGTGCTTACCACCTGCCATTACCAATGAGCTGTTCTACTCTATGCATGTCTGACACAATAGAACATTAACTACCAGATTTTTATGGACCATCTTAACCCTAAAAATTCCTCAATAAAGGTTCATCATATTTGTAACCATATCGAAGATACAGATTTATTTTTGATGAGCGCTTGATGTTACAATTGACTATTGTTGCTTCAAGACATTTCAAACTGCTCATATTAGCAGCTAGTGTCCATGACAGTAGATAGCTCCAACCCTTGATCAAATCTACAACACTGTGATTGGTTGATTACTTTTCCAGCATGGGGGAGCTGCTGTTAATGAGCACACAGCTTCAGAAAGCTGAAGTGTGGGTGGTGATTCAGAGGTCTTGAACCAGGCTGTTGTTTCAAATAAATCCCCCATAACTTCAATCGGTCAGGATGTGTTGAGGCGGCCAGCTGGTAAGGGCGGGTTTAAAAGCACTAAATCATCATAAAGACATGTAGAAAGAAGTGAGCACCATTTTGGATGCATCATATCTGCATCTATAGCTTTATTGCACGTCAAAGGTTCCAGCCCCAATATAAAATGTGCAGGTTAGAGAGCGGGCAACACGTTTGTGTGAATCAATGAAACCAGAAAGAGTCTTATCCAGCTGGTTCAGTCCAAGGCTACTTGTTTGCGATAAAGTGCTTCAATCCAGTTCAAAATTACAGGGCAGAAAGCATTTTCAGATAAAACATAAAACATAATGCTCTGTCAAAAGCCTTTTCCACATCCAGTAAAAAAAGCTTCAGCTGGATACTGGAGGGAGATGACTCCCCCTCTCCTCTCATGTATGTTAGAGGCAGATCTCCTTGAGGTAAATCCAACCTTATCTATAAAAGTGGAGATAAGCCAAAAGCGCATGGAAAGTACTTTTGCAAATCATTTACAGTCAATATTTATAACACTTTGTGGGTGATTCTAATTTCCCTGCAGACCTTTCCTGGTTTGGATATTACAAATACAGTAAGGTAGCATATCTCATATGGTATTGATGTTTTCTTATTATTACATTATTGTATAGAATATACACTATCATCACTACCAAAAACAAAACAAAAAAAAACAAAAAAAACACACACACAAACAAAAACAAGTAATTTAAATGAGTGAATTTTTCTTCAGATGAATAAACTCCATTGGAGGTCTGACAAACAAACTGTCACACAGTTAAAACAGGACAGTTTGTCTTGCCTCATGAAAGGTCGACATTTTGGAGACGCGCTTTTCATCGGACAGCAGTGACATTATAATTCTCTGGCATATCCATCATCAGCGACTGTGGTGACAGTTTTTAATAGCAGAATTTATTTCATCCTCATGGAAGTTCTTCTCAAGCTAAGCTGTTAGCTGATACATCCATAAATATTTATGCTACATGTTTACACTCATAAAAAACATTTTGACTCACTCTTACTGTAGATGCATTGTGCAGTTGGAACCTAATATGGCAACATACATACATATTACATTTAATGGCATTTACTCGATTGAGAAATGTAAATTGTCATAAGTTAGTGGTCAGTGTGCAAAATGTGTGCCAAATCCAACACCTTTTTCAACATTTATCTCTATGAATATTTTTTTAACAATCATTTTTTATTGTTACTGGGTTGACAGTTTTGTGCCTGTGCCTGTGAGTATGAATCATGCCTCTTTGACATGGCCAGGACATCACGAGGTCAGTTCATTTCCTGCTTCAAAATATTCTAAAATGTCAGTCATGTAATCCCCGACAGCAGGGGGGGGAAAAATCACCAACAGACACAGAAAACACCAACTAACATACAGAAAAGCACTCACAGACACAGAAAACACCAACAGAGCGACATAAATTGGAGGCATCACAAATTCACGCTGACGCTCATAAAGCAGCGAGTCAGTGTATGTGATGCATTCAGAGCTGGATGGAGGTCTTTTGATTTTTAGACAGCCTAATGGCCAAGGATGGCTCCTGACTGATGCTTGCCACAGGGCATCACACACACATAAACACTATTAAACCAATGATGGGGACAGCAGGACAGCGAGGAGAAGGTCTGTTTGACATAAAGATCGAGCTATGCAAATTAATAGAAGAGAAACCATTGAATGGATGGATGGAGGGATGGACAGATAATAGGAAGCTAGCAATGATTTACAACAAGATGCAGTAAATCATTATTGGAGAGGAACATAAGTGAGTGCAGCAAAGATCTTTTTATTTAGACAAACACATGCTGGTGTTTGGTCTGATTACCAGCTCGATCAGCAGCTGTGGTTGTGACGGTCAGTTCATGAAGGGACCTGGTAAACCAACCGCAGCACTTTAGAAGCAGTGTGACTCACACTTTCTGAGGATATCATTAAATCTGATGACCATCGTGAAAACATGTCCATCAACCCACCCAGAAATCATAGAGAAACTTGCCTGTGAGTCATGGCATTTTAAAGTTTTCTTCATTATCAAAGTGATCCAGTGATGGTCGTCTGTATATTCATGCGTACACTACAAAGAGGAACTGCTGATGGCTAATTCAGTATACTTTTAGAAACAAATGGAGGCTAAGAAGCAGATGTATCCCGTAGGGCAGGGGCCAGAATTTCTCAGCAGACACTATCAGGGCCAGATGCTCTTGTAAAATAATATTAAATGAATATTGTATCCTAAATAATGCCTTGTTATTTTTTAGCCTTTATCAGTGTTAACAGACTCATATTACCTGTACGGTAGCAAGACACACGAGGCTGTCAACTGCTAACGTGGGGAAGGTGATGCCGCTGGACGAGGCGGCTAATCACAGTGAACTGATCAACATCCAGGCCGCTGGTGACATGAAGGCTGCTCTCCGTGGTGCTGAAAGCTTGAGTGCCTTTTGGCTTGTCCCCAAAAGTATGACACACTGAGGACATTGGCCATGTGTGTGCTCACCACGTTCAGCTCAACACACACCTGTGAAGCTGTTTTCTCAAAAATGAACTCGACCGACTGTCAAACCAGTCTTTGGAGGACTGCGGGCGCATAAGGCAGGCATAACAGCTGTCAAGCCCGATGTTAAAAAGATAGTGTCGGAGGGGAAATGTCACTTCTCCCATTAACCAAACGTGAGTATTTCAGTCTTGTGATTTTCTTGGTTTTACTTCGTATTTATTTGTTGGATTACAGGCTACTTTAATTTGATGTAAAGAGTAACATTTCTCATAACTGAGGTGCTTTTATTTGTCGTTTGTATCTATTTGCTGATGTGCAACGCTTGCACTCACAATGCTCTTCTCTGTTATGTTGACGGTTGTTATTGAGACACTGCAATAGTATGCTATTGTGTGGGGAAATGAAGCCCAAGAAAGGACAATTGTGACAGACGTGAAACAATAAAAGAGCAACGCGTTTATCGTAATTTTTTGATTGGAGGCGGGCTATGGCACAAGCTACTTTTCAGAGGGTGTTTGTTTCATTTCACTTAAAGAAAAATGTAGAAACATACTTTTTCCTCTTCACTAGGCTATTCCTGAATTCAGTAATATTCTGTGGGCAGGATGGAAAGCTCTGGCAGGCCAGATGTGGCCCGTGGGCCGCCAGTTGATGTTTACTGCCATAGGGTAACTCGCCAAATCCATGGTAAAATTAGTTTTTTACTTTTTATATCTCCAAAAGCATGATTGTTAGTGTAGTTCCAAACCTCAGAGCCTTTTTGTATTGGGTTATCAATATATAACAAGCTTTAATTGGTTGATTACCTTTCCACCATGGCTATTTAAATCTATTGAAAGTGTGGGTTGCGAGTTCTTCCACCAGGTCGCTGGACAAGGTTGTTCATCTTTGCTTGTGCGATGACCAACTTCAAACAAAAAAGTGTTCATCAGTGAACTTCAGAGGTGCTAGAAGGAAGTCGTGGTTTTGAACCTTTAACTCTTTATAGGGCACTCATTGAAATAATTGTAAATGTAAAATTTCAACCCTGGAGTGTTATTGGTGGATATAAGAAGACATTTTTTCTTTTTCGACTTTTAAAAAAGTTTCCGTTTTCGGCTGCAAATCAAAGTCAAAAAAGGTGCTGTATTCGGTCACTCCAACCCTGTATTTAACGCATAGATACGTGTGTGCGGTGTCAATCTGAAGTGTATTTACCAAAATACCAAACTATAGTATTATTTTAACTACACTGTGTGCACAATTATTAGGCAAGTGAGTATTTTGGCCATATCATAATTTTTATGCATATTTTCCAACTTCAAGCTGTATAAACTTGAGTGCTTATTGGATTTAAACATACCAGGCGATGTGTATTTGCGTAATGAGGGTGTGGCCTAAGGAGATCAACGCTCTATATCAAGGTGTGCATAATTATTAGGCAGCTTCTCTTCCTCAGGCAAAATGGGCCAAAAAAGAGATTTAACGGACTCTGAAAAGTCAAAAATTGTAAAAAGTCTTTCAGAGGGATGCAGCACTCTTGAAATTGCTAAGATATTGGGGCGTGACCACAGAACCATCAAACGTTTTGTTGCAAATAGCAAACAGGGTCGCAAGAAACGTATTGAGAAAAAAAGACGCAAATTAACTGCCAAAGATTTGAGAAGAATCAAACGTGACTACCAGGAACCCATTATCCTCCAGTGCTGCCATATTCCAGAACTGCAACCTACCCGGAGTGCTCAGAAGTACAAGGTGTTCAGTGCTTAGAGACATGGCCAAGGTAAGGAAGGCTGAAACCCGACCACCACTGAACAAAACACACAAGTTGAAACGTCAAGACTGGGCCAAGAAATATCTGAAGACAGATTTTTCAAATGTTTTATGGACTGATGAGATGAGAGTGAATCTTGATGGACCAGATGGATGGGCCTGTGGCTGGATCAGTAACGGACACAGAGCTCCACTTCGACTCAGACGCCAGCAAGGTGGAGGTGGGGTACTGGTATGGGCTGGTATTATTAAAGATGAGCTAGTTGGACCTTTTCGGGTTGAAGATGGCCTCAAAATCAACTCACAAACCTACTGCCAGTTTTTAGAAGACACTTTCTTCAAGCAGTGGTACAGGAAAGAGTCTGCATCTTTCAAGAAGACCATGATTTTTATGCAGGACAATGCTCCATCGCATGCATCGAAGTACTCAACTGTATGGCTAGCCAGTAAAGGCCTTAAGGATGAAAAAATAATGACATGGCCCCCTTCCTCACCTGACCTAAACCCTATTGAGAACCTGTGGGCCCTGCTTGAATGGGAGATTTACAGTGAAGGAAATCAGTACACCTCTCTGAACAGTGTTTGGGAGGCTGTGGTTGCTGCTGCACAAAAAGTTGATCGTCAACAGATCAAGAAACTGACAGACTCCATGAATGGAAGGCTTGTGACAGTTATTGAAAAGAAGGGTGGCTATATTGGTCACTGATTTTTTTTTTTTTTTTTGACAATGTTTATTTGTAAATTTTGAGTTGTTTTATTATTCTCACTTTAACAGATGAAAATAAACAAGTGAAATGGGAAAATGTTCGTTTTTTTCATTTAGTTGCATAATAATTCTGCACACTAATAGTTGCCTAATAATTGTGCACATATATATATATATATATATATATATATATATGTATATATTCTCTTAAGAAAGACAAAACCTCACTTTTACTTTCTTAAACATTCAGGTTTAGGTTCATGAACATTTTGGATTGACCGAGAGCACTGTAGTTGTTCAATAATAAAATTAATCCTCAAAAATACAACTTGCCTAATAATTGTGCACACAGTATAGTTTCATAATCTACCATCTCATTAGCTTGTCTAAAGTTCCATCCTAGCAGTTTCTTAGTTGTCACATTGCAGTGCACATCAGATTCATCACAGTGGGAGGTCAGTAACAGTTACTGCCCAATTAAAATGTGGACTTCAAGCAGCCTGATACATCTGCACTATCCCAGTCAATGTCCTTCTAAATACAGTCTGCTTGAATTTTAATAAGAATTAAGATAATAAATAACTTTGACCTCATAATTAAAGGAGAACTGTGGCCATGTGTCCTCACTGTATAAACTGTACATCATCATTTTCACTAGTATTAAAACAGAAGTGTCTTGATTAAACATATCTACATACCAGACCTGTTACTTTGGTTCCTATTTCACGTTTCAGACTTGTGCTCTGTCATTGATGAGTCTCAGTTTTAAAGGCTTGCTTCTCCTAAATTACCAAAAATATACACTCTCATCTGGGACTGTGTCTGCACTTATTTGTTGTTTTGTATGTGTCCAGTCTGTGGTGTATTTCTGAGATCTCTGTCTCAAACCTGATACGATGGAATTTCAGCGAGTTGCTGATACATTTGTCCAATCTTCCAACCCTGACGGTAATATGCTACATGACATAGTCAATGTAATATTTTTACCAATTAAAAATGTGTTACATTACATCATTACGGTCTGTAGTGCAACTTCTTGGAAGTTACCATCAAAATGCTAATAGCATCAGAGTTCTGTGGTCAATTATCAGAATTCCCAGCAGGATATAACAGGCAGTTTATTATACTAATAGAAGACCAGCAGAGCCACACAGCACAGAATCCCATTCATCCAATAACCGTAAAGACAGAGTGTGCAAAGAGAACCTAAGCAATGCAAACCGGAAATAAGAGAGTCCAGTCACACAGAAACTGATAATCATTTTGGGTTATGGTTATGATTGGATGCTTTGTGATCCCACTTTTATTTAAGTTATATTAACAAAATGACCATTTTTTCACAATAAGCTTAGCTTTCGTTTGCCTTTGTTATGAAACACCCCCGAGCTACACCCCTTCGTCTCTCTCTACACAGTTTTTAGTGCAAATGTTTCTCGGGGTATGTGCCATGAGCTGAAAACAAATGCTTCAAACAAAGTGCATTCCCCAAATCGATGCCTCTCTATAACACTCTGCATGAGTGTCACTCCATGTGAAGTCACACTCATAGCTCTGGAGGGCACTCAGTATTAAAGCAGAGGGTATAAATAAACAGGTATACTGTGGGACACACTCTCCAGAGTAAGCAGGAAACTGTCGTCACCATGGATACTAATAGATACTCTGCTCAGATGCTGAGTCGTATGAAGTGCTGCTACAAACCTCGTGGCTTACACAAACAATAGAGGGTCTTCCAAAAGGTGGACCCACCTTCCTTACAGGCACAGAATAATAACCCTTCATTTTCAGAATCCACTGAAAGCACTTCTGCTGCTAATGTTCTTCTTTGGCAAATCTCCAACATTTAGATATTTTTCAAATTTTCACCACCAGTGTGTTTGTGCTCTTAATTCTGCATGACTTTAAGTCTTAATATCATTTGAACAGGTGAGTTTTATAAAAATTCACCCTCGGTACAGTTGTCATGAACGGGGAAATTAGCTATAGAGACCAGAACTAACTACCCCTTACTTCTATTTATTACCAATAAATTGAAAACATGCAATGCACTTTCAAACTATTTTTTGTTTTAAGAAATAAGCTGTCAGACACCGGTGCTTCCCTGAACTGTCTTGAATCACTAATGTGTTTAATTAAACGAGTGATAGAAAAAAAGTGATACTTCTGAAGAAAAGCTCCAAAAACTGTCTGTGCACTGCTCTTCATCCTTGAAGTCTTTTCTTTAGTAAAACCAAAAACTATAGTGTGAAAATTCTGTGAGAAATGCTCAGTGAAGATCGTTCTCAAGTGTGAAATGGACTCATTGTTACCCTCATGGTCGTTGGGGGAAATCTGGTTAAGCCTTAATATCATTTGAACAGGTGAGTTGTATAAAAATTCACCCTCAGTACAGTTGTCATGAACGGGGAAATTAGCTATAGAGACCAGAACTGTCTTTTGTACCACGCTGTAAACATGTTTATTTCTGCTGTGAAGTTGGACATTTTAACATGGGGACTTATGGAGACTGACTCACTTCTGGAGTCAGCCTCAAGTGGACGTTTGAGGAACTGCAGTTTTTGGCATTCTGTGTTGGCTTTGTTTGAAAAGAGGATTTACTCGTGTGGGAAAAACTGAACTGAACAAAACTGAAACTTTGCCAGAGACCTTTTTATTACTCGGACACAGTTTAAAGAAGTTTGTTTGATAAAATATCCTATTTTTGGGTTATTGTTGAAACCTTTTTTTTTCACACGTGAAAGAGTTCCCTGCAGAGGTCATTTTGATTTTGTTGGGAGTTTGATTTATGTTGAACCTTGCTGTGTTGCTCTCATTATGACCTGGATGAATTTTGTGCAATGTGATTGGTAAAGGATGCTAAATGTTCCATGTGGGGGATTGACCTATAAAAAGAAAATCATTTTTCATTGTCAGACAAAGCTTTGTCTGACACCCCAAAACGCATAAGGTGATCTTCTACAACACAAATACATGAAAATATTCATACTGCAAGGACACACACGTATCCACATATCTCCCTACACATAATTAAATGCAGACATGTGCACTTTCTTTTAGTGTAAAAATAAATAAAATTGAATGAGTGAGATCATGAGACAATGATCTGATTTTCCAATTCACAGACCAAAGGTGTTAATTGGGACTGAGAGAATGAAGAAGTGTGACATCTAATTTACAAAGTATGCTCTAATTCTCCATCAGATCACAACAGCAGTGACACAGATGAGAAACACTGGTTGATTCTAACAATAGGAATGATTCATTAATGGCTTAAAGGTCCCATACTGTTCCTCTTATAAAGCAGATCTGTCTTCTATACAAACTGTACCTTTAAACAAGCCATCAGGACTTTTTGTAAATTTGTGATGTCACAACTATAGAGTCACTGCCCTCAGCCACGCCCCCAACATGACCCATCCGAGGTTCATCGGTATTGATGATTTCCTGTTCTCACTCGAGCTCCAGAGATAAACATGAGAGAAGTGATGTAAAACTATATGAAGATGGTTTCGGGTACTTACAGCCACAAATATGTCTTCTTATGGATATAACAAATGAAACACTGCAAAAATGTAAAATATGAGACACAGTGATTCATCCTTATCACAACAATTTTAGAGCTTATTATGTGTATTCATTAAGCAAGTGTTGACAGCTACTCGGCAGAAAGAAACCAAAACAAGCTTTGACATCCATACTATCAGTTTCTGGCTAACACTTCCAGAGTGTTAATTAGATGGAGTAAAAAAGGAGCAACATGAGCTTCCCAATGGAGACTAAATCTTACTTTCTTTGAGCTCTGATGGAGGTTTGCTTTGAACTATCAAATGAGTCTTGAAAATACAAGCACGAGGTTGACGTTCTCTGAGCAGTTCTGATCAGTTCAGATCAACTGTGCTTGCAAAATTCAAAATAAATCACTCCCACAGCCCTTTATAATGAACATGGCCTACATCAAATGCAAGATGGAGCTTTTCTTCTTCTCACACTTTGATTCTGTGTTTCTCGGTTCAGATGTGTTTAGTTAGTACACCCTTATCTATCAAAATGACAAGGAGCTATTGAAAGGATGTATCTGGTGTTAATCAAGCAGCAACCTGTGGCTGGGAAATGAAGCTAGTGCAGAAGTGCAGTTCCACAAACGTCCACTTGAGGATGGTTACAGAGCCGGTTAGTGCCCATGTTAAAATGTCCAACTTCACAGCAGAAATAAACATGTTTACAGCCTGGTACAAAAGACAGTTTTGGTCTCTAAAGCTAATTTCCCTGTTCATGACAACTGTACTGAGGGTGAATTTTTATACAACTCACCTGTTCAAATGATATTAAGGCTTATCCAGATTTCCCCCAACGACCATGAGGGTAACAATGAGTCCATTTCACACTTGAGAACGATCTTCACTGAGCATTTCTCACAGAATTTTCACACTATAGTTTTTGGTTTTACTAAAGAAAAGACTTCAAGGATGAAGAGCAGTGCACAGACAGTTTTTGGAGCTTTTCTTCAGAAGTATCACTTTTTTTCTATCACTCGTTTAATTAAACACATTAGTGATTCAAGACAGTTCAGGGAAGCACCGGTGTCTGACAGCTTATTTCTTAAAACAAAAAATAGTTTAAAAAGTGCATTGCATGTTTTCAATTTATTGGTAATAAATAGAAGTAAGGGGTAGTTACCATGGCCAACAATACACGCACACAGCAGGGGGGGCGCCTATAAATATTTTAATACATAATCCTGTGTGATCACAGCAGGCTATTGAACCCAGAGTCCCCTGCTTATTAGAAAAAGAGGATATAAATAAATAAGTAAACTGTAGGATGCTATTACTGCTCTCCACTGGAGCCAGAAGCTGCAATCACACTTTAATATCTGCTAATATTATGAACAAATCCTTTGAAAAGATCAAAACCAACAACAATAAGCACTGTGTGTGTATCTCATTCCTCCATTGTTGTCAGTGACTGAGCCACACTGTTGCACATGGAGGCATATTCCTTTATTACATTAAACACTGCACTTGACTTCATTCAGCAGTGTAAACATGGACCCGACAGTGAAGGTTACTCTACGGATGCTGAAAACGCAGGAAATACAGTTGTTTCAGAATAAACTTCTCACTGTCTTCAGGGAATTTGAACAATAAAAACAGAAGAGAAGGCCAGTGTTTTTCTTTCAAAGATGACCTGTAGTGCTCTGCAAGCTTTCCACTGAGTCATCACTTCCATAGCTCAGAGGCCTGTAATTCAATGGCAGACAGTGTGTGAGTTATTAAAACTATTTCAGTTTTGTTTCAATATTCAGCCGTGGTTCGGTGTTAAAACACTGCTAGCATTCTGTCAACCTTTACACTGAGTGTATACAGTAAAGGAGATGTGTACACTTCACTAATCACACACATTTGTCCTTGTATTCATACTACACAGTCAGGGTGTTGTCCCCCTTCACTGAATGTGGTTTTCTGTAGTAACTGTGTGTCCTTCAAACTCATGGACTTTATGAAACATGGATGTAGTCTCCGTGATCACCCACAGATTTTTTGAAATGCCGATGTGGAGCTCTGTGTGGTGGCCCCACTTCATTTCACAGTCACGGAGGATTCTGCTTGTTCTAACTCTGTTGCTGTTGTGTGGTTTTGTTGTGATTAGGCGATGGCACTATCTTTCTCCTTTGAGTCAAAATCCATGTCTGCATTATTCTGTACCACAGTTTGTTGGGAACATTGTCCACCTTTATATAGTGTTCCTGTGGATTCCAACCTCAGGTGGTGTAGTCCAACCTTGAAGCTCACTAGCCTCACTATTTTACCCTGGTCACTCCACCATCATAAGGAGTTGGTGTTTTGTGAATTATGACTTTAATCTCCCATGTACACACAAACACTGTGATTGATAGGATATTATGATCTATTAATAAGATGCGCTTCAGGCAAATATTGACATTTAAACACACACATATACTGACAGGTGACAAATGAATGCAAAAACATGAGTGAGTAGAGAATATAACAAATGCAGATGATCTCACATGAGTGAATCATTACACTGTGGCCTTGACAGGCCTTGACTCATTAAACAATTAGCAGATAACATGCTGTCCCAATAGGATCTTTTGGAAAGCAGGTCCTTGCCTGAATGCCTTGAATTTGGTCTAGAATGTATGTAACATTATCACAAAGTCTTGACTTTGACCTGTAATGTTGTTCAAATGTCCATGTTGACATTTTAACCCTCTGGGGACTAAGCCATTTTCAGCTCGATTTACTTCTTTAACATTTGGGCTTATAAACAATACTTAATGTATATGGAACACCATGTGTTTGGTATCTATAGATTCAGGAGAACCTAGGCTATCATAAGCATTCATGTAATGTGCTAATAAAGGAAGCATGAGTGAAAAATCTACAATACACTAAAGAATTTCAAAAACAAAAAAGTAGATTTTTGTCATTTTTTTTACTTAAAATCACACCTCAAACAGTACTAGTGAAGAGTTTTTGAATTGAAATATTTTTTTTTGTCCATTCGTTGACTGCGCTTGCAGTCTGCCGAACATCTATTTTTCGATTGGTCTTTTATGCGGTGGAATAGAACAACATGAAGTGTTGGACATACACAAACCGCATATCTCTGTCTTCAGCGGAATCTCGGGAAAACAGTGCAAAAACCATATCTCTCTATTATAAACCGTTTTGGAGATATTCACAGATATTCACAGGTGGATCCGCCCAATCCATCCCCAGAGGGTTAAGTGCACACGTACCATGTGGCTTATAAAATTCTGAAAAAAAAATTCTATAAAACACCAACAATGAAAAAATGGGGTATAAAGCCAAAAATGATTATTGACTATGATGAGATAAGATAAGATAGACTTTAATGATCCGGCACAATAGTAAGAAATGTGTAGAAAAAGTCATGAACTCATGCTGCCGTTAAAGAGTCTTGAAGGACCTGTGGTACAGCTCCTTCTTACATGGTGGGAGTAACAGTCTGTTGCTGACGGAGCTGTTTAAGGCCTCCACAGTCTCATGCAGGAGGTGAGAGGAGTTGTTCATGATGAATGTCAGCTTTGTCCTTGATTGCCTCCTAGACTCCATAGAGGAAGTCTGGGGGAGGAGGAAGTTAGCAGAGTCCTTCACACTCCAAAGGACCTTAGACTCATCAGTAAGTGGAGACGACTCTTGTACAGGTCGTCTGTGTTTTCCGACCAGTCCAGTTTGTTGTTGAGGTGAACACCCAGGTATTTGTATGCTCCCATCATGTCATCGATATCCAATCCCTGGATGTTCACCGGTGTGGTCTGAGGTGCTGAGGTAGTCGATCACCATCTTCTTTGTTTTGCTGGCGTTGATGTGAAGGTGGTTGAGACTGCACCAGTCGATGAAGTCTGTGATGACCCTCCTGTACTCCTGCTCATTTCCTTCTGATATATGTCCAACAATGGCTGTATCATCAGAGAACTTCTGGAGGTGACCATAATCATCCTCTAACTAAAGTTGCCAACCCTTCTGATTTTCCTTTTTTCATTTCCTTTTCCTGGTTTCTTCCCGGGGTCGTGATTCTCCTTTATTTCTTTATTTTATGAGCGTTCACACCTTTTTTTTCCTTTCTAACCTGTTTAAATACTGTACACACATGCAAACTGATGCTGCAGGGTACTTATTATTATCAGTTTGACCTCAATGTTGTATTTCAGACTCGACCTTACAGCCTCTGTAATAAAATGAAAGGTATGGTAGGTACTAATTATTTATCATGTATATCTGGGAGGGTAACAGGAAGTCTAATACAAGGACCCAGGCAACAGGTCAATAAAAAGAGGAGAGAAGCTCATCTGGTCCTTTCTTCCTGCACTGAGACACACCTGAGAAAGCAGCCTTTGTTTGGAATTTGATCTGACTTCATGTTCACTGACTAAACCAAAAGCAGATTCCAGTTTGTGTTCCAGTTTTTCAACAAAGAGGAAGCCACCACTGTCTTTCCCTGAATGATTTTGTTTTAGTTTGGCTTTACCTGATCACCTGAATGTTTGCTCTTTTATTTTTTTCTCTGCTGTATAAAGGGGGGGTGGGGGTGGGGGGCGGGGTAATTTAAAGCCATTTTGCATGTCTAATGTTTTTTTATGTGGTTTGAGACACCTTACCTTGCTGTGAGGAGGTAAATTCAGTGTTGTAGAACAGTTTAGATCTAATTCTATTTGTGTGTAGCGGTGCTTTCGTCATAAATTGCCTACCTGTTTTCCTATCCTCTGTTTAGGCATAAATCCACACACTGTTCAGTCCAGTCCCACACTGTTTCTTTTCTTTTTGCTCATGTCATGCTTGAATTGATCATTTACTCCCCCTGCTGGAATAGAGATCAGTATTTCATTGAATACATTGTAAATAAAATCTATATTTCGGTACCACAGTCTCTGGTTCCATTTTATTCTGGGTCTTGTGGATTTGGTAACACCTGTTCACACTTGTACACTGTACCGTGTTGCACATGACTTCAAACGTGATACTGTGTACTGCAGATCCTGATTAGAACAAACCCCTCTGTATGTGCTAACCTCAAATTACAGCATGGTGCTTGATGGAAAGGTCAGTTCTACAGCAGTGCTGCAGCCATCTGACAAGATCGCTCCCATAGGCAGGGAGAGGATGGATTAGTGTGGAGGATGTGTGTGTTTGTGTGTGTGTGTGTGTGTGTGTTTGTGTGTGAGAGAGAGAGAGAGCGAGAGAGAGACAGTGCTGGTAATGCCTGTGTTTGTAGATATTAATGCAGTGAGGGAGATTGAATTGGTGGCTCTGTTTCCTTACATTGACTAACTCTGACTGTTGTACATACTTACATATTTCTCATGTTAATGACTTTACATGAACCTTTGAAATGTAATTGACTCTCCCTGTTATCATGAATAAACCATTTAACAGAACATCCTTGCCTCTTGACTGAGCAATTACAGCTAGCTCATAATAGGAGGGCAGGAATGATGATCCCAATTGTGAGTAAGCTATTTTGAGTTTGACAAAACCGTGATGCCAGCGGAGTGCAGGAAGATATTTCCATGTCCAAGTATCCTGTTTAATACTGGAGTGAGTCTGAAATCTTAACCAGGATTTTCATCAAATGTGAATGAGCTTACAGAAGTTTTTCTTATCATTATGATGTTTATGTGTCAACCCGAAGCAGTCTCACCGTGGCACAGTGACTTGGAGGCTCGACTGGGAGCTCTCATGATTATGACAAAATGATGACCTGGGAGGCCAGTGTGAGGACAAAGAGCTGAGATGATGACCCACCACAGAAGCAGTGGGTCATCATCTCAGCTTTTGTTTATGTACATCTGACCCTTGCAGGGTAGCTGAGAGATGAATTTTCCTTTAAGTTGCCATCTCATACCAGTCCTAAACAACTGTGTTTAATTTCACAAATGGCAATTGTTGCTTGTTGCTAATATCAGGCTCCAACATGAGACAAAACATTCTAGCTTCAGTGCAGCGTTCCTGACTGGTAGCACTGCGAGAAAAGAAAATCATTGTCCACATGACAGATGCTAATGTTTATTCATTTGATAAATATTATTAAAGTTTATTAACTACATTTTCCAAAAGTGGGCCCTGGACAGAGGAAGTCCCTGGCTTCCAGGATTAGACACTTTTGTTGACTTGTAGCTACATTTACGTTGGTTGTGTTGGTGTCATTTTGATGCTGTTGATGTACATCTTGTTTCTGTGACTTCTGAAAACAAAAAGTTTGCGTCTCGTGATGTGAAACCACAGCTCCTTTTCTGACAATTTTATATCTGGATAAGACAGAGGGGAGTTCATATTATTATGTATGAATACAGCTAACATCCTAGGGCATTTCAATCTAAAGGTCAGCATTTATCAGCCTGTTTAAATCTGCCGCTGTGGCTGCCTGCCTCTGGCATCTTCTGTCTGTGGGAGACGATTTAGTAAGACAATAACACAGAAACTATAGCCTCTGTCTTATTGCCTCTTATTGCCCCTCAAAGGCTCAAAGGAATGTTGGTCTTACCTCAGGTACTGCAGAGGAAATAATAAAATCAAGGCAACTCAGTGAATAAAAAGAAAAAAAAATCATGGTGTGAATGGTGTTATCAAAGAACCTGCCTGGATGTGAAGATGCTGTTTTTCACTGAGTTTAGGCTACCTGATTGCCAAAGAAATCCAAGCAGCTTGAGTCACTCTGAAGACTTTCTAATAAATCTCTACAGGGGGGGCAGTCAGGCTCAATCACGCGTGAGGTGAAGTATGGATTTTTGATTGACAGAACATGGAGGTTATAAAGGGAATAACAAGGCGGGATAGGTTCACAGCTAGCTGGCAAATTTTCTCTTTATATGCTGTGCTTCATGTTGAAATCCTCCCACGAGTCTGGAGTTAAGATGGCAAAAATGGCGTGGACGACCAGGAGATAGAGTATGAAAACGTGATGAGGCTGGACTTCAGAGAGGTGTTCAGGGGAAAACTGTGTTGCATTTACTGCCCTTAAGGAATCTTTAGACACAACTTTCCTGTAAGTCATTTTTCATTGTCATCTGTTCTTTCCCTGCTCCCCTTCCATCTATTTCCTTACTCATTTCATCATCCCTTCCCCCCTCTCCTCTCTTTACCTCGCTCACCTTCACTCCTCTCCTCTCCTTTACTTTCTCTGCCTTTCATCGTCCTTTCATCCCTCCTGCATTCTCATCATCTGCCCAACACTCCTCTCCTGTCCTTATCTTCACTTCTTCTGTCCTCTACCTTTCATTCCTTCTGCTTCGCCTCTTGGGGCAACAGTAGTTCAGTCCTTGGGAACTGGAGGTTTTGGCCGGTTCCAGTCCAGTTTGGACCGGTCAGTTTGCGATTTGGACTGTTTGCTGGGGAGGGGCACTGCCAAGGTGCCCTTGAGCAAAGCACTGAAGCCTTAACTGGTCTGGGACCCGTCCCCCCCGACTATGTGGCAGCCACATCATTCTAACATCTCTCCAGAACAACTGCATGTATTTCAGGCCTATCTGTGTGTGTGTGTGTGTGTGTGTGTATAATAACAATGGAATGAAAAAAAATTAATTTCCCCCCAAGGTGAGTCATTCATCTTCTTCTTGGAGTACGTCCAGACTAACTGGGTGTTCAGATCAAAAACAGCTCTGTGTTAAAGAGAAAAAAAGAAAGTGGCTGCGATGGTGGGGAAGTTGCTTCAGGTACCAATGAGACAATTAAATAGAATGCAGTCAGACCTAATGGGTCCATTAAAAATAAGACATATCAGCTAAAAGGTAACAATTACCCCAAAGTTCTCTCATTGACAGACGTGTTGGAACAAAGACTCCAGACTGTTATGACATCTAAGAAGATTCAGACCTTTATCGTGTTAAACTCAACATGATTAAACTTTGAGTACTGAAACACTGATTGATTTTGTTTGATGATCAAAAAACGCATGACACTGCACTGCAGTCATTACATATGTTAAAAAGGAGGATGAAAACACAATACATCTTAAAGTCTCTTTTCCAGAACCACAAAATGAAGCCAAACAACAAGACAACGGGTCATTTTGACCACCGGGAAGAGGAGGTTTTCAGGTATTTGGGAATATAGACAAGGAGCGGAGTCAGTCAGAGCCAGAACCGGAGCTGGCCTTGACGGAGGAACTGCAAATTACTGTGACACCTTTGACATCACAAAATAATCTGCCAGGAATGCCCGATAATGTGCTGTTGATGCAGGGTAGTAACTCTGTATTGCACTGAGGTCAAAGTTTAGCCGACTCTTTGCTGACGACACTGCCTTTTTCATTGAAGCCCTGTTCGTTAGCGCCCCCTGCCGTCTGAATGCAGTGGCCTCACTGCAATGCTTTTTTATCTCACTAAAGTGATTCTTAAAACAACCAAAACTGGCCTTAAAACAAACATAGAGAGGATAACTTCATAGTAACACTGGCCTCGCTTCATAGTGTGGATATGTGGAAACAGTTGCAGCCTGTTCAGACACAGTCATTGTCGTGTACCAATAACTTTCTGTCACCTCAAACTTTCCCTGTGCAGCAAATCTGATGATAATCTAAATTTTTTGTCAACAAATCCCACAAAAAGACAAAAACAACGAATGTATCCACTGACAAGTGTTGTGTGTGTATCCAAAGCCTGATATGTGATATTTGTCTGTGCCACTGAGCTGCATTGTCTAAAAAGTTATCCATCAATCACAGTCAATCCCACACACACACTGCCCCTATTACACACTGCAGCATCAAATCCATCCAAATGTCTTCCTCTAGCACTGTTAAAAATGACACAGACCAGCTAGTATAGGAAATTGCTTTGCTTTGCTTTTTTAAATTAAACTATATATTTGTTGGATTAGAGGCTGGAGCTGCACAGACACAGACAATACAGAGAAGTGACAGCCAACACATTATCTGTTTTAGTCTTTTCATGGAATACAGAATACAACTCGCCTTATTTTTTTTTTATCTTTATCTGTGAAAAAGCCACATATTTGTCACTTAAATAGTCTCTTTTCTCTGCAGCTTTGGAGCTGATCTCATAGTGCAGCAGCTGCCATCAATAAACTGTACTTATATTTGCTTTGTCAGACAAACTTTGTGATCATAAAATAGCGCAGAGAGGACTGTTCGCCTTATACAACACGTAGTTTTATTTTATTTGAGGGCTATTTTATGCTCTTTCACTTGTCTCCCAACAGAAATTGAAAAACAGATAAATGATTTGTGAGTCCAGCTCTAAAAAAAAAGAAAACAGACTCAGCAGAGTAACCAGGCTGCTACAGTGTCTGTGTTTGCCAAAGAGGAAGAAGAAGAAGTCATTTAGTCATTTTTATATTGTTCAGGTGTCTTTGTGAAAACTCTCTTTATGCTTATTGCAGCTGTAGTATCATCCTCTTTCCTATTTGTGTCCTAACCTCATTTTTACCTCCTATTTTTGCCTCAGCTCTCCCTCCCAGCTCCTTCCTCCTCTTCTATACTATTCTTTACTCACCTTACCTCACCTGTGCTTTTCTACCGCCTTCCTCTGAGCAGAATAGCTCTCTCCATCAGTCAACGTCGGTGCGCACTGTATGAGTTTCTGTGCGCCGGTGTATGTGTGTGTGTGTGCATGTGTTTTCAGAGTGAGTGCCGGCCTGCACTTCAACCTCCCTGTTGTTATGCTCAGAGCAATCAATAGAAAGCGAGGCTTCATCTGAGTGAGAAAAACCGTAGCTCAGCTGTCACAGCACCCTACAAAACAATGACTCAGTGTGCCCCGGGGAGCTCCGAGTGTGTGTGTGTATACCCAGCTTTGTCTTCATGTGTGTTTTTTTTTGCACCTTAAGCACATCTGTTTCCACCTTCAGTGAGCCAACCACATAACATAACCCTCACACATACATGCAAAGAGACACATGCACACTGAAACTCCCCGGGGTCTCAGTCTCAGCTCGAGTCCTCACCTTCATAAAGAGCGCAGTGTCAATGTCACGCAATGTCACTGTCAGAGCAGATTAGATGAGCCTCATTGCATTCATGCGTCCCAACTGACCACTGGACAGGCCGACCAGGGGCCACTCACCGAGTCACCATATATGCACACACACACACACACATACACACACAGCCTAACCAGGGGTGTTGCTACCAGAGGTAGCATGATGATAATCTTCCTGCTCCTAGCCTGATCTTCTGTCTAGACACAGTCTGAATGTAACTTCCTGTGAGGGCTGTATTATGCTGTGCCTGCCCAAAGGTTCAGCACCTCCATGCCTTCATGTTTGTAAGCCTGAATTATTTTCATTCAGTCCGTGTTGAACTGCCATGTCTGACATGCCTGTGGGACCTTTATAGGACATCACATGGAGCGTTAGTCATCGCGTCTGCTCATAGTTTCCTCTGCGGTCGTGGTGGGATGGCAAATTTTATAGTCAATTGATTGTTTCATTGATCGAGCAACATGCCAAATTAATAATCAATATGTGTATATACTGTATATAGGATAATAAGCTAATCGGATTTATGATGACTGCACATGCCCACAGTCAGCTTTAACACTTTAATGCTGTGTCCTGACACTGACAGTGTGTGTGGTCAACATTGTAAAAGGTCACAGTTAGTTACAGTATGTCAGTTAAGTTAGCATGTAAGTTAGTGACACCAGAGTGTGTATTTTTGGAACAACAGGCCTTTGGAGTGTTGGGCTGTCAAACAAATGGACTTTCAGTCCAATGGGACATTTTTTGGACTATTTAAAATTAAAATGAGACCAAGTGACCAACATTAATAAACAAAATAATAAAGAGATTGGTCGATAATGGAAATTATATTTAGTAGTTTAGTTGTTTATTAAACTTATGTGTTATCACATTTATTACTTGACATGATGTGTATGTGACAGTGGATAATGGTGTCTGTTGTTTTGTGTGATTTTTCTGTTGTCCGTCATTCAGGTTGGTTATTATTAGTCTGATCAAAGTAGGACAGCCAACCAAATCATTCTCTAAATACACACCACATGTCCCATTTTAAAACCAATTCAACAATCGTCATGTTAAATGACACTTCATGTCATATGTTGGAGTTGAGGGGTTGAACTATTAAACAGCACAAAGTAAACAGGTATAAAGGAGAGTTCGAGAAACCAGGTCACTCAGACAAAGCAGGTTACACCGGAAAATCAGGAAAGGTGTTTACATGCACTGTAGTACCCTAACTGTAACTGTAACAGGAGCACTTGACTGAACAAACAACTGAACAAATAGTCAAATGTTCAGTGATGGAAATGTACTTTGTGTTAACTTCAAATTATTTTGAAAATGAGAATGCATTACTCTGTGTAATCATCTCTCCCCTCTGTTACTTTGTCCATATATATTTCAGAGAAATCCAGCTGGGACATTAGGTTTCTCATTAAATTGACCTTTAATAAATCAGCTTATTGGAGAAAGCTGACTGTAAACCAGTTACTTAGACCTAAGTGCTTGTAAAATCACTAAGTGAATGAATCTGCCCTGTGTTAAACCATAAATCCACACCACTAATCGTTTAATTTGGACGGAAGCAGTTATTTGATGTTTTCTTCACCATGGGTTGACTGTTGGGAGGCAGAGACACTGAATGATTCAGTACATCACCACATGTGACCTCAGTGATACAACATCAAGTTGTGGACAAACCTGAGAGATTAAGATGCCTTTGACTAACTGATATATACAACAAGTAGGTCCGACCGAGCAATCTGATTGGTCAACTAGACGTTTAGAATGTGCTCAAATCAGCATGACAGCACACCTGACTCATCACTAAAAATATTACTCCGCCATCTCCACATTGTCACATCCTGAAAAAATAAACAAATACGAATAAGTCCACTGGAAGTCAACTTTAATAAAGTAATACATCTGAATATACAATTTCAGCTTTCTTTAATAAATATTCTGTGTTATGGAGCTGTTAGACCGCCTCGTTAATACAGGTGTGTACCTCGTTGATACAGGTGTGTACCTCGTTAATACAGGTGTGTACCTCGTTAATACAGGTGTGTACCTCGTTAATACAGGTGTGTACCTCGTTTATGTGCAGCACGTCAGAGATCAAACAGTTCAGTGACCTCAAAGCAGCTCCGGTGTGTGTCAGAAGAGGCAAGGGGGAGGGGGGCGAGGGATAGCTACGTGACTCACGTGACTCTGGTTGATTGACGGGCGAATGGACGGTGTTGGCAAAAGGTAATGCAAAAGTTAATGATGTGGAGTCTTCATCATCATCATGGATCAAAGTAAAAGAGCAAAGAAGCCATCAGGTGCCCAGTTCAGAAAAAGAAGAAAAGAAGAAGAGGAGAATCAAAAGATAAAGGTATGCAGATTTCTATGAGTGACTGAGTGACAGTAGGCTATAGGCTATTTATTAGCCTCTTGCTAATATGTTGCTATTAGCCACAGAAGACAACTGTATTTGGTTTTTAGTTTTGCTGAACTAGCAACTGTTAGAATTGAGGCATCATGTCATGCAACTAATTTCACCCATAGGCACCCTAGTCTAGTTTGTGTTTGTAACACAACAAGTGCAAATTCACACAGACGTCCTGACTGTGGAATTTTTTATTGCTATACGCTATATGCTAACTTAAATAACTTCTAATATACATTGACATGGCATTTTGTAAGCTACATGTGATATAGCTTTTTAAATAATTTGTAGTGTGTTATGCTTAGTTTATAGGATGTTAACAAATGTTAACAAATGTGCATTATGGTCATTTTAATTGGGTAACTGATGCATGTGTGATGTAAGTGTGATCTAACTTACATATTGTATCTTAATTGTAAATTCAGGGGCACTTCTGAAATATTTTGGAGCTAGAGCACCCACTGGCCAAAATGAGGAGTCAGATACTTCCACAGCGGCCACAGACATGGTGGTGGAGTCTGATGAGGAGCCATCTACCTCCTCAGCCACATGTTCCTTGCAGGATTTCTCAGGTGTGTGTGTGTGTGTGTGTGTGTGCATGAGTGTGTGTGGGGGGTGTATGTGTGCGTTTTTGCATAATTCTTTTACTTTTGTAAGCGCTATAAGTGCTGTAGTAATTCAACTGTTCAGATGGTATTAGGATGATGCAAAACATAACTCGTATGTAAAATACGAAATAGTTTACTGCAGGAATCTTTTTTTTATGTAGTTTTTTATTTATTTATTTATTTTTTAGCTTTCTTCAGGGATTTTTCAAGCATGGTTATTAGATCCTGTGATGAAGGATTTGTGCAATTTACATTGGTGTTTATATACTGCATTTCATTTATTTATCTTGTTTTTTCTCTTGTTCCTTTTTGTATTTAAGATTATATATAATAAAATAATACCAATAATATAATATATTGTTGTGTTGGTGGCGGGATTTGGGGGTAAGTATTTTTTTTGGGGGGGGGGCAAGGGATGGTTCGCCCAGGGCGTAAATCTAGCCAGGACCGCCTCTGCCTCAGAGAAAATGTTTTTAAAGACTAAAGGTGGACTAATATGGACTGAAGAGGAATATTTGGTTAGATAAAAACATGTTAGTTTTGGAAATGATTACATCGATCTTTGTTGAATAAATTTTGACTTTTGGACTTTACAATGCTGTGGAGTTACTGGAAATGTTTGGATCATCCTCCATCAGCTGTGCCGGTGAGCCGCTGATATGGCGCTAGCTTAAAAAATAAATGTGAAGTTAGGAGCCAAATGTGTCCATGGAAAAATCTCTTTTTCAGCAGATATCTTAGTCACTACAAGACTGAACTAGCAAAGCAGTTTAGTGTTTATATGTGCGCTATTTATTCAGTTTGGGAAACTCCACGATCTCCATAAGCTTTGACGGGACTAGAAAGCATCTCTGTTGCTAGGTCGTTACTAAGGCTCGGGCTACTTGCCGAAGTAGTGAACTGGGTTCCATTACATATAGGAGTCTACTGCTGTGACTGATTGTTTTCCAGGTATTAGTCAGACCCTGTGTATCTCCATAGAAACGGAGATCAGAACAGAGACGGCAAGCAAAGAAATGTTTATTTTGAGAGCAAATTGCCCCAAAACATGAATATCTTTTAAATATATATTTTATTTTAGTTGATAATTGTTGTATAATCGCAATATTATACTTGAGGGTGTGCTTTAACGGCATGCGCATCGGTCCTGACCGCATCACTGTCGTGCCAATAATGACGTTAAAGCACACCCTCTCGTGTAATATTGCTTAAATAACATACAGAACTTTCTCTTCTCCAGAACCGCTAGCCCAATCTAAAAAGACGATTTATTTAAGTCTATTGCTAACCCTGAACTCTGAGTTGGAACTCCAACAGCATGATTTACCTTGGCAACAGGTAAGCAAACAGAACAGCCTCCATTTGAATCCAGTTAGAAATATGAACACTTGCCAGTGCAAACTGTGATATTTTTCCTTTTAAATTCATTTAACTTCCTCATATCATTCTACTCCCAAACCATCAATGAATCCAGCTTGGTCTAGGCTTTAAACTACGGCATCATTTCTGGACATATTTGTCTGGTGTGATGTTTGGATGTGCTGTCAAAGTCATGTGATGTAGTATAATGATTTATGTGTTCCATGGGAAACCAATCATCATCGTTGACTTCTGTTTAACTTATGTAATCAACATACTTACGTACTTTAACCCAAACTATGATCCTTTCCAAAACTTAACCAACAAACTGCCACTACTTCATGCTAACCACGTATTTATTATTGTTACCACGATAACAGAGGTCACCTGACTATTATTACCATGACGATGAAGGTCACTTGACTTTGTCTTGTCCTGCACGTCCAAATGTAAAATGTTTCTCAGCAGTGTTTATTTTGAAAGTCGCTTATTATTGCACTTTTCAGCCATCATCATTCACCACACTTGAAAAATGCTGGAATCTTACCGTGTGTCACGGAAATTTACCTGACAGCTGGAAAACACAGAACGCAAACTGCAGAAGAAATAAAAAAAAAAGGACAAACTTGAAGTATAGACCTGTGGTTATGATCTCAGGCTAATGCAGTATCAGGATTTCTGGTGATTTGTGTGTATAAAGTTGTCAGTGTTAAAACTGGATGTAAATTTGTTTTCTATATAAATCTTTGCAAGCATTCATTGACAGCATTTCGACATGTAGTACATTTAAACATCAAAAGACATCAAGGCTATTCACATCCTTTATTACTGTAAGGTGTAGCACATGGGGTGTTGATTAGCTCAGTTGGTAGAGCATCTGCCCCATGTACGAAGGCTCAGCAGCAGCCCAGGGTTTGAATCCCACCTGTGGCCCTGTGCTGCATGCAGCACATCCCTCTGTCAAAAACTAGGTGAATAAATTGATTGTTAATTGCATCTTTTATGTCTGGAGCTTCATACTGGCTTGTTTATTTAAAACTACAATCCTGTAATATTGTGACAAAGTTTCACTGCAGTGACCTGTCAGCTGCTTCATCAGTGTGCAGTCAGAAAACTTTCAAGAAGAACAACACTGTAGAGAACTGCAGTCATGTTCTCAGAAAGTTGTTTATGTTGAAGTTGATGAAAGGTCTCAAAAACTTTTCTGTCTGCAGCATGAATGTATATGAACACAATCTGGAACAGCTGTTCAATGAAAACTCCTCTTCCTCTTGGACTGATATTTTAAAATATGTCAGAATGCTGTTATTCTGTTTGTTTTTTCTGCATGTAATCCATCACATGTGTTTGATTGTCATTCAGTACTAACGACAACTACACTGGTTTGCTACAGTTTATATCTAGTTAGACACTAAAGTCTTATTTTGTTGTACTGGTGCTAACTATGTGCAATGAAATTGTATTTAATCAAATATATTGTATTCAGGAGCTGGTGGAGCTCAGATTAGAGGGAATATTAAATCTAAAATGTTAAATATAGTTTAATTTGGTCCAGAATGCCTTCTGTTGTTCTGTGTCTGCTGAGTTATACCTTTGTTTTCTCACATGTTAGCCATATGCTCCTGATAAGCCAAAGGAATATCAGGGAGCTCAACCCTATTCAACAGCTTTATGTCATTACAATGTGGGTAGTATATGCAAATGAACAAATTTAACTTCCCTCCATGATGCCTGCACCTGGAGCTCCCCGTTTATTTGTGAAACTCATCATCTGGTGGACTTTTGCTGGCTCTAGGGCTGAATCACAGATTGTACTTTCACATTTTTATATGCCTCCACGGACAGTCTGAGAGAAGCAAAAGTCTGCCGGATGACAGGACTTTTGCCGGAAAATGGGTAAGGAAAAACATTAAATACCTGTAAGCCATTTGAGTTCCAAAAACATTGAACTACATTTAAGTACTGATTTTCTTTGGCTAACTAACATTAGCCGGCAAACAAAAGCATTTAGATTCCCTAAAATTGTAAGCCATTAGTAATATTGTGCTTACATTTGAAATTATGATATTTCAAACTGCTTTTCTAAGCAGTGAACCACCTGCAGTCGACAACCAGCTTTCAATACAATGTACTGTATGTGAGTTTTCATTCTCAGTGTATAGAGAGGTGTGCATATCTCAGTCTATTCCACCCGCTGAACAGCTGTGGGTGGACAGCAAGAAAGCTGCATCAGATTGATGTGCATCCTTAAAAATGAAATCTTAGATGAGCTGGCACCTTAAAAAACAAATCTTAAAAAATGTTTGCATCAAAAGTAAAATGTATCATCTGTGTTGGAAGTTTTTATTCTAACTGCAGAGTATGTCTGAGTGAAAGTGAAAAGCATGCACCGTTCTTTTTGAACATATAAGCATATGAAGACAAATGTCAGTGTTTCTGCCAAGAAATGCACTTAACTATATCATTAGAGATGGGTCCTGCAGTATGTAGCTTTTCAGACTAACTGGATTACCGACCCTTTCAATGTCTTCTACCACTCAAGAACATGTAGCTATGCTGTAATGGAATATACAAATTGCGGGCAATCTGAAAACCAGCATGGTGGCAACTTCAGGTGGACTTTTGTGTCTCACTGGAGTATGCAAGACTGACATTTGCAGGGATAAGCCATTAGATCTGAGCACCGCACGTACTTTATGGTTTTTATATTCGGAGTGCTCTGCAGAAAGTCGGACTGAATCCCTTCCTGAGATCCACACAGAAAGAGACTTCCCCAGGTTGTTGTACTGGATAATAGGCTTAGACATATTTTCTTGATTGTTCCTCTGAGGTTGCTCTCTAACTGTTTTCTTCCTGAAGAATATTCAACATTTTCCAGCTCAACCTGCAGCTCTGTAGTTATTTGCATTCTCAAAGGAAAAGGTTCTCTATGAGGAACGAGCTGAAATGAAAACAATGAAAGTGCTGAAGGCTAGTAGCTACTGTGTGATGGAGTGATGTGTTTGTGTGGAAGAACAGTTTAGCAGTCTGTTTTAGAAATACAGCAATATCTAATGAATAATACATGTAGCATACACAGATACCAAATATTACAAAACCAAAAACAACAGTAGCTTCAGTTTTTGCAGGCTAGCTGATTAGCAGAAACAAGTGTTTCTCTAATCAACATAGCACAAACTTGAGTATGAAAATTAGCATTCATTACAGACATTAAAGGTCACAATAGAATAATGACACAGAAAAGCTCCCACCTCCTGAAAGAAGCTATTGATATTTTCAGAATAACAGTGTATGAAATGACAATGTGAAAGAGGTCACTCATAGTGATAAACTGAGTTTGTTTAGCTGTCTGGACTGCAGTTTTATTCTTTTCAGCCAGCAAAATTTAGTAGATAACGTCATGTCTGCTGCTCCAATACATTTTATACACAACAAGATGCCTGTTTAAAAGAGAAACAAACAAAATCTGATCTTATGTTGTATACAACATTCTCCCTACAACAAAATGATGTTTTAAAGCAGCACAGTAACACCTAAGGTTGGATTTCTATCTTTATTTTATGGTCTTAGAGCCTCCATCCTTTGTGTACAAACACCTCTCTAATATCTGTTACCTTATTGTGGTGGCTATTCGAAGCATTTGGTGTTAAGTGTCTTGCCCAAAGACATGTTGACACAGTCAGTCAGGTCTATCTGCTGTCTCAGCTATGCTTTGCTATCAAGTTGTTGTCACCCGTTGCTGCTTACTCCATTGTCGTCTGAATATAAGGACGTGGTTGGCTCTGCCTGTAGCCAGTAAATATATATGAACGCTGTCATGAGCCTGCCCTGCCCATCCTTTGCAGCAGTTGTCCTCAGCTCTTCTGACCATTCCTTACCTGCCTGCACAGCTGCCTTCCATTTCTCCAGCTTCACTCATTTGCCAGATAAGCATACAGTACCAGCCCTTCTTCTGGCTGCTAATACTCTCTGTCTGTTTTGTTTGCTTGTCTGCTCCATTTTTGGATTTTTTTCCCCCTTTCAGCAACTACCTACTTTCCGCCAACCAACTCTAAACAGAGACCAAGTAAACTGCCTTTTTATTTTACTAACTCTGCTTCCGCATCCTGCCTTTGTGTCTTCACAATAATTATTCCCGTTCGAGCTACAGCAACACTGATTAAAAATATTATGGAAAAAACAACACAGTGTACAGATTACTTATTGCTTGCTAATGGCATTCAGAGTATATTTGAAAAAATTCTATAATCAGAAAGTTAGGGGCATCGACTGTTTTTTAGCTGGTTCAAATGTTACCTCAATGACAGGGAAAATTTTGTATGTATGGGTGACTGTTCATCCAATAGTTATAAAATCAATTGTTCCCCAAGGCTCAATTTAGGACCTACTCTTTTTAACCTCAACATGCTGCTGCTCAGACGTCATCAGCAGACATGGCATTCATTTCCATAGCTGCGCTGATGACACACAGCTCTACATTGCTGTGTCTCCTGATGACTCAGGGCCAATGGATGCCCTTTTTAACTACATTTTAGATGTACAATTATGGATGGCAAAGAATTTTTTACAGTTCAACCAGGACAAAACGAAAGTAATAATTATTGGTACTGAAGCACAGAGAGAGAAACCAAATATGAAACTTCAAGCACTGAATTTAAACCCTTCTCAACAAGTTAAAAACATCAGAGTTATCATTGATTGTGATCTTAGCTTTTAAGCCTATATTAAAAACATGACTAAAATGGATTTTTATCATCTTAAGAACACCGCCAAAGTACGACCATTTCTCTCTCAGGCCGAATTGACTATTGTAGTTCTCTACTTTCTGGTCTCCCTAACAAGATTCTAGCTCAACTACAGTTATTACAAAATTTGTCTGTTGATGAAGACCAGAAAGAGAGCACATATTACACCTATTTTAAAGTCATTCAAAGGCATTGGCTGCCTGTGCACTTCAGAATCGATTTTAAGATTCTTTTACTGATTTATAAATCTCTTAATGGTCTTAGCTCCACCTATTTATCTGATTTACTTTTATCCTATGAACCCTTGAGGATAAAAAATGAAGTTTGATTGATTGATTAAAGTATTTTAAATACTGCATAAAGCATACTGCAGCTTCTTTAACACTGCTAGAAATTGCAGACACAAGAAACAGAAGAGTGTGCATTTTGTTCCCAAGTTAGTAATTATTTCAACAAGGCATGAATGAGTGAGCTTAGAAAATGTCATTGATCAAGTAATTACTCCATAAAATGGCATTAAACAAGAGCCAACAAGTGCATGCTTGGCTCAACATATGTTGAGAAGAGAGGTTAGGGAAAAGCAGATTTTTTGGGACTTGTGTGCTCCATTGGTAGAAGAATAATAAATATAACTCACCTTTCCAACATACTGGGGTTCAGGTCCAATGTGTTCCTCCAGAATAAAGAACTGGTTCCAGATCCAGCCTCTCTTAGGCCGATGGTGGGAATCCTTGTCTGTGTCAAGCAACTTGGTCTGGTTCCTTTGTGTTCTAAAGGATGTTCTGAAGCTTGGGTTGGAGATCTGGGAGTGGGATTTGGCATTTGTAATTGTTTGTGAAGAAGGTCTGAGTTTAGAATGAGATTTAGGGTTTGATAGTGAAGCCGGGCCGACATTGTAGTAGGTGGGGTTCTTAGTACCAGATGAGTTGGACCTTTGATTAGGACTGGATAATGAAGACAATTTAGTGTCGGGGGCCAACTCAAAATTGGTCTTAGTCCCAGACAGTGCCTCAGAGTTGAGGAATGCCCTGGGCTCTGGCTCTGACAGTGATCCAAACCTTGGTTTTGGATTTGTTTTGGGGTTGAGTTTTGAAAATTTGTTAGGATTGTTTGATGTATTTCTTGCCACCTGATTAGAATTTGGTTTGTATCCCAACCCCTGCCTTATATTTGAAATCAGTTTGGGCACATGCTGCAGCTTCAGTCTAGTGTTTGAGCTTGATATGGCCTGTAACGTTGTTGATGGAAAGTTTGTTTTGGACTTATGGTTAGCAAGATAGGACATAGTGTCGAGCCTTGGCTTTAACTGAGATTTGCTCCAGAAGTTCTGGCTGGAGGTTGAGGATTGGCTGGGCTTCAGTGGAGACATACGTTTTTCTGGACTGGCGCTTGGGAGTGGGGTTGGTTCAGGCAGTGATTTGAGCCAGGGATTAGGGTATAAGGGTTTGGGGGTAGTGTGAGGGCTCAGATCGACCCGGGTCCCATAACAACTCTGGGAGACAACACATAGGAAGACCACCAGAGGACAAAGACAGGAAACTGCAGCCACGCTGGCTGGAACTCTCATTGTAAAGAAAGAATGGTCCGAAAATGTCTTCCCCTCTCACTTCCACTGTATCATACCACGGTGGGCATACGCAAACAGAAATACACTTAAATGCACAGGTTTACAGTCCTTTTCACAGTGCAGCGTAGCCAGGAGAGGCCACATGGTGCAGTCCAAAAAATCATTTCATATTGTTCCCTCAGAAAAATTGAAAAAGAACTCCATAGGTTTAACTTTGTGTGGCCATGAGATGTTCCTTAATACGTGGTGCTTTTCTTCCTCCCAACATTGTTCCCACAGCCAAGGACCATTTGGATTATTTTAAGAAGCATAAACATACCTTTATCCAAAATTAACAGAAGGAGGTACAACCAGTCCATATACTTGTAGTAAAGTCCATGGCAAACTAGTGCTTCAACACCTTCATATATAATATCCACTATGGCCAGGTGTCCATTTTTTCATGTTGAAAGTCACAGCTTTGCCCACGGGTGATTATTGGGTCAGAGGCTCATCAAAGGTCTGCGCTTCCTGAAACAGAGAAGATGAAAAACTTGTTAAAGGACAAACTGATAAGACCAAATAAAATTAATTATCATCCACAAAAAATACCAGTAAAAAATAGCTTACTAAAGAATTAAACAATTTCTCATGACTGTGTAGGCGTGTCAGGTCCTGTTTTGATTGATATCCTGAGCATCAGCAGGAAAGTTAAGCAATGGACTTCTGTGGGTGGGGAGCAGCAAAATGTATTATAAACAATTTTTAAAAAAAGTTTACCTGTACGCGATATTTAGAATATATTCATTGCTATACATTGTTTTCCAATGGGGAACCAAGCCAACAAAGCCAACAGAGCAGACTTTAACGATGAGACTAAAGATGATTTGATTTTAACAATGGAAGTAACATTAGTTTGGTAGAAGAAAGTTCAAAATTCATATTTATGTGTCTAGTAATGAAATAGGTGTAAGAATATTTCGTTTCTTGACCGTTTATCAGTTTATTTATTACACCAAACACAGCATAGTCGGTTTTTAGGTACAGTAGACTGTTTCCTGGTACGTTTTAGATGCTCAGAATTGGTCTTAGTTAATACTTGGTTGGAGTTGGGCCTTGGCTCTCTGGCTGTGACATGACAAGTAGTGCAAGCATTCAAAGATGATTTTGTCGATTCATTCATTTGTAGTTCAATGCTAATTGCTAATTTGCATAGGATGACAGATCTCTGTAATCAGGTTTTACACTGTGATCAAGAATTCATCATAAGCAACCATAATACTGTTACAAGAACCAGGGATGTATTGTTGGCTTTCTCATGCTGTTTAAATGATAAAGAACATTACATACAGTATATATTTGCATTTCTACCATTTTTCACAGGGTACATCTCAGCAAAATATTTGGATTAGATACAATCCAGTCATACTGCTAACTTCCAGCAGATGACGATTTGGAGGCCATTGTCAACTATTTTCTCTGTGCCTGCTTCAATAAAGGGAAGATAATATTAATTTAAACAATCCTGTGCTTTTCCAATCTTAATTCCTGTTCTATTAGAATTTCTTCCTAAAGAGTGGTCTAAATATGATAGGGAACAATATTTCAGAAGAACTTATTAAGTCCAATATCCACACTGCTTTTAGCCCTGGTTTGGTCTCCACCAACTCCTGAGAACTCCAGTTCAGCTTTCATATCCATCTGTTCACTAACTTTGTCTGCTGTTTGTGGGTTTATGAGATTATGTTTGCAGCTGGCTGTTGGAATCATGGTTCATCATGGAATCATGAGAGTGCTGTTACTGAACCAAAAAGTGTAAAAAAAAATGTAAAATGTAAAACTGAAGCAATTTCAATGAGCTTACTATTCCTACTTAGACCTTGAACTCAACTATGATTTCATTAATTTTCTTGCCGAGTCTGCTCTCTGATTGTCCCATCCTAATCCTTACAACACAATCAAATCAAAACCAGTTCCCTTTATCATCTGGATGAAGCTCTAGAAGAGTGACATATACTGACAATAACCTTATAAAATATAGTGGACTGTCATACAGCGGCGGTAAGCGTATTCTGTCACTTCCGGTTATCGGTGTTACTGCCACGGTGCTCTCTGCTCTGCTCACCTAAACAGATTTACGTATATTTCTCACATCAGTGATTATCTACATATCTCTACACTATCCTTAGACTTGTTCTGTTTGAGCACGAACAGGTCTCTGAACTTTAGTAACACTTTAAATCCGAAAGTTTCACCAGTTTCTGTTAGTCACACTAACTAGCTTAGCTGTAGCAATGGCTTCTCTCTCCTCTCCTCCTCTCTCCTCTCCTGCTCTCTCCTGCCCTGTGTGCCTCATGTTTAGTTACTCCTCGTCCTCCTTTAGCGATAACGGTACTTGTAACAAATGTAGTTTATTTGTAGCTTTGGAGGCGAGGCTCAGTGAGTTAGAGGCACGGTACCGCACCACCGAACAGTCAGTAGCTAGCAAGTCCCCTGTAGCCGGTGCGGTACCACCGAAGGTAGCTTCAGCTAGCCGTCCCCGGTAGTTCCCGAGCAGCCGGGAGGCTGGGTGACTGTCCGAAAGACGCATAGCCCCAAACTGAAGCCCACGGTACACCACCAACCGCTCCACGTTTCAAACAGATATTCCCCACTCAGCGACACACCCGCTGAGAGGCCAACTCTGGTCATTGGCAGCTCCATTTTACGAAACGTGAAGTTAGCGACACCGGGGGCCATAGTTAAATGCATCCCGGGGCCAGAGCGGGCGACATCGAATCTAATTTAAAACTGCTGGCTAAGGATAAACGTAAATACAGTAAGATTGTTATTCACGTCGGCGGTAATGACACCCGGTTACGCCAATCGGAGGTCACTAAAATTAATGTGTCATCGGTGTGTGCATACGCCAAAACGATGTCGGACTCCGTAGTTTTCTCTGGACCCCTACCCAATGTGACCAGTGATGACATGTATAGCCGCATGTCGTCATTCCACCGCTGGCTGTCGAGGTGGTGTCCAGCAAACGATGTGGGCTTCATAGATAATTGGACACCTTTCTGGGGAAAACCTGGTCTGATTAGGAGAGACGGCATCCATCCCACTTTGGATGGAGCAGCTCTCATATCTAGAAACATGGCCAAGTTTATTAGTCGACCAAAACCGTGACAACCCAGAGTTGAGACCAGGAAGCAGAGCTGCAGTCTTACACGCTTCTCTGCGCCTCTATTAGGGCAGCCACCCACCCAATCTTTTAGTATAGAGACTGTGTCTGTCCCCCGTCCACCTACATTATTTAAAGATAAAACAAACAGAGGAGGAGCTCATCATAAAAACCTAATAAAAATTAAAACAACATCCCCAGCAGTCCAAAATAAGATAATTAAATGTGGACTCTTGAATATCAGGTCTTTGTCCTCTAAAGCTGTTTTAGTCAATGAATTAATATCTGATTATGGTATTGATTTATTTTGTCTTACTGAAACCTGGCTGCAGGAGGATGAATATGTTAGTTTAAATGAATCCACTCCTCCCAGTCATTGTAATACTCATATTCCTCGAAGTACTGGTCGAGGTGGTGGAGTTGGAGCCATATTTGACTCAAGTCTATTAATAAATCCTAAACCTAAACTAAATTATAACTCGTTTGAAAGTCTTGTTCTTAGCCTTGCTCACCCAACCTGGAAAACATTACAGCCAATTCTATTTGTTATAGTATATCGTGCTCCTGGTCCTTACTCTGAATTTTTATCTGAATTTGCAGAATTTGCATCAGGCTTGATCCTTAAAACAGATAAAGTAATTATTGTAGGTGATTTTAATATTCATGTGGACAACCACAATGATAGTCTTAGTACTGCGTTTATCTCTTTGTTAGATTCAATTGGCTTCTGTCAGAGTGTAAATAAAACCGACTCATTGTCTGAACCACACTCTTGATCTTGTTCTCTCATATGGCATTGAAATTGATCATCTAATAGTCTTTCCACAGAATCCTCTTCTGTCAGACCATTTTTTAATAACCTTTGAGTTCATATTACTGGACTATAAGCCTTTCTGCAGAAACTCCTACAGCAGATGTTTATCTGATAGTGCTGTAGCCAAATTTAAGGAAGTGATTCCTTCAGTATTGAATTCAATGACTTGTCTCAATGTAGCAGAGGACTTGTCTGCTTCCTTTAGCCCTCACAAATAGATCATCTGGTTGATAGTACTACAGGCTCATTACTGAACAACTCTAGACTCTATTGCACCTCTGAAAAAGAAGATAATTAAACAAAGGAGGTTAGCACCATGGTATAGCCAGCAGACTCGCAACTTAAAGCAAGAGGCACGTAAATCTGAACACAAATGGCGTGCCACTAAACTGGAAGAATCTCGTTTAGCCTGGCAAGATAATCTTAAAACATACAGGAAGGCTCTCCGTAGTGCCAGAGCAGCCTACTACTCTTCATTAATAGAGGAAAATAAGAACAACCCCAGGTTTCTCTTCAGCACTGTAGCCAGGCTAACAGAGAGCCACAGCTCTATTGAGCCATCCATTCCTTTAGGTCTAAGTAGCAATGACTTCATGAGCTTCTTTAATGATAAAATTATAACTATTAGAGACAAAATTCATCACCTCTTGCCCTCAACAGGCACTGATCTGCATTCTGATACAGCAAGTTTGGAAACAGCTGTAAAACCTGATATATATTTAGACTGTTTTTCTCCAATCGACCTTCATCAAATAACTTCAATAATTTCTTCATCTAAGTCGTCAACCTGTCTCTTAGATCCCATCCCAACCAGGCTGGTCAAGGATGTTTTACCTCTAGTTAGCCCTTCTTTATTGGATATGATTAATCTGTCTTTATTATCAGGATATGTACCACAGTCCTTTAAAGTAGCTGTAATTAAACCTCTTCTTAAAAAGCCCACTCTAGACCCAGAGGTTTTAGCCAATTACAGACCGATATCAAACCTTCCCTTTCTCTCTAAGATACTTGAGAAAGCTGTAGCCAATCAGCTGTGCGACTTTCTCCATAAGAACAGTTTATATGAGGATTTTCAGTCAGGATTTAGAGTGCATCATAGCACAGAGACCGCACTAGTCAAAGTTACAAACGACCTCCTAATGGCATCAGACAAAGGACTGATCTCTGTACTTGTCCTGTTAGATCTTAGTGCCGCATTTGACACCATTGACCATCAAATTCTTTTACAGAGACTGGAACATCAAATTGGCATCAAAGGAACCGCCCTAAGCTGGTTTAAGTCTTATTTTTTAGATCGTTCTCAGTTTGTTCTTGTCAATGATGAATCCTCCATGCATACCAAAGTTTGTCATGGAGTCCCACAAGGTTCTGTACTGGACCACTTCTATTCAGTTTATATATGCTTCCTCTAGGGAACATTATTAGGAATCACTCCGTTAATTTTCATTGTTATGCCGACGACACCCAATTATATTTATCGATCAAGCCTGATGAAACCAATCAATTAACTAAACTCCAAGCATGCCTTAAAGATATAAAAAGTTGGATGACCTTCAATTTTCTGATGTTAAATTCAGACAAAACTGAAGTTCTTGTAATTGGACCCAAAAACATCAGAGATCTCTCTCTAGAGACTTAGTTACCTTAGATGGGATCACCCTGGCCTCCAGCTCCACCGCAAAGAATCTTGGAGTTGTTTTTGATCAGGATTTGTCCTTTAATGTCCACATAAAACAAATTTCAAGGACTGCATTCTTCCATTTACGCAACATTGCCAAAATCAGACGCATTGTATCTCAAGCAGATGCAGAAAAACTAGTCCACGCATTTGTTACTTCTAGGCTGGACTATTGTAACTCATTGTTATCAGGCTGCTCCAATAAGTCTCTTAGGACTTTGCAGCTAATTCAGAATGCTGCTGCACGTGTTCTGACAGGAACCAAGATCAGAGATCACATCTCTCCCATTTTGGCTTCCTTGCATTGGCTACCTGTTAAATCTAGAATAGAATTTAAAATTCTTCTCCTTACATACAAAGCTCTTCATGGTCAGGCACCATCATATCTAAAAGAGCTCATAGTACCTTACTACCCTCTAGAACACTGCGCTCTCAGAATGCTGGGTTCCTTGTAGTTCCTATAGTTTCCAAAGTAGATTGGGAGCCAGAGCTTTCAGCTATCAAGCTCCTCTTCTGTGGAACAAACTACCATTTTGGGTTCGGGAGGCAGACACGGTCAACACTTTTAAGAGTAAACTTAAGACTTTCCTTTTTGATAGAGCTTATAGTTAGGGCTGGCTCAGGTCATCCCTTAGTTATGCTGCTATAGGACTATACTGCCGGGGACTCCTCCTTTCAGGGTTATGCCTAGCCAGGCATGGTATTGGTTGAAGATGCAGTCACATCTCCCTTTACTGAAAACCTTTCTCTCTCTCTCTCTCTCTCTCTCTCTCTCTCTCACCATCACCACCACCATCTGTAAACATACATGTCTGTCATACATGTACATTAATGCATCTTACTAACTAAACCTCTTCCCCGGAGTTTCTGTGCTCTTTCGTCCAGCAGGTTCTCGTGGATCGTGACTGCTGCTGTGGTCCTGCATGACGTCCACTACATATATTATTACTGTCATTAATGTTACCAGATCTCCATTACAGTTTATAGTAACTTAGTTAATGATTTGCTGCTGCTGTGCATCTGTGTCTCTCTATCTCTATCACAGGTTCCACTGCTACTGTAATCATTTTATCATTCATTGTAATCCATTGTCATTCTTCATTGTAATTACACAAAATGTTTCTGTTGACTTGTTGACTGTACACGTGACATCTATTGCACGTCTGTCCGTCCTGGGAGAGGGATCCCTCCTCTGTGGCTCTTCCTGAGGTTTCTTCCACTTTTTTCCCTGTTAAAAGGGTTTTTTGTGGGCAAGTTTTTCCTCACTCGAACCGAGGGTCTAAGGACAGAGGGTGTCACTCCCTGTACAGACTGTGAAGCCCTCCGAGGCAAAATGTATTTTGCGACTTTGGGCTATACAAATAAAATTTGATTGATTGATTGATTGACAGCCTTGGCATGGCTGTCATCATGAACTTGATGTCTGTGCCCAATTAAATGTCAATCTATTCAATAGTTGAAACATTTTAAGGCATTGAAGGAAAAGTCAAAGCACCAAAGAAATGATCATACATCCTCTGGAACCATTTATATTTTTGTGAAATATGCCAGTCAAGTAGATGTTGAAGTATTTCGATGGATAAAATTTTGACCTGCTGATGGCATATTTGTTGTTCAGGGGGTCACCAAAAACACTGATTCTCTGGACACTTTGAATATTTGTTCCAATCTATGCAACGGCTGTTGAGATATTTTGTAAAAGAACTAAAATTGTCACCTTCATGGTGGCACTCAAGTAAGGGCACATTATCTTGGATCCATCAATGTCAATCCATCCAGTAGTTGTTCAAATATTGCAGTCTGAAGGGGTGATCATTACCATCCCTGGAGCCATGCAGCTAGTGTTAGAAATTGTCTTTCAAATCAAGATGTTCACAATTTCATGTTTCATAAGCCGTGTATAATGTGCATTTTGAAATATCGTGTTAGAAAAATTTGATTGAAACCACAGAAGCGTTTATATGCTTGCTTAAGCTGTTTTTTTTTGCCTATTTTCAAAAAGTGAATCTACTTAATGGGATCAGCTCCCATCAAACAGGAGTGTCATATTTCCATCCTGTCTCCTGCATAGCCATTTCACCAGTCTTCATGCTCTTTGAATCTTGTCATCCTTTAACCCCCTATTCTTCTCCTATTTTCTCTGACAAATTGGCACCACCTACTGCTTATCTCAATGAACCACCTCCTGATAGTTGCATAACAGTAGTGGATGGAAGCGAAGCCTTCATGTGTGTTTTCTTTTGCCAAATTACTCAAAATTTGTTTAAAAAAACTATTGATTGGGGAAATGATGTATCACTTAATCCTCATCTGCAGCCATGCAAGACTCTTCTTTTAAAGTAATTGACAAAATACCCTTTAGCGATCTGAGGCATGCCTGTTTACCCTGCACTAGTTACTTTTCTGAGGAGGCCAGATGTATTCATCACGATCAGTCCTGTCCTGCACAGACCCAGCTTGTGAACATTCAGATGGAGCTGTTAAACTAAATGTTTGAATAGGCCTTAAATCAGTCTATTGGTTTGTCAACTTGTCTTTTTTTTTCTTTTTGAATTGTCAGAATGAACACATTAGCATACTTCAGGCGGAAATGGCAATTTGAGAACAAGAGCAACAAACAAAAGCTTCAAATCCTCCTGTCAAAGAAAGCACTCGTCTGACAGCCCCAGCCAGCAAACCAGTTGTTTGGCTTATTTGGCATATGCTTTCCTTATTGACTGGATGCAGGTTTTCTTTGCATTACCTTCAATCTAAATCACTCCACCTGCCAGCTGCACCAGCCTCATCTACAAGCAAGTTATGCATAAACAATATTCAAGTGATAAATGTTTCATCAGTGATGGAGCCCGGCTGAGGACGCTTCTGCTAAAACGATTCTCCTCTTCCTCCTCCTCTTCCTGTGTTTTGAAAGAACAGAATGATTGAAGAACAGAATGAAATAATTATAAGAAAAGAGTGAGAATGCGTAATTTATTCATAACTTGAACTGACAGGCTAATTAAGGCCAGGCACCAAGTTAATGCTGACATGTAATATACGAGAACTTATTTTTCATTGAGTGTATACAGGTTATTTACTTGTTCCTCTTCATACACAAAACACTTTCATAATGAAATGAATCTTGGAGTTTGAAATTAATGATACCTCAAGAAGAAATGTTCTTGATATTTATTACACATCTGTATTGATTAAAATGATTAAATCTGTCTTTTAATGATGCCAACCAACAGCTAATATACCGTATGATAAATGTGTTCATTCAACGGTTTGAATTCAAGCATATCAATAATTTAGTACTCCATCAAATATTAAAGCATGCTTTCCTGTTTGTCTGGGTGAACACATTACCTCTGAAAGATAATAAGACCCACATATTAACATGTTATGCTATTTTCACTTTAATGGCTGCCATTCTATCTCGCCTTATTATACGCATTCCCATTGTGAACGCACAGAACTGGCGGATGACCACAGTTACATGAATGAATTTGACAGTCCAGGGGCCAACGTGTCTTATCTTTACACAAAGTTCAATTTGAAGCTTTAGTGATCTAATGGGCTGTAATAAGGGAATAATCTACAGTGTGTGTACTTAGTGTCCATGGATGATTAATTTAAGAGGAGAAAGGGTAATATAAAAACTGTCTAAGGTTTGTAACTGTAGACCTGGTTTATTCAATTGGTGGCCTATGGCCCAAAAGTGGCCCAGTATGCATAAATATGATATATAACAAAATATGTTAGCCATTTCGACCATCCATCCATCCATACATCCATTCTAGCTCCTCCTGGGGGATCCCGGGGCGTTCTCAGTCTAGATGGGCTATGTAGTCTCTCCTGGGGGTTCTGGGTCTGCCCCAGGGTCTCCCTCCAGTTGGACATGCCCGAAACACCTCCAAAGAGGCGCCCAGGAGGCATCCTAATCAGATGCCAAATCAGATCCCGTATCACCTCAGCTGGCTCCTTTTGGCGTGAAGGAGCAGCGGCTCTACCGAGAGCTCCTCCCGGATGTCCGAGCTTCTTATCCTATCTCTAAGGCTGAGCCTGGCCACCCAGTGGAGGACACTCATTTTGGCCACTTGGAACGTAGATGGACTGGAAAGTTGAGAGCTCTGTATTCCGGCTCAGCTCCTTCTTCCCCACAATGGTCCGGTACAACGTCAGCAGTACTGTAGATGCTGCACCAACCCTCAGGTCCATCTCACGCTCCATTTTCTTGTGAACAAGACCCCAAGAACTTGGGGCAACAACTCGCAGATTTCGCTTCCTTTCAAACCTTGTTGAGAGTTGGCCATGCACAGTACAAATCAGACAGGGTGTTTACGGATGTAACATACCGCCAGTCATACCTTTCACAAATCAGAGTCAGTTACTTTGTGTGCCAAAGTCATCCCAACCTTAGCTGTGTTAAAAAAACAAAAAAACAAACAGCCCATGTGGTCATTTTGCTGATGAGTACAGTCTAAAGATTTGCTGACAGCCCACAGTCATCTTCCTCTGGATCATAATATTCTACAGGCTGTAGATACCGTGACATACAGTACTGATCATACTGCTCTTCTGCAGAAAGAAACCAGGCGGTACATATGTAGATTTCAGCAACCTTCTGTACTAACAAAGCCTGGTGTCCTTACATGTCACCGAAAGGCAAAAATTAATTAAATTAAATCAAACTATTTAACCAATTGTGACCTTTCAGAGTTTGATTGTACTTTAAACAGTGAACTTTATTTGAGTGGATATGTTCTTTTGATCAAACAGCAAGACATAAAACAGTATAACTAACTGCCCTTCTGCTACAGTGCAAGGACAGAGGCAGTGCTACAATTTCTTTTGGTTTCTAGAGATCTATCAAAACCAATTAGCCATGGATTAGCATCCAATGTTGCTAATTATGATGCTAATTGGAGGGGAATACACAGCGGATCGCTAAAGGAAGGCTGAGGCTGTGAGTTGAATACTGACAAGGTGTCTGACTTACATCTATCTATCCTAAATACTGTGTATCTTGAAGTGCTAAGCTGCTACCAGCAGGGTGTAAACAATCATAAAAATGTGTGTTGACCTTGTTTGTGACTGTGAGAAGCCTCAAATCATATACTGAAATGAAATGACCCTATTACATTGATTTCAGTTGCTTATACACTTAACTTAAGAATACAGCACACAGACTGACAGGCATAAGTATGATTATAATTCAAAGCTGACAGTAAAACAATGTGAAATATCATGTGCCCCATTCACTTCTATTTACATTTTACACATGATTTAACCTCTAAGCACAAATCACATTAGCAACAGTCTGCAAAGATCCCCCGAGAGCCAAGTTTCATATTTCAAATGTTTAACTGTCTTTGCTTCCTTTTCATGAAAGCAGGTCATTATATGGTTATTTTATTGACTGGTTCTCACTAGCATCACATTTATACAAACTTTCTTTCATATTACAAAGATAACCTGCCAATATTTCCACTGCGTTTGCATCTATCTGTCTACCTTAAGTCTTTTCAGTCAGCTGTGGATGTCTTTACCCTCCGTTGATGTACTTTACCATTAGAAAGTAAGATTTTGTCTTCGGTCTGTTTCTTTATCACCTTTTTTTCTGTATCTAAATGATTTCACTGCCAGTGCACACAGCATGCTCTGCGCTCGACCCATTTCAGTTGTCTTGTGATTATGGGGTCTGTATGGATTACAGTCAGTCAAGAAAAGGCTGAGTAGATTGTTTAGTCAGGGTGTGGAGAGCTGTAACCACATGAAATGGTCCACAGTCCACACAAAGGTAGACCCTCAACAATACACCATGTTGGATGCTGCCATTGTCATTAAAAACTCTTGATGTGATGGTTATTTACCCTTTAACTAAACCCCCCACCCGCACTCCCTGGTTGGAAAAACCAACCAATCAGAGGTTAGAATGGCCTGAATTAGGAATGTGAATGTCATCCTCCTGTGCAGTGTTGTAATACTCAAGATAGGTCTTGGTGTCCAGGCCTCTTTTGAAGGTATTGTTTTAGTCTTGGACAAAGAAGACTAAAGATTTTATTTCAAGACCAGTCAAGACCACAACTGCAGAGAACTGCACAGATTCCCATTACTTACCTACACTGTAGCTGCCCTTCGCAGTCACGCCACAGTTTCATTATGAACTGAAAACATTTTTACACTTCAGCTCTAACTGCACTCTGGTCTTGGTCATGACTTATGTCATGTATCTGTCTCGGTTTAGGTGGTCTTGACTAAACTACTGCTCCTGTGTCAGAGCAAGTATGCCTTTGAAACAAGACAGACAAGAAATGAATGAAATCAATGTGATTATTCAGTCTGTTCTGAGTCAGCTAACTCAACAACAACAGCAACAACTCTTGAATGTACAGGTTTCTCTGATCACTCTGATTCTCTCATCCTGCTGCAGCTTCTGTTTGGGCTGGAAGTGAAACAGACCTGACGTCAGCCACTATTTATTAATATAAAATGGCTGACATGTACACAGTGTCAGACAGAATAATGAGGTGAAAATGAAATGGTAATTCAGTCTCATTATCAGGCCAGAAAGATGTTGAGGCAGCACTCATTTACAAATCCACTTTGAATCTTTTTCAGTGTCCTTGTGCTGAGTTTCCTTCATGTTTATGTTGAAATTTCCAAATAGAGATGATTCCTCCACCACTGTTGCTACCCCTTCCCAGCCATTCTTTCTCGTTATTATCTAAGTGCCTTACTCATCTCTTCTCTGTGAATGCCATGGGAGTGCAGAACACATTGCACAGTGCTCCGTTGTGCCGGCCCAAGTGCTCATCCCTGACACCAACACTGCAGTATGCTTCTGAATTGCTTGTGACATTACTACTCTCCTGGGTCAGAGGGAGTCACTAAAAAAAACAAGACAAGAAAGAAAACCTCATTGCCTCTGAGAAAAAAGCAATTTTCCAGCTAATGGTAGCTTAGCAGAGCTGACACAAGGATAGGCTTACGGATTGCTTTAAGTGGCACTGCTCAACAGCAAAATAATCGCTCTTGCTTGTTATCTGATTCCAACAGTAGGCTTACAGTAAAAAGCAGCTCCTTTCTCCATACCCCATTCATGGCAAGTAGCCATTGTCTTTGAAATAACCTTTTCCACCATGAAAATGTTGGAAGAGGTTGGTTTCTCTTCCATCTTTCTGAAGAAATACAGGCCATATTCTAAAAGGTTATTTTAAAAAGCCAATCAGAGCAAGCTGTAACATTTCTGTCACATTTTCCCGTGTCCTTCACGATAGAATCTAACACCAAAGGCCAGTAAAAGAAAAATGAAACGCCAAAGACCATCTTTGAAATTCCACATTAAATTCCTATAATTTCCCAAGATTCTCTTCACTCGGTTGCTTTAAAGTCGTCGTCATTAGTGTAATACAGCAGGACCGCAGGCTGGAAACAACAGACTCCTTTTCCATAGTTTACCCCTTGTTTCAATTTTGTGATAAAACCAGTAAAATATTATCACATGCTGAAAACTGTAATAGTATAGAAGTAATAAACTGCAAACCTTCTGAGAAATGTAACAGCAATATCTATTAGATATTCTTAGCTGCAAATAAACTCTTGCACACAGTCAAAGGCAAAATGCCCTACATTGTGCCAGGGCTTTGGTCCACTCATCTCTCTCCTACACACCTGTCTCATGAAACAAATGTGCAAAAGATTCTTCTGTTCTGAGCTATTATTAGCTAACATTAGCCATTAGCTACTGGTCAAACCAGACACAGTAAGGTTGTGGCAGCAAAACCCCTTAGTTTACTGAATTTACCAGCAGTGTGTTTTACAGAAACATGAGTATGAATGTACACGTTTAGTCTTTTAAAAGTTACATAGTTTTGCTTCATATTACACATAAGAAGCTGTGATCGCCAGTGTCCCAAAAATCTTCCATAGCTGTCTAATGTGTTTAATACTCGATAAACTATATCCACACATTTTGTTGGAAGTCAATGGGGCAGTATACTGTACATTGTTATCTGTTTTAAGGATGAATGGTGAATGGACAAATGGTAAGATGGTGGTGAAGATATGAACATTGTTATTTACATATACATGCAGACTGCCTGAGTGCATCCAAATCCTTATAGTTCCTCCTTGTCAACTGAAACAAAGCTTTCTTTTTTAGCTCTTTTACCTTCTTTGGTAGTTTGCAGAGAGAAATCACAGACTGTTTGACAGGACATACTGCAGGTCATTAGGCAGATTTAAAATTCTGATGTTGCCTGCTGGAGCAAAACAACCATTAGAATGCTGTAAACACCACGACTCTACGGGATCAAATGTGGTATTGTCGGTTCCAGGCAAGAAAATGAAAGCATTCATTACATTATATAATACTTACTTATATATGTGTGTGTGTGACTGTGTGTGTGTGTGTGTGTGTGTGTGTGTGTGTGTGTGTGTGTGTGACTGTGTGTGTGTGTGTGTGTGTGTGTGTGTGTGTGTGTTATTTAATGCACCCAGTTTCAACAACAGCAGACATAGCAGCCAGCTAATATTACTTACTAGTCCAACAGCAGTCAGCCCAGCTCGGCGTCTGTCTTTCAGCCTTTTATTTCACCAAGCTCTCACCAACCACTAAAAGTCAGTCCCACATTTACTCTTGTCTGGTGGCTTCTTGCTCCCTCACTCTCTTCTCTACTCTGTTCTTCACTCTCTTTTTTTCTCAGCTTCCTCCATTGTCTTCATCGTTGCCTCTGTCATTACGTTCATAGAGACTGCTGAACTCGGTTACATTGTCTGCTCCCCCAGCTTCAGTTCTGGTACAGGCTTTGCTCCCCGTCAGCATCCTCCCTCATCCCGGACCTGAACACCTCCTCTATTCAGTGGTCAACAACAGCTGTGGTACAAACAGCTAACATTAGCTAACAGCAGCTACAGTTGGCAGCAGTTTACTTCACTGTCCATCAGGAAACTCTGTAAATCACAGAGAGTTGAGGCGGAGTAGCTGGAGGACATCAGAAGGAAAACCAGAAAACATTTTCTCCATAAAATATGATCCAGTTTCACCAAAATCAGTCAAATAGTTGGTGGTGTGTGACTTAGTGCTGTAAAGTGTTGCACACTTCTCACAGGTGATCTCGGAGCACAAAATTACATAGTGTGAGAACAGGTCAACATACACACTGTGCACCTGATTACAAGTCAGCGTGCATCAACATGATTTCAAATGTTAGTTTATGGTCTAAAGTTACAAAATGTTGTCGTGCATGCTGTGCTCAAGTAAGTTTAAAGACTCACTCAGTTTAGTGAGCTTTCGGTCATAACCTCAGCCATTGAAGCAAAAAGCTGCAGCATTCTACACTTCAGAGACTCAAACCTACAGGGGACACTAATGCACTACTTCTTTTGTCAGAGGAAGCACGCAGAGAAAGTGAACAATTTTACTTCCGGAGAGCCTCCACCCAGCACCCTCCACTTACCATCAATGGTGCTGCTGTGGAGAGAGTGAGCAGCACCAAGTTCCTGGGTGTGCACCTCACAGAGGACCTCTCCTGGAGCAGCAACAAACTCTGGTCACTAGCACCAGCCACCCCCACCACCATGCACAAACCAAATGGCACCAGCCACTTTACAAACTCTAAAAAAACTCTTCTACAAACCTAATTGCACTATGTCCAGTCAATTGCTGTACACAAACTGTTTACAAACTGTTTTCACTGTATACATCTTTTATTTTTGATATACAGTATGTATCTCACTGTTTATACTGTTAATTCTGTGTACAATGCTGAATCTCCTAAATTTACCATATTTATACTGTCCATATCTTAGATTGCCGTATTTTTCTTAGATCTTTTAACTTGTATATATTTTTTTATATCTTATATTCTATATTTTATAATTCATGTTTATTGCTGTTTGCACCAGGGATTGGGAGAAACGCTATTTCAATTCTGTGTATGTCCTGTACATATAGCAGCAATTGACAATAAAGTTGACTTGACTTGACTAATAGTATTATTTGTTAAAACTCAACTGAAAATACAGTTACAAACATGTCTTGTCATTTAATCCAGAGGACTCCATCCATGTTGGTCAGAAAGACAGAAACAGTTGATTTTTGTTTTTATATGTCTTGATAGTGAGGTGCTGTCCTGTTCACAATGATTGTTGATTTATTGTGGGTGAGGTGGACTTTAATATCAGTGCTTGGTAACTACCATGTTTCTATAATTAGCCACTACTGCTGTAAAAGAGTCAGTGAGATTAGAGAACAAAGATGCTGTATTATGTGTCTTTTCCAGGAAGCTGTTAGTCCAGTAAACTAATAGTTCTGAGGAGATCAGATCATTACCTACTGAGCTTTGGAGAAATTTGAAAACCTGTCACTTCTGACAGCGCACAATTAAAAGTTATTGCTCCAGAGTTAGCTAAAAGCTAATTTGCATCTTATGTATCTGGACAGGTAGACAAGAAACAACCACCAACAACATAAATGCTTCACATAAAACTATAGATAACATATATATATATAACTACATAATAAATAGAATCAGTCTCCAGAATACAATAGAAATACAAATAGAAATAAAGGCTGGTTTAATACTGCAAAGCTTCCTGAGTTCCTTTTGTGGGGGTGGAATTGCACTTCCTCACTACTTTAACCGAGACTGACTAAAAGCTGTCTCCCTAAACTGAGGTGCCCAGTCACCTCGAGCAGATGCCCTAGTAGTCCTACCAGCAGAATCTGTCATATAGTGGCAAATGGTGACTCTTGTGTTACACTGGTGTGTAACAATAAAAACAGAGTTGCATTTACAGTTTCCAAGCACTGGCTCTGTTTGAATGAGCTCTAATTGTACTGTTACCCAGGATCAAAGCCATGACAGATCAAAATGTCTTTACAGCAGACTGCAGAAATGGACTACATTTACATGCTCAAAATGATCTGTGTTTTGCCTTTGGCACACGCCTAATGAAAAGGAATATTCCACTAATATTCTTGTTTGCATGCAGCCGTGCTTCCTCCGATTTACGTAATGACCTGTGTCCTCCGGCTGATGTTATGTATTATATCCAACACATGCCAAAGCATATCCAAAAACCTGTTGATATTTATGCTTTCATAATGTTTAAAAGCAGACTAGAAATGTTGGCTTTTGTTTTCTGCTGAATAATAACCTGAATAAGATCAGCAAGCCACGTTTTAATCAGAAAATGCTACATTTGGAATAATTCTGAGTTTCCAAATGGAATATGCTTTTTATGTGACCCATATCAAATTAAGAATATTGTCATATTCAGAATAATAGTGGAAAGTTACACAGCCTCTTGCTTCTTTACATTCAGCTCTTTGGGTCGTCAACAAACCAACAAGGCAACAGTTTGCGAGGCTGGTTGGTTGGAGATGCATGAACAGAAGACGAGCCCACATTTGTGGTCAGAGGATTTTGGATATGTGCAAATACAGGAAGGACGACGTTTTCAAGGTGGATGACCACATAATGGAATGATGGAGATATAATAGATGGAATATTTATTTTCATTAGCCATATTCACAGTGTAGTAGGAATATTGTCTTTCTTCTGACAAAAAACTGGGATATTTTGTGCCTGTAAACACAGTAGCATCTTTAAATTAAGACTATGTCACTTTAAAAAAAGATAAAATATTCCTCCTACATAATGTAGCAAATATTTATTAGCAAGATTGTGCACACTTGCTGAAATCTGTACATTCAGCAGGTTTTCTTATACAACCATAACTGTCCTGGTATGACTGGTCTGGTATGACTGGTCTGGTATGACTGGTCTGGCGTTTGGTGGGCATGTTTGCTGAAGTTACTAATCTTTAGATAGACGTTGCTCTTGAATCAATTCTCTAATGTTGGCTCTTCTCCTGAGCTACTGTTACTGCATCTGTGCTGTGGTGGCTGCTGGTTGTCAAAGAGTAAAACAAGTGATCATTTGTGTAAATGCAATCCTTGATATTCCTGATGAATTATTGATTGACACAACAAAACTGTCATGTTTTGGGCCACTGACTTAGACAAAATCAATTGATGCCCAAAATAATTAAGTGAGAAACAGTGAGGAATAAATAGGATATGTCCTAAACTATAATTCTTTCTATATAAACAGAACATTATGCTGTGAGGCCTAATGTCATTTCCCTCATTAGCAGTTTCCTTGACCAGTTCAATGATCATATTTCATGTTGCTGTTGTGAACTGTATTGCAGCTTTTCATTTCAATAAAAATGCTTTACAGTTGGTGAAACGAACATATAAACTTAAAGCTGTGATCATATCAGGTGGGATGGAAGGTAATAATGGCAAAAATCCACGTTCATGACATCACATCACATTATTGAACAACTTCAGACAGTTACATGAGTTGGTTTGAGGTCTGTACATGATGAATATATCACTTGGATAACCTTAAATAACAGATATTCAGATGTAAACTGTATGTACAAATTGTAAACTGGTAGTAACTTTGGTAGACTATAATATATATACATGAAATAAACAAACCTATGTGCACATACAAACCTGATCAGCTCTGACTTTATGAGTCTACTTTTTTTTTGTGCTACTGAGTACCATACTCTATTCTTTATTACTGAAACCATTGGTAGCAGTAGTGGATTACTTATATGGGCTGAAATATGTGCCACCAGAAACTGAATTTGAATCATTTATATTTGAAATTGAATTGCTTAACTTGAATAATTGCATTAAAAAACTGAATTTGAATCACATCATTTGAATTTGTATTGTTCAATTTGAATTACCAATTGTTCTCTTTTTTCATCAGCTGTCCTGGGGAAAAATAAATCTCTCCCGGGACACAATTTGTCCCGTTTTTTGGGGAAAATGTAAAAACTTTATTTGGTTTCCTTCGTTCTGTAGTCCAGAAAGGTTCCCAAGCTTCTGTAGCTATTTAACCCTCTGGGGACGGATTGGGCAGATCCGCCTGATCCGCCTCGTAACTTTTACATATCTGTGAATATCTCTGAAACCATTTATAATAGAGAGATATGGTTTTTGCACTGTTTTCCTGAGATTCCGCTGAAGACGGAGATGTGTGGATGGAGTGGATCGTATATGACATATTGTAGCCAATCAAAGGACTCTAGGGGTCTTGGGGGGGAGGGACAACAGAGAGAGAGAGCGGTGTCCGTAGAACAGAGTGCAGGGGGCAGGGAGCACACAGAGCAGAGTGACAGAATAACTTCATAAATACTATTTCTATTGAATGACAGGTTCCCCTCAACTTTCTGGAGGGTCTTTGCTTTGCTAAGTGAAGAAAATAAAAACCAGCAGCGAGATTAATTTTTATTAATTTCCAGCCCCCCACGTGGGTGCTTCAGTTTTCTGCTGGTGACAGCTTCCAGAAATGTGTAGCATGTGGGTTGTTTTGAATTTATTGAAGTTTGTCAAAATGTATTTATTCATTCAGATTCATTATATTTAGTCAGTACGTTATTTTGCTGGTTTTTATTTTCATTTCATGCAAGGCCACAGGAAGATGTCATTCCCCGTCTCTCTCTCCCCACATTCCTGTCACTCTTCAGCTCCCTATCAGAAATAAAGCTTGAAAAGGCCCAAAAAATTATCTTTAAAATATCTCAACACAACAGTATACTGAATGGCTTGCCATTCATGGTCCCCAGAGGATGACTCATAAGGGCCATGTTACACTTGAAAAGAATTAGTTTGTCCAATGTGTATCAATTTAGGGCAGTTCTGAATAGCCAATCTGGAAGGTGGAGTAAAAAGGGGATGGGGGTGGTTTTATTTATTATCATTATCAGAGTGGTCAACTAGTCATCCTGTTGAGTTCATTTACAGTCAGCAGGCAGCTGACTGAGGTCCCCAGTAAGGAAAATCTCTAAGCCCTCCAAACCTCGAGGAACACCAGTGTATCGGCACACACTTTATTATTCAAATACAGCAGATACGAAAGTTTTCTTACTTCCATTGTTTTATAACCTGCTGAGAGTTATTTTTGAAGTAAATGTAGTAATATCCATTGTGCCTACACGTTTTCAACTTTCTGATTCAAGCCACAGTTTGAAATGGAAAAAAAATAAATAAATAAAATAAAATGTGATTACATTAAAATACCCCTCTAGTCGCAGTTTATCATGGATAGCCTAATAAATTGTTTTGCTTCATACTGTTTCTGACCTTTACCTTTTATCTAATACACAATGGATTCTTCTTGGAAATCAGTTATATAGTTTTGGTCATCTGTTTCAATTTATAAATTAAATACACAATCTGATAATGTGTACGTTTCATGTAACTGGTTTTACATTTGTGGTTTGGTTGGATAAGCAAGTCCTGTCCTGAGGGTTCTCAGGCTATCTCAAAATGCACACTGGGAAAGGGTTCAGACCCCTGTGAGCCCGAAGAAAGCTCCCAGTTCCAATGAATGTGATTCTGGTAACTCCATCGCCAGACAAGAATAATATCACACAATTTGGCAAAACTCAAAAACAGTTAAGTGAAGGAAGAAGATGATTCTGTTTCTGCTGCTGGGTGTTACCTCATGATCCTGAGCCAATCTATCAACCAATCACTTCATCGACTCCATCCTGCACGGTATAAAGATTCGACTCACTCATTCAGACTACTAACTTCTGCTCCCCCCTTGTGTCAGGACCTGCCTGGGACTAAACACCTCACTGTGCATATGGATCTTTGACTTCCTGATGGACACATCCCAGGTGGTGAGGGTGGGTGGACACACCTCAAACCCCAGAGAAGTGTTTTCAGTCCTCTGCTGTGCTCCCTGTGCAAACATGACTGTGTAGCCACTTTTGACTCCAACACCATTGTTAAGTTTGCTGACAAATCAAACGTGATCACTGAAAACAATGAAAAGGCCTATCTGAAGAAAGTAGAGAACCTGACCTGCTGGTTCCAAGACAACAACCTTCTTTGGAAATAATCAGGGGAGAAACCACACCCTCATTAATATTAACAGGTCCTCAGTGGAGAGGGTGGATAGCTTTAAGTACCATGAAGGAAGGAAGAAATGGACGTAGTTGGACCATCTCGTACCCTCCGCAATGACCTCTTGTTGTAAGTTTCCAGCAGCATAGACACAAAGTTGACTTCATTGTTTTGTTATGTGACATGAAAATAATTGATAAGCTTAGAGGTATACAATTCCCAAGGATTGGGACTGGTTCTGAACTGAAAGCCAGTTCTCAGTTCCCATTCCTTAGTGCCAACACCATGTATGTTGCAGAGAAAATTAATTGTTTAACACAGCGACATTTCTGTTTTTGTTCCATGTGTGGTATTTCTTTGCAAACATTTCTAATCAGTTCAGTTGTGTTCGCTGCAATTATAATCAAGTCTGCTTTTGAGGTTACAAAAATAATTCTTGTGTTCACTGAAAAACATAATTTAGTGGATTTTTATATTTTCGCTGAAAGGTTATGGGTACATCTGTACTGGGCATTTGCACTTATAGCAGATGAACCATGAAAGAAAAAGCTGTGTGTCAGCTAACTGATCAAATGCCCTTTGTTTGCCTATTAGTCTCATGAAGCTAACTTTCTCTCAGCATTTTATTCCACTCCTCAAAGCAGAGCAGCGCCACATCAGGTAGCCATGCTAACTCGTTTGTTCTACCCAGAGAAGTGGCTGAAGGAATGAGTGAGCCTCTCTTTGACCTGCTTACCTTTAAATATGTTGTTCAACCTCAATAAGTGGGTCACAAGGTCCGTTTCCCACTATAATCCACAATGAGCCATGTGTTATGGGATCTCATCACAGAGGCTGAGGCATGTAATGTGGTGGTTGTTTGTGAAATGTGTTTCATCATAAGTACATTTTAGAGTGTCTTATCCCTTTTATACTTTGGAGATAAGATTCATAATGTTGATATGGATTGATATTTATGAGTTTTCCAGACAGCTAGTGGAACACACAGAACCGAAACCTTCTGTGATCCAGTGAAAGTGCCGTTCATGATGTTAACACTAACACTGTAAAAAAGCTGAACTTGACCTATGACTTTGATCTGCCAAATTTATTGTTGTAGCACTACTCAGAGGTTATGTTCTAATCTGCTGAGTTCTGTTGCCTGCTAACGACAGATTCAGTTAGCAGCAGTTATTTAGTGCTTAGCTGCTTTAGCAAGTGGTTAGGCTAAAGTTGAGCAGCCAAGGACATCAGAGGAAAAAGCAGCAAATATATTGTGTATAAAATCTGATCCAGTTTCACCAAAATCATGAATAAAGTTCTAAAGTTGTGCTTTTGTACAATAATCAGTGAGGCCCGGACATAGATGACTGTAGCAGCCCTCACAGTCACTCATAGACTGGATCAAACAGGAAGCACTCTGCTCTGGCAGCATCATAAGAGAGAAAGCGTTTCATTGGATGTAAAATTAGTACACGCCACCGAGTGCAGGATCAACAACTTTTTATGGTTTATCAGGAAATGACAAACTCTAAAATACCCCGAAGAATACCTGAACATACTGAAACATGACTTTTTGTTATGTTGGTCCAGATACTGGAGGACAGAGGACAGATGAGAGAAAGACACTTCAACATCAAGTTTGACTTCACAAATCCTCAGTCATTAATCACCAAATAACTTCAAACTACTGACTGATTGTCCATGCACAGTTCAAAATAGTGTGTGAACATCTTGGTAGATGCTATGTCCATCATATTGTATGTTGTGAAGATTTGATAATATGCACTCTGCATTTAAGCGTACTGTAGTATTCTAGAGTGTATGATGGCACTGGACTGTTCAACAACTGAAACCTGCCATTGTACTGTATTCTCTGGATAACAACACGTCTACACGAGACGATGGTTAGAACCTTTGATGGCACATGAGGAACAGGTAAGAATGTTGTAATGCATTACATTGTTAGAGCATCAGCCTCGAACAACAGGACAAAAACAACACCAGTGCAGGTACAACAGCAGCCCCGGCCGGCCTGCAGTTGCACCTCACGGAGGATTCATCAGAAGTCTTTTTGCTTTGCTCTGTTGTCTGCTTTTAGGCAAATAGAGCAAAGTAAAAGTGAAATAAGCCTTCTCAGCAGGCAACTCACCAACTGCTGTTGAAAACAGAATCGCAGTTTTGTTTTTTGGGTGACTTTCACAAAGAGAGTCAACAGAGCAGACACTGTCCCTGTGTGATACTGCAAGAGAGAGACAGCAAACTAGTGTGTGTGTGTGTGTGTGTGTGTGTGTGTGCAGCGGTGTGTAATAGCTGTTTTTACATTTTCTTTCATAGCTCACAGACTATTTGAAATACACAAGTCATCTTTTGATATATGAAACAATATGTGCAATGCAATTGATATATTACTACGAAGGACAAAACTATAAACATTTAATGCAATGTCTTGTCCATGAGTGTTACAATTGTTTAAAAAAAATTGAAAAAATAAGTGACAGACAAATTCATAATTGAAAACCAATTGACAACAAATAGCCAAATTATTCACAGCAACCCTGTGCTTTTAATGTGGCTTATTTTCCTATTGTTTACATTGTTGTCATGGTAACATTAATTGCTGGAGAGAGAATGTCATGATCCATTGCAGATATTAAACTTGAAAAATAAACTTGGACCTAATGGCGCTACATGAAGTTAAGTCATCAAAATTCATCCTGAGGGAGACGTGAATGCCTTTATCAAATTTCAGGGCAACAGTTGCTTGACTTTCACCAAAATCACAAATGGTGGTGCTCGAGGAAAAGTACTGAACACTTAAATAATTACGATTCATCCCCCGGAGACCATGAATGGCTGTATCAAAAATTGTTGTTCCATTGGATAAGTGAAAACTGACCTGCTGCTGGTATTTGAAGTAAAGTCAGGGAACCACGAAAGATTAATTTTAACATGGATTTCAGTCTGTCCAGTAATTGTCAAGACATTTCAAGCCTAAATTGTCAACCTGCTGATGAAATGTTAAAGATGATAGTGATGAAAGATAATGAGACACTTTTGATGATTTTTCACATTGAAAGACTAGCAATGAGGTAAAACAGGTCAACATTTTAATGTGAAAATCAGCAGGAAGTACATCCATCATTTAAAAGTGCTCAAGAAGTAAGTGCTAACTTTAGAAAACCACAGCAGGGGTTGACACATAGAAACAACCGTTCACACTTGAGAGCCATTTAACAGAGGAAACGTATGCAGGCACACAAAGAGCTCTACTCAGAGCTCCAACCTAGAACCTTCTTGTTGTGAAGCAACTGTGCTAAAAAACTGTCCCACCACACCAACCATTCTAAAGGAAGTATTACATTTAATTCATGATTAAAGCAAATTTTAAACCATGAAATCATGTTGATGCTACACTGACTTGTAATCAGGTGAATGGTGTCTCTGTCACTCTGTCAGACCAACTATTTCACTGATTTTGGTGAAACTGGATCATATTTTATGGAGAAAATGTTTTCTGGTTTTCCCTCTGATGTCCTCCAGCTGCTCTGCCTCAACTCTCTGTGATTTACAGAGTTTCCTGATGGACAGTGAAGTAAACTGCTGCCAACTGTAGCTGCTGTTAGCTAATGTTAGCTCAGTTTGTTAGCCTGGCTGCCCGGACTGTGAGCTCAGAGCACCGGGGGAGTGTTAGTGTTTGTACCACAGGCGGTTTGGACCACCGAAAAGAGTACGTTTTCAGACTGCAGGGGATTGCTGACAGGGAGCGAAGTTGGTGTCATGCCAGAACTGGAGCAGGGTGAGAGGGCAGCAACAACCGAAGAGGACATTGGCTGGACAAGAGTAAATGTGGGACTGACTTTTAGTGGTTGGTGAGAGCTTGGTGAAATAAAAGGCTGAAAGACAGACGCTGAGCTGGGCTGACTGCTGTTGGACTAGTAAGTAATATTAGCTGGCTGCTATGTCTGCTGTTGACCTTGTTGATGTTTGGCTGTTAGCAAAGCTGTCGACTCGCTGGTTTTTGATCACAAGTAATATAGATATATACAAATACACGTGTACAGCTGTCCATATTCACCACAGTGGGATTACACTCTGAAACCGGGGGTGCTAAATTGCAAAGATACAAACTTGTAAGGCAGTGTTGCTTCAATACTAATGAAAAAGTCAGAATTAGTTTTTGGATTAAACTATCAGTATTGAGCATGTATTAGCAGTATTATGAAGTGGAAGTTATACAGAACCCATGAAGACAACATGTACATATTGAAAAAGATTTGAGTTTGCAATAAGTCGGGGAAAGGATCGGAGGCCTGTCCCTGCTCCAAATAAAGGGCTGCTTCTCTCTGCAGTTGAAGTAAATAAAGGCCATGGCAATAGTTTGAGAATTTACAGTCAGTGGGTTTAGAAATTGGATGGATGGATGGATGGATACAGTAGTTACCATGACCAACAATACATTTCATGGCTGAACAAACACTAAGAACAGTGCCACCCAGAGAGAATCAAACTTCCCCAGACTACATTTTGTGAGAGATCAATGATCTCTGGATAAAATGGCAAAAACACCACAGACGTGAGCCAAAGATGGAGGCAAAATAACCAAGCAAATGGAGATCATCACATTCACCAACACATTCCTGCTCCGTCAAACTTTTCAGCTGGTCTGCATTTACACATGAAAAGCTTACAGACGGATTTACACATTTTACTCCTTTGTGTCACTGAGAAAAGTCCCATCTCTGTGAGAAAAGCTTAAAAATATCACACTCCTATAGGCTTCTAAGAATCCTCACACGAGGGTGAGAAAAAAAAAAAAAATCTGCATTCATTGAGCCGCCTGGTCTGCATGCAAGGCTGCAGAGAATTGATCACAGTCCACACTGTGCAAATGATTTTCTTTGAGCCCCGCTCTGCCTGGAGTCAAATACTACCAATACACTGGCCAATGTAAGCGTGAGGGTGTGTATGTGTGCGTTATTGGCAAGCATATGTGCAGTCATATAAAGCATATTCTCTATGGCCAAAAGCAGCAGCCAAACATATGGACTGTGGAGCTCTTAACTGAATTTTTTATTCATCTACACACACACACAAGTTCTCACATAATACACACACTGTGGACATGCTGTATATTCTCTCACACGTACACACAAGTAGGCAGCATACTACCAATTGCAGACACTTTTTCTCTCACACACACAACACAAACAGCTGCAGCAGCTAAATTACATTTTCCCAACAGAGGGAGGAGAAGAAAGAAAGAAAGAAAGAAAGAAAGAAAGAAAGAAAGAAAGAAAGAAAGAAAGATGGAGAAGAAGACAAGAGGGAAACGGAAAGGAGGAGAGGAGCTGGAGATGAATGGAGTGGTGGTCTTTACCTCGTGCAGACGGATGTGTTCGGACTCCCCCTCCTCACGCTGCGCTACTCTCATCTGTCTGTTTCCCTCTCGCTCGCTCGCTCTCTCCCGCTCACTCGCTCGCTCGCTGTACATCTGCACGCCACTGTGGGCAAGCAAGTGTATCTCTCTTTTCACTCCCTCCCCTCCTCCTCTACTCTATTTCTTACTCCCTCTCTCTCTCTCTCTCTCTCTCTCTCTCTCTCAGTTCCATTCAGCTCTTGGTGTTAATCTCTCTCTCCTGTATATACAGTATATATAATTATTTATTTGGTCTTTTCCCACTCTGACAGCGTACAGCCTCTGCATCTACAAAAGGGAGACCATGATTGGCTGCTGCACACACACACACACACACACACACACACACACACACGCACACACATATATTGTACCCACGTTGTAGACCAGGAGCCACACATACAAATCATATAAAGGTGAGATAATGATCAGCTCCGCACAGTTTCTCTTCATTTTGTCCAAAAGATGTCTGAAGAATAATCCTGTTTTTAAGCAACATGTAGAAAATGATATTTTTGTGATTTTTAGCACCCCCAGTTTCAGTGTAATATCTCTGTGGTAAATATGTTCAGCTGTACTCGAGTATTTGTTCTGATTACATTACTTGTACTGCTCTCTCTCTCTCTCTGTGTGTTAACATAGATAAACAGCCAGCCAAACTCCTTTTCAAGAGCCAGGAAGTGAGCGTGCTTACTTTAATGACTTTGCACACAGCAGGTAAGTCAGGGTGACAACATTGAATTGGAGTGAAACTATAAAAGAAAGATACAAAGATGACTTAATAAACTCTTATGTGAACAACAGGTAAGTATTAACTTCTTAATGTTAACATGACACACTTACAGCCATTGCTTTCTGAAGGATGCAGACAAAATATCACTGTGAATCAGCCATCAGACTATCATTGCACGCTGTCGCGTTTTTCTCACTCTTTATGCTCTTACTCCCTACTTCCTGTCTAGGTGGATTTCAAAATAAAAGCTCTGCAACAATAAAAACGTTTCAACATTCAAATTAGAGTCTTTTTAACATATAAAACATATTCAGGGCAGAACATTACTTATGATGAAAAACTAGCAAGTCGACAACTTTGCTAACAGGGCAGGGCGCTCCTCAGGGGGGCTCCCCATCACTCCACCATCTCTCTCCACATTGCATGTCTATAAGCCCTTGTATGTGTGTTCGGGGTTAAAATGCAGGTAAAATAAACTGAGTGAAAAAAGAATTTCCCCGTTGAGGGATTAATAAAGTATCTCTTAACAACCAAACATCAACAAGGTCAACAGTGGCAGACATAGCAGCCAGCTAATATTACTTACTAGTCCAACAGCAGTCAGCCCAGCTCGGCGTCTGTCTTTCAGCCTTTTATTTCACCAAGCTCTCACCAACCACTAAAAGTCAGTCCCACATTTACTCTTGTCCGCCGACTTCTTACTCGCACACTCTCTTGTTTTCTTTTCTTAGCTTCCTCCATCAACGTCCTCTTCAGTCTCTTTGCCTCTGCTATTATGTCCATAGAGGGTGATGAACCTGGCCACATTGCCTGCTTGCCCAGCTTTAGTTTTGGCATGACACTGGCTCTACCCCCCCGTCAGCATTCCCCTGCACCCCAGCCCTGAAAACCTCCTCTTCTTCTTCTTCCCAGTGGTCCAAAACACCTGTGGTACAAACACCAACACTCCCCCGGTGCTCTGAGCCAATGACAGTATAAAGAATGGACAAAGCCTGAGTGACGTCACCCATATGTTTCCGAAGCGCTGCTTTGAAGCCTAAAATATGTGGTGCTGGCTGCCGCCATTTCGGATGTACTACTTCTGACCTGAGGCGGGCCAAATGACGCCTGGGTGCTCTAATAAGCCATCTGCAACGGCACCTACCTGTCAATCAAAGCGTCCGCACTGTTAATTATGCGTAACTTAAGCCTTAATATCATTTGAACAGGTGAGTTTAAAAAAATCACCCCCCTCACAGCTGTCATGAACAGGGAAATCAGCTATACAGTAGCTGGACATTTTAATACATGGAGGTTGATTTACTTCTGCAGCCTGTCTCAAGTGGCCGCTCGAAGACTTACAGTTTTTAGCACTTCATTTCCCAGCACCGGAGGTTGGTACTTGTTCTAAGCTCACAATCTGGGCAGCCCGGCTAACAAACTGAGCTAACATTAGCTAACAGCAGCTACAGTTGGCAGCGGTTTACTTCACTGTCCATCAGAGAGTTGAGGCGGAGCAGCCGGAGGACATCAGAGGGAAAACCAGAAAACATTTTCTCCATAAAATATGATCCAGTTTCACCAAAATCAGTCAAATAGTTGGTGGTGTGTGACTTAGTGCCGTAAAACGTTACGTACTTCTTCAAGCCGTACTACACGGAGCCCAAAGTTACATAGTGTGAGAACAGACGTACAAATGACAGAGACACCATTCACCTCATTACAAGGCAGTGTAACATCAACAGGATTTAACATCTGTTAGTTTATGAGAGAAACGTTCCGGTGATGTGAGTCTTATTTCCTTATTTTCTTAATTATTGTAACATTGTTCTCACCAAAACAACTGCTGATATCTTGGAACACTTTCACGTGGCTCAAGAATTTGACTGGGCAACCAACATGAGCAGCCATGAGAGATGCCCTTGTGGCACCGTGGTTTATACGTCCCTGTTTTAAATCTGGCTGGGGGAATTTTGTTTCATTTCTCTTCTTATTTCCTGTCATCTCTCTACTGTGTGTAATAAAAAGCATAAAAATGTAAATAAGAAACTTTTAGCAGTCAGACAATTAGTTAGGAATGTAGCCAAACAATCCAAGAACTGTTGGTGAGACGTCTTTACATGTTGAGAGTATGTTCAAGAGTATTGGTGCTGGAGGATGAATGGTAATGTTGAGTACATCATCTACAGACCTGTTGGCTTTGTAAGCAAACTGCAGGGGGTCAGGACAGGGTCTATGGTGGCTTTGAGATGGGACAGCACAAGGTGCTCAAATGACTTCATAGGTCAGGGAGATGGGTCTGTCGTCATATCGTCCTGTGGTCCTTGTTTCTCTGGGGATGTGGATCATGGTGGAGCTTTAGAAACAGACTGTCACATGACGTATCTCCAGTGAGGTTTAATCTCACTGCTTCCATCGCAGGCAACTGCTCAGCAGCAGACAGACACAGTTAGAGACTAGCTGATGATGTAATGAAGTATTTAGTGGTTTAAGAGCCAGATATTTCTCTCAGGAGTTGGCACACAAGTGTGAACTTATTGTGACCTCAACCTGCTTTATTGTCATTTTTAATCTAAAACACCATAAATATCATGCTGTGTGAGAGAAGACTTGAAACTAGTGAGAGCATAAACTCACGAGGAAACCGTGTACTCGAGTGAGAAATAGTCATTTTCTCATGAGCTTACATACAGCAGGTTTAACACACCTCCGCATTAGCTTCATTGTTCAGACCTGGGAGCTCTCTGTACGAATGATCTATTTTAGAGAGTTATCATTGGACCTACGTTCACCAGATGGCCAAAACATGCCTCCAAATGAATGTTGCTCCGCAAATACCAAGTTCACATATCGTCTTCAAAGGTGATATGTGGATGGTGAGGTGATACAGACTCTTTAACACCAGCATGACAAAATGTAGCACTGTTTCACTGTTACATACCACTAGATACAAAAATTAGCCTTATACATGTCTCTTAAATCATACTATGCTGTGCAAGTATCTTTTCACAGTGCAAATTATATTTATTTACACTGTGCAACTTTACATTTCAGTGTAATGCTATTTATTCAGTAATCTGCAATTATTTCTGTAATAGAATCCATCATGCATATCAGTATATCTGAGAGGTGTAAATAGTGGAAATTCTATTTTATTTTCTAGTGTCTACTGTATCTTTGATTCTTCTATTTTATCTTTTCCACTTTGTATATTGTGATCTGCTGTAACAAGTAAATTTCCCCAGTATGGGATCAATGAAGTCCATCTTATCTTGTCTTATCTTATCTTACATTTACATTTACATTTAGTCATTTAGCTGACACTTTTACCCAAAGCGACTTACAGAAAAGGAAACAATCAAGGTACAGTGCGATAAGGAAGTTTCTTAAAGGGGTAGATGTATCATGTCCAGTTGTAGGTAGTGCTAGGAGAGAAGGTCCTCTCTGAAGAGCTGGAGGTATTCAGGAGGTTTTTTAAAGGTAGAGAGGGACGCCCCTGATCTGGTAGGAACTGGTAGTGTGTTCCACCAACGGGAAACAACAGACGAAAAGAGTTTGGATCACCTTAATGAACGGGTGGCAGAGCCAGACATCGTTCATTGGAGGAGCGCAACAGTCATGAGGTAGCATATGCCTGTATAAGGGCGTTCAAGTAGGTAGGTGCACCAGTCCTGGAGACAACTTTGTAGACGAGCATTAGCACTTGAATTTAATGTGGGATGCAACAGGTAGGCAGTGGAGCTCGATGAGCAGCGGGGTGACATGTGACCTTTTGGGTTGGTTGTATACCAGGCGCGCCGCCACGTTCTGGATCATCTTAAAGGGGTTTCACTGTGCAGGCTGGCAGGCCTGTCAGGAAGGCGTTACAGTAATCTAGTCTTGAGATGACCACAGCTTGTGTCAGGAGTTGAGTAGCATGTTGAGTTAGGTAAGGCCTGATTTTTCTTGACCGGGCAACTGAGGCAACATGATTGGAGAAGGTTAGTTGGTCATCAATCATAACCCCTAAGTTTCTCACCATCTCGGTGGGGACAAGACATATGGGGGTCAATTCTGATGTTGATGTCATGGTGTATTGTAGGTTTGGCTGGGAGGAGCAGCAGTTCAGTTTTTGAGAGGTTCAGCTGGAGGTGATGTGCCTTCATCCATGTGGAGATTTCTGAGAGGCAATCGGGGACCCGTGCAGAGACCGAGGGGTCCTCAGGAGGAAATCTTATTAACAGGGCTTAAAGTGTAAAGAAATCCTGAGCCTGAACTTTTTTCGGTGGGGGGGGGGGTTGTAGTGGATCCGACGCATATGCTAGGCGATTTAAATATGAATTTTATAATGTTATAAGGGCGTGTGAAACTCTAACTTCAGGAATTCAAATAGCAACCACTTAATTCAGTAAAGAACAATTTATATAAAATATGTACAGTGTAAACAGTTACAGTGCATGTTCATCAACATTTAAAGACAACATACACCTTTGAGCTTATCAGACAGTCGTTTCTTGAACTCTGGTGCTATGCCATGTTCATATAACTGGCATGCTGATTGGAAACAGAGAGTTTCGTCAAAGCAGTTTTATCAACCGCTACCTTTTTACAGCGGTTGAGCGATTGTGAATGATAAATCGTGTTCAGCAATGAATGCGCACACACGTATTTTCAACTCACAAACACGATCTGTCATTGGCGCCGGTACGTCAGCTGTGGCTGTTGCTCCCGGCAAACGACTTGTGTGCGGCCGGGGTCACTTTCGTGACGTCGAAGAACTTTTTTACCGCTAGTTGCATATATTAGCTTCTTCACGCACAACACACAGAAACAAGCACCTGGTTCTCTTAATTTTTGGCACCAGCTACCAAAAGGCTTGCCGTCTCCATCCCTTTCTTCTATCCACGCCCAGCGCCATTTATTTTGAAGTCCTTTTTCAGTTAGGACGTCTTCCCCTGGCTTCATGAATTTCTCCTCCATCTTTGGATTTCGGTCAAACAAACGCCGGCCTGGATGCTGCGTTCAGGACCACTCGGAGGTAACCGAGAGGTCATAGTGTACACGCTACAGGTTAAGTCGGAGGAGAAAAACGAAGTGTGGCATATTGTCACTATCCGCTGAACACTGAAAACCTATGCAGCAGCAATTTATGCTTATTTTGGAAGAAGATGAATATATGTGTTTGACGCTGTTCAATTCATTTTCCACAATTCACAGCCCGTTTTTTCCCGAGTTGTCTGGAACGCAGCATCAACTGCTGCGGGCCCCCCGTGGTTACTGTTGCTATGTCTGTCACAACCTTCTGAGTACATCCATGGTCATAACTATACACGTCCTTGCGTGTGCATAGTTACGATTGCTAACGTAGGATTGGACAGTAGCGGTTTGAGGGAGGGGCTTGACAATATCCCGCATCAACAGGTTTTTTTTTTTAATGTTTTTTTTTTTTTTTTTTTTTTTACGAATCGCAGTCAAACGCCACACGCCGGAGATCCGGCACGGTGCCGGAATACTTTAAACCCTGTATTAATGGTGTGACCACAACTTGTTCGCACTGCCCCTGTTATGCCCCAGTCTAGGGGTGTCTAGGGCATGGCATGAACAGGCCCCATCTTCCCCAAGTCCCAGGTACCACAACTAAGTTTTTGTTCAGATATGTCAAAAAATGATTTATTCACAAGGACAAATCAACGAACCAATAAATATAGACAAAGTAAATAAACTGAGGAATGCTTCAGGGAGGACCCAGGCCAAAACAACAAACAAAAACTCCTGACTTAGAAAGAAACAAAACTACCCTATGAAAACGAATGACAACAGACTTACCTTCCTATCTTAAGAAAACATGAGAAAACATAATCAACAGAAATGGCGGTCCACCCTTACTACTCAGACCAAAGAGTTTTTACGAACAACGAGGCAAAGTAGGACGTGTGGCCGTTGGGAGAGGAGGAGGATGAGGGAATGCCGCCTGCCTGCCGCCATCTTGGCTCCTTATATACTTGGGTATATTTCGGCTGCAGCCAACCACGGGCCAGGTCCTGAGGTCTCTCCACCAATCACGGCTCTGTAATGGCACAGTTCTATTTGCATATGCAATTAAGATAGAAAACACAAGGCACACACACACACACACACACACACACAGCAGACTGAAAATTATGACCGCAGTCGTAACACCCCCACACCCAAGAATTTAAACATACCCCTAAATGTTTAATTCCAATGGATCTGAGGAACATCTAGACAGAGCGTCTGCTATCACGTTTTCTGTACCTTTTTTGTGACTAATCTGCAGATTATAGTCCTGCAGAAGGAGAGACCAGCGCATGAGCCGCTGGTTAGAATTGCGCATGTGTGTTATGAATACTAAGGGGTTGTGATCCGTGTACACTTGAATAGGCTGCGAACTAGACCCGAGGTAAACCTCAAAATGCTGCAAGGCAAACAGGAGGGCGAGAGCTTCCTTCTCGATGGTGCTATAATGAAGCTGATGCTTATTAAATTTTCTAGAAAAGTAACATACAGGGTGGTCAATAGCCTGATCGTCCTCCTGCAAAAGTACAGCACCTGCGCCGCACGCGCTGGCGTCAACCTCTAATTTGAAGGGTCGCGTAAAGCAGGGTGCTGCGAGAACAGGTGCGCTACACAATAACGCCTTGGCAGACTCGAAGGCAGCCTGGCAAGCGGGGGACCAAACGAAGGGTTTCAAGGGACTTACGAGACCTGTTAGAGGAGCCACAACATCAGAAAAGTTTCGACAGAACCCACGATAATACCCACACATCCCCAGAAAACGGCGCAGCGCTTTCTTGGACTGCGGGTCCGGAAAATCAATAATCGTCTGCACTTTTTCCGCCAACGGACGCACCTGCCCCTGACCTACCTGTTTACCCAGATAGGTAACAGTGGCCTTGCCAAATTCACATTTTGCGAGGTTCAGTGTGAGGGAGGCCTCACGGAGACAGTTGAAAATGAGGGACAGTGTGTGGAGATGGTCGGACCAGGTGGACGAGTAGGCAACTACATCATCTAAATAAGCTTCACAGTTTTCAATTCCAGACAACACGATATGCATTAATCGTTGGAAAGTAGCTGGGGCATTACGCAGCCCGAATGGCATAACCGTGTACTGGAGGAAAGTGTCGGGTGTGACGAAAGCTGATATTTCGGACGCTCGTGTTGTTAAAGGAACTTGCCAATAACCTTTTAACAGGTCCAGCTTTGTCACGTATTTAGCGGAGCCTACACGATCTATGCAATCCTCCATCCTGGGGAGCGGAAAAGAATCAGGTTTTGTGACTGCATTGACCTTTCTGTAATCGTTACAGAAACGAGGGGTGTTGTCAGGTTTTGGAACCAAAACACAAGGTGAGCTCCACGCACTCGTACTGGGAATAGCTAGTCCATGCTCAACCAGATAACTCACCTCCTGCTGCATCATGGCCCTTTTTGTCGGATTTACTCTGTATGCATGTTGTTTTATTGGTTTGTGGCTCTCCACGTCAATGTCGTGGTACAGGACAGAAGTTTGACTGGGATGATCAGAAAAGAGCAACAAGTTATTCTCAATCAACCCTATAATATCTGCACGGGCCGAGGCAGACAGATGGGACAAAAAAACTCTCCAAATCACTCAGTACCTCTGAATTTCTCAAACGAGCGGCCGGCATCAAACCACTTTTCTCGGCCAAACCATCATCACCAAGGTTGTACTGAGGAGGAGTAGCGGACACAGACATCACGGGCGCAGCAGGAGACTGAGGGAGGTCACTCGTTTTAGAAAAGTAGCGCTTCAGCATGTTTATATGGCACACTCTGGATTTTCTTTTCCGGTCTGGAGTTTGAACAACGTAGTCTGTATCACTTATTTTTCTCTCCACCGTGTATGGACCCGAAAACCGAGACTGCAAGCTGGATCCAGGTAACGGAAGCAGCACCAAAACTTTTTCTCCTGGCTGGAACACACGGAGGACAGACTTTTTATCATACCGACGCTTCATTTTAATTTGACTCTGTGCCAAATTATCACGGGCTAACTGACATGCATAGTGGAGACGCTCACGAAAAGAACTGACATAATCCAGCACATTATGTTCAGGTTTTGGCGATTCTGACAGCCACTTTTCTTTAAGGAGCCGAAGGGGACCGCGCACAGTATGGCCAAAAACTAAGTCACAAGGACTGAAACCTAACGATTCCTGAGGAGTTTCACGCACGGCAAACAAGAGAAGAGGGAGGCCCTCATCCCACTCACGGTTAGACTCAAGGCAGTATTTTCGCAGCATGGATTTTAATGTTTGGTGGAACCTCTCAAGCGCGCCTTGGGACTCCGGATGGTAAGGACTTGATGTTACCTGTTTAACTTTTAATTCTCTCATTACCTGTGTGAACAGTTTGGACATGAAATTTGTGCCTTGGTCACTCTGTATAGTCTTAGGTAAGCCAAAAGTTGAAAAGAATTTGGTGAGAGCTTTCACAACTGGTTTTGCTCTGAGAGTGCGCAGTGGGATGGCCTCAGGGTACCGCGTAGCAGCGCACATCACAGTCAAAATATATTGATGTCCGGATTTAGTTTTTGGTAACGGACCCACACAATCTACCAAAACTCGTTCAAAAGGCTCCCCAAGCACCGGGATCGGATGCAGGGGGGCCGGAGGAACAGGTTGATTGGGCTTCCCCACAACTTGACACGTATGACAAGTGCGGCAATACTTTGTCACGTCGGTTTTTAACCCGGGCCAAAAGAAATTGCGCAACACACGGTGATAGGTTTTTTTTATACCAAGGTGGCCAGCTAAAGTGGCGTCATGTGCAAGACTCAAGATTTGCGGTCTATATGCTGTTGGCACAACCACCTGATTTACAACGCGTGTCTCACTGGAGTCGGGACTCCACCGTCTCATCAAGACACCGTTGTCCAGAAAAAATACGCAAAGCTTGCTGTCTTCCCTGGCGGCTACAACAGAGGACAGACACAAAGTTAGAGACGGATCATTTCTCTGAGCATCAATCAACATTGTTCTGGTCACATTTAAATTCAGATCTGCGTCAGCAGGAAAGGGATCAGACTCATTGATACATTTTGATACCTTTTCACACTCAGTAGCAGGAGACACGGAAAAGGAGTGTAGTGTCATCTAGTGTAGCCAAAAACGACTCAGACAAATCCACAACTTCACCCAGTTTACGAGCCTGTGCGCGCGTAACTGCACACACAGGGAACAAATTTGGCACCGACAGAGCAGAAGAGACAGAGGTGGGACAGCAAGCAGGCGTTACCGAAATGGGATCATTAACTACTTCGGGCAGAAGAAACACATTTCCTCCGGCCAGATCATTACCCAGAATAAACGAAATGCCGCCAATCGGAAACTGTGGGAGTACGGCAACTTTCACGTGTCCCGACACGAGAGGTGAATGCAAATGGATCATGTGAAGTGGGGCGTTAAGTTCACTCATTTTAATTCCCCACACTATCAAGTCAGCACAGCACGACGTTTTGCTTGAGAGTGGCAGGACACTAGCCAGCATGAATGAATGATAGGCGGCTGTATCTCGAAGAATAGTTACCGGCACTTTATCAGATTCCTCACCAGTTACAGAAACAAACCCGTGAGAAACGAAGGGCTTGAAACGAGGATCAACCTCCACGTCTGCTTCTGTTTTAGGTAAAGGCGCAGTGTTTTTGACAGGCGGGGATGCGGTGTTTATAAAACCCACACCTGCGGGATGTTTAGTATTTGTGTATTTTCCTTTTTTCCTAAGAGCTGGACAGACAGCGATCAAATGGCCTGGCTCATGACAATAAAAACACTCGCGGCTCTCACTCGCAGTTGTTGAGGTGTTTTTTACGCGTCAGTCTTGGCGATCTGTTTCTGCGCTCAGACATTACAGGTGAAACACGAGGTGTCGGCATAGAAAAAACACTTTTGTGCGTCAAAATGAATTCGTCAGCCAGCACAGCCGCTTTTGTTACAGACGACTCCTTCTGTTCGTTCAAATAAACAACAATTCGCTCTGGCAAACACTTTTTGAACTCTTCCAGTAGTATGAGCTCTCTCATTTCCGCCACAGTTTTAACATTACACGCTTGGCACCATTTATCAAACAAAACGCTCTTGTCACGCACAAATTCCACATATGTCTGGTTGGCAGTTTTCTCACTGTTTCTAAATTTTTGCCTATAGGCTTCGGGAACCAGCTCGTAGGCCTGCAACACGGTCTTCTTCAAGACGTGATAATCAAGGCTATCCTCAATAGAAAGACTGGCACAGACTTCCTGAGCTTTCCCCACTAGTTTGCATTGGAGGAGGAGGGACCAGAACTCTTTGGGCCAACTCAGGGCGGCAGCTATCCGCTCGAAAGCGCTGAAATAAGAGTCAACCTCGGACTCACGAAACGGAGGGACTAGTGCAATGTGCTTACTGATATCAAACGCAGGAGCAGGAGCAGAAACAGAGCTGTTCAAGAGCTCAAGAGCTCTTATCCGCAGATGCATAGCCTGCACCTCCAGCTGCTTATTTTGGGTTTCGACCTCCTTTATCTTGAGGGCTAGGCGGAGATCCTCCGTAGTCATGTTTCCCATGACTGGATCTGTGACCGGCCCAAGTTCCACACCAGCAGCGAGCGTGCCAGCAGCCTCCGCTGCTTTCACCTCAGCTACCGGTGCATCACTCGCCTTGTCAGCCGCAGCAGCCTCAGCAGCTGGGTTTGGAAGGATGCCCTGCTCCACCAAAGAGTTTTTACGAACAACGAGGCAAAGTAGGACGTGTGGCCGTTGGGAGAGGAGGAGGATGAGGGAATGCCGCCTGCCTGCCGCCATCTTGGCTCCTTATATACTTGGGTATATTTCGGCTGCAGCCAACCACGGGCCAGGTCCTGAGGTCTCTCCACCAATCACGGCTCTGTAATGGCACAGTTCTATTTGCATATGCAATTAAGATAGAAAACACAAGGCACACACACACACACACACACAAACACACAGCAGACTGAAAATTATGACCGCAGTCGTAACAGCCCCCAAGTGGAAAATAAATAAATAAATAAATAGGTTTAAGGTTTTATTTAAAGGTTCAGTGTACAGGATCAAGGCTGAATTTACAGAATATAGCAGAGATTGAATGCAATATCGACTTATAGTCATGTAGACATATAGTCTTTATGCGTGTATAATCACCTAAAAATAATGTTTTGATTACCTCAGAATGAGCCATTGGAATCTACAGATGCCTCGTCTTCCACCATGTTTCCACAGTAGCTCAGAATGGACAAACTAAGCACTGGCTCTAGATAGCATTTCACATTGTTTGCATGTTTTCTTGCCACATTTCTCACAGGACGAAAGGGGTGAGACGAGGGGGTTGCCGTCAGAAACTATACTGATGGATGCCACTGAATACACACTGATTGTTTGAAATGAACTTTCTAAAAAAAAAAAAAGAAAAAGGAGGCATCTCCCGAGTCTTAAAATTGGGAGTGCACTCAAATGAAAAAAAAGCAGATGTAGCACAGCGTTGGCTTCTCCTCAAGCGAGTGACAGACTCGGTGATGATGACACAGGCTGCTCTCCATTCTGCCGCTGATGGGTGGTCAGGCTTTCATCTTCTCTGCTGGACCGGTGGGAGGATTTCACCTCCGTGTCTGTCTACTCCGTGTTACTTTCATCTCCTCTGACTTAAGGTCCTCTCAGTAAAAATAGCTTTTCTTACAGTGACTACATGGTCATTAGTGTAATTAGGAATGATGTTCATAATGTAAATATGAACCGTATTGTAATGAAGCTGCATCACACTTCATGACTACTGATGAGAGGCAGGGACACATCAGCCTACAGATACTTTGCGACAGAAACTTTCTCTGTCATGCACCGTAATCAGCAGCTCTTTAGCATTTTCACTTCACTTCATGCAGATACTTTCTGAACGACATTCTTTGGAAATGTGTGCACAGACACAGGATTCCAGAGAACGTCTGGTGAGAGCAATGTGGCAGGGATTTATCCTGTAAACTGCATGAATTGCAAAATATGTTAAATATTGAATATTCCGAGAGCTCTGTCAGCACAGAGTACATAATTATATGCATGCAGTGATTTATATGCACACAGGCTCTCTTTAGCATGGACTGTACACTGGGTATCTCTATCAGTCTACTGTATAAGTCTCTATGAGTCAGACGTATCCCCAGTTTGCCTCTAAAAAACAAATAAGACAGAAACAGTATAACCCTCTAGACTCCAGGAGAATTCTAGAATGTTGCTGCAGTTCACTGAAAAATCTGAGCAATTTTGGAGTTTTTAAAACTGAGTTTGATTCAACACTTCAGAAACATCAGAAAGAAAAAAACAAATAGCATTAAAACTGTTGTCAATAGACTTTCCTTCATAAGAACAAACAACAGCTACATGAGAAAAAACAACTGCTCTCACATCTCATGTGGACAAACAGAAAACACAATGCACACATTAATTACTCCAATTACATACAATTACCTGATATATGACTTGTTGCTTTGTGCTCAAAACAAACATGCCTCACGTCTGTGAGAGTTAATTAATTCATGTAATTAAAGCTAAATGTAATGGATATGGTGTTATAAAAAAAGCTCCTTATATGTTCTGGTTACATCTGCTTACCCAGTCTACACCTCAATACTTCACAGTTCTGGTTCTGTATCTTGTAACATGTTAACTCCAGAGTTAACAGAGACAGATGATAACCAGCTTCATCATACCGATTATATGGAGGCAATATGAAAGGTTGGCTGTTAGACAACTTCTTCAAACTTCTTCAAGTCCTCAATGAACTTCAACACAACTCAAGGCGATATTGCTCTGTAAGTGTCTGCCTCTTTTTACTGGCAGGTGTGTTCACACGTACTGTATATACACACAGACATGTAATTAAACACAGAAAACTATGAGCTTAAACTTGACTATGACAGTTTTTTTGAGGGGTTCAGACTTCCCGCCTTTGAACATTGGAGGGGACATGACCCCATGATTTGATGTGATTTACAGAGTTTCCTGATGGACAGTGAAGTAAACTGCTGCCAGCTGTAGCTGCTGTTAGCTAACATAAGCTCAGTTTGTTAGCCGGGCTGCCCAGATTGTGAGCTCAGGACAAGTAGCAACCTGGGGCGGCTGTGGCTTGGAGGTAGAGCGGGTCGTCCACTAATCAGAAGATCGGCAGTTCAATCCCTGGTTCGATCCCCTTCAGTCTGCATGTCGAATTGCCTTGGGCAAGATACTGAACCCCAAATTGCTTCTGAAGGCTGTGCCATTGGTGTGTGAATGTGTATGAATGGTTAGCTCCTCAAACTGATGAGCAGTTGGCATGGCAGCCAATGTCATCAGTGTATGAATGTGTGTGAATGGGTGAATGAGATACGTACTGTAAAGCGCATTGAGTGGTCGGAAGACTAGAAAGCCGCTATATAAGTACAGTCCATTTACCATTTAACCTCCAGTGCTGGGAAATGAAGTGCTAAAAAGAGAGAAAGCTCAGACTTCAGCTCTATGTGATAAATCAAATTTCCTGATGGACAGATAGCTTTAGCCTAACCACTTGCTAAAGTAGCTAACTGAAGTACTTACTACAGTAAGTAAACTGAATCTGAATCGATAGAACTGGGCTCAGCAGCTGGACCAGACCAGGTTTCGAGTACAGCCTCTGAGACTTGACACTACCGAGGTGATTATAGACTTTTCTGATGGAAAGTTTGCTATGTATTGTATGTGCAAACTGCTAATTGTCATTAGCTCGATCAGTCAGGGATGCCAGGAGCCAAACATGATGAGAAAACCAGCTCAGTGGGCTACTGCTCAGCTACGACTCTCTGATCTACAGTTTCCTGTTGGACAAATATCTTTAGTCTAACCACTCGCTGAAGTAGTTAATCATGGGGGCGGCACAGTTGTTAGCACTGTTGCCTCACAGCAAGAAGGATACTGGTTCTGTGTAGAGTTTATGTTCTCCCCATGTCTGCATGGCTTCTCTTTGGGTGCTCCAACTTCCAAACACATGCAAATTAGTTGGCGACTCAGTGCCAGCTGGGATCAACTCCAGCCCCCCACAACCCTGATGATGGATGGATCATTACATCATTTTTTCTGTGGACCTCTGAGGTTACAAAGCTATTGAGGAGTAACTTAACACTAAATATTCTTCTGTTGAATTAGTAAAATGTATGTATGCTACATAGTGACTACACATATAACACCAATGGATTGTACCTCTAGCGTTTATTGCAACTTCAGTACCTTTTTCTTGAGAAAATAAAGTTGCTTTGTGATGAACACTCCCAAAGTTCAAGGCAACGTACAAGATTTGAGACAATTGTTGCAGAAACACTTTTAGAAAAAATGACAATCACGGACAAGTCTAGGCAGTCTAGCTTTCTGTCTTGGTACAGTTCTCTATGTTAACATCATTTTTTATATTTATGTAACATCGGACTACTAAACATACTTTGTCACCAAACAGACCAACAAAATCAACAAGTGAAACACAGTACATGGTTGAAAAATCACTGAAAACAGTCTTGAACATATTTGTGCATAATTGTGTTTGACTTCATTTGTTGTGTTCCATCCTCACTTTCTAACTTTCTGTGGGAGATATTTGACTTTCTGTAGGTGTTTGTTATCACTGTTATGCTAACCAGTCTGCACAGACTCACTCTGTGCTGTTTCAATAGAAACCAACAACATGAATTAAACTAAATTAATAACACATTGGTAGTGCTTATGTCAGAGTGAAGTTAACCTTTAGAGTGAGTTAACATACTGGCATTACATTTATCCTTCCCTTCATTATCTCTTAACAATAATATTTTCTATTTACGTAACAATAATGAAACAGTTTCCATTAAATATAACAGCTGGCTCAGACAATCAGATACATCAAAGAATTAGCTATTAGCCAGCCGTCAGCTAATGTTTTTATGTTCTTCCTCCTCAGAGTTTATTCGATTCTATTTATACTGTGTCACCATTTTTACCTCATGCCTGTATATAGCGTTCTGTGTTACTGTGTTACTTGTAATGCTGCTGCAACATAAGAATTTGCCTTCGGGGCTCAATAAAGTACTCTATCTATCTATCTATCTATCTATCTATCTATCTATTCACTGCCATTTAACAGAAGGCATAATTACTTAGTATTAAATTAAGACATCTCTTTTTAAAAAAAATTTTTTTTGTTGTTTTTCCCCCCCCCTTTTTTTTTTTTCCCCCGGGGGAAAAAAAAAAAATTTTTTTTTTTAACCCCCCCCCACACACACACACACATACACACATACACACACACAATTATATCATAACTTATTTTATATGAAAAACTGTATCTTTATTACATTTCAATATATTCACTGCTAAAATCAAATTAAACTGCACTGACACCTCAGCTCAGTGCAGTCAAGGGTGACTGTAGTGTCAGGGTAGTCCTGGAAGTCTGCAGGCAGATATTTGCGAATCCGCTCCTCAGGCATCCAGATCCTCACTGAGCCGAGTACTGTGAACAGGAAGTTGCTCCATGATGTTATGATGCGGCTCACTGTGGACTGATGGACACTGTACCGGTCAGCAAGGTCCTGCTACTTGGATCCAAGGGCAAGGTAATTCAGGAATAGGAACAACTCATCAATGGGCTGCAGGGAATGGGTTGCGGCATTTACATCAGTGAGAGTTCCTCTCTGTGCTTGTCGAACACTGACCATGGATGGCAGAGAGGGCTCAATCAAGGCCCAAAACCGCATGAGGAGGTCATATGATGAACCTGAAAAACATAGAAAACAGATAATAATAACTGTTCATAATTAACTACACAACAGAATAATTAAATGTATCTGCCTATTTATTGATCTATTTTTCTGAGAGAATACAAATACTGCAATCATATCCCTTCCATATCTGAACTGCTTTTTACAATTATTTACAACAACCCCCTTCATCTGACATATTGCACTTTACATACATTACATCTCTCTCTCTCTCTCTCTCTCTCTCACTCACACACACACACACACACACACACACACACACACGCACACAAGCACAGACTTACCTAGTAAAGAACCTAATATCTTTGTCCAAGCCAGTAAACGGTGGATGCTGAACCGCTGCCTCAGTGTAAGGCTCTCGACCTCTTCTCGTAGCAGGCGAATTTCCTCCCGGAGAGAAGCATTTTCCTCCAACACCAAATCGACGACTGCTGGGTGAGGATCCAACGCGTAGTCGTGCTCCATGGAGATGTCTACCGTTACATGGTCCGGTGCGTTACCGTTAGCCTCTCTCTCATCCTCTGGCGGCGGTCTCTGCCTTCTCTCCCAAACCCCCGGTCGTGGAAGTGGAAGGGAGAAATTGTTCCGCTCATATAACTCCGGAACAGCTCCCTTTTTCAACAGACGTCGAGCGGTTTCGGATGCTCACGGATGTCTTCCGGTTTGAAATGCTGGCTACACACCCGTGTGTGAGCGGTGATGGCAAATTTGTCCCTGCGGATAGCGACGATCCACTTACGCCGTAGCTCCTCGTCGGCAGGAAAAGTGAAAAAACTATTGTACTTACTTGATGCCTGGCACAATGGCACACAGCAGTGCTCAGCTGTTGTACCAGACGCTCGCTGGTATTTAAACCTTTTCATTATCACTAGCTTAGTGGCTACCTACCGAAACAAACAAACCGGAAGTGTTTGCGGTGGCTGAGATTTAAGCGGAAGTACGTCCCACAACGGTTGGCATGTAGCCTACTCTATGTACAGGGCTTAAAGTATTCCGGCACCGTGCCGGATCTCCGGCGTGTGGCGTTTGACCGCGATTCATAAAAAAAAAAAAGAAAAAGCAAACATTAAAAAAAAACCTGTTGATGCGGGATATTGTCAAGCCCCTCCCTCAAACCATAACTATGCACATGCAAGGACGTGTATAGTTACGATTGTTGTGACCATGGATGTACTCAGAAGGTTGTGACAGACATAGCAACAGTAACCACGGGGGGCCCGCAGCAGTTGATGCTGCGTTCCAGACAACTCGGAAAAAACGGGCTGTGAATTGTGGAAAATGAATTGAACAGCGTCAAACTCGGAAATTACACGTATATTCATCTTCTTCCAAAATAAGCATAAATTGCTGCTGCATAGGTTTTCAGTGTTCAGCGGATAGTGACAATATGCCACACTTCGTTTTTCTCCTCCGACTTAACCTGTAGCGTGTACACTATGACCTCTCGGTTACCTCCGAGTGGTCCTGAACGCAGCATCCAGGCCGGCGTTTGTTTGACCGAAATCCAAAGATGGAGGAGAAATTCATGAAGCCAGGGGAAGACGTCCTAACTGAAAAAGGACTTCAAAATAAATGGCGCCGGGCGTGGATAGAAGAAAGGGACGGAGACGGCAAGTCTTTTGGTAGCTGGTGCCAAAAATTAAGAGAGCCAGGTGCTTGTTTCTGTGTGTTGTGCGCGAAGAAGCTAATATATGCAACAAGCGGTAAAAAAGTTCTTCGACGTCACGAAAGTGACCCCGGCCACACACAAGTCGTTTGCCGGGAGCAACAGCCACAGCTGACGTACCGGCGCCGATGACAGATCGTGTTTGTGAGTTGAAAATACTAATATGTATGTGCGTTCATTGCTGAACACGATTTATCATTCACAATCGCTCAACCGCTGGTAGATCGCTGTAAAAAGTTAGCGGTTGATAAAACTGCTTTGACGAAACTCTCTGTTTCCAATCAGCATGCCAGTTATATGAACATGGCATAGCACCAGAGTTCAAGAAACGACTGTCTGATAAGCTCAAAGGTGTATGTTGTCTTTAAATGTTGATGAACATGCACTGTAACTGTTTACAATGTACATCTTTTATATAATTTGTTCTTTACTGAATTCAGTGGTTGCTAATTGAATTCCTGAAGTTAATTAGAGTTTCACACGCCCTTATAGCATTACGAAATTAATATTTAAATCGCCTAGCATATGCATTGGATCCACTACAACCCCCCCCCCCCCCGCCGAAAAAAGTTCAGGCTCAGGATTTCTTTACACTTTAAGCCCTGTATGTATACTGCAGGAGGGATGTTACACACGCCCTTATTCTCGCGATATAGCCTATATTTTTAAACTTTTCTATAGTGATTTTTTTTATTTAAATAAATGAATAAACGTTTAACGTAGCCCTTAAATTTAGTTGTTTTTGTCACACTAATGAATTAAATGCTGACTCATCTATATTTAACACATTAGATTTATTACACCCCTTAAAATCAAGAGGGCTTCGCGACCCCCCGTGGCTCTTTGGCGCCCCCCTGGGGGGGTCGGGCCCCCCGGTTGGGAATCACTGCTTTAGGGCACAGCTACCTTGTGATTGACAAAACTACTACTGCATTACTGCATTGCCTATTTTTCACCACAAAAATATAATTTAATGTACTGTTAAGCTGTAATATGAGTACATTTATTACTTGCCAAACTTGAGGCGTCAAAACAGGTGATGTCATGTTAGGTTTACACTTACACCTCGGACGCACTGCACGCGGAAGCTGTGCGCGCGCACTGCGGCCGCCTTCTCGGGCGCTTGGCTGATCGCACTGGGAGCGTACTTCTCCTCCGCTCTCCGCGCCCGTCAGACATCGACAGCAGTCGTCCAGACTCGTATTCACTCGGTTTTCCACACACACGTCATTTTAAACATTTTCAAACCTCTGTCTCTAGGATATATGTCTCTGTCTGTATGGATGTGTGTTGTTTTTGGTGTCCTCCGGAAAGCCCTTGCCCCTCCCACCTACCTCTCTCTGTTGCTCCGTGTGTACCGTGTGTGTGTGTGTGTGTGTGTGTATGTGTGTCTGTGTGTGTGTGTGTGTGTGTGTGTGTGTGGGCCGTGTGCACACGCAACGGTCAAATATTTATAGACGGACATCAACAACTTCAATAATCATCATTTTATTTATTTTATTTTGAAAATTGACCGGATTCTCTCGCCTTTTCTGTGCCCGACTTCCTGTCTGGTACGATCTGGTCTATCCAGCTTGACAGACGGCGCTCTCGGCGCTCACGGCGAGCGTGAAAAATAGAACAGATGCCGACCGAAGCGCTGCAGCCGCACGCACTGCGCTCCACAGATGTGCGACCAGGCAGACCGGTTAACATGTGCGCCTATCTGAAACTGCCTCCGCTCCAGGGCGCTGCGCTTCGGTCCCGCGTGCAGTGCGACCAGGCTGTTAGTTTATGCACAAGAACTACCTGATTCGGTTGAGGAAAAGGTTGGTGTGTTCTGTACCTCACGTAACTTAAGTATGTTACGTAAGTGACATTATATAGCTGATGTTACATAAGTACATCACATAAATTAAATGGTTTACTTTTGGTCTCCTTGGTGAAAGTCTTGTGTTGTTTAATCCATCAATTCACCCCACCTTTCTCACTCTTGGAGCATTACTGATGATGCTCAATCTCAGTAACTGAAAATGAAGGAAAGAGCGATGGAGAGCTACATCGTCGTTAACAGTTTTACAAGCTCCATTTATTAGATAACAATATAAGTGACACTGGATATATTTAAACTTATTTGACTCTGCCAACACAAATAGTTCCACAACTGGACTGGGACTGCACTGTTGCCAAGCAACACATCAACCTTTTCTGATCACTAGCTTGTTAGCTACTCAGCAGGACACCGAGTAGTTACTTTGGTAACGGCTGAAATATCTTCACACACACGACAGATGGTGAATTAACATGTATCTGATCCACCAACCAGAAACTCATTTCGCTGAGGAATCTTTGAAATGGTTCTTGTCATTTTTATGGCCGTCTCCCAATACAATTACAAATACAGCTGTTATCTTGTATTTTTAAAGTTTTTTGGACACATAAGGAATTGTTAAGATGTCATATTTCTTAAAGGAAGTTTAGTGTAATATTTTTCCCAGACAGTGCAAGGAGCTATACTGATGTCAGTTAGTTTGATTAATGACTGTGTATTGATTACTGATGGCGGCTCACCAGGCTGATTATCAGTTAACGGGATTCTTACGCTCAGTATGCGGTAAATGTTTGAGGCATCTGATGAAGGTAATTGAGAAGTGCAAAGTAGCCTGCTTTTAGCTTTATATGTTTATGAGAGATGAAGCTAGTTAAACCAGTATCCCAACATGTGAACGCAGATGTTCTACTGTGCCTTTGTTCATATTGACCATGCACTGAACCGACAACCATTACAGGAGAAACCCAAATTGAGATCTGAGCAAGTTCAGAAGGTGAAGATGAGCTGAACTGTCTTCATCTAAAAGAGATGTCCTCCCTTTGAAGGTTTCAAACAAATTGCTTCTCACAGGCATAAAAGTGCAGAAATGAGCAGAAACACAAAACCCAAGGCTAATTAATCTCTATCTAAACACTCATTTATACAACCAGATGAATAAACTGTGTTTATACCTACACAAGTACGTGTGTGCAGACTGTCTGAGTGTCCAAGGTTCTGTTATACAACAATGTAAATTTAACAGTCTAATGTGAGATTTAGGGGGATTTATTGGCACAAATAGAATATAATGTTCATTAGTCTGTTCTGGGCTACTGTGGAAACAATGTTGGTTCAAGATGGTGGACTCTGTAGAAGAGGACCTGTGGTGTCTGTAGAAATAAAAAGGCTCATTGGTAACAGAACATAATGATTGTTATTTTCAGGTGATTACACACTAATAGAAACTAATGGAAGAGTTATTACATTTCTGCCATATTCTGTAAATAGAGAATAAAAAAAATAAAAAAAACATAACACTCAAATTATTCAAATAGCTTATTAATTGTGCAAGCAGCATTGCTACAGGGAGAGCTGGGAATTAAACCACTGACCCTGAAGGAAAAGCAACCTCCACTGCCACCTGAACTACAACAGCCCAACTGCCTTGATTTAATTTTTAAGAACATAACCAGGTGGTTTCTGTGTTCCCATGTCCAAGTCCCATGAAACAGGAAGCAGAGTGCTGTTTATTTCATCACTTTCATGTCTTTTTTGTAAAATTGGGCAGGTAGGGAGGGACTTGTCGCAGATATTGATTTTCCAGTAGCCAATAGCGAGTGTTCATTACACCTCCACCACTATTCATTGCATGTAGCACTATGAGCATCAGCATCTACCTTCCAGTGAACACAGCTGGACCTGGGGCTAAACACAACCTCTGTAACCAGCAGTGGCCAGTCTGGCAGGGCATACAGTAGCCTATGGAGGTGGTTTTCTTGCTGGGTTTGGCTCCTGGCATCCTGGGCTGAGTCAGTTTGGTTTACATAGCTGAGCTAATGACATTTATCGATTCACCTATACTTCACCTTGGTAGTGTAACGTTATTCCCCGTTGGTCTCAGAGGCTTTGCTCGAACCTCGTCCAATCCAGCTGCTGAACCCGGTTCCGTTGCATGCTAATGGCAGATTCAATTAGCAGCAGTTAATTAGCGATTAACTACTTTAGCAAATAGTTAGGGTGAAGCTATCTGTTCATCAGGAAACTCTGTAAATCACAGAGAGTTGAAGCTGAGCAGCTGGAAAAAATCTGATCCAGTTTCACCAAAATCATGAATAAAGTTCTAAAGTTGTGCTTTTGTACAGTAATCAGTGAGGCTTGGACATAGATGACTGTAGCAGCCCTCACAGTCACTCATAGACTGTATCAAACAGGAAGCACTCTGCTCCGGTAGCATCAGAAGAGAGAAAGCGTACACGCCCCCGAGTGCAGGATGTCATCAGCAACTTTTTATGGTTTACCAGGAAATGACAAACTCTAAAATACCATGAAGAATAGCTGAAAATACTGAAAACATGAACTGAAAACTTTTTGTCATTGTTGGTCCAGATACTGGAGGACAGAGGACAGATGGGACACTTCAAGTTTACCAAAAATTGTACTCAAGTACAAGTCACCATCAAGTTTGACTTCACAAATCCAGTCATTAATCACCAAATAACTTATAAGTCAAAGTCAAACTACTGGCTGATTGTCCATGTACAGTTCAAAATAGTGTGTGAACATCTTGGTAGATGCTACAACCACTTTGCATCTTCAGTGATGGTAGTGTGGCAGAAGCAGCCATGTGAAGCCTGTCAATAAGCACAGAAATAAACTACAGTAGTTTTCCTGTGTTGTCTCGTATTATTAATCTTGAACAATGACGACAAACAACATATTTCAGTGTTTCGAACCGGACATGTTGGACAAGCAGCCGGTCTGATAAGGATGAAATATGAACATGTGCTGGTGAAGAGGTGTGTGCAGAATGTTTCTATAAAACGTCCATAAAATGGAATAATCAACATCAGAAGGGAAGTGGACGCAGATTAAATGATGATGAAAGTAAACAATGTCAAGAAACTTTTTCATTGTGTTGCTCACAGTGAAGATTTGCTGTGTTGTTGTTCACTGATGTTGACAGCCACTCATTATTAAATCAAGTGTTCAATTGCTGCAGTGCAAAATGCTGATGAACACCAAACAAAACATGTGAACACCGTCTCTTTCTGCAAACTCAATCCCAAGAACTCAAAATACAAAAAAACAAAATGACATTTTGTTGTGGATATTTTGTAGTCACTGATGTTTAATAGATCATGTAAAATTGCTCCTTCTTTCACTTTCATGAGCACGTTCTTCTTTGTTAGGCTTAGAGGTAAAATCCCTCCATGAACTGGCTGACTCCTTCCTCTCCTCAGTCTTCCCTCTCTGCTTTCATGCAAGCACATGTCACATGCATTACAAATTGAAAGCTAGTTTCTTAGACAAACTTGATGGCCCTTCTCCACATTTCATTCTCATCCCTAGTTTTTGTGCTACATGGATTTTATGTTGTCTTCAAGATTTTACAGAAACTTCAATGATCCCGACGTCGCCCCAACAGTGATTTTATCAGGAAAGCTGCTTATTAACCGTGACAATGACTGCAGACGTAGGAAAGAACAAGCGAACGAATGGAGGGATGGATTTTTTGTCAGATCGTGTTACACATCAGACTGCGTGCATTTATTTTAAGAATAAACATGATTGGCATGGATATGTTTAGAAGGTGGAGAGATTGAAGTGTGCACTTTCCACAAAAAGGATGAGTGACATCTCTCCTTCAGGGTGACAGCACTATGAAAACGTGACAGCCTCCCTCTCAGTGCTCGTTTTACTTTCATCCTGATATTATGGTGTCAGACACTTTAATGGATGGAATGTTCCACAGACATGATAGTCACCCCATTCTTTTCCCTTTTCTCTGTCCTCGTGTCTGTCATTCCAAGTCCAGCATTGCGGTTGCTGTGCGATGACAGCAGTGACACACCATATATCAGCATAATGTTGACATTTTATTAAAACCAGACCAATGAAAAGATGTTTTGTTCCATCATGTATGTAGGACGATAGAAGGAGGAGAGCTCTGGATAAATAATGTTTCGATTCAAGGACAGACATCGAGCTCTGTGATCTCTGAACCGAGTCACACTGATGTGGCATGTCAGTGTCAGATGGACATTAACCTGGATTCTGCTGATCTCAGTCTGAAATATTAAAACAGCTTTGATGAGGACAGTGTGCTCTGTGGAAACATGGAGGACAGTCTTGTTATTGAGAGTTTACCAGCTGAGGTGGACAGAAACAGGAGAGTTGAGTTTGTTTGGTTAACTAGTGTTTTCATCCTCCTGGTTTCTGACAGTATCGATATGTTAGTTTAAAAACAGATTTAAAGTTAGAAGTGAGTTCCGGTGGGGTTTGAAACATTGACTGGAACGGCTGTATCTTCCGCCGGGCGCAGTGCAGACGGAACACATCAGTGCCAGGTGGAATTTGGCCTTTACACACATCACATAAAAAAATAATAAGACCTTGACAATCAATATGTTTATTATCAAAAAACAAAGAACCAAACCAATGATGTGTTAGCACTGCTGAGTCTCCGAGTCTCACCCAGTATGAACAACCATCATGGTGAATTAAAGGGATCCACTTAATAATTTATTATTATTATTATTAATATTATTATTATTATTACATTTGATCATTAAATTCACAGAATTCAAGCTGCCATTTCCTTTCAAAAATAAAAGAACCACTGTCTTTCAAAAATCCATTTCAGGCCGTCTCTAACATTGTGTCTGTCATTGAGACGTCTCGTCTGACTGCTGTTGACAGCCATCGACCAGACATTTATAAAGTGGTGGAAAGAGACGCTAACTGTCAGCGCACATCCACATCAACATCTATCCTCCATGTTGTTGTTGACTGGGCTCACATCGGGACAACAGCACCTGAGCAGAGATAGACGAGGAAGACCAAAAAACTGTACTCGAGTACAAGTCACCAAAATAAGAGTCAAACACTGAAAAGAGCAGTGAGGAACTAAATAAGTTTTTAAGAATTTGTGAAGTCAGACCCCTCTGTGACCTCACTTTATACCTCTACATCAGCCTACACATCACAAAGATGCTCACAGTAAGCTGAAATATTTACATCATGACAGAAAGCAGGTCTGAATATAATATTAAACATGTTAGCATCAACACACTGACACCCTCACTGCTCTCTGTCAGTTCAGCGTGATGTGTGTTTGAGAATTGACTCCGTTAACCAACAGTGAATAAAAAGTGAAGCCAAAGACGGTTTGTCTCATCTGAATCTCCTGCTGTAGCTTCAGTTACTATTCTGCTGAGTCATTTGGAGGTGTGGCTGCGGTATAATAGAGTACCAGCAGGCCTGAGCAGACAGCAGACCCTTAAAAGGATGTGCATGGATGCATGTTTCTCGTGACATCATTGACAACAAAGGTAAAGAATGGATTCTCAGTATTTTGTTGAGTTAAACACTGATACAACAATTAGTTAGGAAACTCTAATGCAAGTAAAAAACAGTTATACAGATTATTAGATGGCTGAGCTGATGCTGAAGATTTCTAAATAGTATTTTGTGTCAGGACAGATCTGAAAACTCATTTTTGTTTGCATAAACTGAAGGTGAAAACAAACTGTCTATCATCCTCAACCATACTGTCCTCCGGTCCCTGTATTATTTAATCTTAAGAAATAATGACACGGCTTTAAAAATGGAAGCGAGGGCACGAGAGTTGGGCGTCAGAAAGTGTCTGAGATTGAACAGGAGTGAAACTCCTGAGCTGTCGACAGTTTAAGAGGAAGTCTACATGTTTTGATTGATGCCAAAGAGAGGAGCACTACTGATCTGACACTGACATGAAGACACTGAAGGGGAAATGCTGCAGCTGATGCAGTGGTGAAGTCTGCTGATTCTGCAGGATTCTGGGAGGTGCGGGCCACCTTTGAAGAGTTAATATAGTCTCCAAGCTCATCAGCTGAGGCTGGAAAAAAGCTTTTTTTTATTACTTTGATAATTACCTTTGTGACTTCACATCACACCAAATCCTAAATCCAAGAGGACCAAACTGACCCGAACAACATCATCAAAGTGTAATAAAGTGCAAGTTAGCATCTTTGTAAGATTCAGCCCAACAGCAATACACTCAGCTCTGTGCTGTGGCTCCACTGTAAGGAGATGTGCTGTCGAGCTGCCTTTGTCATCCATGTTGTGTGAGCCTTCCCTGATGAAATCAACTCTGTCCAAATCTTTTTTTTTCCTTTTTCCTCAACTGTCAAAAACTACAGACACAGAGCAGCATCTAAAACGCTTTTTTTTAGCTTTCTTGTTACCTGCAAATCACCAACCATGAAGCTACAGACAGATTGACAGACTAGTTACACCCAGTCAGCTCTAAACATACTTGAAACAAATGTGTACACAGACAGCTGTGTACACCCATACACTGTGTAAAACGACGTCACCCACAGGTTTCTGAAGAGCTGTTGTGAAGTTCAGTGTGGTGGCTCTGGCCAGCGCCATTTTGGCAGCCCTGCAACATATGTTACATATAACTAGCTGTAGCTCGTGATATGACAGCCTGCTTATCAAAAGACGTCTAAACAATGGCCGTTGCTAGACAACCGGGCTGGTCGTGACTGTTGATTTCTATGGGGGGGTCAAAATGACCCCTTTCAGCAGTTCTAGGTATAAATGATCATATTTTTTTTTTCTTTTTATTCCACATCCCTCATAATTCTCTAGATGATTAATAAAGTAATAGTAAAAAAGTACTAAAGTCATAAACTGAGAGATGTAGAAGTTTTATTTTGAAAGAGTTACATGCGTTTGAAAATGCCCTTGGCGGTTCTAGTGTTAAGCCTTAACATAATTTGGTAACAGGTGAGTTGTATAAAAATTCACCCTCAGTACAGTTGTCATGAACGGGGAAATTAGCTATAGAGACCAAAACTGTTTTTTGTACCAGGCTGTAAACACGTTTATTTCTGCTGTGAAGTTGGACTTTTTAACATGGGGACTTATGGAGACTGACTCACTTCTGAAGCCAGCCTCAAGTGGACGTTTGATGAACTGCAGTTTTTGGCACTTCATCTCAGGAGCCACGAGGTTGCTGCTCTTTGGTTTCAGTCAGTTTGTCGTCGTTCCGTGTGCCGGTGTCCAGCTCAACGTTTGGTCTTTGTGTTTTCTGGATCTTTGTTTTTCTGGACCTCGCCTTTTTGGTTTGTCTTATTAAATTATTTTTGGACTGCACGAGCTCTACCTCCTGTAACGTCAGGATTTGGGCCTTTTAATCTTGACCTTACCTTACCTTGGTTGCCTAGACGTGACTTCATAAACTTTTACTTTAATCAAAGAAAGTTGATGAAACCTTGAAACTGAAACTGTATTCAATATGACTAGAAGCAAATGTCTCTAGCCTACTTGTACCATATTAGTTTTCTTTGTCTGTCCTTGTGCTGCTGGAACCTGGCTCTGACTTCTTTATAATCCAAGTGTTTTGGATGAGCTTCTACATTAGCTATCATTCATTCAGCATGCAGTACCCTCACAAGTCTGTAAAACTTCTGCATGACTTCACTGCTGTCTGGTCCTGGCCCCCAATTGTTTCTCAACACAAAGCTTTCCATACAGCTATGCAGCCTCTGCAGCCCCCCCCCCCCCCCATCATCACTGCATCAGGTAACTTCACCTTGGCTGAAAACAAAAGCTGGTATTCTGCTGTCGTAGTCATATACAACCCTGACCTCAACACTGTTTTATGGAAAAGAGACAGAGGAAAGGTTTTCCATAGCATAATTGCTGAATCAACAGTATATCCCCTCTGTCTCTCTCTCCTTCTAAAGGGCATCCCTCCTGGGTAAGAACAGAACTGGGAAATAAACCTTCTAATGTCATCTCCACTTCTTTTCCAACCGAGACATCAGCTTGCTGGAGCTGTAGTTGCTCCCCCTTACCCATTTTAATATTCAGATGCAAGCAATGATCCCATCAGGGCCAACTCTTCAACTAATCCATATTAACATAATGTTAGCCAGTTCAATGTTCATTTTTATAACTGTTAATTTCACAGCTGTTGGTCAATTGATTGGTCTAGTTGTCATGTATTAATCTAAACCTATGACCTATGTCCTTTCCTATACACTTTTCCTTAACACTTTCCCTTGACCTCGAGTTCAAGGAAAGATGTGCAGTAGAATTCATAAGGAAGACATCCACAGTGCTCAGAGAATCCGACTAGACTTACACTAGGCTATGTAATTATGTGACAGTCGATGTTGTTGATGTGGTCTTTGGTGAAACTACAATGTTCAGAATCTGGTCAACAAAAAACACACGGATACTCCTTTACAGGCCAGGTTTTATAGAGTAGGCAAGTGTCTGTTTGTCTGTTAACAGACTCTAATCTCCACAGAACTGTAGAGCAACATCAGCCTTCACGAACAAAGCTTTTCCATCACGTAAACACCTCCGTCCATATTCACACACTCTCCGTCACTCGTCCACATGATGCATCAGATGACTGCATTCTGCAATCGGAGTCACAATTTTTACCTAATTTCACAAAAAGAAAAGGAGATCATCGTCAGGCGTTTGTGACATTTCAGTCAGCCACAGTAAAGATACCTTGTGGCTTGAAAGGTAGTGAGGTTGGGACACAGAGGTTGACACGAGTTGCCAAACCCTGAGCAAAGTCAAAAGCAGAGACTATCAGCAGGTGTTTCCAGGTCAACAAAATCCCTTGGAGACCCTGCACTCAGGTTAAACTGTATACCAAACTATGGGGATCACAGAACCATTGACCACTCAGCTTTAAAGGACAGTTTAATGTACAAATGGCTCATCTCAAATAGTTTTATGAACTTCATGTGGCCTTTCCTAGACGCTCCCAGATCTTATGGATTATCTCGTCATGTGCATGTCTCATCTTCAACCCCCCCCTTATAAGATCTATCTGTGATCCCTTTAAATGCAGATGACTTCAGGCCTTGTGCAGCTCACGCACATTCAAAACCTTTTTAAATACAGATCATAACAATCTAAGCACACAATAAAACTCAAACATTCATACATACGTACAACACCTGTACCTTCTGCTTCCTGAGCTCAACCACAAGACTGTCCCCTGACACCAGCTGAGTTCAGCTGAGGACATTTTTTTGAACTCCATGTTCAACACTGTCTCAAATTCATGTGTATTCTTCCCAGTCCGTGGGCCCCAGTGCTCAAATCTAGGATTTACAACAAAGCTTTTCTTTGCACGACCTGGGGAAAATAAACCAAACAAGATATTACCATGGTGTGCTGCACCATTACGTAAAGGTTACTTATTTAGAGAAATTTTAGCGCATGTAAATACTTCGGAAAAGCCACAAGAAATCATCTCCAGCCTAACAGAATCCCACAACTCTTCAATGTTAACTTCAACAGTGTAGTTCTGTCAGGTAAGAAAGAATAAATATGTTTGAAGCAACACACAAACATTTTTCCTCATCACAATAATTCCATTGTTCCTACTAGGGGTGCAACGATTCGGTTCGGTTCGATACTTTGGTGTCACGGTTCCATATTTTTTCAATACAAAAAAGAGTAATTTACATTCCTTTTTTAACTTGTAGTTTATTGAAATTACCAACATTTGTTTCAACTCAAGTACAGTACAGTTTTTAAATTAAATTATATGTATCTGGTGCAGCTCTACCTGCCTCATTTTCTGCTGTGCATACTTAGAAGCTAGAACCATATAAAACAAAAACAGCACCTTGTAAAACAGGAATTAGCCATGTTGCAACGAGCTAGCTTCGCATGTAGCTTCTGTCTCACACGTAAGTTTACAGACCACCTCGAGCAGGCGGAAGCAAGGCCACGTCTCTGGCGGCCTTGCTTCCGCCTGCACGTGTGCAGTGGCGGAGTAGTCGAGCGCAGATCCACTGAGCTTTCAGCACAGAGCACATCGTCAGAAGTTGATAAAATAAATATAAAATTGCGTATTGTTCGATTCATAGTGCGTACCGAACCGAGACCACTGTATTGAACGGTTCAATACTGATACATGTATTGTTGCACCCCTCGTTTCTACCCATAAGTTGTGTCTCAGATGTCATCATAACTGAATGGAATGTAGCATGTAGTATCATGTGGCACTGAATATAATAAGTATCTTTCTTAAACAGAAACCTGTCCTGCTTAACTTAAACCTGTATAAATGAATATAAAACAAGATAAGAACAGATAGAAAGCAGAACATTCATCCTGTAATAGTGCACATTTTTGGTGCAATACCAGAAGTGCAAACAGAAAGTCTGTAGAAAACCTGTAAACATATCTGTGCCTAAAAGGCCATGACTGTAGGCTACAGTTGTAGTAAAACAGAAAAAAACAACTTATGAACTCAACAGCTAAATGCCACGCTACTTTTTCCACTTGTATTTCTTCTTAGCTCTTGCTGCAGTGATGAGTTGTTTGTCTTTGAGTGCTAGAGAGTAAAACTCTGAGCAAGACAGTTCATAATTGAGGCTGACAATGAGCTCAATTAATTCAGTGGAACATTTGTTCCGCACATCAGTCCATGTGTTCTTCATAAAAGAGAAAATCCTCTCCACAAACCAGGCGGAAGATGGGATGCTGAGGACAAAGGATACAGCAGCTTGGATGTTGGGAAGGTCAGCTGCTTGAAGAACCTCCATCCACCTCTCTGCTGTTCCTTTGGACTGCCAGGTTTCCTTCTCCTGAGTGAAGCGCTCCAGAAGACTGTTTGCAGTTTCACATTCTTCATACAGATCATCCATGGAGATGTTCAGCCTACCAGAAGAGATGAAAAGTTGTCATTTACAGTGGTAAATAAATGGGAAAAAATCTTATTGTATATATTCATAATTTTGTATAATACTTTAACTACCTATATAGTTTATTTATTATTCTTTATTTATTTATCCATCTATCTATCAAGTATATGAACTGTTTGAATTTGTAAGATGTATAAGATGTATAAAAGATTGCATATGTGTGTATACTGTAAACTAAGTTTATGATTATGTATTTATTTGTATATATTATCTATCAATTGTATTTGTTTATAACCATCAATAATATTAAAACATGGTCTATCACTATACTGGCAATTGTTTCATTCTTACCTGCCAACCAGGCAAAGCCGGTTGGTTATGTTCTCCATGTCATCAAAGGAGATCTTCCCAGATGCTAGAGAGAGGGGCTGCAGGTGGAAGAGCCAGTTTTCCTCTGAGAAGTCAAACCACTTCTCGATATAACTGATGGCATGGTTTAAGAAGGCTGTAAATTCCTGCCTGGCAACATCAGCATCAGATGGTGAGAGACGCTGGAGCTTTTGTTTGGTTAGGTACCCATAGAACCCATCATCTCTTCTCTGAATTGGTCTTCTCCGGAAAGAGTCCATGATGGAGAAGAGGTCAACGGACGTGGTTACATTCAAACAGGGACAGGACATTGTTACAGAATAGGAGGTACACTTCGACAATGTCTGCCTCTTCCTCAACTCCAGCAGCATCTTCTTTCAACCTCAGCAAATCTTTCAGGCGCTTTGGACATTCTTCACCAACGCTGATGACATAGGACTTCAGCGGGACCCAGTTCTGCAGCAGGTGGGTGATTGCAGGGTTGAGTGACAGCCATCTTGTCACCACATGGCGCAGGATTTCATGGAATTCAACATCACAGAATTCACAAAACTCCTTCAGGGACTCTCTCCTTTTGGCAGAGTTGGAAAAAAACTGTATCTTGAGGACAATATTTTCACTGTGTTATGGACAATATGTGCATGGCAGTTGCCACGAAGGATCTCACTGTTGGCCTCTCTCAATTTTGTGAAGACCGAGTTGTGGCTGCCATAATTGACATTTGCGTTGTCAGCACTGAATGCAGAAAGCTTTGTATTGTTTTCACTATTCCCTCTGCAGACTCATCTGGATTTTCAACGAAATCTATCACCTTGTTGACAACCCCATTCTCTGGCGTTAAAAACTGCACGGCCAAGGGAAACATCTTCCGATTTCCCTTATTCGAGGCATCAGTGTGAAGAGAGAATGGGAGTGGATTTCCACCACTTTTCAATTTTTTGATCACCTCCTCTATTGTCTTTGGAGACAGGACATCTGTGACAATTGCCTCAGCTTTTGTCCTCCCACAGGACATCTTCTTGGCAATGCTGGAGTCATTCAGTGCTCTGAGACTCAGCTTCAGAGCACAGTCAGCTGAGTTATAGCTTAAACCATGCTTTACAGTGTGGTAGGTATGGGCTACCTCTGCAGCAGTCACCTGTAAATTAGAAAAAAGAAGACATTTTACTGTATATACAGTATGTAAAGTTTGTGTAGTATATCAACCTGCCTGTACAGTACAAATGATGCATGTTATATCTATCTGAGCGTATTCTGTATCGTCATACTTGTGTGTGAATATGCCATCAGCTCATTGGTCACAGAGCAGGACAGGGCCTGGGAGCAAGTTTACTGTAAATCTTCATATAAAGCGCCCTGTTATTCATTTTCCATTGGCATTTTACTGACTATTTTTTGACTCTCACAGTAATACGGGACGAAGTGCGTCCCTTTTTCAGCTCAATACGGGACGGGTGCTTTTGTTTCTAAATATGGGACGATTCCGTTTTTCAAGGGACGGTTGGCAACCCTATCAGCAAGTGTGGTTGCATCTTGTTGCAGAGGAGCAGTCAGTTGTGTACAGGGGAGACTTGGCAAGCCTCAAGGTGTCCCTCCATGTTTTGTCTTCTAATAATAGTTTTGTCACAAACAGGGCAATGAAAATGTCCCTGCAGTTTGAATCGATCTATCATCCCACGTCCTCTCGCCCCCTCTCCCTCTCTAAACTCCAGTTGCGGCAGAAGGCCATCCTCCTTGAGCCAGGTTCTGCTCATGGTGGGACTTGTTAGGTCTGTGTACATAATATTATAAAGAGTATGGTCTAGTCCGGATCAGTATGGAAAGTGTCATGACATATCTTCTGTTATGATTTAGTGCGTTAGAAATAGAGTTGAATTGCTGTAAGGATAGGTGAACAAATGCATTTTTCCTAACCTTGACCATACTGTAGCTCAGATATGATAGAAATAAATAATGAATAGAAAGCACTTCTTGAATGCCGAATTGCCCCATATTAACATTCAGTCTGCAGACGATTTGATACGTCTGGTGTTTCAGGGCCCAGAGTAAGCTGTTTTCACCAGGTCTACAGTTTGTTGGAGCGTCCTTGGCACTGCATTCATATTTAAGCACACACACACACACACACACACACACACACACACACACACACACACACACACGCACACACAGTCCAGCTCAGCTCTGTGTAAGTGCTACAAATACCATCAAACACCTCTTTTCTAATCAGCGAGGTGTGCTGAACACCATGTCCCATTCAAACTGCTGTTAACTATCCTCCCAAATCATTGCTAATTTTATGCCAAACACCATTTTTCTTGCTGCTGCTGCTGCTGAAGCAGCAAGATACTGTATGTCTGCATAAGATTCTGTCTGGTCTGGGGATTCAGATTTTATGCTGAGCACAGTGTCACAATAATTGGCCGTGAGACTCCTGAGACAGAAAGAAAGACTTATAAATAAATAAATAAATGAAACAAGCAAACCAATAAGTATATAAATGCCAACGGCAGTGCCAAGACATGCTCAGAGGGCAGAGACAGTGCTGCTGAGGACACGAGCAGACAACACAGCCTCGTATCATTATTTCAAACAACATGTTCAGTGTATTTGGTCACTTTAACAACAGCATAAATTGGGCATATTTTCATGTACTGCGACATCGTTACTACTGTTTTGTTGTTTAGCCTTTCTGCATACTTTAATACTTTACATACTTTTTTTTTTTCTTTTGTTATTGTTGCTGCACTACGGATGAATCTAGTCAACCCGTCCTCACTCCCAAGCTGTCAAACATGACAGCTCAGCGGGCCCCACACTTCAAACCAGGACGCTACAGGAAACACTCCAGTGTCACATGTGGACGCACTTGTCTGCCGTAATGTTTTGATGTGCTGTTGACATCAGGTGACACAGTGTGAAGAGCAAGGAAGTCAGCATATAGAGGGTGGACAGATGGGTCAGACAAACACAGGACTGCCATCAGATTTGATGAGTTGCCTAGAATGCTTTTCAACAGTCTTGTAGGAGTTCGATACATGCTGAGCGTTTTCCTTCACTCTGCGTTCCAACTCATCCCAGATCATCTGTCTGAATTTAGTTAGGGTGGTTGTGTAGGGCAGGTCATCTGATGCAGTACTCCAATCCTCCAAATGTCCCTTACAAAGCCTGGAGGTGTGTTTTGGGTCATTGTGATTCTCCTAAGTAAAAGTCACATGTCACTGCAGAATGCTGTGGTAGCCATGCTGGCTTTGAATTTCGAATAAATCACCAACAATGTCATCAGCAAAGCACCCACACACCCTCACACCTCCTCCTTTATATGATGGGAACCACACATAGATACCACCCATTCGCCTTCTCTGTGTCTCATCAAACCAAAGTCCAGATTTCCACTGGTCTAACGTCCATTCCTCGTGTCTCTTGGTCCAAGCAGTTCTCTCCTTCTTGTTGGTCTCCCTCAGTCGTGGTTTCTTTACAGCAATTTGACCATGAAGGTCTCCTCTGAACAGTTGATGTTGAGATGTGTCTGCTACTTGAACTCTGTGAAGTGTTTGTGTGGGCTGCAAGAGTATGTGTCTCCACCCTGGATTGAAGCATCCACATGAATGTGATATATTTAACTTTACTTCCATTCCACGTGCCACCCTGAGCCAGATGCCACTCGTCCTGCAAATTCTCAATTATGGCCCTGGTTGGACAACCCCATGTTTACACAGATGTGTATATACTTGCTGCTACTTTTTATCCATTGTGCCAAGGATATACCTCGACATGTTAGCTGATGTACAGTATGAAGTGAAAGTGTTGTTGTGCAACTCTAACATGCCAACAGTTATGGAGCTATTACAGCATGGGCTGTTAGTTAGTATTCACTCGGTCTATTTACAGGTTTATGTAAAAGTAGTGTCGATACAAATGCCACAAAACCATCATTGCTTATAGACCTGCCTTTAAAGGTGGCCTTAACAGATAATCACAAAACTTTCTGGTTGAGGAGTGCATGAAACACCAAATATTAACTGTTACAAACATCAATAAATATGATCTGCTGAGGCGTTTTAAAAAGGTGCCTGCTTCACTGACCCTACCAGCAGATTTGATCTTCATTCAGATACGTCCACATAGTGAAGGGCCTCTAGCTTCTGCTTCAAATCCTTTTATACCTGAGTAACCCAGATGGAGGATCAAATCAAAAGAAAGGCTAAAACATTTACAGCTTTTTCACGGAAAAAAGTGACAGAAAGACGGAGCCTGAAGTGGATCAAAGATGGAGGACAGCTGAGAGAGGCAGGAGAGTAATGAAGAAGAAGAAGAAGAGAGTGAGAAGATGCCCTACTGAGAGAGAGAGAGAGAGAGAGAGAGAGAGAGAGAGAGTGCAGGAGAGGTGAGGAAAATGAGTGAGAAGAGAGATATGACTGATGAAGAGCAAATGGACAGAGATGGAGGCCGAGAAAGAGAGAGAGAGAGAGAGAGAGAGAGATGAAAGAGACTCAGAGAGAGGGAGCCAGGTAATGAGAGGAATAGAAAGAGGAGAGGAAGAGAGAAAGTGAAGAGGGAGTGAAATACCTACTAAAAGCTGCTCCTCCTCCATGTTTTTAAGTCTTGTACTGGAACATGGCTGTTGACACACACACATGCAGAGCAGATTATTAATAGTACCTTAGCTGAGTGGTGAAATTATGTATTTAGTAGGGCTGAGCGAGTACAGCATTATCTGTATCTGTATCTGTTAACCATATGAATTATCTGTATCCGTATTGCATTGAAAAACTGAATCTGAATTGTAATTTGAAATTGAATTTATTAGTTTGGAACTGAACATTCAGTTCTCACAATTCAAATTAAATTTTCTGTGACAAACATCCGGGTACTTGAGGCAGAGCAATCGAGCGCAGATACACAAGACGCCTCTTCGGCCAATCAGCACCTACGTGTGGGGATGGGGCCGATCTGATCCAGTATCGGAATTCACATAATTCACGGATCGGAAATTTCCGCAGGTTGGATCGGAAATTTGAGTTATGTCTGTGCTTTAATGTTGTCTGCTGAAATGACTCCACAAGTGATTCCTGCCGGCTAGTCTGCTAGCTGGCTGCAAACTGCGGAACGGATTTCCTGAACGGAGGCATGACACACCTCTGTTCAGGAAGTCCACTAGCAGGTTAGCATTGAGCAGCACTGGAGCTAGCAAACTTTTCCACACAACATGTCTGCTGTGTAGAAATATTTTACAGTCGAAACGCCGCTGTGTTGCTGCGTAGTAGTGATTTGTATCTGTGCTGTGTAGTTTATATGACAGGTATTTTTTTGTTTTTTGATAGTGTATATTGCACTAGTAGTTTAACCCTGTCTTGGAATTTGAAACCCTTACAGTTGCATATTTGTTTTCAGGATGGGATTTTTCCTGTTTTCTGACCTCATACTTACCTCAAGTTGCCTTTTGGGACATACATGCATACGTACATATACTTGCCTGTAGGGAGGAGTTTATTACAGCCTGATATAAAATCAACAATAATGATAATAATAATATTAAAGCAAACAGAGCTCTGGTATCAGAATAGTATCGGTATCTGCAGATATCCAAATTCAGGTATTGGGATCGGATCGGAACTGAAAAAATGTGGATTGGTGCATTCCTAATTGTGTATATAATGTAAAGTGTGTTTGTAAATAAATACTTTCGAAAATGATATCAACATGTTGATTTTGTGTTATACTCTGCCACAAAATAATAAAATATGATAATAACAACAACAAATGTAATAATAATAATAATAATGTCACGTTTTGGACACAATAAATGCTCCATGTAAACATTTTAGGGAACTTATTAATTGTTACTTTTTGTCTTACTTAATTGTCTTACTAATTGTCAAAATGAGTTTTACATTCACTTGTCCTCTACCAGCTGTTACGTGACAGGCAGTTCAGGCTAAATGGTTCGTTCTCGTTCATTCATTCATCCGGATCGTTCATTTGTCACGTGACAGGCAGCTCAGGCTGAACGGTTCGTTCATTCGTTGTTCGTTCATCCGGATCGTTCATTTGTCACGTGACAGGCAGCTCAGGCTGAACGGTTCGTTCTCGTTCGTTCGTTCATCCGGATCATTCATTTGTCACGTGACAGGCAGCTCAGGCTGAACGGTTCGTTCGTTCGTTCGTTCATTTGTCACGTGACAGGCAGCTCAAGCTGAACAGTTCGTTTGTTCGTTCGTTCATCTGGATCGTTCATTTGTCACGTGACAGGCAGCTGAGGCTGAACAGTTCGTTCGTTCGTTCATCCGGATCGTTCATTTGTCACGTGACAGGCAGCTCACGCTGAACGGTTCGTTTGTTCGTTCGTTCGTTCGTTCATCCGGATCGTTCATTTGTCACGTGACTAAATTGCACTATGTACAGTCAATTGCTGTACACTAACTGTTTACAAACTGTTTTCACTGTATACATCCTATATTTTTGATATATAATTTTCATCTCACTATTTATACTGTTAATTCTGTGTACACTGCTGAAATCGCCTATATTTGCCATATTTATATACTGCTCATTCCGTTAATACGGCTGCTATTTACCATATTTGTACTGTCCATTCTGTTTATACTGATATATCGCCATATCATACTGTTTATATCTTAGATTGCCATATTTTTCTTAGATATTTTGAACTTGTTTATATTTTATGTTTCATATTTTATAATTCATGTTTATTGCTGTTTGCACCAGGGATTGGGGAGAAACGCTATTTCAATTCTGTGTATGTCCTGTACATATAGCAGCAATTGACAATAAAGTTTGACTTGACTTGACTTGACTGGCAGCTCAGGCTGTGTGACGAGCAGTACGTTCGTTCCTGGTTTGGTCTCTCGTTCATTTGTCACATGACAGCTACCTAGTCACTGTCGTGCTGTTAAACAACAACGGCAGGGAGGATACAGGACACAAGTCACTTTAATGTGGTGTGTATTTGCTTTCCTAGGTTTTCATATGGTTTGAATTGCTTGTGGTATTTTGTTTATTATGCTTTGTCAGCTGAAGCAAACCATGTTGCCTTCAGTGTTAAGTGTTTGAGAACCGCGGTATTTTTTACAATGCCCACAAGAGGGCTACAGCGCCACCTGCTGTAAAAATTAACGAAATGACTCAAAAAAAGATTTGTTCTATGTACCGTCCGAGAGTAAAAGATCCAAGTCAGTAAAAAGAGTCGAACTTCCCTAACAATAACACTAATGTGGTGGGTAGAATCAGGTGGACGCGCCAATCGATGAAGCGTGATAATACGTGCTTACGTGCCCTCTAACCAGTGTTGGTCATCTTACTTTAAAAAGTAATTAGTTACAGTTACAAATTACTTCTGCCAAAAAGTAATTGAGTTAGTAACTCAGTTACCACACTGTAAAAGTAATTAGTTACTCAGCAAAGTAACTGTGACGTTATTTTTTATGTTCTATAACGCTATTACGTTCTATAACATCTTTAACGTCAAAGATGTTTATATTAACTGATTGAAGAATAAAAACACTATAACTCACACCGGGCGCGTGTCGGCAGCGTAACGGCAGCGTAGCGAGCCAGCCGTATTCACGCGAGATCACACGAGAATCCTGAACGTACGCAAGACCCTGCGATAAACTGTGTATAAAGTAAACAACAACAACAAACAGCTTACTTTGCTTCTCCGACGTGGAAGAGATTATAAAAAGGATCTGTTGTGTCATAAATTATTGTGTGTTGTTCCACTTCAACAATTAGTCTCTCGTCGTTCATGTTGAGACCCTTTGATCGATTGACTGCTGACCTGGTGCCACCGGTCATGCGTAATGTTGATGTGAAGTTGTGATAGGCTACATGAACTGCGTATTGTGTTTTATTTTGAAAGGGGGCGGAAGTGTATTACGCTGATTCTGTGTCGGATTTCCTGTCTGGTGCAATCTGCTCTGTTGAGATTCACGCGGTTTAGCAACGCTACAGAATGATAGCGCTGCAGAGCGGAGAGACGTTGCTGGGACGCTGCTGAGACGTTCCGCGGCACGCCCTGTGTGAGTGGTCTCATTGATTAGAGTGGCAGCGATCAGCTCCGGTGACCGCGGCGCAGCCGTTCCGCAGCGCTTACGTCCCCGGTGTGAGTGGGCCTTTAGAGTTGCTTGCGGCAGACATGGATAAAATCTTTTTCCTGGGCATAGTGTGCATGATACATTCTTGCCTTTAATTTCAACGAGGGAGAAGTAGTGCCGGTACTTCCAGTTGGAGAACCCAGCCAATCATCATCGCATTTGCAACGGTGTCATCATCATGCCCACTCCTGCTCTCTCCAGGCAGCTGATGTAGCCAAAGCTTGACACCTCGCGCTTCATTCAACCAAATTGTAGTAACACGCCACTTTACATTCTCAGTAACGATAACGGCGTTGCAACGATGGGAAAAGTAATTAATTAGATTACTCCGTTACTGAAAAAATAACGCCGTTATACTTAAACGCCGTTACTCTGTTGAAGTAAAAGAACCTGGCAGAGCGCACTACTGTGATGCTAACCATGGTACTACATGGTCTGACAGACGAGTAAGAATAGATTGCTGCCAGTTGGTGTCCGATACAGGGGCTGAATATTACTTATTTTTCTTCCTTCTTTTTAATTAAAGTTCAAAGAATGCAATCTCACAAATCAAGGCAGACTCTAAAAGCCAAGTAATTAAGGAAGTGACAAGGAATGGTCTCACCTCCTCTAAGAAGCTGAGAGGATTCTTCAGAGTGAAGATACCAGAGGTGTGATGGTAAGGTAAATGTATACCTTTTTATTCATCGCACACATCTAATGGGTAAATATAAGATTGATAAATTTAAAGTCATATAAAGGTTTAAATTTTTTTTATGTTCCCATAAACTGTTCTGTGACCTGGACTACACACTCTTCTTCAGCAGCTAAAAAATCTGGACTGCAGGAGGAAACATGAGCAGGACCTGTTGGTCAATCCCTGTGTGATGTAGCACATCATCAAAGACTAATAGTGTTGATACTGTGCACGGAATTCACTAAAACATGTTAGTCCGTTACATCACTGCATTAACCCTTAACAGGGTACTCATTGAAATACTTGTAAATTTAAAATTTCAACCCTGGAGTGTTATTGGTGGATGTAAGAAGACATTTTTTCTTTTTTAACTTTTTTAAAAAAAGTTTCAGTTTTCGGCTGCAAATCAAAGTCAAATGTTTGTTTGATTGTTTCCAAATGAACAATCAGACATATGTCTTACGGAACTTATGACAGTTATTTCAAAAAATCACACATGTGATACAGTGCAAAGAATGTTAGGGTTAGAGTGGGATCCATAGACATATATACATAGACGCCGCACTGACTGCTGCCGCCTACTGGAGCGGTGTGCCTACAGGGCGGCCATCTTGGAACAGGGCCACTCGCTCCTACAGTGCATTACATCTATGGAAGAATGGTGTTTCTGCACAATAAAAGTGATCATAAATCGCTCAGCTGTCAAGCTATTTTCAGGAGTTTATTTGTTTGTCAAACGTCAGACATGACAGACATAGATAGAACAAAAAGAACCCAGAAAACGTTCAGGTGTGTTCAGGTCTTTAATGCATTGCTTGAAGGGTATACATTGCATTTGAAGATAATAATAATAATATTAATATTAATAATTATATTGTTATTACTATTCTTATCATTATCATTATATTATTATATTATTTTTATTATTACCGGTATTATTATTATTATTGCTATCATTATCATTATATTATTATTATTATCATCATTATATTATTTTTATTATTACCGGTATTATTATTATTATTGCTATCATTATCATTATATTATTATTATTATGATTATTATTATTATTATCATTATATTATTATTATCATTATATTATTTTTATTATTACCGGTATTATTATTATTGCTATCATTATCATTATTGCTATTGCTATTATTATTATATTATTATAATTATATCACTATCATCATCATTATTATTATTATTGTAGACATAGGATCTGCTGTCTCTACCCTTTTTGAATATCAGACCGTCAGAACAGCTTGCAGGAACTTACAGGATCAGGACTTTGTTGCACGCTGCAGGACACAGAGGAGAACTTTGTTCCTCGTGGCTGTCCAGCTCCTAAACTCCCACCACCCCCTAATCAGTATCATCATCTCTATGAATAAAGTGATTTGATTGATTACAAATATTCAAACTACACAGGTTCTTTGAATTACCAGAGGGTTAAGTGGCAGAACTTTGAAATATTCAAGGAAAGAACAAGAACATTAACATTCCCCCCTAGAAAACTATTTACAAGAGTATTTACAAGCTAAAACTCCTGAAAGAGAACTGTTTTGCACAGTTTCTTTCTTGTGCTGCCACTCTGATATTTGAGTGAGGTAAGTTTTGCAATGTGGTGCAGCCTAATTTGGAGGAACACAGACACCACTAGTTTCAGTAGGTTAGAATGGTGGTTGTCAATGCCAAATTGTGTGTCTCCAGCATGTTCCCCGAGCAAAAACACATCATCTGTGCCAATCTCCTCACGGACCACACGCATGACCACTGACACCTTAGAAGCTTGCCCTGAGTGGACCTGGCGAATCACCCGCTCTGCTGCTCTCACCACCTTGACTGTGCCTTCTGATGGAATCATCAGCCCACCATTATTTTTGAGCACAAGTAGGTGGTAGCTCTCATCATGTGAAGAGGGTACAGCGTCTGTCACCAGGCTGGCACGGCACACATCGCAAGAAAGCCTTCTTAGAACCTGCTGAACCACAAACCCTGCAATGTAGACCAGAGCATTGTCCACAAGACCACACGAGGGCTGCAAAGTTAACAAATGGGGCAGGGAGTTCTTCTGCAGTTTAGGCAGAGGACATCTCGACAGCAGACAGAGACACCATGTCATCCTGTGCTGCCACGTTGCCTAGCCCACTTGGTGAGACACCACACCGGACCATCAGACGGAAGATGCCCTGGAACTGGCCGGCAGAGGGATTGTTGTTCCAGCCCCCTTAAGGGAAAAAAACAACACACACCCACACACTACAATTACACCAAAGATCTTTTCTTATTGTTTTTTAAAGGCTGTAAAATGTGAACCCTACCTGATGCTCTGATTGAATTAAAGAGAAGCTCCAAGTGATCTTGGCTGAACCGGTAGGTGCAGACATACCGCTGGACTCGGAGCAGCTCAGGAATCATCAGCATCAGGGTGTCAATGTTGATCACAAACCCGATGACAGACAGGTACCTTCAAAAGAAAAAGTTTTATTTCCCTAATTGTATTAAAACAAAGACACCTTGAGGAAGCACCTAGAAATTTTGTTCATTGAAAGAGATAAATTGATGCCACCATATCCATCAGATGTGAAACAGCAAAGGGTGACAGGGATAGCCACAGTCATAGATCTTTTGCTTAGGTGGCATCCATTGTGGGTAAACTGTGCTGCCAATTTACTGGGAACAAAATTACTGTGTGCTTCTTGCAGGTTTGCAAACCTTATTTTCTTTTAGGATGCTGAACCAACTATAGGAACATTATTAAGCTGGAACAGGGACAGCTTGAAACTAGAACATGCAATACATGACACCTGCATGATGTTAACACGGTATCATACATACCATTGACACCTGTAGGACCTGAAAAACACTAAACAATTCAAATAGAAAAAAATGCAGACAGCAAACAAATTGGAACAAGACACATCATATCACATACACATATATATCATACAAACTCCTTTCCTCACATATAAATCCCTTCATGCCCTTGCCCCCCCAGTACCTCTCCGACCTTCTCCATCTCCATCCCGGACCCTGCGTTCCTCTGATTCTGCTCTGCTCTCCATCCCCTGTACCAGACTACAGACCTGCAGTGACAGAGCCTTCAGTGTCACAGCCCCCACTCTTTGGAACTCTCTCCCTTCTGAAATCCACCACGCCCCAACCTCACCTCAAGACTAACCTTATATAAAATATTCAAATTAGTATTTCCATTTTACCTGAGTAGCATTCAAGCCTGTCTTTCAGCTCTTCATTTATGAGGTTTTTCTCCCTCAGATCCTTGAGAAGAGCGTGCACATTTTTCTTCGCCCTTCGCTCCCGGAGCATGCTATTTCTCTTCTCCCGCTCCAGACTCTCCACTCTAGCCAGAGCTTCACTAAGTCTGGCCTTTAGAACAGTGGGAGAAGCAGGCAAAGCATAATTGTGGTCCTAGTGGAAAGAGGGATGAAAATATATAGTGATGTTTATAATTCATCACTCACTGATGTAGCTGGCCCACATTCTTAATTTCATCCTTCAGTCCCACTGTTTGCACCCTGGATATGAGCGTCTTAGTGACAGGGACATAACACACTACAGTATGTTTTAATGTGTACTCATGTGTATTTTAGTGTGTCTAAAGTGAGTGGCAGAGAGCAAATACAGGTTTTAATATGACCAGGGCCTTGATGCTCTCATGTGTTCGAAAAATATTACATGCAAATACTCACAACATTAGAATGAGGTTCAGCTTCAGGGAAATGCTGAGGCAAGTCCACTGGAAGGCTTTCTTCTGCTTTCTTTGAAGCTTTTGTTGTCCTTGATGGTACTTGCTTAAATGTAAGAAACATAATACAACATTTTTAAAAAGTTTAGTGTAGAAAGTATACTGTACTTTATTCCTAAACATGCAGACAGAAAAAAAGTTTAAAAAATTGTGGCATTAAGTAGCTATCAAATGTTTACATGGACATATGAATCATAGAAATTAATGAATTCTTTAGCTAAATGGCACACATACCTTTTGTGAATGAGATGGGAAGTTAAAGACAGATGGTTTGACTCCATGTCTCAGCCGGACAATTTGCCCTGTTCTGTCAAAGACATCTGGCTTGAAGTGCTCACTGCAGAGCAAGGACCTCTCAGTTGCCACAAAACCTTCCCGTTTCACTGCCAGTTCCCATTGTCTCTTTAAACTGCTGTCTTTGGGAAACCTTAAAAATATGAGAAACGTAGCAAGAGATAAAGAATTGTCTACAACAAAAAATAATTCCATCTAATAGAGCTAGTAATAATCAATGTATTAGCTCTATTAGATGCTGTATTCTAACTGATCAATCACTGCAGTCTAGGTCTGTTTTTATATCATGGATAGAACCCGGACTCAAAGCTGAGGGGTTCTGTCCGTCCTGTCTGGGTTTATTTCACTACATAACAACCTGCTCACACTATAGATTATCCCTTACTTACATCTTACCTGTGAAAAGTGATCCCACGAGATCTGGTTTGTATGCTCCGCTCATTAGGGCATCCATACGCGGCACAGAAGTCCGGCATCTTTTCTTTACAATCTTCTGTCAGAAGCTAGTCTGCTGATAACATTAAGTAGAATTTGTATTTGGGTAGTAAAACCATATTTTTTTATCATAGCTACATGTGTGATGTTTTTAACAAATCAATACGTTTGGAAATCGGTCCAAAATTCAGCGAATAATTCTACTTTGAGATTGAGGAGTACCTCTTTCCTTCGTAGGTTCATGCACCGCTGCCTCTGCTAGCCCTGTACCAAGATGGCGGCGCTTTAGGCACGTCCCTCCACAGTCGATGCGGCATCTATGTATATATGTCTATGGTGGGATCCAGTAGAGGCCATAGCAATGCTATATGTGACGTAGCCTGACATTCGCTGATTGGCTGGAGAAAGTCATGTGACTCTGCTCCTTCATTGAGACGTGGGGCACCATTTTAAAAGCCCATGGAAGTGACCATATATGATATGGTATATAAAGGGTTAACCTGTTTAATCCTGAATTTTTCAAAGATATGAAAATGTCCAAATCATGTGTCATTAGTACCCCTTTGAAATAATCAACCATTGTTTTTAAAGATTTTTATGGAAAAATAGGTGAAAAAGTGTGTTTTATGTTCGGCCACAATTGTGACCGGTGTGATAAGGTGTTGTACCATTTATAGACTAAATTAACATAATTCTCCTCTGCAGTCATATAAATTCTTATAAATTCAATTCCAGTTATTAACACATGTACATTTCTGTCACTGGTAGTCTCCAATATTGCCACTAGAATGCTCTATGACATTCTAGTGTGACTTTGGCCGACATTATCAAAAATACAACTATACCAATATGAACACTGAGAGGACTGATACATAGCAAAAAAAACAACAACAACAACAAAAAAAAGCTATTTACGAGTGCACTGTTGAGAGACCATGCAGAGATGGGTCACCACCACTTCTTAGACCTGATGGAGATATGATATCTTGAAACATGCTGGCCATGAAGGTTAGGGTTAGAACCTTAATTAGTATCATTGGTAACACCTGTGTTTTCAAAATGGCTGCTGTAAAAAAGCAGCCACAATGCCTTTGCCTTACCAACGGACCAGCAACTTCTCGTCTTGGATCGGGACCTCAGAGGTTTCCCAGGGTAACGTCATGCAGTCTTTCTGTGGTTTGAATGGGTCATCGAACAGACGATGCCTCATTGTTCCAGAGCAGCCATATCCTCCTTTTGTCATTTCACCAAGGAGTGCAAGTGAAGTAAAGAGGCTGGCATGAATGAACCTGCAACCTTGAGGCACCTGAGCTTGCGCTGCAAAACCGAGAATGACACTGGGTCCCTCACCCAACCCAGTCTCAGGGAGGAGAGTGTGTGGTCCAGCATATGGCTCCATGTGATACATGTAACCACTGGATGAGGCAAAGTTTCATAGCTTGTAACCAAAATGGATTGGTTTAGCTTTTATGAACTGCGTACATCCATATCGGCCATTTGTCGGCAAATGGAATGCAACATTAGCATGTGTATACATAAATACACTGTAGCTGTTTCCCAATTCAGGGGCTGCATGCTTCGAAGGACGCGGCCTTAAAGGCGACTCCTTCTGAGGGACCTTCGAAGGCCGCATCAACCGTTGTTAAATGAGACGGTCTAGCCTTCGAAGCATTTCCTGTTTGCGTCACCAGCTGCGTCACCTGCCGTCAGTTGGTACTTTGTAACGTAGCCGTTGCCTGTCAGTTAGTCGTCAGTTGAGAAAACGAAGAAAAAACAGACAGAAGAAAGTATAAGACAGAAGAATGAAGTATAACATATAATAGTGAAAATCCTAAACGTAGCTCTTTATTCAATCCAATCGTTTAACTAGACTTTGCAGTTTTACAGTCTGGAAATAAAGCAGGGATAATAAAAGTAATAAAATATAAGTAATTAGTGAAAGTATAAGTAGTAATAAGTAAAAGTAATTAAATATAAAAACCCAATACTTACATTTAATATTATTATTAAATGTATTATTCATTATTAGGTATTATTCATCACCGCTTGGTGTCACCATTGTATTTTTCCCGGCACTGAACAGCGACGCGCAAATGATCTTGGGATATGGGAGGCCGCGAAGGATAGTTGCGTTACATCCTCCAAAAAGAGGGAAAAGAAGGACGCATTTGAAGGAGCCTTCGAATTGGGACAGCCTTCCAGACGTAATCGGCCTTCAAATGCGTGCTTCGAAGGATGCAGCCCCTGAATTGGGACACAGCTTGTGTTATCCCGCCGGTCACAATTGTTGCCATCAACATGTTCATTTTATAAGCCCACTATACAAAATTGAGACACCCTGAACATGATGTGTACCAAAAATATCTTTCCTATCTTTACGTTAACATACTTTACTAAACTTTTTTGTGGGAGCTTTAATGTAGCTATCCTCTTCTCATTGTACAGCCAGGATGTAAACAGTCGTGATAATTTACAGTAAGCATGTGACCCTTTATTTTTTCAATATTTGCTGGAAATAACATTGATACATCATTCGGTAACAGTTTTAGAGCCTTACAACTAAAACATATTTTTGTGGTCACTATCATGACCGGTGGGATTAAATGGGTTGTCTGTAGGGTTCTGATTATGTGTATAGGAAATGTAATAATGTCTCTTACCAGGTGACACTTCAGGTCATTCAGTTGGATCATTTATCCATCCAGTGATGGGCCAACCCAACTGAGTTTGATAGGTGTTTTCATTCTTTGATTCCCTTTTATTTAGCATCAACCCTGCTGCTCTGTGTGAACTCCTGCTTGTTCTTGCTCTTATTCATGAGCTGACCATGTACTGAAGCAACGCTGGCTGTAATGAATGCACAAGGGACGTGTTCCATGTGGGATTTCTATCTGATCCACAGTATTCTATGTCATGCAGTGTGTTTACATCTTTCTTGTTGATTGAGTTTATGTTAAAAGGTTAATTAACAGGGGTGTCGTTTAGCTCAGTTGGTAGAACAACCGACCCATGTACGAAGGATCAGCCCAGGGTTCGAATCCAACCTGTGGCTCTTTCCCGCATGTCATTCCCCGTCTCTCTCTCCCCTGTCATCCTGTCACTCTTCAGCTGTCTCTATCCATAATAAAGCTTGAAAAGGCCAAAAAAATATTTTTGAAAAAAAAAAAAGGTTAATTAACAGAGCCTTGCGCTGTTGAGCTGATGTGCTGCCAGCTTTTGCTGCTGCAGATACAAACATTTACCATAATAGAGCAGTTTTTCTCTGCATTTTACAGACTTCAGCTCTGTTTGAGTATGTTGCATGGGCAGTATTTTACTGTACTAAGTTAGGTCCAGAGAGGTATGTCTGAAAATCTAATTTCATCAATGTAGCCCACAGGTCAGCACACATCGTGCCCTTCGAACATCCTGTTTACTTTCACTTTGTAAGATACCTAAAGGATAAAAAACAGAGAAAACAGCTCTGACAGTACAAAAATGGTCTTGTTCTGTTCCTAAACAGCTTGAGGGCATTGCTCGTGGTGGAGACTCCCGACAGTTCAGAGAATCCACTAATGAGGGGTAAAGGTCACCCTCGCCCTCGGGAGAGAAGCTGTACTTCTTGGAAAGCAACAGGTCCTGAACAGTACTGAACTTTAGTCATGTTTGAGTCTAGTGTAACCAGCGGAAAGGTACGCCCACATGGGCGGCACGGCATGCTATAAAGAGCGACCCCCTCTGATCCTTACACTCCCTGTTTGAATTGTTTGGCGTCACTACAGAGGTATGTAGTCCACAACAATTCGTCTCAATGGTAAGGCCTACTTCTTTCGCCTGAGACCCTGCATAGTGCTACGTGTGTGTTACAGACTGCCCCTGGCTGCGCTCGTATTGTTTGAATACACAATGTATTCATCATACATTGTGTACTGAGTATTTACATATTATGCAACTATATATATATATATACTGTATATTCCTACTCCACTACATTTGACATTTTTTTCCGTTTTAGTCATTAGTTCAGATTAAACTTTCTCATCCGCTCTAGGTTTGTTGATTTTAAATGTTGGGTTGAGAAAGTTCTCCAACATCATCAAAAGTTGATTTTTTTAGAGATACGTGGTTTTTACAGGATGGTGAGACACTACAAACATATGAGGATTAAGATGCATTGATGCACTGCTGTAGATTAAACTAACCAACAGTATATAAGGTATTTCAATTATTAATTAGAATGACATCACACATTTCACTGTAGAATGACGACTTTGACTTTTTATATATTAAGTACATATTTCTGTTATACTGATGTGGCAGTCACCATTGCCACCTCTCAGGTCCAGCACACCACTGTGTTAAAGAGGGAGAGTGATTAGACAACTGGATGCAGGTGTGCTAATCACTCTCACCTGGCGCTGAGCCCTCTCCACACCTCTGCCCTGCAGCTGATGCACCACGCCCCCCTCCACAACTGATAATACCGATTTCTACTTTTACTGATGTGGTGTTTTGGATGCAGCACTTTTACTTGTACTATAGAGTATTTTCACAGTGTGGTATTGATCATTTTACTTCCTGAGCTTCCTGAATTGAAGACTGACTAAACAAAAAACTGTTAAACTGTGCTGAGTTGTTATGAGCCAGCCTCTGGGATGCCTCACTTTGGAAAAAAAACGTCCCTGATGACAACTTTACACGCTCTTTGACTTCATGTCAACACTGTAGCATACCAGAAGAATTCTACTGGAGACAACTATCCTGCTTTGCAGTGTTGTGACTTCTACACTGTTGGTGTTCATTGGTGTACTCGATATGATACTATTATCTAATTCTGAAGCTCTCTGCACAGCAACAGAGTACAATCTGTTAAAGAAATGGTTATAATACATACCCCATTGTACCAGAGGCAATGCCACATTAACATCAACATTGACATGAAAATATATCAATATGTATCCATTATCCTGTAATTAAAATGATACACTTGATTATTCAGTTCTGGTTAATAAAGGAAACTATTTAACTATGTTGTTGTAGTCTGGTGGGCAAAATGCTTATGAAACATTTCATGTGGAATTTGAAGCTGTGTGGAGAATGGAGGAAAAAGGTTTCCCACCCACAACGTCACAGAGGCGTTCCCAATGGAATTTAGAGGTGAGGGGGAACACGTTCTGGTGTTCTGTGTACAACTGTGCAACTATACTGTTGGAACAAGGAAGCATTGTGTGTGCACAGGATATCTGGCACACACCAAGCCAAAACCTCCGTGGCTGGGAAATGATGTGAAATTCCAAAAGCTGCAGTTCTCTGAGCGGCCACTTGAGGCTGGCTACAGAACGAGCCAGTGTGCATTCACACGGGGTTGTGCGGCAGTGGGGGATCTGCTGGGGGTGTGTCTATATCTGTGTTGAACGTAACCGCTGTGAAATAAATTAAAATAAAGGAAAAGGAAATAACTTTATTTCAGTGATTATCCGACTTTATCGAGGCTGGCACTTGCTCACTCTCATTGAATGTCTCTCGACCAAGGTTCTCCCTCTTCCTCTCCCAAACCATTGGACACAAATCAAATTAACCTTTGTGTATTTTCAACGTTAATTGTGAGCCAGACACAGATTTGAAACGTCCAACTTCACAGCAGAAATAAACATGTTTACAGCCTGGTACAACAAACAGTTTTGGTCTCTATAGCTAATTTCCCCGTTCATGACAACTGTACTGAGGGTGAATCTTTATACAACTCACCTGTTCAAATGATATTAAGGCTTAAAGTTATGCAGAATTAACAGCGTGGCCACTTCGATTGACACATAGGCGTCATTCAGCCCACCTTAGGTCTGCCGATGATCCACGTCTTTGCCGATATTTAGATTAGCCAAGAAGCAGAAGAAGGATGGCGGCGGACAGAGCTGCATATTTTGAGCTTCAAAATGGCTCTTCAGAAACCTGTGGGTGATGTCACACATACGCTGTTCATTCTCTATACTGTCATTGGTGCACACATGAGACCAGTTTAATAACCAATCATTTCTGTAGATTTGTCTTGAGGTGTCCTTACTGTTATGGAATTTTCTATCCTCTGCAGTATTAGTTGTTTGGCTTTGGTTGAGAACAGTAGGTGCCAGTCTATCTCAACACTGTGGTGGCCAGGGTCGAAGAGACCTGTTGCTGCCTTCTTAGACATAATAGATAGCTTGCCATTGACGTTCCAATCTGCGTAAACAGACATCTGTGTCTTCAGACTAGAATATGTTGACAATAACACCTGCATGGGTAAAAACATTCTCTTTGACTAATTCTGGGCGTATAGTATTTGTGGTGTTATCTTGAGGTTTAAAGTCTATCCACCAGCATGAGTTGGGCAGAATGTGAGACCGACTCAGGCACTTCTGATGTACTTTGAGAGTGTCTCTAATTCTCCTTCATCAAGTGTCAATAAATATTACAGCATAAGACATCAGAGGCTCCTGAACACTTTCTTCCCTCCTGACCTCACCATTGACCACCAGCAATTTCTCCGCAACCTTACCACACACATCTCTGTTTTATGTATGACTTACATGCATGTAATAATGCAACTGTGTTCATATAACTTTCAAATACAGTCACTTTCTATGAGTAGAAAACTTTAGTGATTATTAAACTGGTATTCTCCCTGAAGCAGATGGGAAAAATATTGATCTCAAGGTCAACTGTCTTTCTCTGCTTTGACTTTTTAATGTGAGTCAGCCTTAAAACGCTGACTTATACAGTATATACAGTATTTTTATTCTTATACACATCAACAAGCACAATAATGCAGGGAATTTATGATCGCCCCACTGCCTGTGAAAGACTCCAAACTTAGAAGTTCAGTCCTCAGCCATCTCTAGTGTACATACACAGTAATGCAAATTTGATGGGATCTGCCAATCAGCTGGATGGAAATGAATTCCACACAGTGAGGAAAGTACCTTCCCACGGGGTAAAAATGTCACTCAGAAATGTTGTTGGTAGAAAATTCATAATGGTAGGCACACATCATCACCTTTGTGCATTTGTTTACTTGTTGAATATCTGCTCTATCATTCTGTTAAAACTGGGTTGTTGTGGATAGGTTTTCTTTAGGTATCTCAATGCTATCATGCTGTGTCTGCAACACCGTTAACCTTTCATGAATGAGTGTTCCTGATAGTCTGTAACATTGAGTGGTTTGAGCTGTGGTCAAGGATAATGAATCACTCAGACAAACACGCCACGTTATTTAAAAGTCTAAACTGCAAGATGCTCAGAAGTGTCTTCATGCCACTGTGTGTTTTATCCTCTACTATAAAAAATGTTCTGTTACTTTAGTCATTTCAATCTCATGTGTTGATGCTGTAGTGTTGTGTTGCATGTTTTTTTTTTTTTCATGCCTTTCTTTGTATTGTATTGTATTGTAACAGGTGAAAAAACAGGAAACTGGGGAGAGAAAGAGGAGACGACATGCAACAAAGAGCCAAAAGTTGGAATTGTCCCCAGTGTAGGTACCAGATGGGCTCAGTACGGCAACGCCACTTGGACAAACTAAATTGTGCCCAATTTTCACGATCAATCAAGATAGACAGATAGATAGATAGGTGTGTGTTTGTGTGTATTTGTGTATATATACACACATATCCAACAGAAAAATCACAATTCTTCTCATGTTTCATGGGCATTTCTTGCCTAACATAAAGAGTCCACACACGATCTCTGCCAATCACAGAAACACCGCGAAAAACCAACTCCGTCAACTCTCTGACGCACAGCGTTTATCTAGTTGCTATGACTACAGCCAATCACAACTCTCCACCATACAACGTTTATCTAGTTGTGCTTCCTTTGTTAACGTTCGTTGACGTCATCAACAGGCGCATCAACAGATGAAGGACCCGAGCCGATCTGGAAGCCAAGCCCATCTGATACCTACACCGGTCTGCTACAGTAAGGCGCACACTCTACCAGGTCATCAATTGGGGGTTGTAGCTTCAATGTAGTAAAGCTTCATTTAATGTAGAATACTCAGTAGCCAAGTTGCTGAATGTAATGACCTTCATTTTTTTTCCCTCTGATATTGGACTAGTCCCATTTTGATTGAAATGATTTAATGAAGCCACGGCTTCGCCATTGAACCCTTCACCATGAGACTTGCCCCACATAGCCTATATATAGTGTGTGTAAATTGCACATATACGCTATTTGATTAGCTTCAAAGACTGCCTTGAGTTATGTAACCATCATTTAGCCCATCTGAGCTGTAATTTTTGGTTCACTTCATGGGACTGAATGTTGTTTGATGCAGAGCTGCATACTGTCAGCTGGAACTGTCTGAATATGAAAATTGTCCTTCAGTCTTTGTTCACACTCCTTTAAGGCTGCCTTGTGATAAAGAGCCAGATCCATGAACACGATACGTACACCTGAATTTAAATTATTGGTGCATATATCATCATATTCAATACAGTATTATATTAAATAAAATAAATAAAAAGGCCAGCTTGAGGGACAGTATCTTAGCTGTTCGTAGGACTGCACACTTCTGGATAGAGACCTCACATGTTGTACCTGGAATATGCTGTAGCCACTCATCCAGTTTGAGGGTCACAGCTCCCAGTGCTCCGTTGCTGGACAAGGGCTGGGAATATGGAATTGTTATATGATAAATACCTATTAGAGTCCTCCCCATACTATTGTGACTAATAGATCATTTGAATTCACTCCGTGCATCAAATGCATTTCACAGAAACAACAAATTGTTGTTGATGTAGAAGAAATACTAAACATGCTGTAAAAAGGGAGGGATGGAGCTATATTCATCTTAATGTACTGCTGTCTAAACTGTCAATTCATTCTAAAAAAAGAGAGAGAGAAAAAAAGGTCAAAAACTTAGAGAAACTTACATAATACTTACTGAAGGTGTGTTTGGGTCATTGTCATGTTCACAGACAACTCTTAACATCAACTGGTCAGAGGAGAACAACAAGAAGGGCCAAGAAACACAAGGAATGCACATTAGATCAGTGAACATATAGACTTCAGTTTGGTTCCAAGTCTTTGTAAAGTTTTGAGAAGGTGAAGGGATGGTATCTGCATGTGTGGTTCCCACTGTTGAAGCATAGAGGTGTGATGGTGTGGGGATCCCTTGCTGCTGACATTGCTGGTTGCATGGCTATCCTTGCATTCTACAATGACATGCCATTCTATCTGGTTTGCCTATAGTGGGACCATCATTTGTTTTCCAACAGGACAATGACCCAAAATCACATCTGCTGGTGCTTTTAAGACACACCACCACTTTTATTCTCTGGCTTTTAATTGTGTTCAACCTGTTATTTCCTTGTTTGTTTGTACATGAACCTATGTCTATGCTTGTATGTGTACAGTATGTACACACGTATGTCTGTCATTGTGATGCACTTTGGTGCAAAAACCTTTGCTTTTAAACTGAACTGCTATATAAATAAAATAAACTTGAAATGAAAAATAAACTTGAAACACCTTCAGGCTACGTAAGGATTATTTGACCAAGAGCAGAGAGATGGAGTGCTGCATCACATGATCATGACCTGGTCTCCACAATCATCCGAACTAAACCTAATTGAGATTGCTTGACATGAGTTGAACCGCAGAGTGAAGGAAAAGCATTCAAGATGACAAGCTCATAAAGCTCAGTGAAAGAATGCCAGAACTGTGCAAAGCTGCCAGCAAAGCTACTTTGCAGAAGGGTCGTCTACTAATCAGATCATTGATGATTCCCATCTCCTCCACTCTGCATGTCGAAGTGTCCTTGGGCAAGATACTGAACCCCAAATTGCTCCAGAAGGCTGTGCCAGCGGTGTGTGAATAGTTAGCTCCCAAAACCTACTGAGCAGCTCGCAACTTGCATGCCAATACCATCAGTGTAGTGTGAAAGCGCTTTGAGTGGTCGACTAGACTAGAAAGCCATTATATAAGTACAGTCCATTTACCATGAGCCAGACCTGCCTGATGACCCAGAGCAGCTTCTACCCTGTGACATGCCCCTGTGACCTCACTGACCAGCCTGTGTACTTCACCTAGAGCAGCATCTTGACACCACGCCGTACTTTCTTCCAGCTACCCATTAACAAGCGCAATTACAGTAACCACCAGACGAGCACAGAATGTGATGCCGTTGCACCTTTTCAGGTGAAACTTTGTTCAAGGGGCACTGCAGCCATTGTGGAGTGGATGAGATTACATTCCTTAATTCCATCTACTTTATCCCTGCAGGGGATTGCATGACTCACACAGCAGTGAGCAGCTGCTCACAGAGCCGGCCGAGAGGCTGCCAAATAACACTGATAAATAACCGTCCTGCTACAAATCACCACACTCATTCCACACTGCACTGCACTTCATGCCTATATCACTTGATGTTGTAATGAGGGCCTGCACAACAGCTAAATCAGTGCATAGTTTCACAGATCCACTAACCCACTGTAAATTACAGCCAGTATTTATCATGTACAGTTAGAATTGTATGCTGGCATACTTTTCTGTTGTTGATCCTACTTCCTCGTACATAGTATTCTCTTCTTCACTACACTTCATATTTATTTCTGGTAATTTCTTATTAACACCTATCACTGCAGTGTTACAGCGTGAGCACACACTCACTTTACTGCCTCTGTAAATGCGGTGTTAGGATCATGTATTGTCATCTCTGTTGCACACGTGGCACAAGCTCTGGAAGTGGAATGGAAGTCCTGAAGTACAGAATGTAAGGAGGGGATGTCCACAAACATCCTGCTTTCTGGCAAGAACTGTTTCAAGGTTGGCCCTCTCTTCTGCTTTATCAGTATGGATGTGGTGGCACAAGCATTCTATGCAGTGCAGGACTCATACAGCTTGGAAACTGTTAAACATTTGGGGAAGGAGAGGAGAGCTGGACTCATTGACTGCTTGTGCATGAAGGACAGTGTTGAATTCAATGAATTTAATCTGAGCCTAGCTATCTATGTAGCATTTTGCAGGTTAGATAATGTGCAAAGTTACATGCTTGTTTTCCTCTGTTTCAGCTGACAGATGGACTCCCCGGGTAAATTAACGAGTTTTCAGATGTCTCTGTACTGATTTACTGCAAGCACATCCGTATTTCAGAGGATAATGTCTCCACCCAATACTGCACCTGTACGACTACAGAGCACGACTCCACAGACATAATACGTGCAGTTATGTTCGAGAGGCAGACTGACTGAAACAGTGTGATCACGGAGAAGTGCGCTTGACGTTGACAGACTTCTGGGACATCAAACATCAAAGAGATCTTCACAGATGCTCACATGCAGATTTCATCACTGATGAGTGAACGTGGGAACTGTTTCAGTCCAAAGCTTACTCAAACTGTGGTTTGTGATTGTGATTGTGTGTGTGTGTGTACTTCTTCAGTTCAGACCCAGAGAAAGGGAGGCATGTGGATAGGGCTGTAATATATCCGCTGGACATCAAATGTCTTGAGTAAAGGTTTCCCTCGTGTCTTTGACCCATTTGTCTTGAGCCCTTGCTCTCACCCCCCCCCTCCCCCTCCCCATTTTAGCATCACTATCACTGCTTTCATCCAGGAGAGCTGCATAATCTTCAGAGCTGGAATCCTGAAATGAAAGCAATAATGTGTAATATAGGCTAGTTTCACTGTGATGTGTTTTCATGTTTGAGGTATGCTATCTTATTACTAATAGTCAGTGTAGTTCACAAATGATTAGCATCATCATCTGTCTAGATAAGTGCAGCTAGCACTGACGTAACATTATATAAATGCAGTCATAGCTAGCAAGCGGAGAAGGATGCTAATGACTGCTAAATTTAGTTTCAAAAATGTTTGACTAGAACGTACACTGTACAAGGTGTACGTATGTAACAACTCAGTGTTTTATAATAATGTATAATATGATGATTAAGCTTCTGTGGAGAACACACAGAAACTCCACAGACATGTATATAGACTGCTGTATTCAGAGCTGATATCAGAGCTCTAGAATGTCAAAATCCATCAAAACTTTTGTTCCACATGCACAGAAATCACATACTGTATCTTCTTTGACACAGAAAGAAAACATGCACTCATGTAACGTTCACAGATGTGATTATGTGACTCAGAATTCTCTCCTTGTTGTGCATTCATTTAAGATTACGCATCGTGAAGAGAGTCACTTGTCCTTCTGAGGGATGTTCAAAATATTTTGGAGTGAGGTCATCCTTTTCCACATCTAGAAAACACAGGCAGTCAACTGTAATGCAACCACATGCACTACAAGACACTGATGTTCACGCTCATGACATCCAAGTCCAGGATGACCCTGTGTGACCGTCTTTTCACAGAGGCCAAAGAGGCCGAACAACATTTACCGGCCATGACAATACAGCGTTTCAGGAGGTCCACCGCAGAGACTTAAAGAGGTGTTGGAAAAACTAAACAGTCAGGTTTAAACATGTTGATGTGTGAGTGGGATGAGTCCGAACACCCTGAGGACAGTTTAACGAAGAATTTAATTGCACTGATATCGGGCTGTATGATAGGAAATGAGAGGCTGTGGGAGGCATGGAAAGTTTTGAAGCAATTCCCCACTTCAGATATAATGAGAGTGTTCGGAGAGCAACGCTGTTGAGGATGGTGTCTTGTGAAGCAGTGACCAAATATTCCAGCTCCGGAGTCAGTCAGGGATGGTGGCAAAGAGAAATTGAAATTTGGTGCATCTGTGAGCTGGAAGGAATTTTAAACCCAGTCAGGAAATTCAGTCAGTTTTTGTAGAGGTCTATGATGAGTGTCTTTTTTTCGTGAATATTTCCTGGTGGCTACGCCAATTGGACTGTGTTGAGGTCAGTGATAGCGGACAGCCAGTTGTGGTGTGTGTAGGAGGAATCTCATGGGTGAATGACAAAGGTGTAACATCTTTGTTTTACATTTATATTTAGTCATTTAGCTGACGCTTTTATCCAAAGTTTCTTACAAAAAAGAGAAACATTTAAGGTAGTTAGTGCAGCAATAAGTACTACTCACATAGAATCAAATGACAGTTGTAGAGGGGGATAGATTTAGCATGTCCAGTTGTTAGTAATGTAGAGAAATAACCCTTTATTGATTTTTTTTTTTTTTTAAACCTTAGATGCATAAGTTGGTCAAAAAAGACCCAGTGAGGTTGTTTTCTTGGAATATCTTTGTAACGAAAAGTTGTTATCATTTTATATTCCAGGTATTCCTCAAAAAACGTGTTTTTGATACCATGCCTTTTAAATTTTTAACTAACCCTTTATACATTTTACGAAATTGTTAATTTTTGTATTACTACCCCAAGCTTCCATAAGTGGGTCAAAAATGACCCGCATTCATTTCCTATGAAATTTCATGGGAACTTTTGATTCTTATTAATTGTGACTGTCAGAGATAAATATTTTGTGGAACACACAGCCTATATCATGTGTCAGCCCTTAAGAAGATTATTTTATACTGCAAGATCTGATACATGCAAATATTATCTTTATTTTTTTACCTCAGAAATGTGTGTGCATGTCATTCATGACTACTACTACTACTACTGAGTCATTTGACCAAAATATACTTCATCACTGTTGGAAAATGAATCAGTCTGATGATGTGACATGGCGAAGGTTTAGAGAAAGATCATGGGTTGGGTTAAAATTAAGGTTAGGAGACCTTTGTCGCCATGGTTACAATAATAATCACACAGTGAGGCTTGGCTGAAGCTGTACACACATTTTATAATTTTATTACATTCTCAAATAACATCTGAGTGAAAATGGGAAACACATTTCCCTCTGTTTTCCTCCTCCCTCATAGCTGCCTTCTATTTCTCCCTCAGGCACCATCATCTTTGTATGTGTGTCCTACATTTGTTATTCCTCCATTGTTCATTGGCCCAAATTCCTTCATATTATACCTCTTTCACTCATCCTTAACAAGAGCTCCCGCTCCCGTCTGCAGAATTACAGCCTCCTCACTCACACTGAGGCACCTCTTTACTTAAGATATGTATGTTTATTAATCCCTCTTTACTTCTCCAGCTGCAAATCTCCAATATATTTCTTTTATAATCTTACCTTCATGTTTACTCCCGGGCTCCAGAGGTAAACCACATGCAGACTAAAGTGTGAATAAGGAGAATGAGGAGAAGAAAGAGGTTTAGAGCAGAGAGAATGAATGGATATGAAATGTGGCAGCAGTCGGATATGCACTTAGGCTTCTCCACTGCAGAGTGTGTATCCAGAAACAGCAGCAGTGTTAGCCATGGCCTTCAGTCAGACAGCAGACCCAGGACAGACCCTGTGGGATGTCCTTATTTGAACACACCATGGAATTATGTTCCATTTATTCTGGCTTTTCTTTGAATATTCAGTAGCATTTATTATACACACGTGTAGTCAATGACAAGACATTTGTATTAACAAAATGACCGTGACTTGGCACTGAGATGAATTTGCAAGCTCATTTTTTATTTTTTTATTTATATATCTAGTCGGGCCAATCAGAACCATGTATCTAAGATGGGGCGGGTTTTATTCAATAACCTTGTTGACTGCTGAGACATTTTCATGAACAACCAAGATGGTCTCTGTTGTAACATCTGTATCAAATGAACTCCAAACTGCACGACTGCCCGACTGCACTTAAAGCTTTTGTTAATAAGAAAGACGTGAAAAAGGTGAAAGGACCTATGTAGGACTACACTACACTAAAAAAAACATGATTATGAATATGATATTCTATCTCTGTCAATAGATCCCCTTAAATGTTTCACACTGGACCTTTAAAGGATAAATTCTGTTTATTGCAGCAGTTGTTTTTATCATTTTTGATGTTTTGATCATGATTCCTGTCAGTTACGATACTTACAGGCAATTAGTGAGATCTGGGAATGACCAAGAGTGCAAGAAACACAAGCAGTGAGATGATCATACAGGTTGTAAACAAACCAACAGTTTATCTGGATGATTAAAGCACTTAATGTGGAGGTCAAACTGAAAGTGGGAGCTGACATGTCAGTAAAAATTCATCATGGTACAGGAAACTTGTAAGTGCACAGCTACAGCGAGTAGAGGTCAGGTCAGAGTTGAAGCCAGAGGTGGGTCTGTAAACTGTGATGGACGGTTGAAGGTGACATATACCGTTCACTAAATCACTATGATAAACCTGTGGGTTTGTTTCCAACCTGTCTGATTGTCCGAATGTTCATGTCTCTTGACTTGTCAGACTGTGTGATGTTACCATGTTCCCAGATCCCACTAATTGACTTAAGTCAATGAAATACAATGTCTTTGTAAGTGATGGAAATGTTGAATAAAAATACACCAATTTGTCGTAATGAACCAGAATGAATCTCAAACTTGTGGCATGACTCCACTGATTGTTCTTGTGTGTCAAGTGCATCTTGTATTTCTTTTGCAGTTAATGTAAAGCTAAAGCTGTTGGAGCTTCAGCTGCCATCAAAGACATTGATAAATAAACAGAATAACAAATGCTTGAGGATTTTTTTCTAGATAATTTCTCCAGGAAGAAAGCAATCAAGATTTTTAAGCGCTGATATATCTGATATGTTGATTTATCAATAAACCCCATTACCTTCCCATCCCATCGCTCCAGTGATGCTGCTCTGTCCTCCACCATTTCATCAGAATACAGCTGAGTGGTGTGTGCTTCATCTATTCCTCAATTAAGCCAGCTAAGGCATAGATTTTCCATTTTCAATATGAATCCAAAGGCATTTCACATCCCGTATATCAATCTTTCCTCCATCCCGGCATGTTCTGATTGGAACGATCATACCTCGGCCGTAATTTACCTTCTAGATTAAAATGAATTTAAGAGTGAATTGACCCTATCCTGCCAAGGCAGGTGTTGTCTATTGTCGCCGCTGAGATCAAAGCTTGATAAAGTGAAGGTCATCCCCGCTGTCTGAGGCTATCTGTTACGCCGTAGCAATCAACAAAATCTATTTTCCATCACAGCAGCCGCGGAGGAGAAGATGGATTTGATGCACATGGACAGGTATTGATTTGGCAATTTCCAAAGGACAAACAAAATGGTCTTCCAACTGTTTAACTGGTTTTATTTGCCTCAGAGTGTAATGTCTGAGCCCCAGTGGGAGTTTCATACACCCTTTAAGCACAAATGAATCCTCCTGACAGGCTTTTTACACATTTGAGACAAATGACAGCGTCTAAAGACTGTAAGCTGGAGTATTAGCACAAGAAAGGAGACGAGATTTCTTCTTTAGAATTACAGTTCAAATCATTTAAATGAGACAACGGCAGGAGAATGTTTCATCATTACTGCAGTGCAGTTATTACTGTTTGCTCCTGTAGTTATCTCTCCATTTTGTTTACCTTGATTTTATATAAGGCATATAGATGTTGGTCTTTCTATATTTAGATGCAGCTTTTGCATTCATTCCATAATCTTCATGTACGACTCATTTGCAAGAGCAAACATCTTGTATTACTGTACAAATATATTCTTTTAAGAATATAAAGTGGGAACGTTTACAGTGAATGTAGCTGCGAGAAATGTTCACAGTGTGTGAGGTCATGTTGAGGTAATGCAAAGAATTCAGTTCACATTTTGGGAAATGAAGCCAAGAGGTTGAGCAGGCTTGAGAGTTTAAGTCCGCAGTTTGATTCCCAACCCAGCAGGTAAATCTTGCTACAGGAGGTAAGTGGAAGAGCAGCACTACCCCCACCTTTATTCCACCACCAAGGTGCCCTTGAGTAAGATCCCAAACCCCCAACAGCTCTGATGGAGCTGCTCAGTGACCAGCAGATGAGAGTGTGTTTGCACTGCACAACTTCCAGGTGTGGATGTATGGAACTACATGGAATGTGAACAAGGTGGTTTAATATAACAGGTCCCAGAAATTGTTTTAAAAGCTCCCTCCAAAATTACGACTGATCCACAAAAAAACCCAGACAGTTTGAATAGTATGTATTTTGCAAAAGATGGGCTGAATATGTTTAGACTCCACGTACAGAATAGAAGAGAACAAACTACTAACACCCACAAATCTAACCTAATTCTCCAACACAACAGAGAAAAACAACTGTGGGAGGCTACGTAGCTACAGTGTGTGAGGCAGAAGGTCAGGGGACACAGGGCAGACTGTCTGATCACCTCTCAGCGGAGCATGGACAGAGACGTACAGCAGGTAGTCAGAGATAAGCTGCCATGAGAAACTACCGTCAGACTCCCTGTGTCAACAGACAGGGAGGCTGGTGGAGCTTTACAGTCACTAAAAGCATGTTTATGTCCCTTTGAGAGAGTCACCGTGTAGGTACCTGTGTTGGAGCTATATATAACGCTGAGAGGCTCTTTGGTTTGTGTGTACAGGGGAGTGTAAGTACAGTACATGGCTGTAGCTATGCTTTGCCATGTTACTATATATTCATACATCCCTAATTATTTGTTGAACTCTAAATACAGCACAGTTGTTGGAGGATGCATATGTTGGGTTTACTGCCACTGCAGATTTATGCACACTTTTTCTCTGGCAGTGCTTATGCTTGCGAATGCTAACACTACCAGCAGCTACATGTGAGAGGCACAGCAGTTGGCCAGTGTCCTGTTATTTAAAACTAAATACTGACTGTAGACAGGGACACTCAAGTGTCAGTTCTCCTTTACACCAGGAAGGCGAGGGTGATGTGAGGAGATTGCAATACAGCGATTAGACCCCTAGATGCAATTACATCCTACACACTGGACCTTTGTGTTTTTATCACGTCTGTCACCGACACTTAAGTATCTGGACTATAAACCATAAAAAGTTGTTGATGATGTCATCCTGCACTTGGGGGCGTGTACTTATTTTACATTTCTCTCTTCTGACACCACCAGAGCGGAGTACTTCCTGTTTGATTCAGATTCAGATTCAGATATACTTTATTAATCCCCGGGGGATCCAGTCTATGAGTGATTGTGAGGGCTGCTACAGTCATCTATGGACTGATTACTGTACAAAAGCACAACTTCAGAACTTTATTCAAACTGGATCAGATTTTATACACAATATATTTGCTGGTTCTATCTGCTGTTAGCAGAAACACAGAACCGGGCTCAGCAGTTGGACTGGTTCTAGCACAGTCTCTGAGACCAACAGGACGTTACACAATAAAGGACGGGCTAGTGTTGTGCTGGTAATTTACATACTGTCCTGATGGAAAGATTCATGGATACTTTTTTGATCCCTGAAATTCTTTCCTCACTCAAGTTTTACATAGGGCCGAAATACAACCACCACACACACACACACACACACACACACACACACACACACACACACACACACACACACTCACACACACACACACACACACACACACACACACACACTCTCACACACACACACACGCACACACACGCACACACACACACACACACAGGGCTCATAGATAGATGCAAATGTGGAGAGATGGTGGAGTGATGGGCAGCCACGTAGCAGTGCCCTAGGAGCAGTTAGGACTTTGGTACCTTGCTCAAGGGCACTTCAGCAGTGCACATGAGGTAAACTGGCACCTCTCCAGCTACCAGTCCACCCTTCCATGCTTTTGGTCCGTGCTGGACGTGAACCAGCCACCCTCCGGTTCACAAGCCATGTCCCTACAGACTGAGTGACTGCCGTTTCCAAGTAGCGAATCACTAACTGTCCCTAGCTCAATCAGCCATGTAGCTAACAGAACGGACTAACCTGCCAGGAGCTAAATCTGACAAGAAAACCAACTCGTTACAGGGTACTGTATTCCCTGCCAGACTGGCCACTGCTGGTTTCAGAGGTCGTGTTCAGTCCATGTTCACATGAAGGTACATGCTGACACTGGATCATAGTGTTAGCTGCAATGCATAGCTGTGGGGGTGTAACACAGGCTTGCTATTGGCTACTGTAAACGCTAATCAGTCCCTCTCTATCTAACAGTTTTTTCAGGCAACATGTAAAAATGAGGAAGTAAAAAGCACTCTACACCCTGTTTCATGGCAGATTCAGGAACTGGATAGATCACTCAACACAAAACTTACCCGATATAATTATGGACACTTAGTTATCAAGATCATTAAAATGATCAACATGACTCGAAAGATCAATAAGATGTATAATAAGTCATCCACTAAACTTTGCTACTTAACTACTTACACATCAGTTGTGGGAATATTTTTTTCATGCTCTAAAGTTGTTAAACTTGTGCTGATTGTGTTCATCGACCTGCAGAAAAGAGGAGGTCATAAATGTGATGTTTAGTTACAATTTAAATTAAATATGACATACAGGGATTGATTTTATCATAAAAGAGGCTAAAAGTCAATCATGCTAAATAAATAAAGCTGTTTTTCTTCATGAGCTAACTATCATAGCAAATAATTGTAGCTACTCTTGCAAAAGCAGCAAATGGAAGTAATTTGTTCAGATTAAAAGAAAGAAATGTAAATAAGAGCACATAAAATACACTGTACCAGGAAGCAGAGGTTAATTGAACTCAAGTATAACAGCTTTATGATAAGTATTATTGCCTCTGAACTATTCATTTCAAATTGCACGTGAAGAAGTGAAGCTCATGGGTGGCCTGCCTGAAAAGTGACGTGAAGAAGAATTCATGCTGTGCTCACTCACATGAAGTCAAGAAAAAAGACTGTGAAAAGTCAAATACTTTTGTTTTTTTGTTTTGTTTTCTAATCCATGCTAATCTGCAGAGATTTGGATTATTACATTTTTAGTCCATTCTCAGGATTCATTTCATTTCATCTTCAGATCTTATTCTGTTTTCATGCAGGCACTTGTGTTTTTTGATGTTGAGCTAACATCAATAAAATCAACACTCACTGCATATATTGAAAACAAAAAGCCAACGGAGAACAGGAAGGATTTCACGCTCCTTGCCTCAATGTTTTTTACTGGCCCGTCTTAATTCTTTTCCATGCTACGGCTATTATTTAACAATCTACTTACCGTTTACTTGATAACTTACCGTTTACTTGATAATTTACAAAAATCCATAAACACGTGACAAGAAAGATCATTTCTCTTTCTGTCTGATTCAATTTCAATTTAGTGAAACGTATTATTTTTACAGAGCACGGAGAGTATATGTGATAGACAGTCATAAAATAATATTTGTCTAATTTCCTGTCTTTGATAAATATATGAATACAATTTTGGCATTTGGTGTTAATAATATTATATTTCTATTTCTGAGACTGTTTCATTTAGTTTCCAAGGCAAACATCATTTGCTTAAATTGTCCAATGGCACCTGGGACCTATATGTATCATCTGATGTGCATGATTTGTATTATTACAAGAATGTATTTCTGTTATCAGACAGTGTTCTTTCACTGTCTTGAATGGTGGCAGCAGAAGTAATTAATTTAATTATGTAGTAAATGTGCTTCTTTCCTTGACATCAACACCATTCAACATTAAGTGGTAATGCAGGTATTAAATATAGCACCTCCACTATGGACAATTGATTGCCACATCAAGGAGAAATGTACAGCATGGTCCCTATATATACCAGCAGGCTCCTCTTTAGTGTGCTGCACATATCAGCACAGCTAAAAGCTTTTTTACACATCTGAGAGCTGTAAAGTAACACCAAATCAGAGCCTGCAACTCAAAACATCATTAAAATAGATTTTTTTTTAACTGTTCATGTTCATCGGGCTGTGAAAGTGAAACATGTTCAGACAACACTTTGTGAAGACACAGCATGGAACCACAAGAACAGGAAATAAAAGATAAAAAGATGTCTGCATTCTGGCTTTGAAATTTAAAATAGATATTAATCATGACAATTAGAATATATTAAGACAATTTTGGAATCTGTTGTTTATAACATTAGTTATTTTCTAGTTCCAAGGTTGAGCCTGTTTCTAAGGCAACCATCATTTACTAAGAATTGACCAATTACGCCTGTAATCTGCAGTCCTATAAGAAACACATTAAACGTGTTGTCTGTTTTTTTCATCAGGAATGAGACTTATTGAGTGACAAATTCATTGTAGAGCTTGCATAACAAATATGATATTATTGTGCACAATAATTAATGCCTTTTAATTTAGCAAATACTGAAATATTTTCCTATGCTTACTTCTATATGACTGGCCAGACATTCACTCACGCACTGCAGTTACAGTACAGTAAGTACAATGTTGAGGTTTTTTAGTTGAGTATTTGCATTTTGACATTTATTTCACGGCTGTTGGTTATTTTTCAGAATAGGATTTCACAAAATAAATGATGAGATCATAAAATACAAACATTGTTGATTAAATCAGTGGTTCCCAACCTCTTTCCTGATGTTCTGATGTTTGAGTAGGAGTTGTTAGAAGTTTCATCAGAGACATTTCCTCTCTAAAGCTCTCATATTGTTTTACTTAAATTACCATTTAAGTACCACCAAAGAGATAAAAATTCAGATATTTGACAAAAGTTTAAAAAATAAAAAACAGATGTATCCTGTGACTTTCTCTGGGCCACAGGCCACACCTTACTAAGTGCTACTTTTAGCTGATAATACTGCAGGACTTTTACTATGAGTTTTTTTTTTTTTTTATTAATAATTTTACTTAAAGGTCCAGTGTGTAGGATTTAGTGGCACCTAGCGGTAAAGTTGCAAATTGCAACCAAATGAATACTCTCCCACGCCTCAGACAGGGTTTGGTTTGTCTGTTCTGGGCTACTGTACAAAAATTCAACATGGCTGACTCCTTGGAAGAGGACCCGCTCTCACTGTAGATATAAAGGGCTCATTTTAACAAAACAACAAAAACACAATGATTCTTATTTTCAGGTGAAAATGAAAACATACAAATGAACATTGGATTCCATTCCTTGCCAATAGATACTCCTAAAAATGACACACTGGACCTTTAAAGCAGCTACAATGAACTTTCATTTTGCATCGATTCTGTGTTCCACCACCTTGTTTTGTTTGATTTAAATGGGAAATTACCAATTCCAACATGGTGTCAGGTGTTATAACTAAAGAATAACTATGTAGACACAGCCGATGGTCTCATGGTCTTGTTTGTTACAGGTCATATAGAGGTAATGGTATATTTAAGTAAAGGGTTTGTTTGGCACAGTAGGCACATCTTCCATGACTGTTAACTGGCTTGATTCTGCTGCTGTGACAGCTGTGATAAATGATCTGATACTTTTGAATAACTCTGTCTCTCAGTCTCTGAGCAACAGTGAGTAAAGGAGCTTTTTCATGAACCCAGGTGCACACATTAGTGGAATAAAGGGATTTGGTGTTCCAGTGGACTCATGGTTAAACACTTTTAGAACATCCCTGGCAATTCCAGCCACGAATCCGTGTCTGTATCTCCACTGTCACTCTCTAATACAGACAAGATGACCCCAAAACACAAAAACAAAACAGGAGATGGACGTGATAGCATTGTATGTGTCGCTCATACTAATATTTTGTAGCTCGCCTGTTGTTGTAATATTAATGCAATGTGGTAAGCATAGTGTTGTAATATGTAAAATGTGATAAAGAGATGCCACAGATGACTCCTATGACCTGATCCATCCACAAAGTTTCTCTCCATCTTTTTTTTTCCATTTATGCCGTACAGCCTGAAGTTTTAAAACTTGACTAGACTTGAATGATGAAAATAATAAACCTACATGAACTAATAGACATAACTTGACCACAAAATACTTAAAGCTACATTATTATTATTATTATTATTTGTTTTTCTCACATGGGATCTGCAAATCTGCAAGAAAAAGAAAAAGTCCAATAATCACTCTCCTTTTAGCGCTGGTTTGGACTCTACCAACTGTCTCTTTAACAGTTAAATGCTCCACTATGTCCACCAGCTAGCTACATGCTAACTTTGTCTTTCTGTCAGATCTTCAGAAAACAGCTGCCTGCTGCTGGAAACAGAGCTGATGCAGGCTGAGACTGAGACTGAAGCTGGAGACAGTAAAACCAAAACTAGCTGAGAGAGGCTCACACACACTGTGGAACTGCAGAAATGATGATAGCTCTGGCTGTGGCTCAGGAGGCAGAGCGGGTCATCCACTAATCAGATGATCGATCCCTTGCTTTGGGCAAAATACAGAGCCCCAAATTGCTCCTGAAGGCTGTGCCATCGGTGTGTGTGTGTGTGTGAATGATTAGCTCACGAGCTGATTAGCAGTTGGCACCTTGCATGGCAGCTAATGCCATCGGTGTATGAATGTGTGTGAATGAGATATGTAGTGTAAAAGTGCTTTGAGTGGTTAAAAGACTATTTAACGTTGACCTTCCACCTTTTCATGTGGACAGTGATGATGTTGATGAGTGACATGACTGATAAGATTCCTGAACACACATGAGAGTCTGAGGTTTGTAGTCTTATATTTGGCCCAGCATCATGACCGATGTGCACAAACAAGAACAATTAGCACACAGCCCACTCACCAGTGTCGACATGCGACCTGTGGCTGAGCCAGAATTCTCCACTTGTGTCCTCCCACATAATTTCCCAGGCCGATGACTCAAATGAAATCAAGCCCAAATATTTAGAAGTCTGTTAGTGGCCCATCTGTTTTTTTGTTTTTTTTATTATTATTATTTGTATACTGAATCTGTTATTCTACTTTGTCTAGCTTTGTCTGGTGTTAACATTATCAAAATATTTGCTCGTCATTCAAAGAAAATGAATGTCAGAGGGTGAGGGTGATGTCAAGGGCGTGAAGTGCATGTTTAAAAGGGGCCTGAGTGATTCCTAGTGCCCTTTCTAGCATGTCTAAGAAGACAGCATTTGTTTTTCAGGTTTAATCCCTGTTGATGAGACTTAATAATATGATATTAAAATCCAGACATCAGTTGAAGATATTTTTATTAAGTGTCATGAATTAAAATACATGTAAACATAAAGTACCTCAGGCACTTTGAGGAGCTATCGAGTTAACCTTTCCACACATCTGTAGCTAGATCCTCTGCACTCTGGCTAAGCAGTCCACAACTCTACTTCACCTGGACAGCTTTCTAAAGAGTCCTCACATCATTCTAGGCAGTGCCTGTCACAGTTAAAAAAACATGTCTAGGAAAGAAAGCTAAGTCCCGCATGGCCACCCAAAGACTCTCTCTGCTGTCCAACTTCCTCTCAGCTCTCCTCAGTCAGAGTAGGCGGCTGTCTGTCCAGGATGCTAGCCAGTGTTTTGAAGGGCTGTCCCCAGTCACCAAGGGAACTGAAATCCCCTGACTCGTCGATTACCCATGATTCCTCTATGGAGCTCAGCGAGCCAGCCACCGAACCGTCACCCTCATAGGCGTAGGTCGCCAGTGAATCATAGGGTGGGGCAGCGTAACCCTTCTGACTCTCCTCCAGCCGCTGTTCGATGAACATCTTGATCATTTCAGCATCGCCGCCGGTCACTCTGCCACGGGAAGACAGCGGGGCCTTGGCGTTCATGGCGGTGATTATGCTGGCCGTCTGACAATGGATGTCAGGTGACCTGATGTCGTCAGAGCGACTGCTGAGATGCAGCAGAACCCCGTCTCCGTAGCCATTTTTCTCCTTCTTGGATATGCTGCTGTGAGTGCTGGTGCGCTGTGAGTGCGTGTTGCGCAGAGTGCCCATGTCAAACGCATGAGTGTCAGCCTCACCGCCGCCCTCATCGTCATAGTGAATGACGTTGTCACGGATGTCCTCTTTTGATGTCATCAGAGTCTCTTTCTCTTTGTTGCGCCTCTGGCCCATGTATAAAGCTGCCATGACTGCAACACACAAAGAGAATGAAGTGATGGGTTAGTAAAAGTTTTTATATACGCACCATAAGTTTGGCCAGTCTCTTTGTCAGGTCTTCCTGGATGTTCATTCACACTCCCAACTCATCAAATACTACTGGTGGGTGGCTCAATGATTAAAAATATAAACCTAAAATAAAGCTTGTGTATTTAACGTTGTTGCACTTTAGCTTGATTTCGGCATTAAATATAGTTGGGCAAGTTTGGTAAAAGAACAGATTTTGTTCCCTACTTAACGTAACTTAAAAACCTTAAAATTTAAAGTCAATGTTTACTTTTTGATTTTGCATGACCAGCGGCCTTCAGAGTATTTATTTGGTCCCTCCATCCAACCCATCTCCTACATATGCTGTGGACATTCTTGCTCTTTATATTACATCAAACCATTAAGCTACACTGGAACATCCTGTCACTTAGCGGGTTACCTACAGCGTCCTGTTTCAAGTGTAGCGGCAGGATTTGACCAGTTAGGAGTGAGAACGGGCTGTATGTGTACAGTTTGTCTGATCTTCTTTCAAATTATTATGACTCCCAAGGTTTTGATTCTAAAAGGATTATTACACACAAAGTGAACATTTGTGCAGTCTACGTGTCTTTCAGAAATTAATCTCTTGAAGGCGCCAAATCCCAGTCATCAGAAATACTTCAAACCCTGCTGTTTTATCGTGTTTTTTATGTCAGCAGACAAATGGGGAAGCTGATGAATCACAGTGTAAAGTCTCCTGATTGTGTGGTCTAACACAGCGACACTTGGTCACATCCAGAGTCATTTGCTTTGCTCTCAGCCAGAGACTGCGTGTGACAGATACAAACTGCTAAAAGTGAGCGCAAAGCAGCTTTGAAGATATCAAGAAGAAGTCCTGCTGCTCACTCAAATCTCACAATTTCTCTTGCAGGCACAAAACATTGATTGCACACACACATACACACACACACTTCTGTCCTGGACTGCTCTAAACGTCCGGCTGTGTTTATATAATCTGCCAATGCACACACTCACATTTTAACATTACCACACAATCTAGAATTCTGAACTAAGTTCATTAAGGTCCTTGTGTATTTTAAATGAGCTGTTCTTCAAGAGAACCTCCTCCTAACCATCCATCACCAGCCTGCCATGTTCTCAATGAATTGCTTCAGGAAAAACCTGTACATGTATATTTGATTATTTAAACAACGCGTCATATTATGCAGAAAGTTGTTTGATCATTGTTAACAACTGTTTCTGGATCATCAACACAGGATCCTCTCCCAAACTGTTTTAACAACGCTTTAACAAAGTTTGTAGCGTTGTCCGTCACGTTTGTAGAGATGTCTCCTACCTTGTTATATACCTTGTTCACTGCAGACCACCAAGACCACTTATTTCCTACTTGTCTCCTCCCCACACTGGAAACTTTTGACATTCTGGTCAAAGGTGCGCTCACCTTTGCTCACGCAGTTAAATGCCGGAGGAGAAGGAAACAGGCCGGTGCGCTCGTGCGTCTTCGCCAGCGTGGATTACGCACACCGTTACCGGGAATATTTCTCTCTAACGTGCGTTCACTGCCCAACAAACTGGAGGAATTACAACTGCTGTTGGGGAAAAACAGACTTTTCTTCATCTGCTGTTTTGTGCTTCACGGAGACGTGGCTTTGTGGATTAATACCGGACTCTGCGCTGCAGCTGGCAGGCTTCCAACTCTTCAGAGTGGACAGAGACACGGAACTTTCCGGCAAAACTAAAGGTGGGGGAATCTGTTTTTACATCAACAGTGGTTGGTGCAACAATGTGGCAGTGATCCAGCATCACTGTTCTCCTGACCTGGAATCTTTCATCATAAACTGTAAGCCTTTTTATTCACCCCGTGAGTTTGCTGTGGAGGATCTCCAGGCGTGTTTGGACTCTACTGACTGGGATGTGTTCAGGACTGCTACAAACAGTCTGGATGAGTACACAGAGGCTGTGACGTCATACATCAGCTTCTGTGAGGACTGCTGTGTTCCATCATGCACCAGGGTGAGTTACAACAATGACAAACCCTGGTTCACAGCCAAACTCAGAAGGTTAAGGTTGGATAAGGAAGAGGCCTTCAGGAGTGGGGACAAAGACAGATTTAAAGAGGTGAAGTACAAGTTTAGCAAGGCGGTGAAAGAGGCTAAACGACTGTAGCCTACTCTGAGAAGCTCCAACACCAGTTCTCAGCCAACGACTCTGCGTCTGTTTGGAAAGGGCTCAGGCAGATCACCAGCTACAAGCCTAAAGCCCCCCACTCCATCAACGACCAACGCCTAGCCAACGACCTGAACGAGTTCTACTGCCGCTTTGAAAGACAAAGGGACAGTCCTGCAACCATCCCCCACGACACCTCCCAACAGCTCCAGCTACAGTGCATCACCTCCACCTCCCCCACCTCAGCAGGGGCCTGGGCACCTCCACCAATGCCCACCTTAAAGGTCCCCCCCCACCCACCTCAGTGACCATTCTTTCCATCCATGAGAGGGACATCAACAAACTCTTCAGGAGACAGAACCCCCAGAAAGCTGCTGGACCGGATTCTGTCTCCCCAACCAGCTTGAAGCACTGCGCTGATCAGCTGTCTCCGGTGTTCACAGACATTTTCAACACCTCACTGGAGACATGACACGTGCCAACCTGCTTCAAGACCTCAACTATCATCCCTGTTCCCAAGAAGCCAAGGAACACAGGCCTTAACGACTTCAGACCCATCGCCCTGATCTCTGTGGTTATGAAGTCCTTTGAGCTCCTTGTGCTTTCACACCTCAAAGACATCACCGACCCCCTTCTGGACCCCCTGCAGAGCCAACAGGTCTGTAGACGATGCAGTCAACTTGGCCCTCCACTACATCCTCCAGCACCTGGACTCCACAGGAACCTACGCCAGGATCCTGTTTGTGGATTTCAGCTCTGCCTTTAACACCATCATCCCGGCTCTGCTTCAGGAGAAGCTCTCCCAGCTGAGTGTGCCTGACTCCACCTGCAGGTGGATCACAGACTTCCTGTCTGACAGGAAGCAGCGCGTGAAGCTGGGAAAACATGTCTCCGACTCACAGTTCATCAGCACCGGCTGCCCCCAGGGCTGAGTTCTTTCTCCTCTGCTCTTCTCCCTGTACAAGAACAGCTGCACCTCCAGTCACCAGTCCGTCAAGCTTCTGAAGTTCGCGGACGACACCACCCTCATCTGACTCATCTCTGATGGTGACGAGTCCGCCTACAGGTGGGAGGTTGACCATCTGGTGACATGGTGTAATCAAAACAACCTAGAGCTCAACGCTCTAAAGACAGTGGAGAAGGTTGTGGATTTCAGGAAGAATCCAGCCTCACCTGTCCCCATCACCCTCTGTGACTCCACAATTGACACTGTGGAGTCTTTCTGCTTCCTGGGAACTATCATCTCCCAGGACCTCAAGTGGGAGCTGAACATCAGCTCCCTCATCAAGAAAGCCCAGCAGAGGATGTACCTCCTGTGGCAGCTGAAGAAATTCAACCTGCCAAGGACAATGATGGTGCACTTCTACACAGCCATCATTGAGTCCATCCTCACCTCCTCCATCACCATCTGGTACGCTGCTGCCACTGCCAAGGACAAGGGCAGACTGCAGCGTGTCATTCGGTCTGCAGAGAAGGTGATTGGCTGCAATCTGCCGTCGCTCCAACCTCACGCCACAAGAACAGTTTTTTTCCCCGTCTGGTGCTAGCCTTATCAACAAGGCCCGGAGCCCCCCCTGACACTCTCTCACTCTTCACATTCCACCTCTGCCTCTTCATGTCACGTTGACATTGCATCCATAACTCTATGCATCACATTAACACTCAGCTTGGACTTCCTTGTTTGTTATATACTTATACTAGCATATTTAAAATACTGTGAACATTTGCACATTTGTGAACACTTGACTGGTACTTACCATCACTGCACAGCTGTACTGCTCTTTCTACTTTTTTAAAAAATATACTGTGTATATATATTTATATTGTTATATTTTTAATTTTTAATAATTTATATTTAGAGAATGTTTGTCATGCACCAACGACACCAGAACAAATTCCTTGTATGTGTAAAATCGTACTTGGCAATAAAGCTTTTTCTGATTCTGAGTCTGCTATTGTTCAGCCTTTAGGTGACAAATATTTTCCTTGATTGCCACTGATTTATAGGTGGGTGCCGTCACAGATGGCCTGTTTGAGCAAGCAGGCTTCATTTAGCCTGCCTCATCTCCACCTCTTTGCCCATTTTACGATTATCTGGTAGGCAGCGGAGATGGCAGTGGCCAGAGCCACCAGAGCTTCATGATGACTCTTCAGAAACCAGTCAGTCTATGGTCTGAAAGTTTGCATGAGGCACATTCTTCTTTTGGAGATACAGTTTATACGTGGAAAAAGACCAATGAAGGTTTTCCTGCATGCACACTACATATACATCTGGGCCCAGATTCCATATTTCTGTCCTGTACCACCCCCCGTGTCCTGTGGCAGTTAAGCTACTACAACAGCTTCATCTACCGCTAACCTCTGAGTGATGATAGCTGTTTCCAACCTGCCTATCTGAATTATGTTGCATTGATCCATCCAAAGATCCATCTCAAACTAAGTCTGTTTAATTTGCCATCTCACAATAAATGTACGGTAAATGTAAGTTAAAATGGTCACTGATGAAACTGGTTAGAGCTCGAAGTGGTGATGAGGTCTTAAAATGTGTGGAAAGTGAAAGAAGATTCATCAGAAAGTCGATGAGAACAGTAAGAACGTGCAGCGTAAAACCAAGATGGTGTGCTGTTGAAATCCTGACCACCAGCAGCAGCCTCTTTCACATTACACATACTCAGTTGATCCAGTCTTAATATGATATTGATTAGTGCAGCTTTAAATGGCTAGAAACTTGTTTTCATCACAAATGAAAAGACAATAAATAGTAACTTCAAATCAATAGTGAGATCTAAAGCCATGATTTGATTTCCTGGTGTACAATAATCTCTTGGAATACTCAGGCTTCAGTTCTTGTATCAGAGACACGGGAGGTAAAGGGGGAGCTTGAAGATCTGGGGATTGATTTCCAATGGAAGAACCTGCAGCTTGGCGTGTGTTCCAATGATTATTTGCTCTGTTTGTTGGTAGGAACTTTGTTTCTTGTTCTTGTCGCCACTTGTGACACGTCTGGTTTGGTTACACCTGCACAGTGAGGGATGGAGCTGAACATTTGTGCTTTGTTTTACAGCTTTCTGTTTCCCTCACAGCAAAACACAAGCCAGTGTCTTTCTGTGTCGTGTCTCGTGCTGATTTCTGCAGCAGCCTCCAAAGAAAAGGCACAGAAATGGATTAGTGAGAAGAGAGCTGCTTCAGAGACTGTCTGTCTGTGTCACACGCTGAGCACAAAGCAGCACAGTGCTGTGGATTTGTCTCAAAACTTAGGCTCATTCAACATCAGTCACCAGCCTGTGATGCATGAATTTAAAGTATTGGGCTGCATTATACAGAGAGGTGCTTCTGTTATTTAGCCTGGATGTATACATATATACTGTATATGGGGTGGACAAAATGAAGTAGGTCTAAATCATAAACTCTATATGGGCGGTAATGTGCTGATAATCTAATACGGTGTCTCTGAAGACTCTGAAATGACTACAGCATCAACACCACTATGACTAAAGTCAAATTCTAGAATGTTGCTGCAGTTCACTGAGAACTCAAAAGAGCATTTTTTTTCCTCTTCAATCAACAAACGACTCTCTGCCATAAAGAGAAAGAAACTGACAATCACATGTTCATTTAAAAAAAACATCGTCTCTGTAATTTGATACCAAATATGTGCCATTTGCAGCTTTTAAACTGAGCTTGATTCAACATCAGAAAGATAGGTGGTTCAATCCCCGGCTCCTCCAGTCTGCATGTTGAAGTGTCCTCGAGCAAGGTGCTAAAAGCGCTTTATAAGTACAGTCCATTCACCAACTACTAAAACAAACACTCTCTGTGGAGTCATTTTTGAGATTTACAGTGACAGAAAAAATTCATAGATATCAACATAATTATGTATATTTGCTGTTCTGGTTATTGATGACAACTTAAACTATGAGGATACTACTACTACTACTACGATGAAGATCAGGACTCATACACTGTGAATGATTTTAAAATGACGGCCACTATAGTTTAATATATAAGTATATATAGATTAACCCTCAAGACCCCACAGTGCTCTGGGGTTCATTGACAGTGGTATTGTTGCATGCTGTATTCTTTCTCTCCATATACTGTTAGCTGTTAGCCTCATCAGTACAGTAGTTAACCACATGAAAATGATGGTGTTCAGAGAATATTTGCAGGTTTAAATTAATTGATTGAGATTCTGGGTGTGATTTGAATCGCACTATCACAATGTGTATTTTTGTTCCCAAATTTAACAACATTGTGTTTTCACTACAGCTCTGAACACACAAAAGAAACACCTGAGGAAACTGTTTTTCTCACAGTCTCACGAGAACTGTAGCTTATCATTAGAGAAGCTGAGACATTTAGGTCTCTGTTGTCAGTAAGAACACATCACTGTACAACGAACTTCTTCCTGTTCACATCTCAACACAGTATGGTGACACTCCTATCCATTACCGCATTATTAGCAATTGCAATAGTAGACTAAACTAAAGGATGTTGGCACTTTTTATATGAACTGCTGCAAATTTGCATTGCTGAACTGTCACTGATGCTGCAGGCCTTTAAGCATTAAGCAGAAAAACAGAATATGAAAATCGAGTCGAGACAAGATTTGATTCATGAAAAATGGGAATGAAATTACTCTGCGCATATTTAGATGGAAATAAGCTTTTAAAGTCCAAGGTTTATTTGGTTTATTGGAGGATCTCTCTCTCTCTCGCTAGTCAACGACATTGTTAGTATGTGAGCAGGAGCCTGCAGTGCCTGTAGTCCCACACAGGTAAATAATAACTATCTGATGCTGCTTCATCTTCAATCTAACATAAATCACAGAACACACAAACCTTTTCTCCCAGGGAGACCATTAAACCTGCATGCTTCTACAGTAAACGACTATGTACAGTGCCTAGGCCTAAGGGCACATGGAGATCTTTGACTTATGGTTACATTCTGCACATCATCTTTACACATCGCATCATTTGAGTGACATTAATATTACACTACCATTAACCCAGACCTTTCTAGGGAGCTGTTAGTTATAAGTCTGATGTTTGCAGGTTCCCATTACATATCACTGATGATGGCCAAAACTGCCCTGTGTTTATGAATTCCCACAAAGAATCTGGTTGCTCTGTATGAATTGTGTTACAGTTTCATTTATGTTGATGCAAACCCCCAAATGCCAGAAGAGCAGCACTGAGCCATGGCATTAAACATTTTCCCATGCTGCACAAGTAAGATTAAATCATCTGAACTCTGAACGGTATGAAAGGGTTTCTGCTGTGGTCTGACTATTAAAGCAACATTATGTGATTTAGGGCACCCCGGTTTCAAAGTGCAATAACACTGTCATAAATATAGACAGCTGTACACATGTATTTGTTATGATTACATTATGATCAAAATTCAATGGTTGAACCAACTCTGGTTCTGGCACGACACTCGCTTTGCTCTGAAAACCTCCTCTTCTTCCTGGTGGTCAATAACAGCTGTGGTACAAACACTAACACTCTCCCCGGTGCTCTGAGCTCACAGCCCAGCTAACAAACCAAGCTAAAATTAGCTAACAGCAGCTACAGTTGTCAGCAGTTTACTTCACTGTCCATCAGGAAACTCTGTAAATCACAGAGAGTTGATGTGGAGCAGCCGGAGGACATCAGAGAGAAAACCAGAAAACATTTTCTCCATAAAATATGATCCAGTTTCACCAAAATCAGTCAAATAGTTGGTGGTGTGTGACTTAGTGCTGTAAAGTGTTATGTACTTCTCACAGGTGATCCTGTACCTGGAGCCCAAAGTTACACAGTGTGAGAAAAGACAGACACCATTCACCTGATTACAAGTCAGTGTAGCATCAACAGGATTTCTAATCTGTTAGTTTATGGTAGAAAGATTACACAGTCTTGCTTTAACACAACAGTATTTTAACAGTATAACTGTGGTTAAATCAATCAAAGGATGACCGTGTACTGGACTTAGGTCAAAGGGTCAATAATCAAACATCTTATGATCCACATCTGCTGCTGCTGGAGGTCTTAACTGCATGCACATGTGTTGCTATGTCGTCCTCATATGGAAACTGCTCCCACTCACTTCCCTCCATTAGAAAACCAATAATCTGATCTGTGAAGCAGATCAGTGCACAGGGAAGGAAACACAAAAACAACATCCCCTCGGGGGTATGTGCTATAGAAACTGAGCAAGGTCATAGTGTAGGCTAGGGGCCGGGTTAATGGGGGCTGCTAGCATGTACTCAAGTATATTGATGTTTCAGCATGTTCAGCTCTTTGGGAGACTTAATAGAAAACCGTCTTTTGTCGGCATCAGGGCTTTTTTTGTGAACTGCTTGCTGCTGGAAGAAAGAACTTAGAGCATGGTACAACTGAGGATTGTGAACCGCGTTCCAGAAATAATAACAAAAGCCCCACAGTAGGTCAGAGGGGAATTGAGATGAGATGACACACAGTCTACAATCTGTCTATGAAAGCTCCATCTACTGAATGCCATGTAACATTTATTTGCTAATTTGTGATGCGGGTTAAAGCCAATATTCTGTTTGTTGGGGATTGTCATGAAACAAGTATGAAAAATGTACACAAAGGGGACGACAACGAGTACTATACATAAAAACATACATTCAGCAGGATCTGCAGCAGCACTGAATCCTGCTGCAGGTGGTAGAATAACGCTGTGTTAGCATTTGGGGAGGATTTATTTAGTGTTGTGAGAAGAGGAGGTGGGTCGTTGGCTTGGTGAATTAATGAAATTTCTCCAGGCTGTAATGTATAACAGAAAAATGTACAGAACCTTCTGAGCCGAACTGAAGCGAGAAACAGAACTGATGAAACTAGGAGTGCAATTGTTTTCATTATTTTTAAATCAGTTTTTTATGATTCATTTGTGATTAGTCACAGAGTCTATAAGATATCAGAATGTCATGAAAAGATTGATGACTTCACATGTTTTGTTTAATTTGACCAACATTCTCAAATGTCTCCGGCAGGTTCCAGGAGGCCATGTGACCTGTGAGTTGCTGGTGATGATGAATCATGCTCCTGCGTGCTGTTGCTGAACTCACTTTGGTTTTGGTCAAATTCTGATTGTCCTCAGGTCTGCTTTGGATTAGGTCTCTTATTTTGAAAATGAAGAAATGAACATCACTTTTTCCACAAGTCAGTTTTGTTTTAGATTAAGAAAAACTTTTACCTGATGACCATTAAACTGTTCCATCTATGTAGAAACCCAGGTAACATATTTAAGAAATAACATTATGGCATCACTTTCGACCATCATTTCTCAAAAATAAGATTGGAGGATAGATTGTAGTTCATAGCTGGGACAGATCTCATATTTGGAAGAGAAAACAAAGGTGAACAATTGCAATGCCTTGGCACCTTTTACATGATCTGAGTTGGTTTTAATCTTATCGGGACATGCTGAAACCTTCTGAGAATGCAATTTGATTTCTTGAATCTCATCAAATGATAACTGATTCTAAAATAATAGAGAGAGCTACACTGATTGATGTGAGTCTTCTAAGTCACAGCACTTGTATCATTCTGGTGTTTTGTAATGACATTAGTGATCACTGTTTCATAGTTTGTTTTTAAAGGTCGTTCTATCAAATTACCTGGACAGATTAGTCAGTAGAGAGTTCTTTAAAAAAAATAATACTCAAGCCTTTTACATGAACTGGCTGTTAGCCTGGATTAGCCTGATTCACTCTGTGAATGATGCATGGAACTTGTTTAAACATCCGTGCAATGTGCACACCAACCCAACTCACACCTCTCATATAGCCTCTTTTTCATTATCTTGATTTTGGTCACACTCTCAGTGGTTTTCCTTTCAACCCTTTACCAAAAGAGAAGTGTCAGCTCACACTGAACCCCCAAAAACAGCTGAGTCTGATGGGTTGGCTAAGGAGAAACCTGTTAACAAGCAGCTAACTCACTGTCTTGCATACCAGTCAGTCGATTTTCATCCAGGTTATGGATGTGTTAGTCATTTTGAAAGTTATAAATGACATATTTGTGCTGGATGCCAATCTACATTGCACAACAATATTTATTGACCTATTGAAAGCATTTCACTCTGTGGATCATAATTTTAAAAATCTATTTTTAGCTTGTCATGGTAAATGGACTGTACTTGTATAGCTCCTTTCTTGTCTTCCAACCAGTGCTTTCACACTATTTCATACCTTCACCTATTCATACACTGATGACAGAGACTGCTTTGCAATGTGCCGACTGCTCATCAGAAAGTAACTAATTACATTTTGGGGTTCAGCATCTTGCCCAAAGAATGCACGCCGACATGCAGTCAAATGCTGGAGCCACTGGTCGTCTGAATAGTGGACAACCCGGTCTACCTCCTGAGCCACAAAAGGTCCCTCTAAAGTCATTCATGAACATTTTTCCTCATAGTTTTAGTGAAGAAAAATAATAGGGTGCAATAGTATGACCACTGATAGAAATGATTTCTGTAGCTGCAAAAATAAGAGCCGTGTTGTAATAAGCTGTAATAATCCTTGTTCGATCGGTGGTTTGAGTTTCAATACTAAATTTTAGTCATTGTAAGATTAGTTTCATTTTTGAAATAGTATTTGATTCAGATTTTAGCTTTGGGCATCAGGTAAGGGGATAGCTCACTCATGTTCTGGCTAATAAAGACCTCATAAATTCAACTTTGCCTCTTCTCTGTTGATCTGGAAAAGGTCATGTATGCCTCTGTTCTTTACGCTTGAATTATTGTAACTCGAGCAGCTGTCGCCTAAAGTGCTGCAGTCCTTTTAACCAGGACTAACAGAGAGTTACCTACAATTGGTTTGGACTGGTTTTAATGCCATGCTGATAGTCCTCAAGGGTCAGCAAAGTTCTAAGACTAGTTGAGTCTTTATAATCCTGAATCAGAGAACACCTTTCTCGCTGTGTCAAAATCCTGACAGAGAACCAAAGAATTAGTTGGCTTTTACGCTGAGAGCCGCTGTGCCTTAACGGCCTGCATCAGGAGCCAGTCATCTTTTTTTAAATCCCTGCTTTAAACATTCTTTTTCCATTCTTCTCTGTCTTTTGTATCTATTTTATTCTGTCCTGTCTCTGTTTTATGCCTGACAAGAAGCACTGATTCCACTGAAGCATTGAGCATCCCAATTTTAATCTGTAGTGCAGTTAGAAGACAATTAAAAGACAATTTTCATAATCAATCAAAGTTTTATTTCATTTATAAAGCAAAAAAAAAGTCCAAATATCTGTTGGCCCTAGCCTCTCAAATGTGAGGTTTTGCTGTTTTTGTCTGTGACATCAAAGTCTACTCACTCAGATTTTATTAACTAAATGATTAACAATAACTCAGATAATTCACAGGCTGATCCATCATGAAAGTAATTGGGGAGGGGGAGGGGGCTAATAAAACAATAAAACAAGTTCATAAAATGTGATGCTGTCTAAAATATTCTTCATTGCAGCAGTGGTAATTTTCCAGTTTATCTTTTGAGAGGACCTTCTGTAGCAGAATATATGTATTTCTTGAAGTGTTAAGTGAAGTGTTCAGTAATTACCGCCATGCCAGGATTCCTTCAAACAGACCTTCAAGCCCCCTCTTATTCTACAGCAAAGTGCTGCGTTGCCATCTTTATATTCAAGGAAATGTCTCTCTCTGTCAGCCTTGAGAAAAAGGTGGATGTTATGCGTTAGCAGCTATTAGCCCATCCTCCCTTCTCCTCCTTTATGTCCTCTTTCAGCGATCCTCCCTCTACAGAGGACACCAATAAAGAAAGCACAATGCCCTCAGGAGGCTTCTTCTCTGACATGCCATCATTCTACACACACACACACACACACACACTTAGACACACACACACTTCGACAGAGACCTACATGCCGTCGTCTCTCACAGGGGTGAATCAGTGTAAACTGCTTTCACTGCTTTAATTTTATTTCTGTTTAACCTGGAATGGAACACACGCCCGAGATGTATTTGTACACACACCGTCAGACGCACAGTGAGAGCTGCACATGTGGTCCTCTGTGTTTTCACTGTGGTTGGACAGGTGGTTATGTAACTATACTTCTCTGTAACCAAAATGAAATGAGATGATAGCGCGAACAAGAGGTAAATATGGAATCAGCCTCCCTGAGTGTACTTAAACATCTCCCTGTTATGGTGAGAGGCTTGTCGTGGGTTGTTGGTGCCCTCTAGTGTTTATTCACTGGTAAGCCTCTCATCATTAAAATCAGTGTGGATTTCATCACACCTAAAAGTAGAATCTGGATAACAGTGTCTTGTTTTTTTTTCCAGGTCATCAACATGTATGACATCATGGAGCAGTCAGTCATGCCAAAATGCACTCATAAACATTCTTTAAATTACATTTTTACGTTGCAAACCCTATTAATAATGCACAATTTAAAAACTCTGTTTTTGTGGTTAAAAGGAGACTGGCGGCTTTAATTTAAGATCAGATGAGCAGTGTGAGAAAGTCTTCTGATTTTAGAGGGCAGAAAGTGCTTCACTATTTAAAGCTCCATTCACTGATTGATTCTTCTCACACAATTTAGCAATTGCTTTCTTCACCGCAGTGCCTGATTGTGTTTGAATGTGGCCTTAAAGTTATGCATAATTAAGACCATGACAGCTTTGAATGGCCAGTGGGTGCCATCACAGGTGGCAGTGTGATCAACCAGGCTTCATTCAGCCCACCTCAGCTGCACCTACACTCCACCTCTTTGACTTTTTGGCTAGATTAGCCGAGAGGCAGCGGAGGAAGGACTGCCAAGATGGCGGTGACCAGAGCCACCACACTGAGCTGTACAATGGCTCTTCAGAAACCTGTGGGTGACGTCACTGAGACTACATCCATGTTTTACACGGTCTGTAGTTGAGACATGTGTCAGTACATTTGTCAGCCTACTGGCTATAACCGAATTTACCCAAAAGATTAAAACATGAGTTTTAGCTGTTTTTGTCTTTTGAATTTATGTAACTATGATTACGTTGCATTACATAACATATGAACATACAATGAACTGGCACAATTATATATAACTCATTATTACATTGCAGTCAGCGACCTAAAAGAAATGCTAATGCCTCTCAACCGAACCTGTATGAACAGTGTTTGGGTTTTTTCTGTCTGTATGTTGTAGGTATAGAAAGAAAGTTTAGCTCACCAATCAGCAGTGCTACACACAGCAGAATAGCCATCAGAGCTCCTGTGCTGAGGCCCACAGGCAGGAAGACGGCCTCAGCTGAGCAGGTCAGCAGCGAGCCTCCAGTCTCGCAGGAACACACTCGGATGGTGAGGGTGGCCGTGCTGCTCTGGGCGGGGTAACCGCTGTCTTCCACCACGACAGGGAGAACATAGGCGTCCTGCAGCCGCCGCTGGAAGCCTGAGCGTCGAGTCACAATGCCAGCTGTGTTGTCTGGAAACCAACAGAGGATGACGTTACATTACTGACTGTTTCACTGAATTTGTTCTTACTTTGTTTGTACCCAGTGATTCCTGGGATTCGCCTGGGTTTTTGGATGATATTGCATAATTCAGCTGCTTTCAGATCTGTGAAATACTCTAGAACTCCAATTCAGATGAAACACACGCAGATCAATTCCCGACCCTGCAAGTAGCCTACTACAGGCTATGTGCATCACACGTTTTGTCACTGATGTTTTTTTGATTTTACTGACACTGTTGGTTTAACTACAACCTTCTTCTCTTCACTCAGTTTTTACATGCATTTTACCCAAAATACACACACACACACACACACACACACACACACACACACACACACACACACACACACACAGGGCTCATAGTCATGCAGATGTGGAGAGAGATGGTGGAGTGATGGGCAGCCACACAGAGCGGCACCCTGGGGGCAGTTTGGTACCTTGCTCAAGGGCACCTGGGCAGTGCCCAGGAGGTGAACTGGCACCGCTGCAGCTACTAATCAACTGTCCATACTGTAGTCCATGCTGGATTTCAAGGAGCCACCCTCCTTTGTGAAAATGAGCCCACTCCAGCCAAAAATGAGTGCATATTTTAAAGTTCACATCATTTTTCCTCATGTAGTAATCCAGTTCCCAGCCAGAGTTAGAAGGCAAAGTCAAACAAAATGAATCAAGCATTTAACTTACCTGCTGATCATTTTTGCCACAATTTACCACAAAATAGTAAAAAAAACTATACACATTCACAATCACAGACTGCATCACACTTTTTCAGAAAATGGCTGTAATCAACCCATTTGAATGGAAAAAAAACAACAGTACAAAATTCCCAATTTATATGAGTAAAAGCCAGCATGACCCGGTCAGTCCTCCATGAGGATTCTTCGGCGAACTGTCCCCCAAAAAACAGCCTCTATCTCAGCAGTCAGAGTTAGTGAAGTCTTGCTTATCTATGGTGATTATGTGATGAAATTATGAACAACCCACACTATTCTCACAAAAAACAGTAACGTAGTAGTTGGCAATTTATATGAGAAAAGATTGAATTTAAATGGTGCCTAGTAAAATATAAAACCGGCGCTCTGGGGCACTACGGGGTCTGGAAGGTTAAACACCTGAATATATTATTGAACAACATCATTCATTTCTGTTGATTTGTTTTCCACCAAATATCTGATCTGCATATATGAGTGATGAGTATATATGTGAACATAATTTCTAACAGACAAAAGTTGGAAGTTGGACTACTTCTTCAGGAGAAAAGTTTTTTGTCCCGGAGAAATTGAAAGTAGGTTGTTGGAGTTAAAGGTCAGTGCATCCCCACACTTACTTTCCACTGCGCTATTTCAATGTCAAATTACTGTTCGTATCTCTTCAAACTAATGCCATCCCAGTAGAGCAACACAGGTTTTTTTTGTGTGCATTAAACCAGTTATTTAGATTTCAAGACATGCACTCAGCAAGTGCTCACTGAAAGAAATGTGATTAGAAGGTTAGAAGTATTTCATTAATGTCAGCAATAAGCCGAAATACTCAACAGCAAAAAACTGTGACTGCAATCACAAACAAATGAAATGTAGCTATTGTCAGCGTGGAAAATAATAACATAATGTATTACCACCTGGAGGTTCAGGGAATCAAATGTCATAGAAAATTGCTTTACTTTGTACTTTTGGCAGTCGTTTATATTGAGTATGATAAAATCGTACTCTCTACAAGTTAATTGCGTCGATCTGGAAACTTGGTGACATTCCAACTACAAAGGTTGATGACAGAAACACAAGCAGTCAATTAAACGAGCCTGGTGTGGCCTTTGAACTGCTGATTTTTTTCAGTGATTTAAAGACGTTTGGTATCACTGATATGCTGCAATATTTATTTTTCTATACATTGTATGTCTTCAAGGAACATCAGAGATGTGAAGTAAAGTCCTGTGTCCCTCTCTTCTGACAAAAACAAACATATTATTCATTTATTATTGGAATAATTCATGTGCAGTGTTTTTCCTTTGACAACCATGTTCCTATGCAAACATTCCACATTTTCATAATCAGTCGTGGAGTTCATTTAAACCCTTCTGCTTCCTTCATGGCAGCGATCATGTGGCACACAGTAGTGTGTGTGATGCCTTAAATATTTCAAATTGGAGCAAAATGGAGGTGTGTATTTAAACAATGTTTCTATTTTTTAAGCACTTTTTAGTGTGTGTGTGTGTGTGTGTGTGTGTGTGACACAGTATGCGTGTCAGAAAAGATCCAGAAATGTAGCCTGACAAAAAAGAGGCCATTAGGGCACCTTGTCCTTAACACGCACACACACGTGCTCCCAGTATTACCAACAGTGGATTATCATTCTACACTGACCAACTGTGGATCACTATTTTTCATCATTTTGAAAAGAAATCAAAATTGGAATAGAGACGTTTCATTTCAGTTATTCATGATCATTTCATTACCTTGCATAGCCAGAACACAACCGTAAAGTTCTACCACACCTTCTGCAAACCCACAACATTACTGGAAAAGAAACTGCTCATCTGACCACAGAGGTGAGGGACACAGTGTGCCTTGCACTGCCACATCTTAGAGCCCGGTACCCAACGAACTGCCATTGTTGACGGACAGTTTGTGGCAGGAGATATGGATGGAGTACGGTACTTTGATGCCATATGTTGACACTGCAGATGTGGAAACAGCACAATAGGTAAACACCTGCCATTAGTGACATCTGCCAGGTTTTGAGATTGTCTGCAGACGTCAATACAAACATAAACACTGTCATGAAGACTCTCTTAACGATACCTGTATCCACTGCCAGTGCCAAGTTCCTTTAGCAGTTTGCGTTGCCTAAAGATGTTTCTCAGGAATACAATGACTGACAAACAGACAAGGAGCATCCGTCATGAAGTGGAGGCCGTTCTGCGTTTGAGGCAACAGTGAGATGCAGGATGAATTTCAAATAGGTAAGAAGACCATTTCATTTTATTTTCTCATTTGGCTTTTTGACTGTTTATCATAGCTGCTTGGTTTGGTCTAGCAGTTGCATATCGTTGTTACTCTCTTCATGTCTAACTGTTCTCATGATGAAGCTAAAGGAGGGAATCGCCTGCTTAATGCCAAATTGTCAATTTATTGTTAAGTTTCTCTTTGTCTTTCTGGTAGCCTATTCTTTAGCTTGCTGTTGTTTTTCAGACTTACTAGTTGGTTTTTGCAGTGCATGGTAGGCGCATGGTGGTGGTGTATTAGCAGTTAGCTAGTTTTAAAGGGAGCCTACAAGTGGATGCATGTACGATGAAAAAGTATCATTCAAGCTTTCAAACCATTACAACCATCCAGGCAACAAACATGTCACAAAAGTTTTTGGTCTGCTATTGTGACGATAGCATTGTGTTCAATGGTACTCTGACTGTGGTCAATCTTGACGGATTAGTAAGGATATTATGCAAGCCATTCACAGTGTGAAAAAAATATCGTTATTGAGCTCCAGCCACCAGGGGCACTGCCGAGTGTGAACACTAATACACCTATAGGTCCACTCTTGGCAGTTAACAACACAAGTCCACTGTTGGATAGGTACAAAAGAAACAAAACAAAACAAAACAAAACACACACACGCTCCAGTTGTCTTTGGTGGCTGTAGGCCTGTGTGTCTGACTCTATCAAATGTGATGTTGACTGTGTGGGTACAAACATCCAAAAATGTAACAATGCTTGTTGGTGAGGTGTTGCAGGTGAAAACAGGAAATGTCAGGGGAAGATTTGTAAAAACGAATCATCCCACAGCTGCTTTCAGAGACAACAGACTGTTCATTCAGCAGGCGAGATAATGGATGTAAGAGAAAATGTTAAACAACAGCAAGTGTTTTCTTTTTGTTTCAGCAATAAAAACTCATATCAAACTGTACATATTTCTAAATCAAACATGACTATAGAGAACAAGACAAAAGTCTGAATAGTGTGGTCATAGTATCCATAAATCTCTGAACATACAGATTTGTTGAAACCTACATCTACGGTTATCCAAAAGGTGTGCACCATCAACCAACCAACAAAAACAACAGACATTCTCCTATATAAACAGAGTGGGTCACCAATAAAAAAACTTTAACACTATAAAAGAGTCTAAAAGAGAACTGATAAGGTGCTGGACAGCTTTACAATGATCTGAAACTCATTATAAAACCGAGGGGAGATTCAGCTGATACATCTGTGTTTATCACTACATAAGACCCCTTTCACATTGTCACATTGATTTCACATATCTCATTTGACACATTGTTGTTATACTGTAAAACTAGTGATCACTTTATCTTCTTCTTCTCTTTTAATCCTTACTTCCAAAATCTCGAACAGTGAAGTTTCTGTTGCGAAGCTCTTTGGGGGACTTGAAGAAGAACCTCTGGCCAACCGGAGGAAGGTCCATGTCCACAGCACTGACCGTCTGGATCACCTGGTCAGGGAGAAAACAGGGAGAAAATCTGCATTTCACACCAAATCAAAGAACCCTCAAGAGGAAAGTGGTGGCTTGTGAATTAAATACTGCTGGTTCAAATCTCTTGGCTGAAGGTCAAGAAGGAAAATTAAAGAGTTACTTTCTCCTTTCCCTCTAATCTGGAGGTACAACATTCAATTAAATGCAACACCATATTGTTACATCTACTGTGAATACAGATAGACCTATTGACCTATTTGGATTGAGATGTGAGAGTGTATGACTATAACATGGGATAATAACACCTGTGTAGTATACTGCATATTCCACTGTATATGTCTTTACAGTCGTGAGTCCAGTTTACCTGTCCAACTCTGGAGTTTTCACAGACGAAGGTATCTGAAGGAACTGCCAGTTCAGGAGGGAACTCGTTCACATCCAGGACACTGACCGTCACTGACACTTTAGTAGACATCAAAGGGTTGTCTGTAATGAAGTCAACATGAAGTCATATGTGAGCATACACTCCCAGCAAACACAGTGACACAGCATAATGTGCTAATCCATCTCAGCAGAAAATGGCTTTCCAACATGGAACTGGAACTGTGCTAAATTGTGCACCTAATTTTGATCCGTTCAAAGCATTGCGATCTCAAGGGGGGATGACATATTCTACAGATAGTTGTGCATTGCATCCCTGATGTCAATGATTCCACTCAAAACTGGTGGAACACCGGCTATATAGCACCAAGAATCCTGAATGAAGCTGGTTCAAAAATCAGAGTTTATTTGGTGGAAAGGGGCCATGATTGATAAGTTTCATTAAAGCCTCTGAAATGTTTTTTTTAAAGTATTGCCTGATAATATAAAATATTCATGAACATTCATGATGTTTGGAAGAAAACATCCTTTGGTATTATTTATTAAGCTTTTAACAGTAATAAAACTGAGCTAATCTGCTTCCTCAGACCTGTGTGTGTACTAGGTTTACCCATGCTAACCCAGATGGACTGTTGGAGTGTTAAACAGTTAAACAGTGTTATGTTGCATTTGAGTTAATAACTTTTGGGGGATGTTGAGCTTGACAGTTTATTCACAGGGAGTGGGTTTTTAAAGATAAATTATATTTGAGATGAGCAAATAAACAAAGAAGATTACCTACCTTCAAGTACATTTGCTGATAATACATACAGTATGTACTGCATACCATTTGAAATGCAGGGCTTTTACTTGTAAACTTTGTACACTGTCACATTTGCACCTGCTTCAGTGCATTTTGTCCATATTAATCTTTAGATTAAGAAAAGATCACTCTCTTCAGTATCTGATGCATTGTGATCACTGAATGAACCAAACATCTATTCACATGGGCATATTGGTTGCATTGCATAGCATGGCAATATGTTTGTGTATGTTGTCTTGGCTGAATGACCTCCACTGACTTTTTCTTCATGTACTTCTCTGTCACAACATACTGTACAGTAACACATGTTGCCCCCTTCTTTTGGACTTCAGCAGCAACTGATGGTTTGGCAAAGTTGCCAAGTGTGTGTATTTAATGGCAGCATTGAACATCAAGCCAACATTTAGCTATTACTTGCTTAACTTTGTTCACATTGAATAAATTAACTTCTCATACCATGCTACATTTTTTCTTCTTTTGTTCACAGATTGACAAGCTCAAAGGACATACAAGTCTAGCTTTGGTGCAGGAGCAGTTTGATATTGAGAATTCATAGATTAAATTGAAAGCCAATAAAACAAATGCAGTACATATAGTATGAGTAGAGAAAAAAATATCCCAAACTGTTTTCCTCTTGATTTGTAGAAACCTTTTACGCTGGTCAGTGGCAACATTTCTTCCTCTTCCCTTGCAGTTGTTGCAGATAATATAATTCTGGGAAGCCACCAGGATGCACTATCTTAAATCAGGGTCCACTTATTAGGTTTTCTGGTACTTTTAATAGGCATGTCATGGATTACATGTGGATGCAAAATGGTATATATTTAGTCCATACATCATAACTGTAAAGACTCCACCCAAGCTAAATTAAATAAGTAGCACATTATCACATGACATTATTGTGTCTTCTGTGTTCTGTTCTGTTGATGCCGTTTGAAATTCTGTTTTAGCCACTAGATGGAGTCAGATACTCATCAAACCTTTTCCATGATGCCCAGCTGTTTGTGTGTTTTTAACCTCATCTCAAACACCTGTCAGATAATCTTCTCCAATCACTTTGGATCATCCTACCATTTCACTTACAAAATCTTGTGTTTCACTCTATAACTGGCGTTGACAGAGTCAGAGGATTTATATTGTTGTTCTACCTAATGAGGAGCCTTGGCAGGTTTGTGACACGGCAGCCTTTTGCCTCCTCAAGAAGCTTACAGGGGGAAATCATATGGTGCACACACACACAGTCTGGATGAGTTAAGCTGTTTGCTCAGATTTGCTAAATTTAGTTTCCACAGCAGCTGCAGCTGCATTCTAACCCCGTGTCTGGATATCTTAGATTTGGTTGACACCTGTCAACAAAGACGTTGGATAGATTTGTCATCTGACAATGTAATCAAGGGTACATGCATAATTTGCATGCCAGAATACCACATGGAAAGCCATTAGCAGAGTTAGTTTTCAGTAGCACTCTCATGAAATACCATCAACAAAACCCTTACAAAACAAACCATCTTCACTTTCATTGACAGTACAGAAGAAAAGTTTAAAGAGCATGATACTTGATTGCTGCACAATATGGACATCTATCCATGGACATGTAATGGCTGCCCGAAATAGTAAGAAAGGTACATTAAAAAATGGAAACCAGGAGAGTAAATGATCTGCAGTATGCATTCTAGTTAAATGCCCGGCATAATCAACTACAATTTGCCTCTCATTACACATCAATGGCAGCACCCATGCCAGGCATTACACTGCCAACCATGTAATTAGTCAACAACCCATTCTACCTGCTGAGCCACAGCTGCCTTGTTAGTTTACTCTTAAAACTAGACTTTAACATTTACAGGTGATGTGGCTGCAGGTGCCTGGATGAGGGAGAGCCAGCACAGGACAGAAACAGCAAATTCCCAGACTATGAGAAATGAATACACGCCAAATGAGTGGATTAAGAGTTCAGAAGTGCAGAAATAAAAAATACAATAACTAAAGAAGTGTGTTCAATATCCCAATACTGTGACAGGAGAGTGAGAGCAAACTTTGAAGGTTGGACCTCTAACTTCTAACAAAGACTTACTCTCCTTCCCCACAGGAAGGAGCACTCGCAGGGAAATCATACTGTGGGGTAACCATCTTGGAAGAACAGCAATGTCAACCAATGAATATAAATAGAGGCATGTGGCACAGTGTCAAAGCAGTGAGATAAACCTGTATCCATTAAACTCATTGGTGTGATTCAGCACTCTGCTATAGGTTTTGGCCACCTGTAGTGAGTTTATTCATGGTATCTGTATAAGACTGTCTTGATCAAATGTGATTAAAAGTCATTGTTATGGGCTTGTGTCTTCGTGTTTGTGGAGCAGTCTGGTTTTAGATTATGTTGGTGAAACTCACACAATCCTGGTGATTATTTTGTTTGTTATTGCTTTTGTTTTCTTGGTGGTAGTTTGTTTATCCATCTTTATCTTATGATGTAGTTACTTTGAATGATGGGTTGACTGACCCCTATTGGAGGTCCTGTTTCACGAAGGTATTTTAGACTGCTCTGTAGGTCTTAATTCTGCTCTTACATTTTTATTTTAAGCCTAAAAAATTAGTGGCCCTACCACGAGGCTAACTTAGAACTATGTTTCCATAGCAACAAAAATGACATCTGCACACCAGTGCCCCTTTACACCTTGTAGTAGGATGTGTTTTGGGGTAAAGGATTGCAGTCAGATAGTGCTTGACAGATTTGATCTGACTGACCAAACCACCTAACGAAGGACACATTGTGGCCACTTTACACACAACCGTAAATACAGCTGCATTGTCGATTTACATAAGACTACATGGGTGGAAATACATATGTACTAGTTGCAGTCTTCCACAAATAAAAAGGTATGACAGCACATACAGGCAGTGTTACCTTAACTAAGAGATCTTAAAGAGTGTTGTTAATTTAATATGGTCATGTTTTAATGAACTTTGAACTGAACATATCTGTTTCCAACTATTGAATTCATATACTGAGTTAAACTTGATATGAACCACTAACATGAGAGTACACATTGTGAAGAAAAGTAGGACAAGCAAAGCCAGGCTGAAGTTTCACTTTCTGGCAGAGCTAATACCTCGTACACCAAGAGTCAATCACAGCGGTAAGTTGGCTCAGAAAAGTTTCAGAGAGTTATTATGCAGTCTATAGTCAAGGAGAATAACACCTGGACAGTCTGCATCTAGTCAGAAATAAGTATTCAGCTCACAGTTTAACCATAAAACCACGAGCCAGCAGCTGAAGGTCCTGAACCAAATCGAACTTGCGGTATTTTGTGAAAGTCATGGACGTAAAGTCTTTTTGGGTTTTGGTTTGGGGACCGTGAACTTGGTTAAAAAAATCTAAATTGTGGACTATGAACTGAACTGTGAACTATCTTTTGAGTGAACTTGCACAACACCATATGGAGGAGCGATCAGGTCTCAATGTGGACACTGGAAATAAATGAATACCAGGTGTAAATGTTGAAATCATTTCAAGATATGATATATTTAATAGGCTCATAGTTTGTGGTTTGCAAACGACGTCATGGACGTCATGGATTTTTAGAGAGCACAACAACCTGTTGTGAATACACAGCAGTGAGGACATTGTCAGTCACAGTCCTGCCACATTAAGAAGCCACAGCAGCTCAGCTCTGCTACAGGCCTGGACTCCACTGTGATTTAATGCTACTGAAAGTTCATTGTATTGTTCCACTCGTAAAACTGTTTTCAGAAACATTTATTCTGCTGGAGTGAACAGATCTGAGTGATTTGAAGCAGATATTTGGTAAACCGATTAGTCTGACCTGAGATGGTCAAGAACTAGCTTTGTGCAACGGATGAATTTGGACGTCTTTCTGAAGTCTGACTGTTTGTTATGATGTGTGATGTGATGTTGTTGTCCAGTTTGTAGGCTTGATATAGAGATTAATATTTAGGAAACCCTGCCAAAGTAAAACATAAATTCTGCACTGATTGAATATTGAGTGGCATTTTGGATTGCATTAACATTAACAATGAAAACTATACACAGAGGTAATTACAGAGTGTCATGGCTATTGCTGAAAAAATGCCAAATACAATGTGGTTTAATTATAAGTATTTAAACTTTAAATGTGTGTGTCTCTCTCTGGATGAGCAGCTGTGGGCAGTGTATGGAATACTTACTGACTTTGGTTGCCACCACAGTGATATTGTGCTGAACAGCTGTCTCTCTGTCCAGGTATTCATTAGTGGAAATGGTTCCCTCAACGGTGTCAACATCAAAACTGCTGTCAGACTCTGTGTGCCATTCCAACGAATACCTGCAGAGATAAGAGCAGCTCACATGAGTCCACCTGAGAGAGAAATACAAGTTACAGTGGTTGGCTGGCTGCTCTGTCATCAAAGGACCCAGATATGAAAAATGCTCTCACTTCAGCAGTGGGGTACAGTAAACAGAACTTTTTGTCACAGGAGAACCCATTAAAAACAGCAAAGTGTGAGTTTTGCTGTTTTTTAAGCACAAGGAACAACATTTGGTGTTTGGAGGTTCAGGTTCAGGACTCCAAGAGCTATGACCCACTCAAATCACAGGTGTATTTGCTTTTAAACCAGGCCAACTCGTTAAAGCTCCAATGCACAATTGTTGTACGTTAATGTTTCTGCCAGACTTTAAGAAAAGTAGGTTGTTTATTAGAGATTTTCAACAGGACTGTTTCAAAAAAGATTCATGGATGTTTTTTGATGTGTGCGGTTTTTAACGTTGCTGTGTTTTAATTTATTTAGAGTGTTTTAGTGTTTTGCATGTAGTGGTTTGTTTTTCCTAGGACCCCTGAACTGCACACAGACTTAGTGATTGGCAGTGATCAAGGAGATGAGCGTCAGGTGTGCAGGAGCACTGGGAGAATTTAAAACAGTGGCCAAACAGAGAGAGGAAAAAACACAGAGAGAAGCACAGAGCCCTGGAAGGACCACCGTGGCAGTGCCCGCAAGGGCCAGCCACTGCTGAAAAGATAACTTCCTGAAGCACAGTAGCCGGAGTCCATTGGTGTTTTACTCCAGACTGATAGCAGGACGCTATCCCACAGAAAATAAGTGAGTACCATTCTAAGATTGCAGCTGCGGACACTGGGAGGCCAGCTGCAGGGCTAGGCAAGAGTGAGGGAATAGTGTTGCCAACTCCTCAGTAAGGAAAGTAGATGTTGGCTGTCATAAAAGTCGCTAGAAGTTGCTAAATGACGTCATCTGGTCGAGTTTCATCAAAATCACTGAATAATTTTGTACAGTAATGAGTGAGGCCTGGCCACAGATGCATGTAGCAGCTCTCAGAATCACTCAGACTGTATCAAACAGGAAGCATTCAGCTTCGGCGGTGTCTGGAGAGAAAGTGTTTCATTGGATGTAAAATTTGTACACGCCCCTGAGTGTAGGTTGAGTCAACAACCATTTAGAACTTTTTGTCATTGTTGAACATCTATTTTGCTGTCTTGGGGACTTTAACCAAAGTACTTTTATGGCATGAACTAAATATACACAGTCAGTGTGAACTCATGTGTTAAAGTCCTGCACTTTGTAAGCCGACCATCCACCCTGACCATAGGGCTGTAGATAAATTTAGCTCTTCCGTCACAATAAAATACATTACCAGTGAACTTAATCCAGTCAGAAATGACTTTTCATTATAGAACATAATTAGAAAAAGAAATGAGTAGTAAGAGACAGCGTTGGTCTCCTGTGTAATAGTCACGTGCTTCATTGACTCAATCATGCACTCAACCTCTTCTCTAAAACCTGTCCAAACTGGCCAGACACCTCACACACGTCTAATGGAACAAATACAGTGCTATTTTAACAGCGTTTGTACAGCTTTAGGTCTATTGGCTTTCACTTTCTGCATGGAACAACAGTGTTTATGAATTGGTCTCTTAGTGCCACCAGAATGTCTTCAGTAGAGTTGCCAAGTTGTAGTAGTTCAAATTTCCATTATTAAAAACACTTCTGCCATTATGAAGCTTAATGGCAAAGTCTGCATGTGGAGGGGGTGTGGTGGATGGATGGATCAAACAAAGACAGGACTTTCACCCATGAGACTTCTTTTCATGTCCTGTATGAAACCAAAAGTAAACCATCACACCTTAAGTTCTGTAGGCTATGTAACTGAACATATTGATGTTACATCAGGTAGTGCTGTAGTCAAGATCACCTAAACTAAGACCAAGTCATCATTGAAACCAGAGGATATCGCTCGAGTTACGACCAAGACTTGGTGTTGAGGTGTTGAGAACAAGGCAGGCTGAGACAAGACCAAGACCAGACAGTAGCCTGCACGCCAAATTTCTTTGCGTGAGGCGTGGTCCTGGCCACCTGAATAAGCATTTCATTGTAGAATTTACATACTGCTGTGGTTTGTTTTTTTTTTTTTTTGGAAGCCCAGAGATGGCAATAACAAATAAGTTGTACCGTATTTTCCGGACTATAAGGCGCACTTAAAAGCCTTTAATTTTCTCAAAAAACGACAGTGCGCCTTATAATCCGGAGCGCCTTATATATTGTTCTGGAGTAAAACAGCCCCCTCTAGTGAATTAATATGGATTAATTCTGGTTGTGCTTACTGACCTCAAAGCGATTTTGTGTGGTACACGGCGCTCACGGCGCTCTGTCAAAATGTTTTAGTACGACTTTGGTAAACTACAAAGCCGCACCGCTTGCAGCATTACAGCTACCGTAGTCAGGAGCGTGATTATTGTGAATACGCTAACGTTTGATTTAGCGGTATCAGACTGTGTTTTTACGTGTTACAACTGAACATGGTTGGGAGTTATTGTGAATACGCTCACTAACGTTTGAACAATGTTGAGAGTTATTGTGAACGTGTTTAAAAAAGTTTGATTGACTGACTTATCTGACTGTTTTGTTTCGCTTAATGCGCCTTATAGTCCGGTGCGCTTTATATATGAAAAAAGATCGAAAATAGACCGTTCATTGACAGTGCGCCTTATAATCCAGTGCGCCCTATAGTGCGGAAAATACGGTAGTTCTGATAAGTCATAAAATAAAATCTCAAGTCCTCTTTCATGAGACAGATTAAATTGTGGTCGAGACCTTCAAAAAGTCTTGAGACCGATCTTTAGTACCATAACACTGACATTATGGATTTACTTTACTGCTAACCCAATACTAACTGACCAAGCAGCAGTATTTGATGAGTTTCAACTAAAAACATGTTGGCAATGCAACTGGCTCCAGGACTGGACCAAGTGCTAAATCAACTTCATAAATAAAACCATAAGTTCCTTTATACTAAAACAGTGGCCAAAGGGTGCCGTTAATATTCTTCACACTAATTAATTAATTCTTTGATACCTGACCGCGCTGCTGCTGGCATCCAGATCATGAGCTGTCACAGAGCCGATGATGGTTCCTGGAGGAGTGTCCTCATACACATCCATAGAGTAGGAAGGTTTGGTGAAGACAGGAGGCTCATCCATGTCCAGGACATTCACCTTGACTGTCGCCGAGTCCTTGAAGGGCCCAAGGTGAAGAAAACGGGGGTCCAGCTGTATGTTGGATGCGTCGACCTTGAAGGTGTATGACTTCTTGGTCTCATAGTCAAGAGACTGCAGAAACACAAGAACAAAGGAATGGAGAGAAATCAGAAGAGATTAGAGCTGCACAAATAATTTGATTTCAAACATGTGCTGGAAAATACATTTTAACCTCATTTTGTTACATCTCAGGTTAAAGTCATTGTAAAGTAAGTTCTGAGTTTGTCAGTGTTATTAACCACCCACCCAAATTTGAATGATTAAAAATATCAACTTGTTTATGAAATTAGGTGTCAAAATCAGGTAAAAATGAATTCTCAGCTCCAGAACTGTGGGGGTGTGTCCACTGGGAGCAGTCAAGCAGCCATTTTAAAGCGACTGAAACGTGTCAGATGAGTTCAGAAAATTACATGACTAACTTTGAAACACTCTGAGCGAGATGAATTTATCTCTATCTCTGCTAGGGGTGCGGGGTATGTTCAGGGTGGCCTCAGCGTGTCATCGAGCCACCCTTTAAGGACCGCCCACAAAATCCTGGACTGAAAACTGGTGAAAAACTGTTTGAACCTCTAACTCCACATTTCAGTAATATTGTTCAAAGTCTTTTCAAATGTTTTCAGCAACTATTTTCCAACATATTTAATGTATTTTGAAAGAAATCTGTGAATTGCCTTTACACAGGCTTTAATGAAAAATCCATGACTTGACCTTTTGACACAGAATTAGACATCTATGTCTAAAAGACAAGAGCACTTGGTCAAAAGTAATTTCAAGGTATTTCTGTCTATAAAACTTCACCCCCATGCTGACTGGCATCCAGCAACTAAGAATTAGAAAATAGGAAACTGATTGTCTGTCAGATGTGTGTGGCTACAAATGGACAGTGTTGTATGGATTTTTGTTGAAAAGAATTCTTGAGATGTTAACAGCCTTTAATGCTGAACACGTGCAACTGTGGCTGACCTCTACGTGACCACCAGTACTCAGCCAAGGATACATACCACACATTCACACAGTTAAATATTTTCATTACTGTATTCATGCATGATGCCAGGACAACATGACTTATTCTAGCATTGCAATGTCTTAATTCCTCACAGCAGAGACTTCAAAGGGCAGCAGATTTGGTTATTGATGTCCAATCACTGATGAAAGCAACACTCGCTGATTGATTTGGACACAGAGGAGGGTCAATTTTCATTCTTCCCTGTGCTTATCTGTTTGTGAATGCACAGGAGAGAGATGCAGGAGACAGCCACTTTGATATGGAAATGTGGTCGCAAACTGTACCGAGGCGCATACATCAAACTCAGTTTTTCTCATGATGCTGAAGACAATTCACATTCCCGAGCTCCATTATTGCTCTGCACCATGTGTCAGAAATGAGAGCATGTGGATGTGTTTGCTTCGCCGTTTGCTTTTACCTACTTCAAGTGGAGGACTTCACTTGAAGACGAATATCCAGCTGTTGTATTGAGAGGAATGCTAACGGGGAGGGTTTGAGAGCTGACTGACAAGCACATAATCTCCAGCCTACACAAACACACATATGACTTTCATCCACTCAAGAGCGAACGACCTTGTGGGAAAGAAACATATTGTCGTTTCTCACAAACAATCTATATGGATAGTTCATGTGAAAGGGATGGCTAGCATGTGTGGATGTTTGGCTCCTTACGTCTGTGCCAAGCCTATACATGTGTGTGGAATAAGTTTTCGACATAAATTAAGAATAATGTCACAAAGTATTCTGTTTTTTCTGTTTTTTTTATACCTAGAAGAGTTATTAAATGTACATAAATGTTTCAGTTCGTCACATGTAATCTTACAGTCAGAACATGTAAAATGTATTTCCGTGAGCTCCTCAGATTAAAAATATTTCCCCACCTTTTTCCTTCAGGAAACCCTTTTCTGTCAGTAATCTGACATATTTCATGGATTTCATATTATATCCAATGCATAACAATAACAGTAAAGACAACTGATGAACTGCAAAATGATATTATAGTGAACACAATATATAGTGAATACAATAACTGCATTTGGATAAATGTAGCAGATTCTGATATTTAGAAACATTTTATACTACTTACTTTCTACAATATTCATATGGATGCTGAACTGGCATCCGTACTATTGTTCTTAAAGTCTTTCTTCTTCTTCTTTATTATTATTCTTGCACCTGGCACCTAACTACTTCTACATACTTTGTCTTACAGAAACAATTCAAATATCACAACATTCAGCTCATTTAGGTCTTGATGGCTATAATTTTACTCATTCATACCATTCATACTTTTTAAAATATTCAACTTTTTTTCCACATTTAAATTTTACATTAGAAATGAATGGAACAGCCTTCAAATCTTTCAACCTTCAACATTTGCAACTTTCACTACTTCTACATACTTTCAGCTACAGACTTCATTCAAGCTTTAAACTTTATCGCAACTGATTTTAAGCTAATTTCACATTTTTGCAGAAGGCATCCATACAAGTACATACATGTACAAATGCTTATTTACTTCTCATTGTTCTCTGAGCTCATTGGTTGTTTTAACCGCATACTCTTCGTATGCAGGATGAGGCTTTTTAGCAGAGAGAGAAGCTCTGTGAGTATAGTTTGTGTTCAGGTCTTCACTGTGCTCTTATCCTCATCTTCCAAATAATAAATGAATTTCAAAAATAACTATTTCATTGAGTTTTCTTCACAGAAATGAATAAATTCTGAGATATACTTAAAGTCAACTGTATTTAAAAGATTTCTTACACTCCTCTGTATTTGGGGGGTACTTGACATTTACAGTTTAGCTTTACAAATTGCCTTTGCCAAGCACAGAAGGACAAACACACCCCACTTTGATTGATGGTGTGTAGGTGGGGACAGACAGGGTTTCAATACTTTAAGGTGGAGTGTTTTTTCTTTTTTTAGCACTGACCAACTGTCCAACTTTTTAAATTTAGACAGTAGAAAGTTATACAGTTTGTTCATTAAGATGGTTTTATCTTACAAGAATAGGACGTGTTGTCTTTTATTTAAATAAGAGTAAAACGTCCAGTGGTTCATTCAGCGTACATTTTGTTCAGAAGTTTGGCATTTCACTTGAAGCTAGCAACATGGGACCAATAGCAATGACCCCCTAAGACCCAAGACCTGAACCCTCACAGACTTAGTTGAGGTACAGGCCTGAACTGGCATAAACAGAAATGGGACAGCACTTTGCAACATATCACATTACCTTGGCATTTTACATATAATTTAATCTTAATTTTAATATTTTGTGTTTTTACTTTCTCATGGCCAGGAGTGTAATCCCACTGTGGTAAATATGTTCAGCTGTACTCGAGTATTTGTTCTGATTACATTACTTACTGTATGATCAAAAACTAGCGAGTCAACAACTTTGCTAACAGCCAAACATCATCAAGGTCAACAACAGCAGACATAGCAGCCAGCTAATATTACTTACTAGTCCAACAGCAGTCAGCCCAGCTCGGCGTCTGTCTCTCAGCCTTTTATTTCACCAAGCTCTCACCAGTCACTAAAAGTCAGTCCCATATTTACTCTTGTCTGCTTGGTCACTATCTTTTCTGTCTTAGCCTATGCCATTAACGTTCCTTCGTTCTATCGGCCACTGTAATTATGTCCATACTGGGTGCTGAGCCTGGTTACATTGCCTACTTGCCTAGCTCCAGATCTGGCACGACACCAGCTCCACTTCCTATCAGCATTCGCATGCACCCCAGGCATGGAAACTTCCTGTTCTTCCCAGTGGTCCAAAACGCCTGTGGTACAAACACTAACACTCCCCCAGTGCTCTGAACTCACATGGTCCAGCCCGGCTAACAAACAGAACATTAGCTAGCATTAGCCAACAGCCGCTATAGTTGGCAGCAGGTTACTTTACTGTCCATCAGGAAACTCTGCAAATCACAGAGAGTTAAGGCAGAGCAGTCTGTGGACATCAGAGGAAAAACAAAAAAAGATTTTCTCCATAAAATATGATCCATTTTCACCAAAATCAGTGAAATAGTTGGTTCTGTGTGTTATCTACAGTAGACGTAGACATCCCTGACGTAGCCGTTCTGATCACTGTCTGCTTTTGCAAACTGGGGCCTACTGCAGGCAATACCCCACCTCAAATTACCAGAACCTTCCCTTTAACATTACAGTGCTATGGATTGTGGGTTATTCCCTCAGGCAAATCCTACACAAATGTGGACTTACAATGTGTGTGCACTCAGAAAGTCTGCGAGCGGCCTCATGTACTAGACGGCTTGACAGTGAAACAGCCTTAAGCCCTCACAGACTTACCAGCAACACGCACCTCAAAGTCTCTAAGTCCATGAGTGTGGACAATGGGATTGGGCCGTGCAGTCCATTTCTCATTTCTAATCTTTCATTGTGTCCAGTGTTTTTCGCTCTGAACTCATTACAGGAAGCAAATCCTCATCGACTGCCTAACACGGAGCAGAACAATGTAACATAATGGTGGTAGGAGACAGACAGAAAGGAGAGGGAAAAACCTTTCTCCAGTAAAGTTGAAGTAGCTGCACTAGAGCGAAATTAGGTGTCTCCTGACCGACCTGAATTTGTCTGGCGCAGACCTGTGACATGACTAAAAAAGGGGAGAGTTAAAATGTCTCCTGGATCAATAAAATTCACTCTGTGTTTCACTTGGCTGACATATAGACTTGTAAGGTTTAAGTGAGGGGAAAGGGAAAGAGGAAGAGGGCTGACTGGCAGCAAGAGAGCCAGGGTGGATTTAACTGATTGGCATCTTGCCACATACGGTGGAGAGGAACAGTAGAGGAAAGGTGTGGAGAGATGAGGTGAAGTTGGCCAGAGATTAGTGTCTGATAGAGCTGCAATGTGCTACTTTTAACATCAAAATGAATGGGAAGGTTTCTGTTATTGCATCTTTTCAGTGATGTAGAGCCCTGTATGCATGTCATGTTGATCATCAATCAGCTGTTGGGGATAGCAGCCACAGAAAAGTCTGCTTAACAACAATGAATAAGAACAGTAACATTAAGCCAGAAAAGAAAAGAGCAAAGCTAGACATTTAAATAAAGCTAAACCCTGGCTTTGCTGTTTTATTTATAGATTTGCTGTGTTCGTTGACTGCCTCCTAAAACCTGAGCTAGCTTTATGGCTGCTGGCTTCTGTAGCTCAGCTTCTGGCTGGAGGCCAGAATCCCCACTTTGCTTAAAGCCACAGTCGGACTTCAGTAATCCTCAAATACCAAGCTTTACTCCCAGGTAACGGAGTCTCACACCTGCATGAACACGGCACCACCAAGAAGCTCTGAAAGAGCATTTGGATTTTTATGGTGTAAATGTGTTCTTGATGTTTTCTGAAGCTTCAAAGGTCCTAAAATACAAAAACAAAAGATTTCTGAACATACCTTGTATCTCTTATTTAGAATGATCACTGTCACCAAGTACTTGCCCATGGTGGAAATTGTTAGGTCTCTGTAAATAATATTATACATCTATATGTTTTCTAAATGTGAAGAGATAACTTATGTAAATAAAATTAAATCAAATCCAGACCGCAATTTTTTAAATTACTGTATAACTACATTTATTAATTATCTAAAACCAACGCTTTGTTGTTTACTCACCTTCTCAGTTGGATGTGTGTCAGTCTAACAGTGGCGGCCGGGTGGAGGTTGTGGTTTCATGTCAATTTTTGATTGGTTTAAAACTTTACTGGATATTAAGGAAGCATTTTCTGTTTGTGTTTGCAGCAGTTTATCATAGTAACATAAATTATTAAGTTCAATAAGCTGGGAGTGCACACACAGACTTTATGATATATTTTACTGCAGCCAACAATAACAATGCTCATCATCCACAAAAGAGAGGCAGTTTAATCATTTTCCCACATTTAGCACTGCTAGAAAAAATAAACAATGAAAAAATATTCAGGATGTTGCAGCACCTGTAGGGGGTGCTAGAATGCCAGTGATCTGAGTAGATGCCAACAGTAACTACATTTCAAGGACATGGAGAGGTACATAGAGCTACATTAGCATTTATTCCGTGTTGTGTTTCTGTCCACTTAATGAATCCAAGTCCAATATTGACTCTCCTTTTAGTTCTAGTTTGGTCTCTACCAAGTCCTTGGAGAAATATTTGACTCTTTACCTAATAAACACTCCACTATGTTCACTAAACACAAAAGTCAGGTTTTGGACCAAAACCATGAGCTGAAAGAGGCTAAAATGCTCCTTAGAGCTGAAAGCCTTGTCAAAAGTTCATTCATATTTTTTTTTTTGCCTTGATGTGTTTGAGACCATCAGTTGTTGTTGGAATACAGTATATACAGTGGTGGAAAAAAGTTTTCGGACACCCTTAAAATTTTACACAATCTCAAATATTATCATGAAATATTTGTGGAAAAATATTTTTTTGTGTTTCACAAGGTGTGGTTGCATTAGACAGACACAAACAAATACAAATTATAATTTTTTTGTTTATTGTTTACTAGAAAAACTAACAAAACTAAATTCTTGACAGTTTCAATATGTCAGTTCCCAACATTGTCGGTATCAAAGTCAACAAATAACAGAGAATGTGTTCAAAACTGAACAAAAAATAAATAAACCATCACATCATCAAATTAATATTTAGTTGTCCTGCCATTAGCACGCAGTAGAGCTCTAATCCTCGCTGGCATGTTCTCCACGAGCCTTCCACACTGTTGAGGGGTAATCTTGTCCCATTCTTCTTGAATTACTGCTTTTAATTCTTCTAAATTCTTTGGTTTACATTTTGAAACAGACCTTTTGATAATCCACCACAGATTTTCAATGGGGCTCATATCTGGGGATTGAGTTTGCCAATCTAAGACCTGGATACTTTGCTCCTGCAGCCAAGTTCTACTGGCCCTGGGTGTGTGGCAAGGGGCATTATCTTGCTGAAACTTCCAATTTTGACCTCGGAACAGAGCACGTGCAGAAGGGAGCATGTGGGATTCAAGAATGGCACAATACTTGGTAGAGTTCAGTGTACCTTCACAGACAGTGAGATGACCAACACCTGCAGCACTCATGCATCCCCAAACCATGATACTGCCTCCACCATGCTTGACAGTAGGTACTGTACATGCTGGGGATAATGCTTCACCTGGCCTTCTGCGTACCCTCACATTAGCAGGAGGAAGATAAAACTGGAAACTGGACTCATCTGACCACAGAATCTTCTTCCAGTTCCTGGCTGTCCAGTTCTTGTGTGCTTGGGCCCAACGACGCCGGGCTAACCTCTGTCTCTCATTGATGAGGGGCTTCTTGACAGCCTTGTAGGATCTTAAGTCATGTTCTAAAAGTCGGCCACATACAGTGCGGGTGGAACACTGGACACCAGTTTGGTTTGACCACTGCTGCTGAAGCTCCTGTGATGTCATTCGGTGGTTTTCCCTGCACATGCGGATCAGGATGCGGTCATTTCTTGCTGAAGAAACCCTTGGACGCCCAGATCTTGGTTTGTCTTCCAAGCTGTTGGTTTGCCTGTATTTCTGCAGAGTGTATCCAACTGCTGAAGGACTGCATCTGCACTTCCTGGCAATCTGGCAGCAGCTGTACCCTTCCTGGCTGAGAATCTGTATCTTCAGGCGTGTTTCCTGTGTTAGGTTCCTTGTTTTAGCCATTTTTGTCTCTGAAGAACTTTCAAATGTGCTGGCTTTATATAGGCATGAAGCACGGCAACAAATATTGTGTCTTTTAATAAAAAGCACGACCTTCATTAGAGGATCACTGGTTACCCAATAACCCAATACTCAAAATGTCTTATGTATTTTTTATGGAACCAATCAATTTTATGTTTTTATGGCTTTTTTAGGATTTGTTTAGTATTTTGGCTGTGACTGAACTAAAAGAAATTACACTTGAAGACCTAAAAGTGATTCTTAATGCAATATTTCACAAATGCATGGGGTGTCCGAAAACTTTTTTCCACCACTGTATATATTCAACTTCTGTGGTAACCCTAAATGACACAGTCAGAAGTCTGTTGAGAATTTGTGTGTCCATTGGCTTTAAGTGTGACTTTAATCCTTTAGTTAATGACTAATCCTTAAATCTTGACATATTATGAACACAGATCATCTGATCAACTGATGTATGAAATTCATTTTCAGTTAGGTTTCAAATATGTTTAGTTCATATTTTCTAACCAGTTTTAACAGATGACATCACATTTCACCAATTTTAGCTCCCCTCCATCGACTTCATGTATGTTTTAGGATTGATTTTTAGATTTTACTGATCACTTTTAAAGCCCGTACGGGTCTGGCCCCGAAATATATCGCTAGCATGCTAACCCTGTACGAGCCAGCTCGCAGCCTTAGATCCTCGGGCAGATCACTTCTGGCTGTTCCGGGGTCGAGGCTAAAAACTAGAGGTGATTGCACATTTTTGATCAGAGCCCCTCAACTCTGGAATGACCTGCCCGTGCTGTCTTTTAAATCACTTTTAAATCATTATCAATTATTTTTATCCTATATAAATAAAGTTATTATTATTATTATTATTATTATTATTATTATTATTATTATTATATTAAATATATTTTTATGAAATTCTAATTGCAAGTTTCTTACAAGTATTTACTGAAATTTAGTTATTTTGTCTCATTGTACAAACCAAAAACTTACACTGATATGAAACAGAGATCTGAAAAGATTTTTTATGAACTAAATGACCTGCAGATTATTAATACTTTACTTTATGATACTCATACTGGTGGAGGACCATTTTCCAAAGCAGGGTATTTGCTGGGACTACAGTTCAGTGATTTGCATGAAGTGCCACTAAATTAGATCTGATGCTGGACTATGTTAAACACATCTTTGAAAGCAAATACGTCTATAAAGCAATTATGCTGTGCCTGGAATAATACTTATGTAATGGAAATGTGCTTTCTCCCAGGAATAAAAAAAAAGAAGCTGTTTAGGGGAAATATATCATTTCTATGATATTAGGTTAGAAGAAATAGCCTAATGTTGTCATCTCAAATGCCTTCCAGGATTATGAAAAATGAAAGTGGGTTTGGTGGTTCTTAAGGAGTACTGCTGTAATATGTAGGCCTACATATTAAGTATTAAATTGTCTGCTTCAATCATATCAGAGACATCAGAAGGCATCACTGCACAAATAGGCCTGAACATCACTCTGTCATAAAAGCTTTCGTCATGAAAACTCTTATCATGACTAAGACCCAACCATGATTTAATCCTCTGTTCTGTGACTTAATGATTTACAAGTTCTGTTAAATAAGAGACAACTATTCTTAAAACTTAGGAGACTGACAAAACAATGCTTACATATATTCCCACATCACGTATCCAGCGTGTTAACCTTAGCAGTCTCAGCGCTCACTGAATCTCTTTCAAAAGTGACTAAGACTTTCCTTTTGAATGAGTTCCTCAGGAGTTCAGTGCACATGAAAAAGCTCCATGTCCTCATTCTGTAACCCAGAATTGTTGAATTGTCATTTTCCTTTTCTATAATGTATCCTGAGGGAAAAATGCATCAGGTTTCTCCTCAGAGAGGTCTGCTCTACCTGTATGCTGTGTCTCTTTTTTGTCTTTTACCAATAGCGTCTCCTTTCTTTCTTTGTGAGGTTTAACTTCCTGACTGAACACAAATAGAACAAGGCCATGATGTAATGTGTAAACATAGTGCATTGTTTACCCTCCAGTGTGCAAATAATTCACAATAACAACAGTGTGTGAACCACGAGGCAAGAACAGAAAAAATGGAAATAAGAGGCTGAATTATTGATGCAATATCATCATATGTGTATTATTAACATGATATCAATATTTTATTTAAATATCATGCTTAACCTCTGCTTGGAATTGCACATTAAAAATGATCACATCATAAATATCATATAATATTTAATACATTTATTTCCGCTGTTAATGTAGAAATATTCTTGTCTTTTAGAATGACTGATTTTATTTGAGTTTTTAGTTTATTTCACTACATTGTGTCTATTTATAGATAATACAATATCTCATTTGCATATTTAATTAAAAAAAAATGTAATGCAAAAAATACTGTCTTAATGTCAGTAACCAACTTTGGAAGTTTTATTGTGATTGCTGGTTTTTTTTTTATTTTTACACTTACATATACCAAATTTTCCAGTTTTTATATTCTGGTGGGCGATTTTTACAGAGCAGTCTGTTCCTATATCATTCATAGTTTTCATTCATTCAGTCTGATTTATAGAACATTTTATCCTTAGAAACTGCTGAAATTTGATTTTTATGGCTGTTGACTGGTTTAACTTTCTGATTTATGGAGTGATGAGAAGTAAAATTCAAATTAAAATAAAATTCCCTCTGTAAACACCTTTGACTCAAACAAACACAAACTTTGTAAACAAAATAAAAAAAATAATTTTAAACTCATCCAAAGTTCAGATTTTTATTATAGAAACTAAACCTTTTTTTTTTTTTTTTTTTTTTTTTTTTTTTTTAAACATGCTGCTGGCATCAAATTTAAAATAGACATATTATTTCATCAAATTTCTCAGTTTCAGCAGTTGTTGTAAGTTGTCTTTGTCTTTTATCAAATGTGAAATGTTTCTCGGACTTCACATCTTGCACATTAATTGCTGTCAGCTTGACCACACAGCCCTGTGAAACTGACACTAGAGGATTTTTTTTACTGCATCCTTGTTTGGAGTGAAGTGCGACTGACTCAGAGAACGGACAGCTGCACAGTGAGCTGAAAGTTAATATGAAGCTGTAAAGATGAGGGGAGCTGCAGATTCAGGCGCTAACTGTACGTCAGAACCTTTCACTCTGCCATTTGATACATTACATTTATTTATGCGCTTATAGCCAAACTTCCATCTCTAGTAGACATGCCAAAACAATAAATAATTCCTTATCATCATCAATTCATCAACTTGTACATCGACAATGTTTTAAATTAAGACACATTTTGGTTAAATGCTTGGTCATAGTGAGTCAACTTGTTCTTAATGCTTGACAGCTGCCCGTTTTAAACCAACCTGCAGGGACAGAATGTCGGCACTAACAGCCGTGGATTCATGGCTTATCTCATTTCTAAAAAAAGGAGGCGTAGCTGGCAAAGTTTCCTGCTCAGAAAGTAGCTGTCGTGTCTGTTCTGATTTAGAGGACGCTGTGAAATAAAAGCCTCATCAGCCCTCTGATGTTTAACTTCTTGATGTGATGTGACCAGAGTGTGTGTGTATGGGTGTGTGTTTCTCTGTGTGTGTGCAATAGTCATATGACGTGGTATCCCTGTAGACAGAGCGTTTAACAGTTTAAGTTTCTGAAGTCCTCAAACGACTTCTTTTGGAGGAGCTTTACTCTGAGATCTGAGTTAAAACCTTTGTGAGGAGTGAAAATCAATGAAACGAGCTGCTGTGGTCCAACCAGGATCAAGTTCCATATGTTCAAGTTTATGCCTGACCAAAAAGACAATATAGAATAGGGTAGAATCGTTATCTACCACAACAAAAAACTGAACAATCACACACACACACACACACACACACACACACACACACACACACACACACACTATGGGGGGCATTGTGTAAATTCCATTCACTTTCAATGGACAGACGGGCGTCACGTACTACGTGACGGGTGAACTACGCCTCAAATACGTGACATGAAGACCACGCGTGACTGTTAAGTACAATTCTACATGAGCGTACAGGCACACACTGTGTAGTGTTTGTGGAAATCAAATAGCGAGGGGTCATTGGTGCTGTGCCACGTGCGAACGCAGCAGACGCCTGTGCGCACGCTCGTCTCAATGTACAAATAATTATTTACTTTATGATGACGAATTTTGAGTTTAACAGCTGCTTCTCTTCTGAATCTTCACAATTCAAGCAGTCCATGTATTACCAAGAGAGACTGATGTGACAGTTTAGGCTATTTCGGTTTTACGATTTTGATTCAGACAACAAAAAAACGGAAAAACCGGTCTGTTTATTGTTTTTTGTTCAAAACGTAAAAAAGGCAAGGGTGAAAGGGAAAACTAAAATAATTTCAGCTACTTAAAAATAAAAATATCCTGACAGCTCTGATGGGGCTTGGGATTCATCTATAAGTTATGCTTTCTTCTAAACAATCCCGTATGAACCTGAGACTGTGTAACAGCTGATCTGTGTAGATATGCTGCAGAACATAGAAAATGAATAACTGTCAGGTCCTGATGATCCAGTGTACCTCGTGCGTAAATGCGCACAGCCTCTTCCTCAGTTTCGCGCCTGAGCAATGGTACAGTCCCTGATATACCTCAACATCCCGTTATACGCGTTCACACGCTATAGGCGTTAACGCGTGTGTCACTATTAGCCAACGCTTCAGACGCCTTAATGTGTGCACGTAGACTGTCACATCGGTCTCTCTTGGTAATACATGGACTGCTTGAATTGTGAAGCCAAGCAGCTGTTAAACTCAAAATTCGTCATCATAAAGTAAATAATTATTTGTACACTGAGACGAGCGTGCGCACAGGCGTCAGCTACGTTCGCACGTGGCATGACACTTATCACCCGTCAGCCTTCATTATTTGGTGTACCTATTTGGTGCCTGTACGCACGCGTATCGGACGCGTATTTTTCAGTCTTTATGCAGGCGTAGGCGACGCGGTTAAGGCGTTTTAGTAAAGTGTGCTGGCATAAAATGCCCCCCCCCCCCCCCCCCCCACACACACACACACACACTCCTGCCTTTTTTCTTTCACCTTCTCCGTTCTTCCAGTATACATACACCACAGATCATCAGGGGAATCCGAAGGCTGACACTGCAAAATGAAGCCTGTTTTGTGTGTAAGGCATTATCTGGTCTAATAGCGTGGTTCAGTGAAAGGTTAAGGCAGAATGATTGGGATCACAGCCAGATCAGCACATTCCTCCCCCTCACTGACAGTCACTGACAGCACATCACTAGCAAAGATGCTGGAGTTTGCAAAATTTGCCACTTGAACCTAACTATCTAATATTTTATAATGAGATATTACAGTTAGTTTTACTAGATTCCTATTTGAAATTTATTTTCACACAATTATTTCTCAGTCAGAATCATCCTTGTGTAACTTTTCTAACATAAAATAACAGATTTAAAATGATTTTGATGCCACGCTGACTTGTAATTGTCAGAGACAGAGTTATCAACTCGCTAGTTTTGGTTCATGAAACCGTGGTCAGTGAAATCTGTAGGTAGTTGGTGACATATTTATCAAGGTAGAGCAGTAAAGTATTCGTGCTTCTGTGTTGTCTTTATGCTTAAACATGTAAGTTTACAATATACTGTAAATAAACCAGACCTTCATTTGTAAGCTCATATTCATTCCCTGTTTTCCAATATCGATTTCCTTCATGTTTTAATTTTCAGTGGATGCCGTTTGCTTTTAATGTTGACTGCATCAATCACTCAATGCTTGCTCCATGTTGATTAATGATCATTTGAGGATATACAGTGCATTTCCACAGCATTACCACACAACATCAGTCATGTCATACTCTAAAAGTACTCTTCCATCCACTAAGTCCATTCTGCTTTACCAATTCTTCACTCCGGTAAAGCCACTGTCAATGAAACTCAACTCTACCTGCACAAATTTTAATAATTTTTTTTTTAAAAAGCATTTTTCATTGATGATGAAAAATGGCAGTTCAGAAGGGAATGAAACTGTATTTGTGTTTAAAAGACAGAGAAGTGTGTTGCTGTTAAAAAACAAATTGTGATAAAATCTTTTTCGAACAAGCTTCATTTTATGTTTCTTGACCTGACAGGGAAGTTATTGATGTTTCCAATATATTCAAAGACTAATTTTATTTTAAGCAGTTATCATGTAGTGATCTTACCTCCTCTGAATATCTTTGTACTGGCAAAGATCCTGCTGTTAACAATTTATAGACCTCCGAGCTCTGTCTACAAATTCTGTAGTCTTCTCTACAACCTCACTGAGCTGATTTCTGTTATCTCAACAGACTTGAATATCTTGTCATAACTGGAGATTTTCACACTGACAATCCCAAAGACAAAACTGCAGAGGAATCCTGTGCTGTATTTCCATATCCATCTATATCCATCCTTTAGTTCTGCTGCTATAGGCCTAGACTGCTGGGGGACTTCCCATGATGCACTGAGCTCTTCTTTTCTTCTCTCCGTCTCCATCTGTACACACTCATGTCCCATTAATACATGTTACTAACTTAGCTTCTTCCCTGGAGTTTTTCCAGGTTGTCATGGACCCTGGCTACGCTGAAATCAGGGATTGGTTGAACCTGCTGCTGTGGTCCTGATGATGCCCACTACAAATATTACTATTATTATTCTCATTATTACTAACATTAGTCATATTTAAATGAAATATTAGAGTTATAGTTCATCATTATTATTATTGCTGCTGCTGTGCATTTCTCTCTCTCCTCTCCCTGTCTTCATGGGAGATCACGGCTCTTGTCATGGCAGATGTCCGTCCACCATGAGCCGGGTTCTGCTCTAGATTTCTGCCTCTTGAGGGAAGTTTTTCCTTGCCACTGTCACCAAGTGCTTGCTCATGCTAGGGATTGTTGGGTCTCTGTAAATAATATTATATAGAGTATGGTCTCTATACGTATTATGAGATATCTTGTAGTATGATTTGGCACTATAGAAATTAAATTGAATTGAAAATTAAGTGTCTGTACGCTGACTATGGATAAACAGCTCATACAGTACAAGCCCACTTCAAATAAATTCTCTTTAATGCTTAAACTCCAGAGGATAGAAATCTTAATTCATTCACCTGCTGTTTCAACGAAATGAAAATGAAAACTGCCAATGGCTCACTACTATCTGGTGTTTTTTCTAAAATCACTGAACAGTTGTACCAATCTAATGAAAAGATCCTTCAATATTGAATAATTAAAGACCTATCCCTAATCTTGTTTTGATTCAATTTAACTTTTTAAATGCAAATGTTCTAGTGAACCTATTTTAATCTGGTGTCAAACCACCACAGCACTGAGACTGCACCGATTCAGACACACATCCGTTTTGGTTGTGCTTGATCTTAGTGCTGTCTTTGACACTATGGACAATGAAATGCGACCAGACAGGATTTAGAGAAACTCATTGATGCCTTCATTTCCTGCAGGGCTGACTATATCACTCTGTTGTCTCGTCTGCCCAAAAAGAACCAAGAGAACACATTACTCTGATTCATAAATCTTTAAACTGGCCTCCAGCTATTCATAGAATGGATTTTAAAATGTTGCTGCTCATGTAGAGATCACAAGTGGGTTCATTGACTGGTTTCTACTGCACTTTTATTTTCATTGTTGCATATGTTATGTTAACTATATGAAATTATGTCAGGTGCAGAACGTAAAATGATCTTTTCCTAAACCTGACTAAGTAGTTTTTCTGCCTATTTGCATAGAATAGATAACCCAATGGACCATAATGCAGATGAAGCTGGTTCAAGGCAGTCTAATGTATGTACTTTTCACATGACATGACTTGTACGTGTCAAAAGCAGCTACTGTGCACTTAATAATGAGTGACTGTACCTTTTTTAAGACTACAACTCCCTCCTGAGTTTGGCCATCAGAGATTATGTCAAACATGTTGCCCTCATCTCCTGGAACAATGGCATAATCCACCTCTGCATTACTGCCAGCATCCAGATCATGGGCTCGAATCCGACCCACAGCTGAGCCAACTAACGCCGACTCCGGCACCCGCAGATGGAAAATACCTGAAGGAACGAGAGAGGAGAGGAAAAAGGAGTGAAAAACAAGTAAGTGCAATTGAAGAAAGACTCATTTTATTCCTCCATTTTAACAGACAGACCATTCAATGACTCTTTCATCCATTCAAACAATCAACCAATCAGACATCATTGTTGTGTTGAGACTTTCTTACTCTTAGCAAAGCGTGGCGGATTGTCATTGACGTCGCTGAGGGTGATGTTGATAGTGGTGGTGGAGGCTAGTCCCCCCAGCTGACCTCCCATGTCCTTGGCCTGGAGAAGAACCTGGTACTCCCCTTTCACTTCACGGTCCATGTTGGCTAGAGCTGTCCTGATCACTCCTGGAGGATGAGGGGTTGGAAAGGGTCCTCATTATGATATTTAGAGAGATAGAAGTCCACTCTGGATCTGACCTTCCTTTAGGCCACCATATTACTTTGCCTGTTGAAATCCTCTTTCATTTCTCAAAAGTCTAAGTGCCCTGTGTCTCCCTTAGCAGCATTTGATCAGGACTTAGCCAGCATGGAGTTCAAAAATCCAGGCAAGGACAATCACAGCACACCAGGACAGAGGACTGGAAGGTGTCCTTAAGGTTTCTGAGACCAGCTGAAGGACGTGTCAATTAGAGCAAAGATTTCTTGGCTTGATGAAGTGGTGCACAGCGGTGCTCTGAGCAGCTAATCAGACAAAAAAGAGCTTAACCTTACTTACCCTCACGTACATGTACTTAAGAAGTCAGACATGATGGCTTTGCCACAGTATGGCAGATTACAAATTTAAAAAATATGAGTCAACTGCTGTTTTGTGAAAGTTAGAAAATGGTTATGAAACCCCATGCCATTCCACTTTGTTGTGCAGTCTTCATACAGTCCTGATACATGACCACCTCTTTTCACATGACATTAAGTTTGTCACTTAGGTCACTTGATTGGTAGATCGGGTGGATATTGCTATGGTAGTAAGGTGCAGAATCTGACCTCTGGTGATGTTTTATCTCATCATGCCCATTTGAATTTTTTGGTTGAGTTATGAGCTAAAGTGGGAAGAGAGTTACAATTTGGGATGTGTCTTGGTTTACCCAATAGCACACACTTTAGATCAAGACAAAAAGGAAAGTGAACAGACTGATGCAGAACAGTTTTGAACTCAATCTAGCTGTTGTCCAAGCCGTTTGGTTTTCTACAGTATGCTCCTGCTGACATGTTTGGAAAGCCTACATGTCTACTGTTTTATGTAGATTGCACATGTGGACGGCCACCCTCTGACCGACTGCTACTGCCAGTTCGATATGACATTGTCAACGTTATTGTCATCACTTTAGTATACAGAATCAGATGCACCTCTAATCACACAAATCTAAGATTAACTTTGATTTGCCAAATTATAAAAAGGAACCAAGGTTAAAAAGTAAAGTTCCCAACTTCTGCTTCTAACATTCTTCTGCCGGCTTGATGTTTTGACCTGTAAAACTACCTTTGTTTCATGCCTTCAGGGCCGGCTGCTGGCATAAACACTGTTGCGATTCAGTGCGACTTTCTATGTTGCTCGCTCTTTACACTTTGTGCGGCGTCTGCTCGCTCAGAGGCTGCCAACTCTCACGTAGAGACCCACTTATTAACACTTAACATGCTCTTACATGCCTGTTAGCCTACAGATTCATATTTCTCACTTTCTCACAGCTGCACGATGTCAGTCCGTGTCCTGTCAGTGTCCTGTTTTTGCGCTGCGACATTATCAGTTATTACTGTAGTTTTTGACTGCATCATAGACCTATCTTGTAGGCTAACTTATTCCCGCACAAGCTGCTGCTAAGAGTAACCTGACGTCAAATGCTGCCCTCCGTTTCTGTCACAGTTAGTTTTGGGGTTTGTGGTCCTTTTCAGACTAATGTTAGCTCAGTTTGTTAGCTGGAGCACTGAGTGTTAGTGTTTGTACCACAGGCGTTTTGGACCATGGAGAAGAGGAGGTTTTCAGCTGAGCGAGGGGGCAATCTAACCGGGCTCAGCAGCCTTGATGGACATAATAACAGAGGCGAAAAGACAGAAGAAGACATTAACAGAGGCAGATTCTTTCTGTTGGACTAGTCAGTGATATTAGCTGGCTGCTATGTCTTGATCATAAATTACTGTTTATATATAGATACACATATCTATATTTCAAATCAAATCAAATTTTATCTGTATAGCCCAAATTCATAAAGCACATTTTGCCTCTGAGGGCTTTACAATCTGTACAGGGAGTGACACCCTCTGTCCTTAGACCCTCGGTTCAAGTGAGGATATTTATGCATATATATATCTTTTAAATGTGTATATAGTAATTTACAATATGTTTTTATGTTTATGTTTGCGCTTACTTGTCATGTCCCTTGTCTTTTAACTGTACTTGTGTGTCTATGTACAACTGAGAGTAAGTGAATCGGAGTGTACACACACCTGGCCAATAAAGTGATTCTGATTCTGATTCGTAATGTAAATGCAATGATTACACACAAAAATCACAAAAATACCAATTTCTATGTGATGTTGCTTGAATTGATCTGTTTTCTGGATAAAATAATAATAAAGTATTCACAGTCTTTTAACAATTTGCTGTTTCATTTCATTTACTTTTCATGAATTGTTAGACATTAGTTATTAGCCGTTATATTTATTAGCAGTTTGCATGATTTTGGTTTTGTGGCCGCAAAGAAAATATTGTTTATAGCCGCCAATAGCCTCAGGCTGACCCTGCATGCCTTAATCTTTCATGCAGCCTGTGCTTATAGAGTCTGGATGCGTGTTGCTCCCCTGGGAGAAAATGAAACATGACACTCCATGTTCAGAGTAATTACTGGTCGGTTGAGATGTCTGTTAAAGGACTGAAAATCTTTACATCCCTTTTCAGTGCTTGTTTTAGCATTCAGGTGCAGCGCTGAGGAGAAACTCACTCTCAGAACCACTCGCTGTGTCATGACCAGTTGAATTTCATGCTTTCCAGGAGGGAGTGAAGACAGCTGGGAGTGAGAGCTGTGGGTTCACGCAAAAGTCACAGATCTCTTATACAACTCGATGAGTTCTGCACTCCTGGTTTCTTATGGAAGTTGTGATCTCACCTGTCTTGGGGTCCACAGAGAAGTACGGCTGGCCGTGAAGGATGCTGTAGACGATGCGTGCGCTGTTGCCGTATGTAGGGTCATCTGCATCTGTTGCAGTCACCTGTGTCACGTAGGTTCCTGAACAAACACACACACAAGTTATGTAATCAGATGTTCTCAGCAGGTAATGTAACAGAAAAGCAGCTGCAAGTCAAAGCCTCATTGACCTTCATTTTAAAATGGAGTGGTGTCCAGCGTTACTTATAGATTTTATTCTGATCAAAGTGCATGCACTCTGCGGTAGAGAAAACCAGCCCTGAAAACCAATGATCCATCCATCCAGTCATTTTGCACATCCCTAAAGTGTAGTAATAGTGCAGTATGGGTATATAACACATCAAGTGAGTACTGCTCATCTGTTAGTACCAAGTCCACAAACAAATTGTACAATGAGAACTGTTCTTTAACTGATTATTTTTAATAAAATGTGCAAAAAGAAGAGGCCTTTTTATTTTACTCTGGCACTCCACTGACTCAATGAGCGTCCTGGACGGAGGAGCAGACTGGACTACATCTCCCTGTCATCATGTGACACGTGAAGTTAGTTGTGATGTAGCTTTTCATTTGTGAGAGCTGTCAATTGACCATAGACTGTATAAAACATGGACATGGTCTCTGTGACGTCACCCACAGCCGTTGTGAAGCTCAGTGTGGTGGTGCTGGTCGTCTCCATCTTGGCAGTCCTGTCTGTGCCGCCTGTCAATCAAAGCGGCCACATTCTTAATCCTGCATAACTTTAAGCCTTAATATCATTTGAACAGGTGAGTTGTATAAAAATTCACCCTCAGTACAGTTGTCATGAACAGGGAAATTAGCTATAGAGACCAAAACTGTTTTTTGTACCAGGCTGTAAACATGTTTATTTCTGCTGTGAAGTTGGACATTTTAACACAGACTGACTCTTTCTGTAACCAGCCTCAAGTGGCCGTTTGAGGAACTGCAGTTTTTTGGCACTTCTGTGTTGGCTTCACCTCACAGGAGGTTGTCACTTTCTCAGTCTAGCTGAACTAGCTGTTTGAATACTTTGTCTTGTACTGCACTGATTGGAAGCACGGATGGCCTCAGACCAGTGTGCATTACACTTTCTCCTCCCTGCTTGCAGTGAATCATCTTCCGGGTGTTTGTTTTGTAAATGTGATGTAAGTACAGTGCTAGTACTGCTACTAAACTGAAGAGCATTACACAAATCACATTTGACTTTGTTGCGTTTCTCGAGGAAATGAGCCCACAAGAGCTTTGTTTAGCATTTTTCACTGATGTGCATCCAGCCAGAAATATCCTTGGTGGTTCATCGCTTCACGGTTACGGTTGACAAACCTAACAGTGTTTTCACAGGTCAGTAAAACTCCACATGGCAAGTAAACTGATCTTCATCTACAAAACTTGATGGAGTGCAGTTACAACTCACATGCATGTGTTATGGAATTAAAGAAGAAAGTATCAGCCCCCATTGAAGCTGTGAAGTGTGAGGCTTACATTCAAAGTGCATCACAAACTCTACGAGAAGTTTGGTAAGCTTTGGAAAGAGAAAACACTGCAGCGTTTATTCTGAGCCGTCGACGTCTCATAGACGGGATTATGTTTCCCTTCATATGGATGCTTGTTCTGTTTGTTACCATAGCTAATCCCCTATACAGTTTGTTGCTGTATTTCAGAGACATACTGGGGTCAGGCGTGTGTTCTTTCAGAGCACTTTGGGCCTCAGCTGAAGCATTAACAGCTTAAGGCCTAAAGACCTTGACTGTTAAATTACCTCTCAGTAATGGTATTTAGCAGACAGATGGGCCACTAAGTCTGGCTTAGTGCACTGTGTGTGTCTGTCTGTGTGTGGAGCAGCTACGACTTAATATGTCCAAGCAGACTGCAAAGTGAAACTTAAGGACTGAGCTGAGTCAAAGAAAACATAGCAAATGATATTATGTATATGAATTTCAGTTTAGTCCAACAAACCATAAACACACGATTGATTATTTGAGCTCCTCCCACTTTTAAACACTTGCTAAGAGGACAGTTGCAAACAAACATTTCTTTACAAATATACTTTTAATAATATGATTTAAAGCTTTTAAAATTAATAATGTATGCTTTCCAAATTTTGTGCAGTTTGATTGTGAGCTGGCCAGAAGTCAGATACAGAAACCGTCAAAGAATGTGTGAATGAATCAAAATAAAACACACTGTGCAGCACTCTGATTGTATAAAACAGACAGAAGCGCATGAACCAGGAAAAATGAGCAAATCTGAGCAAGTTAACAAAGTCTGGAGGGCAAAACACTTCTGAAACGCTCCCAGTGGATTATGAAGCTGCGTGGAGAACGGACCAAAACAGGGAGGCATGCCAAGTAGGATATCTTAACAAATACTGGCCACATGCCATTACATTTATAGTTTTCAAGGTCCATGAGGATGAATCCTAATGCTTTAGGTGACCCTCCCTCGACCTTTCATCGAACGCTACCATTGTACAAAATGAAGATAACAATGGAGCTGCCAGACTCACACTCAGAACTCTTGTTTACTCCTTTTGAATTTTTACTGCAGAAAAAGTTTCTTTGGATTGATGTGTGACTTTCTGACCTTTCATCTGGCTGGGCACATTTTCACAGATTATAAACCCAATGTCCACCTGCTATTAACCTGCTGTCTGCATGTGGGTATGTTATGTGATCAGGCGTTTACACCATATGATGTGGTGATTTACACCTTACATCAATAAGCATTTTCTGTATCTCGATGAACTCACTGGAAATCAAGCGTCAACAGTCAATTCTGAACTGAAGGCGGGGTAAAAAAAAAAAAAAAAAACGGGCTATCAGAGAGAGGAGGAGCAGCAATCCCAGACAGCATGGCAACATTAATTCAGCATTGATTCAATGTTGGTCTGCTATCTGGGATATCATCAAATATAGGGACAACACATTTTCAGACTCTCCTGAAAGACAGTTATGAATAGAGTGGATGTGAGAGATTTTCTCTCCTGCCTCCCTGTTCTTCTGTTTGGAAATGGAAATATGTTAAACGTATGTTAAGAATGGCTTCATGTGAGAGCTCTTATCATCTTGTGTCAACCTCCAGCAGTCCTACCTGTTGGAGACATCTCAGGGACGCTGGCACTGTAAGGACCGTCAGGAAAACGTGGCTCGTTGTCATTGATGTCCTGTACCTTGATGATGAACTCGGACTCCGGCTCCAGAGGGACACCTGTGTGCATGTCAACAGCCTGGGCCCTCAGCGTGTAGAAGGACTTTTCCTCCCTGTAAAAGCATCACAAACACGTAAATACACTCATGGTAAGATGTCTAATCAGCTGAGGCAACATGATGATCATATCGTCAGGCTTTAAGATATCTTACATGGTATTTAAGTACTCAGCCAACACTGTGGGTTCAGATGTAACAATAGCTCTTATTATTTCCACACGTTGCAGATCAGACGAGAATACCTGAATGAATGAACAATAAATACCAACAAGAACATACACTTAAAGGGATAATGGATAATGGATGATAATGGATGATAATCTCTCACATTAAAGGTGTCGAGGTCAGTCAGTGGGGGACACTATGGCCTGTGATTACATTAGAAACTTATTGTCATGGCAACACATGTAGGCCTACCGTCTCCTCTCCCTCCTGTTCTACCTCGACTTTGTATCATTAATCCATTGTACTGAATATTATTGTATACTCCTGTGAGGAAGGTGTTTGTTTATAAAATAAAAGTGGCACCATGCTACGTGTAACCAACCCATAAACATCAAATGTTAGTAACTACACCTGGTGTCCTCCACCCTCAACAGCCAAAAAGTAACAGCTTAAGTTCTATTCTTGATAAATTTACAATATAAACACTTTGATTAGCTACATTACAAACAACATAAACAGATCACAAATCAACGTTAATGACAACATAGATAAATAACTTCTGGGTGTCTTCATTTACTAGTTTAGTTCATTCAGTTCACCTCCTCACTTCATTGTCTCTGCCACGCCCCCACTTTGCTCCACTGCACCGTACTTCTCCACACATTCACTGCCAGACTGTCCTTCACTGTTCCCGTGCAATGCTCTCCTGCTCTCACTGTTTTTCACTGTTTTTTTGGTTTCCAGTTGCCGACTCTTGGACTCCTTCTCTTCGCCTGTTCCCCGATAAATCACCCTGCCTTCTGCATTCAACTTTGAGACTCTGCCTGGTGTTTTTTTGGCTTGGCTTTGCTTCAGCTTTCTGAATACAAATCTGTGTCCTGCTGTATTCCTGTGGAGGAGCTTGGTACATTTCGCCTGTGGTCTCCTGATTGCTGCCTGCTTGTACCTTTGTCTGTACCTTAATTAAAGTACCTTAAGAACTGTACCCTTATTGCCTGTGTGCATCTGGGTCTACCTCTGAGCTGTTATACTGGGACCCAGAATGAACCAATAAACACACTGGTCTGTGTTTGACTTTAATAGTCTGCATATACATGTGACTGATCAATGATGGAACTTGAACAAAAAAAGTGGTTAAACAAACACAAAGTGATGGTAGAACTTGACAGAATGACATGTTGTCATCATAATACAGTGAAGCAGATAAATTTTTGTGTTTGACACAATATACTGGATATACAATATACTAGACTAACATGTATTATAGCTCCATACTGTAGTACACGCCACTACATATGTAATTCTCTCTATAGTGAATGTTGAATATTAAATGCATAAACAGAAAAATGACAGCATCTGTCATTCTAATTAATGGTGTTCAAACGTGTAAAAATGTACATTTTCCTCACAAATGAACATTATGAATGATGAATTTGGTCTGTAAGCAAAGCAAAGGCAGAAGTAGTGTGATGTTATATTATGAGGAAAGGGACGGGTGGATGACTGCTTCAACAGCTTGTGACTAAAACTATGGTGTCTGCCCCAACACTGTTCTTATTTTGAACCATGACGTAACTCTGACTGATCCACAAAACGGAACCAAAATTTTGTTGCCTAAATCATAAAGGATTCATATCAAATTTAATTTTTCAATAATAAATCAGCAAATTTAGTAAGAAGAGAGATAGTGGTCAGGTATGAGGAGGATGTCTTTAGATTCCTCACTTGTGTCATCTGCCTTTAATGTTTCCTATTAGCTCATTTTTTTAATTTTATTTAACTTATTAGCTGGTAAATCTGAAAATTATACAGCAGCTCCACAGGAATCACATCAAATGACAATCAATTAACACACATAATGAGCTGATGTTATCTTTATTATACCAGCTGGCTAATGTTGTGTGTGTTGTATATCTAATGCAGAAAAACATAAAATGAGTAACATTGATGTTTTAAATGAGATTGATCCGAGCTAGTTACTAGCAAGTAGTTAGGCCAAAATGATGTCCAACGTTATTTAGAATACTATCATATAGTACCTAAAAAATTTATTGTGCGCTACCAGGGCACACCTAACAAAGACATTTAAACCTTTATTAATTCCTTATACATGAAACCTGAAAGGGGCAATATGTAAGATCATGTCAGAATTATAGCTCATGCATGTTCATATTCAAAATTGAACCAACATGTCTGAATGTGAAAAGGTTACAGTTATGACGCTATGTCAGAATTATCTATTGATTGTGTTGCAGAAATATTCTTTATAGTAATGCTACTTGTATCTCAAGAGGCAATAGAGGTGTGTATTCTGCCTGTAATCGAATCATTACTGCTATAATAGTTTTAAAAGTTGGCTGTACAATTTTTAGGACATTGCAAGGTTTATTACTTGTGTCTAACTGTAGGATGTAGAACGACGACTTGACAAGGGGCACTTGAAAAATGAATAACATATGTCATTATCACTAAGAGGGTTCTTTCTCCTTGCTTATCGTCGATTTAAATTCATTCTCAGAGCTGGAAGGCTGTTGATGGCAGCCATATGCTACACTAACATTCTCTCAACATAGGCATAACTAGTGCTTCTATTTTGCCTTCAAATATGAATACAAAAATATCCTTCAATAACTTGAAAGCAGTCTTTGTAAGAAGAATAATTCAGTGTCCTACAAAACTGCAAATAACCCATTGCAAGACTGAGAGCTTCATGTGCTTCATTTTCTTACGATGATGAGGTTTAACAAATGAGGACAAATTAATGCCTTCATCAGCAGCTTCAGTGAACTTAAAAATACAATATACAATCAATCATACCTCTGTGATTTGGATAAATCTGTGTTCATTAGACGCCAGTTAGAAGCTTTGGACAATATTGCCGTAATTATTGATGAGTACTGACCTGTCAAGCCCCACCAGTGCGTGTATATCTCCTGTAATTTGATCAATGGTGAAGATGGGCCCAGCTCCTTCTCCTGACAGAGTGTACTTGACTGCATTGTCTCCAAGGTCCATGTCTGTATGGAGCTGCAGGAGGAACAAAATACACCGATTAAATCATACAGCTCCTGAATGTGCTGCTGTGTTTGTCTGCCTCCAACTGCAGCAATCAGTCACAGTAAAGCTTGATTTAGTGCCAAGGTCAGTGGCATCGCTCAGCCTGGTACAGCAGCACAGAATGGTGTGTGAATGTGAGTGTCTACTAAGTTTTAATGGTGAGACAGTGTGTGTCATTTTACACACAAAGTCATAGAAAAAAATCTGTCCAATGTTCATGTTCCGTGTGAAACCAAAAGAAAGTTAAGAACTGTATCTTATGTAACATGTGTAACCTGATATTCTCCTGAACTTAAGCAAGTAGTTTTGGTGCCTAAATCTAACCACACTGTAACAGTTTTACGCCAACCACGTTTATTATTGTTACCATGCCAACAAAGTGGCTCCTTCTTTTCCTGCATGTCCAAAACGTTAATAATACTTCCATCTTTAACAGTATTTAATGACACACAGAGAGCTTAAAATGACTTAAATAACGTGCTAAATATCCTTAAAAGTGATATAGTGTGGTATCTTTACGCGCCATACCATGACATTGTGTCACATCGGTAATAGTTTCAGTGTCAGGTTTATTTGTCAGATCTAGGTTAATGCAGGCTCAGCTGTACAATAAAATGTGGTGGACCAGCTTTAAGAGCATGAGTTGCAATGACAGTGATATACATAGAAGATAAAACACAAGTTAAGAAAACAGAATCAAATAAAAATGTAAGTAAAAACCCAGATAGCAAGGCAACATTGATTCAATGTTGATTAACGTTATTTCAATGTTGGTTCAATAATAAAACAGCGATTGATTTTAAGTTGAACTAACATTGATTTTATGTCTGTCTTGATCTATTTTTCATCATTGAAATTATTTCAGGGCGCAAACCTGATGAAAAATCAGTTATATTTTCATTTATATTTCAGTGTTGAGGAATGTTGATTCAATGTTGGTCTGCTATCTGGGGAGTGATATGAATAAAATATAACTAATTAAAATATGTAGAAATATACTATGTGTCTATATATATATATATATATATAGGTATATGTGTGTATATGTGTATAAGTGTGCTGTGCACTGTATAAATGTGAAAGGATAGTGTTTAAAAGTGACACTTGTATCCAGAGTATTAAAGAAGTATCACTGTATGAATAAATATCAACGTACTAGATGCAGTAGATATACTATACTATATAAATATATGAAACAATGAGGACTGTAAAGTCTTTTGGAGAATGTTGAACAGAAAATGTTGTTTACTAAATGCAGTTTAATATGCACACAGAAAACATTCACACATGATAATGTTGGATACTATTATTGATTTAAAGAAGTGCATCAATTTATCTATAGGAATATGTACTGTGGTCAATTTCAGCATTTGTTTTCTAATAAGTCTTCTTCAAACATGGCAGAGGCTAAAAATGAATCAACGCTTATCTTATATATCTCCACTCCACGGCAAAAAAACAGAGATGAATGAGAGGTTTGTGACAGAGATTTCTTTTTCTATGACTCAGTGAATAGTTACATCATGGTATTCTTTGGCAGAGAGCTGTACTGCGTATTGCAGAACATAGAACGATGCTTTTAAAGGTTTGTTAGTCAGCTTCTTACTATGAGCTACGAGGTCATCTACAGAAACACACACTCTTCTGCCAAAGACATTTCTGTTTGTCTCCTCATGTTTGGTTTTGATGTGGGCTCGCCTCATGTCATATATTTCTATCAACCAATCAGAGTTCAGCAATATTTTAATCAGACTCTGCTGACTGGGGTTCCATGTTGCCTATAGGATCAAGTTTAAAATCCTCACACAGAGCACTGCACAGCCAGGCCTCCTACAAATGTGGCTGAATTACTTCACTTGCCCTCAAATATACCATCTGTCCCTCGCACCCACCTTAAGATCCGTGGTGATGGAGCTTTTGAGACCATAGCACTGAAACTGTGGACTGTTTTAAAGGGCAGCTAAAGTTTGGGTAACCTGAATGCACCATGTCCACATCTCATCATGCGTGTACTTGAACGGTGTATAAAATGAATATACTTTTATTTTAGTTTTCGATTTCTAGAATATCTTTTGTCTTTTATTTCTATGTATGAGTATTTTTCTTATCTACCTTGTGTGCTGTGATCTGCTGTGAGATCAATAGTCTATCTTATCTTATCTTATCTTATCTTGTGTTATCTTATCTCAGATGAATGAATCAATATAAATGCAGGACACACCGATCCAAGAGCTCTTCAGTATAAACTCTACAGCTGGCTGTGAAATGACACAGTCTGCAGTTTAACTTTAAAACTGAAGATTTCAAAGTGAACATCTAATGACTCAGCTCTGACAGGTTCTGTCTTCTAGACCTTGGCTCTTCAATTAGAGGTATTAATCACATTATATAGAGGAAATTATCATAAATCAACATGCCGTTCTCCACTATGTATAGCACGCTGCTGAATTCTCCAAAAACTGAGTAAAAGTCATCAGCAGGACAGCACTGCAATTAAGTGATTTATTAATGCAACGCTTCAGGCAGACAGCCCTCCTCAGCATGAACACCGACCAAGTTCAAGCTGCTCATATTCACAAAACTTTAGAAAAATGTAAAATAAAAACATAAAATAAAAAACATTCAATTTATTTAGTAGAGTGTACAAGCAGTCCTTTGCTTTACCTTTTCTCTGTGGGATAACACCATATATATATATATATATATATCACATTACAGTGCTTTTGTCCAGTAAGTGCATGTGCTTTACATCCCTTCACTACTTCGTTTATTCGTCCTAAAGCAGTGACTGGAGAGAAGATGGTTTCTTGTAGATGCTAAAACCTTTTTGCAACAGTCCCACTGAGGTGCGGAGACCTCTAAAGGAATGTTTCTCTGCCAAGGTTTGTGAAGAGTTTGTAAGATTTCAGCTCACTGACATTAAGTCGTATATCGATGATTTAACTGGTCAGTGAAGATATCGAGCTCTGAAAGGTTTGGGATCAGTGAAATCCTAAAAATTCTCACATGCACTTGTTTATCATTAAGCTTTGCATTTTAGCCCCAGAGGTCATGATTTTATATTTACACTGGCATTATTTTAAACATTTTTTAGCTTGTTCTGTCCCCATGCTAGACTAAGCAATATCAGTTGACTCCATAATGCAGTTTCTAGCTGGCACTCCCCAGTCATCAAATTTGGCAATTTGTTCAGTAGCCCTACACCTAAAACTATGAACGTACCCCTCTATCAATATTTCTGTGTGGTGTAATGTTTTCATTTTCTGTTAAAGCCAGGTGATGTGATAATGGGGTGGCTGTGGCTTAGGAGGTAGAGCAGGTCGTCCATGAGCAAGATACTGAACCCCAAAGTCCTCCTGAAGGCTGCGCCATCGGTGTGTGAATGGTTAGTTCCCAAAAACTGATGAGCGGTCTGCACCTTGCATGGCAGCCAATAAAACTTTCACAGAGTAGACTGCTGCAGACTTTACATTGACTTCCATTACATTACACATTACTTATGTTATGTCATGCACTTTTACCCAAACTACAATCTTTTTTTAAAATTTAATTAATAGCTTTAATTTGAAAATCTAACTGTATATTAAATAACAACAACAACAATAGCAATAATAACAACCATAATAATAATAATAACATATACATACATATATACTTCACTGGATGTTGCATATTAAGTGTTGTTAACTTCACCGCTGCACGTTCAAAACCGCTGCTTTAGTTTGTGTGTTGCCTGATCAAGATCCCAATTCGACAAATTGGGGTCAGAACAGTCGGCTTCTAGAATAAACAATAAATTTCTAAACTAATGAAAACATCATTTCTAATGAATGTAATTTTTAAAGACCTAATTGTATCTTTCCAGACAAAACAAAAACTGACCTGAAAGATTTATAGACAAAGTATTGAACTATGTTTATATCCGCAGAAATATCAGAATCAGTGACTTGATCAAAACACATGAGGTGACGCTCCCAAGCAGTGAATTCATTACATTTCTCCAAAAGTGTTCTATTGATGTGAAAGTTAAGAACTAACTGACCCACTGGGCTCCAAACACTGATGTGAAATAAGGGCCTGAATATTGATGTAATTTAATTAAAATCCAGCAGAGCTGAAATGTTGGTGTGAAAGTTAATAAGGAGCAGAGGAAGACTAACTGTAGGCTGAACACACAATATAAAGACACGGTGGTCTATGTGAGGTCAGTGCACAGAAAAGCTTCTGTTAAATTAAGGCGACACAGTAGCTCATAGCTTTTGAAATATTAATTGCTTAATATATATTTCAAATGAGAAAGCATATGCCTGGTACATGCAGCAGTGGCGTTTGAGGACACGGTGTCAGGTCTGTCATGTATAAAATGGTTTTAGCTGCAGTAAGGTCACTGTGAGATACAGTATGTCCTGTGCAGGGAATTCATGCATTTCCAGGACAGAGTTGAGAAGGGTTCAAGTTTGAAAGGCTTCTGCAGAAACTTCTCTGCTGTTAATAATGATAATTTCAGTGGAAAGGAAAGGTTTAGTTAGAAGTGTGGACATGTAGATTGGCTCTGTGTTGAATTGATGGATGTGTTTCAAAGTCTGATCTAGAATCTTGGATTGACGACCAAAGATTTGACCGTGTTTCTTTCATGATTGTCGACTTTTATCTGTTTCAAACCAGAACCCCATATTAGCATTGTATGTTGATTGTGTATGTATACTTATACGTGATGATGTACCTTATATACAGCTGAAATCAAAAAAATCAAAACATCATTATTAAAAATAAATTTGTGGCATGGAGTAACAGCTTTTTCAGACATAAGGCGGTTTGCTATGATTTGGTGGGTTCAGCCATAGACTGTATAAAACATGGACATAGTCTCAGTGACGTCACCCACAGGTTTCTGAAGAGCTGTTGTGAAGCTCAGTGTGGTGGCTCCGCTCTGCACCATCTTGGCAGCCCTGCCTCCAGCTAATCCAAAAAGCTGAGAGAGTTGAGCTGAATGAAGCCTGGTTTGCTCAAACAAGGAGCTAATTGCGGCCGCCCCCAGCGCAGTCTGATTCAGAAGCATTCCAGAAGTTGCACTGCGGAGACAGCGGTGACAGCGTTGCGGCCGCACCTTGACAAAGACGTGCCCAGTGGGGTTTTGGTGTAAGTTTAACCTTTAGGTGCTCCAGCGGTGCACTTTTCTCAACGCAGCAGAAACACATTGTGGCATGCCACAATATATTGAAAATGATGATTTTCATCACACAATGCAGCTGTTGTCACATTGTGTTCTGGCTTTTTTCATTGATACTCTTATGGCCTTGTACCTCAGTGGTGTGTGTATAATTACTCTCCTGCTACTCAGCGTGTAAAAACAGTCCTATAAGGTCTTCTGATGTTTTAGAAGCCAAGTCTGAAAACTGTTTGTTTGTTCACTTTCCACCGAACCAAAAGGTCAACTGTCAAAGTAAACTTTTAAGCCAACATGGATGAGGAATCTAAGAGGTGCTCGAATGACTGAAAATTGCATCATCTGACGAGGACCATGTGAAGTGTCAAACTCTGCTGTGATGATGTCATATCTCAGTTTGGGCTTGGAGATGACAATCTTCTAACAAAAACCATCGTGTTTCAACTGAAGGTGTGGAGCTTCAAAGACGTGAGCATCAACCAGGCAGCGACCGGGTCTAATATTTGGTTCGTTATGGGAAACATATAAGATCCAATCTTTTTGAAGGTTGAACCATAATATTGTATCAAATGACTGGTGGACACCCCCGAGTGCAGGATGAGTCCTCAACAACTTCTTAGGGTCAGGAAATGACAAATTCTACTATTATTGTCTAAACTTGATCAACATGCAGACAAACCCATCAGTAGAGCTCATATTTGACCCTGAATAGAATGCATCTTTACATTAATAAATTATAACATCAACTTCACACATCAGAACAGAGAGCAGCTCTGACACTCATCTAATTAGGAGTCTCTCAAACCAGCACCATCCTTACACCAACTTACATCACTTCATCTCAATCTTGAATTAATCTGCTATATTTGTCTATTATTCATCATGGCCAGTCATAATCGGAGGTGACACAACTGATTTGGCAGCTGCTTATGGGATCATTACGGAAACGAGGTCTGATATTGTGACGTTTTTCATTGTGATGAAATTAAGACATTCATTTGCCTCCAAAGTTGCTAACTAGCCTGGATCTGATCGATGCGTTGCTTTGCTTCCTAAATGGCTCTAATACAGTATGATGAGTAGCAATGCTGGAATATTTAAAGTGGAAATCATATTTATTGTGTCTTAAATAGCTGCATGATAGATGCTGTTGTTCTAAAGTCAGACTCACGGTTGCGTCTGATGAATGCTGATGACCTCACAATGAGTGGTCGTTTTGTTCAGCCATCATACCCTGCAGTGACAGATGGAAGTGCCACCGCAAAGGTCAGGCAGACATATGTAATGAGGGCAATGAGGTGATGTGTCTTCACCCCCAAAAGGCCACAAAAGCTGTACACACATCCTGCTGGGAGACAAACAAACATGATAGTTCTACATAATGACTGCAGCAGCAGCACAACCAACTCTGCAGTGCTATGAAGGAAAGGTTCGATAAGGAAGTATTGAACTGAAGGTATGGTGTTATCTGTGTTTTTGTGACTTGTCACTAGACGTGTAAGCTGCTATCATTTTTCAATACATTTCTGTTTTATCCGATATGTTCATAGCCCCATTATGTAACTTTTCTACCATAAAATATAAGAAGCCAGAAATTATGCTGGACATAACAAACTAAACAGACCACATAGAACACATTTCTGACATCTTTCAAGATAGCTCCCTCTTCTGTCAAATATCTGAAAAGTTGGGCATTAATGGTAAATTTATTGCCATATATAAAATGACGTTGAAATATTTCTGATATGGGGTACAAAAATCTTATTTTTCTGTTTATTTTATTTACTAATAAATGTAATCAAATTTGTTTTAATCTGTTTTGAGTTGAACATAAATAAAATATATTTACTAAATATCATTGGATGAGTTAAATTAACTGAGCAGTTCATAATATTTTTTCTTATCTTCAGGTTTTCCGTGACAATTTTAAAGTTAAAGGGCCGATGTGACATATTTGTCACATCTATATATATCTGATTTGTTTTATATGAATTGGTTCAAGAAATGTGCTCATGACAGGTTAAATGTAATAAAGGACATGTTATGTAAGCTTTAGAATTCTTAAATAGTTGAATCTTACCTTTGGTAACATAAAATAAGCTTTTTAAGTTTAGCTAGTTCTGTCACATTTGCTAACCTGGCACACAGACATCTTGGCAATGGTGTCATGGGAACTCAAAATAACATGACCTGACACATGACCCACCAGGATGTTTGGGGACTTCATTAGTTAAAGTCAAGGATAATGTTGAAAAGGAAGTTTCCAGAACATTTAAAGGAGCTGTGACACCCCTGTCACCGTGGGTTCACCCACGAGAAGTATACGTAACGCTTCACGGCACTAAGTCACACACCACCAACTATGTACTATACTGTATTTCAAAATATTATTTTCTCATATAATTATAGGCACATCAAGGAGAGAACCAAGGCTAAATTCGATGTTTTGAAGGATGACACATTGTTCAGAAAAAGTTTTTAGAGTTATTGACTCATTGTTTTCATATTTTTCTTCTTTCATATATTCTTCTTCTCAGGATTCACAGTTTAGTGTAAGCAAGTTCTTAGGTTTTGGAGAGCATCATGTTTTCAGGTAAAATAATATGTAGGTCAACGTTGGCAGAAGGCCCTTACAGCAAAACATCTTCCACATGCATAAACGTGTAAAAATCAAGTTTGGCCAAACCATCTACCATCTAGATTTCACTCATCCACCTTCCAGCATGCAAACTTCACCTGGCTGCAGGAGCCGTCACACTCAGATTTGTATTTTGAGGTCACATTTGGACTAAGACAACGATAATATCGGCCCGCCGATAAATCGGTCGGGCTCTACTTGACAAGACAGTGAATCTACTCATGGGAAGGAGAACAGTTTTTCCTTCAAAGACACACACACTCATACACACCTATACACACTCATACACAGTCATACAAACTCGTACACACTCGTACACAGTCCTGCTGCGCTTGCATTCTGGAAAATAACCTTATTTGTCTCAGACGACTACTGAAACGAGAAATCCAGGGAAATCCAGCTTCCACCTCAACCTACACCCAGCATATGTATTCAGAGTGTCTGCATGACTTTTGCACGGTGTGTATCCTGTCACAGTGCAGTGAATCTGTGCTGCCCGCAGTATCGTAGAGGTGTGTATGCAGTGGAAGAACGGCTCTGTGAGTTTGACATTTTGTTCCTCGCAGCCTTCTTCTCACCTTCACCACTCTCTGTTCTCTCTCACATCTGTCCTTCCTGGAGAGAATCCACAACAGTTTAAAAAATAATTTACATCCTGATTAAAGTAGTACTATTAGGGTTTTAAAAGAAGTTTTGGGGGTACACATAGAAGCATTTTCTGATCTGATGCCCATATCTGCAGGATGATGTAATTTGTCTGGTAGAAATCTCACATTAAACATAATTATAATAATAATGTGACATTTTAGCAGCTGCTACAGGAGGGAATAGTGCTAATTTCTTGCGGACTACTTTCAGTGGTGGATGAATCCACGTTTAGTTCTCGAGTGAGTATTTGCAGCCACATGGTGTGGCATTGGGTCAAAATAAACTCCAGTGTGTGTTCATGGTAACGGAGGAAGCCAGTGCGACAGTGTGGCTTGCATCATCAGACATACATTGCATCATCAGTAGTGATGTAATGTATGTGTGATGGTCTAGACTGGTCTGAAATATCATTTTTCTGTGGGCAAAACATGATGTAGAAAATTACCAACACATGTTTGTGAGCTGTAGCTAAGGATGATTTTCCCCTGTGATGCTCATGGCTGATGTAACACTGTGAATATCCAAGATGTCTTTGAGCCGAGCTCCCTTTGTTTGTTCAGTTCTCAGATTTATTATTCATCAAAAAGCACCCCCACCCCATTTCCAGATTGTGCAATGGGACATTTTAAGCACAGAAAAATAATTTTTGCGTGCACATAAATGATATTATATTTATTTTATTATCACAAAAAGATTTCATTCCAAGAAACACAAATCTATGCTGTGCTCATCAATACATCTTGCATGTTAGCTTTCACTGCTGTCTGCTCTGTGTCCGCTCAACTGTGCTTACAGCGAGTCATAATTTCAGTCAATCAGAAAGTTGGAGGTAATTTCTGATGTTCTGCTGTTTTGTCTGTACTCTGATTGCTACTGGGATTATTGATTACAAGCATGAGGCCATGATGGTGTTTTAAACAGTCTTGATTACATTTTATGAACCTTCATTAAATATTGTTTGTAAGCTCGCCTCTGTTTTATGAGTCCGCAGCCTCGTTATCATCTAGCTAACCTCTGTGCAGTTGCTAATTAAGATAGTAAGCTAACTTGCCAGACATTATAATGATTAATGTTGTTCTGTTAACTAGCTTGCAAGTCAATATATTAGACACAGAAGTTCATAATAAGAAATTTCAAGGAGGTATGTAACCAAAACAATGACAATGTTTGGCTGATGTGCGCCTCTGTACTGCCACTGCTTCCCCACCTCCACACTAACTACTTACAACTGGATTATAGACAAAAAAGCCAATCTGAAATGATGTATTTTCTAACCTGTTTTTAGATCATCATGAGCTAATATGTAACTCTTAGTCCAAGTGGGACTGCAGCTCTGTGATAATCTTCTAAACCTGCCTGCCACAGATTCAACCAAAGGTTTTAGGGCTAAAAGCTCTCTGTCAAACTCCAAGTGGCATAAGGTCATCTGATTCCCTCTGCCCCCGCCTCCTTCCAGGCAGCGCTGCCTCCTCTGGTGATAATCAAGCTGTGACCCTGCTATTAGCACCAACAGCAGATTAATCAGGAGCCCCGGGGCACAAGTCCTCTCTGGCTGCACATGAAGCAGAGCCAAGTTTACTCAGCCTGACCGCCTCGCACGTGTTCTCCTCCCCCGTCTGTCCGTCCCCAACTACTGCCACTGTATCTGCGAGTGAAACAGTCAGCACAGCCAGCCTAAAGACTCTACGTTTGTGTGTCAGGTAGTGATCCAAGCTTGTGGCTCTGGTTCAGTTGATGAAAGTTTTGTCTATGACATGAACTCTCATCCAGACCACAGAGGTTTACTTTTTGTCACATCTCAATGGTGCTTTATTCTATTATTCCAATTGCTCATGACTTTGTCAGTCAAAGTTTTTTCATAATCACTTCATGTCATTTTTTTTTTCCTGTTTCTGTTTTAATTAGTGACTTTCAAATATACTAATGTAATGTATTAGTCCTCTGGGACTCCAGTCGCTCTGCAGTTTTAATAGATGAAACTATATATTGAGTTCATGAGTCCTAATTTAAAGGGGGTAGGTTGCACATGTTGAAGGAGACAGACAGATTTCCTCATGTGCCCTATAAGTTTGTTTATATACGCCAACAAAGTGGAACTTTTCCTAAAATAAGAAAAAAAATGTCTTTTTGTTTTGCTTTTTTCTCATTAAATAACATTGCTAATGTTTTGACAGGGTTAAATAATTTTCCAGGACATTTACAAAACCTTTTCTTGGTAATATATCACAGCACTTGCTCTCAAACAGTCATATCATTTACTAATAGGCCTAGCATTGACACTTTTAACCCCTGTTTTATCCCTCCTGACAGGCTTTAACTGTACAATAAGGTTCTTTTCATAAGATGATCTGTGACGTGACAGAACTACTATGTTTTCTTTTTACTGTTATGAACCACGGCTTCAGCAGATGTAGCTTCTACCTAACTAGCAGCAGAACCACACTGAACTATTGGAAAGTCTCAAATCCTTCAAAATGCGTGGCTGATCTTTCCGCTGAGGTCTCCAGTGAATTCACTTCACTTCCTCCAGTTTTCCTCTAACTGGAACATTGTAATCATGTCACAGTTCAAATCAAGTAGAATTGCTGTGCATCAAATGCAACAGCAAATGTAAATTTGATCATTAAAAGTTTGTACTGTATGTAGATTTGACCTTCCACTAAAATCTGAATTTTACCTCAATGACAAAGTTGTCATGTCAGTATTACTCAAATAGTCATATAATGTGCTCTGAGGCTCTGGAGGAGGAGGAGCTTCATCAAGTAACCCTGATGATGTCATAGTAATGTCATGATCTCAGCTCGGTCTCGGAGGCTAAAAACAGAAGTCCCGTGACAAGGCTGTCTTCCAGTTGAGAACCTCACATGAAATGCCATCCATCGCAGAAAGTGTTTGTTTTCAGCGTGTAAAGAAAATGAGCATTAATGGCACTAAAGCACTCTGTAATGTGATCTCAGTTGGAACATTAGGTGGATGGAATACAGTAGCAGCTGATCGCGTCTAACAAACGAGCTCATTCACACATCACGGTGGATTCAGGTAGAGGTGATGCAGTGAAACAAAGAGGAGGTGAGCATTCGTGGAGCATCATTGATTCATAGTGATGATCTGACTGTGAGCCGCGACACAGAGGTTAACATTACTCAGCTGCACATTTATGGTGAATTAATCAGAGATGACAACAGAGACTAATGTTAGAAAGCAGCTGCATTACATCATGATTCATGACCGCGAGGTCAGAACGCTGCAGACTTTATCCACCAAAAGAGAAAGTCACATCCACTCAGCTCAGCCATCGGGTACACACTGATTGCAGATTGCGTTTTGAAGTTATCAGAATGAATTATCTTCACAGGACGGATATTGGATAAAAACATGAAGTGGAAAAATCAATCCTAAACACATTTGGTCTCTTTCACTCAAAAATCTCATCATCTGTCAGCAATCCAGATCTTTCCATCTGAGGAGCCACTTCCAATTTTCAGCACCATGGACAGCTCCCAATGCAATTCACTTGTATTTCCATCAGAGGACACGTTCCATACAGAGCACGTCATGGACCACGCCATTCTCACTGATTTTCCTTGTTTCCCACTTCCCTCGTGTCTCCAGTTTCCTCCTGTCTGTGTCATGCTGTGGACACGTAGACGTGTAGAAGTACTAACAGAAGTATATGAAATGAGACACAATGTGTGTGTGTGTGTTTGTGTGTTTGTGTTTGTGTGGGTGTGGTCTCTCTTCCTCACTCTGGCTCTGCTCTCTCTCACCTGCCCATCATCAGCAATCAGCACATCTGTCTGTCATCTATCATGACCTCTGCCCACAGGAGCTCTGGACAAACTCCCAGTCGTCGCTGGCCACAGTTTTACTCACAGTTCATCTAAGTTGCCCACTTGTACAAAGCTTGTTTACTTTTGCATCAAATCAGTTAGTCCGCCTGTCCATCTGTCTGAGACTTGCACCTGTTGTCCCTGTCTCTGGATTATCTGCCTGATCTTTCGGAGAGTGTCCCCGACTGGCTTTACATTGGTCTGTTGTCTGAGTTCAATATAATTAGAGAAATGGTGAATAATGAATTTATCACTCAGTTATTATCTCAATGAAAAAGTATACACACAATCTGTTTAATGAACCACAAAAGAGTGTAAATGAACCCAGGTTATGTTCTTCTGTCAGATCACAAAACAACCAAAACCAAAACCATCAGACCAGCGAGCACTCTATAGTTCCAATTTTGTGTCAACACAAATTTAAAACACCGAAATGAAACGAGAGTCCCAGTTTGGTGTCTGTTTGGTTCTGTGCTTGGTCACTGTCTGACTTCCTAAAAGAGGCGGTAGAATAAATTAAGAAATTGATTTATTAGTGTATTCACTGTGAGAAGTGGGGCCGAGCGTCCCTCACAGGTTATTCATGAAGGCTTCCACTAAAAATCTAAGTTTGAAAATCCAACAGTGATGCGGCCCGTGAGAGAGCAGGAAACAGCTGGATTCATTGGTGTGACTCAGGGGAGTCCGGCACGTTTTGATTTATCGCTCGGTGTCAGAGTTTACATGTTGGTAGCACCGCTGCACTTGGCAGATGTATAGAAGGGAGGCTGCATCTGATTTAAATATATTCAGCACAGGAAGTGTTTGCATCAACATTTACATTTAGTTTGGGATACAGAGTCATGGTGGACTGTGGAAGTACAGACCTGGATGCTCAGGTAACTTTTTAACTTTGTAACACTGAAGAGACTGTCACACTGTCACACTGTTTCAATTAGCAGCGTTTCCATCCACATGTAGACCAAATCAGACATAGCTTTCTTGACTCATCTCATCTTCTGTCACTATCAACAAGCTCCACTGGCCTTAGAAACCTACAGGGCACAGCACAAGCAGCTCAAGCTGACCAATCACAGTCCTTGTTGTCTCCATGAAGGTATCTCTGCAGCTGCTGTAGTGCTGACGTGTAGTTACATTTTTAAGGAGGAAAAACGTCAATCATTGACAGACTTATTCATTAAAACAACAATAGTTTGTGTTTGCCACTGAAATTCGGGGTTCTGATTGTGTGAGGAAGCCATTCTTCAGTTAGCTGAAATGCAGATTTTAACTGACAGCTTTTTTTGTCATCAGGATGGATTTACCATTTACCTGCTCACACTCATACAGTATATGGGCAAGGCCAATGCACAAATGATAGTTAGCTTTATTTATTTATTTATTTTTCCTGTAGTATCTCAATAAAACCTCAAAGGTTCTAAAGCATAAGTGAAGCTAGCAATGTTTTTTGTTTTATGAAAGAAAGGGCTAGCCCCTAAATTCAACCAGGCACGGCTCTGACACCTTGCGGACGCTGGGGGGGTAATGAGTCTTCATATTCTGCCAGGAGCGTTTCAGAAGCGTTCTGCCCGCCAGACTTTGTTAACTGCCTCACACTGGGTCCCCTTTTGTTGTTTTAGTAGGCTAGGTAGTTAAACTGTTTCCCCCCTTTTATGTTCTGGAGTCTACACAGGATGTTTCATTTTGAAAATCTACAGGATTCTCTGTGCTGTTTCTGTGTCTGACTTCCTCCTGATCTGCTCTGTGTTTCCTGACATGAGTGGTCGTAGCATCTATCAAAAATATACCAGCTGCGTATTTCAGACCAGAGCAAAGAGATGCTTCTGAAACCTCACAATCATTGTTTAGAACGGACGTGAACATCTCTGAGAGCCGCGTTCACAGCAGGAACACGTTACAACAGTGCCCAGTCCTCTGAAATCTGTCATTTCTCTTGATAAATGTTCACATCATATTAAAAGTATTAGAGCCAAAAAATGAATTGTGTTTGTTTTCTGTTAAATATCAGCAGTTCTGAAACTCCTTCATTTGTTCAACGTTAGAACTTTTATCTATTAACCTTTTCCCAAACTTCCAGGACATTCTTCACTGAGTCGACAGAACATCTGAGCGAATTAACAACAAAATAAATGAGTTGACACAAAGTTTTTTTCAGGCTACAGCTCTGAAGAAGAATAACAATACTTTGTGTCCTATTTCTGCACATTCAACTTTAATACAATTAAATTATTTAAGCTGTTTGTTTTGCAGAAAATACTCAACTTGAGAATAGTTATTTTTGTGTGAGGCTCATTTATCAAAGGAGAGCACTGGAGGTATTGATACTGAAGTATTGATCTGCTGATCTGTGGTCGGAGCTGGCCGAGCTGCAGAGCACACACACACACACACACACACACACACACACACACACACAGCTGCTGACGGTGAGCAAACAGGGGGTTTAAAGTGTTGATTGTTGATTGTAGACTGCATCATTATGCTGTGCTTGACCTGAACCTCACAGACTGTTGTTGATTGAGAGCACAGCAGAAGCTGACCTGTTGCTCAGTGGTCTCATCGGCCGTGGATCTGTCACTAATTATTCTACCGCACAATTACTCCCAGCCCTCTGCTGCACCTGTACTTCAATGAGACCTCCTGCCCTCAAAACTTTCCTTTCCTCCACTTTCTAAATCATTTCTCTTCCACAGCTCGCTCTGTCACCATTCACTTGTTCCCATGAGAAAGAAAGTCTTTTCTCTCACTTTTGGCTGCTATGCCACATGGAATCATCTGTTTCCACCTTGGTGCCCTACCCAGCATGCATATTTGATGATCCACATATTTGATTTGGGCTTGAGACTGGCAATTAGGAATGCACTCATTTGTGCATCCCCGGTGGCTGGAGAGCAACTGGCAGTTCAGTGTCTTGCCCGAGGACACTTCAACATGTGGACAGGGGGAGGTGAGGATCAGTAAACGACCTGGACGACAGCCGCCCCCATATGAGAAAGAAAACAAGACATAACAGAGAGGTAGTTGGCCAGATGAAGATATTTCTCAGTGAATGAGGAATGATCACAACAATTATTTTAACAAGAAAGGATTCTTCTTCAAGAGACACCAGCACACCACTAAAGCTGCTGAAGAACAAAGATGTAACACATCACAGATTCAACCAAAACTCGACAAAAAGGACATCAAATAAGCTTGTGTGTGCTTTATGATACACATCAGAAACACAGTTTGTAATTGGAGTTCCCAATGTCCAGATATGTAGGAATCTCCGCAGATATAACATACATTAGCCACAGTCGATTAGCAGCAGCGTGGCTGAATGTTAACCAGCCAGTCCAGACTTGAATTTTATTAGACTGATGGTCAGGACAATTGAGACATTCATGTCCCCTCAGGTTGAATTGTAATAACTTTAGCGCCATCAACAGGTCAACATTTTGATTTGTCCAACGCAATTTTCTTCCACAACCGTTCGCTTTTACATGCTGAACCACACTTGAGACAAACTAAAGAATATACTTAATTCTAGACTGTATAAAACATGGACGTTGTATCCATGACGTCCCCCACAGGTTTCAATGTCAATCAAAGCACCCACGCTGTTAATTGCACCTTTACACCTTAATGTCATTTGAACAGGTGAGTTGTATATAAATTCACCCTCAGTACAGTTGTCATGAACGGGGAAATTAGCTATAGAGACCAAAACTGTTTTTTGTACCAGGCTGTAAACATGTTTATTTCTGCTGTGAAGTTGGACATTTTAACATGGGGACTTATGGAGGCTGACTCACTTCTGGAGCCAGCCTCGAGTTTGAAGTTTGAAGAACTGCAGTTTCTGACATTTCTGTGTTGGCTTCATTTCACAGCCACAAAGGCTTGTCGCTTGCATCAAACTGATAATTAATCCATATTTGTGTGTCACTAGAAAAGAAGTCATTGACTTCATTCATTTAGTTCACCTATTCATGATCCTGCTAACTGAACAAACCCGGACTTTTACTTTTACAGCAACAGCTACTAACTTTTTAGAGACATTAAGACCAGAAAAAGCATGTGTATTATTAAATCAGTTTTCTTTGTTTTTGTGCGATGCTGACATATTTTGACACAAATCCAGGTCATTTGATTTACCAACAGACATCATGGTCCTCTCACTGCCTCTGACTTGGTCATTAGCTCTCTTTCTGACACGTGCACATTTTCTCTGTCTCTCACTGTGTCTGCCATCTGGAGGTCTTGGGACTCCCGCAGAGAAAAAGCTGTTGTCAGTCTTCTTTGGTCGAGAGGTTGGTGCAGAGCTGCTGGCAACCTTCGTCTGCCAAACTGATCACATCCACAGCAGCGTCCCGAGCTCCCTCTAATGCTTCCAGGGATGTCACTTGGAGATGGTGCTGAAAAGCATTTAACACAACTAACCTGTCTGTGGTTAGATGATTAGAAACAGCAGAGCTGAGAAAATTCTGCTTTCTTGGCTGAGAATCATTGAGGATCATACTGAGAAACCTACTGTACTGATCACATCAATATATTTTAATAACAATAAGCGTCTGTGTAAAGGAAATTCAGAGATTTCTTTCAAAGCACAAAGCAATAGTGGTGGGCGATACCGTAAGATTTGGTATCGATCCGATACCGATCCAATACCAGTCAGTATCGCCGATACCAATACCGATACCGATACTTACGGCGCTCCTTTCACGCTGCTCCGTCCTTTCATTTGGATTATTAATTAGTTAATTATTAGTTAATAGTAATCCATCTAGGACAGTTTATAAGTAAAATACTTTATTAACATAATACAAACAAAACAGTACACACAAATTAAAACAAATTCTCTCCCTTCAGTGCACTTCTTTTCTTAAATAAACAAAGTGTAAATTATGCTTGTTTACCTGGGTCACGTGACATTAAAGCACAAGAGGGGGGAGGAGGAGCAGAGTGTGCCTGCCTGGCTGTGCTCCGCGCTGTGACAGCAGCAGCGGCACTCAAAGTAGCGACACTTTTCACAGAAACAGACAGACAGGTCGCCTCCGCAGCAGCGCGGACAGGACAGGAACTGAAGTATCGATACCATTACGCTGGTATCGATCAATATCAATACCAACGTTGGATCGATATATCGATATTTTGGATCGATCCGCCCACCACTACAAAGCAAAGCAGATACTGAAATGTGGAACTGAAGGATTTTTTGGGTGGATCTTGAATCATGGCTTGATGACCCACTGAAGCCATACTTAGCATAACCTCTCACCTACCACTTTCAGCCCATTAACTCCTGATGTTTTTCTGCTTACTTGTGAGTTATTACACTTATTATAATTACAGTTATCACACTCAGATTCTGGATCTGGTGGCTCAAACATGTACGGCTAAGTAACAGCATCCATATTGAGGTTGTTGTGTATTTCAGTATTTGACACTTGAGGAGACACCTCTTCCGTGTTTGGGTATGGTTTCAGCACATCCCCAGTGTTCCTGTGTTGCACATTTTTTCCCGATTTTGAAACCTAATTTTGCAGTCAATTTCAAATCATGCAAATCTGGCTGGTTGGTTAATGAGATTTTTTTCTTTGGTCTGACAAACTCAAGCACAAATGTATTATTGCTTTACACCGACTTAAACAGGAGCTAACCAAACTGTGTACTTCTGGATTTCTATAAGCTTAGTTACTAAACAATGTTCAAAAATGCACAAAAAATGTTTTTTACTAAAATATTTCCTCACTGCAATGGCAAAATTGGAGGTATTTTCCATTCCTGGTCCTGTCTTTTATGCATGACTCTGCTGTAAGGGTTAATTTCATAAAAGGAATGATGAAAAATGTTCGGCAACCTTTTTCCCCATGATCTAAAAATAGATCTTTGATCTTGGTGGTGAGGTATCACCAAGTGGCAACTGTGGCTGTGAAGTGAAGCAACTCAGGGCTGGCTCCATAAGTGAGTCAGTCTCCATAAGCCCCCGTGTTCTGTTACAGGAGTCCAACTTCACAGCAGAAATAAACATGTTTACAGCCTGGTAAATATATTAAGGCTTGATGTTAAGCAGAATCAAGAGAGTGGCCGCTTTGATTGACAGGTAGGTGCTGTTGGTGGCAGGACTGCTAAGATGGCAACAGCCAGAGCCACAAATCTGTGCTTCAGAACCGCTCTTTAGAAATCTGTGGGTTACGTCACTGAGACTATGTCCATGTTTTATGTCATCTCTGACTATCACCCAATAAGCAAGAGAAAATGGAGATGTTGTGGTACAAAGGTTTTCAATACCTGCGCCCACCTGACAATTACAACATTACAATAGAACAACTGTCAGGTCTGAGCACTGCAGCGCTCTCCAAAGGCCGCTGATCTTGCTGCTGGGGGCAGCTTGAAGCTATCCAAAGCGCTGTCTTCTCTTTTCTCCCCCGCCCACAGTAAGACAGCAGTGGGAAGATCTAGGCTAAACTAACAGACAAATTGTTCCAAACGTGTTCTTTAGTGTTGAACAGCCTCAGAACAAGTAACACTTAATTAAAGATTAATGTCTCCTTTTTCTCTCCCACACACACACACACATACACCGAAGAGAAACATTTTGTTTTTCATCAGCTAAAACTATGAAGGATATAAATTACTAAGGTCACTATAACTAATAAGCATGTTTGTCTAAAGACTAAATCTCAAATAGCTGCAAAAGTAACACATCCCTGCTGTCACAGCAAATAAATAAAAGTGCGACATCATGTACAGAGCGAGGCCATTATTTTCAATGAAGGATGTTCCTGCACTTTTCAAGCAGCTGCACACGCTGCCTTGACTTTCAGGCATGTTTTGTGTTGATCCAATGACATTGCAGGATTTGACCTGATGTACAGTTAGTAACAGCACCAGTTTCACTGTAATAACTGCGATGACAGAATAATTAATGAGCGTTCACAGCCATATTGAGCGTCATGGGTTTGCCTTCTGAGGCAACACTTGACGCTAAAATGAAGCTGCTAATATGCTTCATCATCAGTGCTTATCGGATCGTCTCAGTTCACGCTTCACAACATAACTGTCTGTTGAAATGGTCACTGTGTCAGATTAGAAGATTACAGAGTCCTAAATCCTTGCAGAGAAGCCTGACCGACTACTCGTTGGCCCCCAATCAGTCATAGCTGTCGCATTTCACGCGTGGAATTTCTGGCGAAGCGGTGCTATGGACAGGAATGTAAACAAATAACTGCGTCTGAAGTGGCGTGTGTGATAGTGCATGTCTGTTCAGAGAAACCTGAAATAAAGAAAGAAACAACTGTGACCTTTCCTCTGTTTCACAATTCCACCTTGCAGCATCAACAACATCAGTCCTTGTTTCACGCTACACGTTCTGCTGGGACGTGGTGAAGCATCGCTCGTTGTCCACCATGACAGACTACACAAGAAAAAAACATGTTCGTTCCTGATGTCCTACAGCGGTCAGCACATCTTCAGAAACCCATTCTCCACACACCTTTCTGACATCACCATTAACGGGGCTGTGTCCGACAATTACTGTAACTTTCTCAATCCCCATCCACTTGAAAATGAGGGCTTTAACTTCTTTCTCCAGCTCCCATTTTTCATTCTTCACACAACTCTCTCTGAATGTCCTGCAGGACACCGTCTGAAAAAAGTGCAATGTTATGCTCATGCTTAAATGACGATCATATCTCATCTCTTTATAACTTTAACGGCTGTTTTTTCACTGTGTCTTCCAGTGTGACTGTTCAGAACAGCTATGAACCCTTTTGCCACGGACAACAAATCATATGCACTGTTCCTCTCAAGCATATCCCTCTGATTTATGGATGCTGTTGAGGCTGTGTGCAGCCTGAGAAGCAGCTCTGCAGACACTGCTCAGGGCTGGTATTGTGTTTAGGTGACGTTGTTAAACTTTAAACTTTTTCTGATAAAAAAAGATGTTGGGATTGAACAAAGCAATCGAAGTTAAGGCAGCAGAGTGTTCCAGAGACAAAAATCTATTTTTGGTGACTAGAACATTTCCATGTATCTTTTCGGCACATCTTTAATTATTTCGTTAGACTTGGAGGACCCAAAGACCAATTCCAGTTTAAGGGGATCTCATCCTAACAGGTCTTATGTTGAACCAATGAGTCAGAACCCTCAGTGTTAGAGACATGCATTGCTGGAATCCCTGTGCATCTGGTGCCTTTACACATATTATTAAAGAGCCTGGCAACGCGCAGTCAACACCTTATTAGTTAGGCGTTAAAGTCATTGTGGATCTGCTATGTTGTCTGAAGTTCAATGAGTTGAATCCCTTTCGGCTGTTACTTTACCTCCTAGACTTCCTTGCTTCCTCCCTTCGGATGTCTGCAATTACTGAGCAGTGCAGCCATCGATCCTGGAGGCACGGTCTTCAGAGAGGAGACTCAGACAACAAAGAGGAGTGAAAGGCTTCACAACTCCCCCCTCAGCTTGACCCTCACCCCTCAAACACCATTATCAAACATGAAGGGAGGTTTAAAAGGTTTTAAAACAGACATATACAAGGAATGCCCATCCAAAACTGTTGGTGAGGATGATTTATGACTAATTATGTAAGAAAAAGAAAGGCTACACAAACACAGATGTAAGAGACAAAGTGTGACATTACTTTTTTTTGGCCAGTTGGATGCCGGAAGATAAATGACAGAGGGTTTACTCCCTCAGCAAAACTTCATCTACTGCACGGCTAAGTTCAGGTTTGAGCCACTCTATTAACCCACCTCAGAGCTAACGTTATCTACTGAAACCCAGTTTAAACCTTCAAGAAGAAGACATATAAAGGGGTACTTCATCAATATTACATAGGTATAGTGTTAACTAAGCACTATTCAGCCTGTGAAAACAGTTGTATAACTGAGTATATATATAAGATTTCTCAAGTCAAAGCTGATGGCATGGGTGTAGCAAGCATGGGTGAAGACTCACATGTCTAAACACGCTCAATAGAAACAGAGGATCTTCCAACTTTCGTTGTTAAAAACGAGTGGAAACAATTGCAGTTTAAAACTAGCCCTTCCTGAACCAATCAAAAGTCTTTGTGTTCCCTTCTTATTGAGGTGCTGGCATGCAGAAGTCACGTGCTTATCCATTCTTTTTAAACTTTACGAAAATTGAATCCTAGATCGCACCAGCGAAGTTATTGTGTTACTTCACCTATAAACAGTTCAGTCAAGTTCCCCAGCTGAGCTGTAAAACCAATTAACTGCTCTCTTTACTTCTTGTAAAATGTCCAATGACACTGCAGCATTTGACCTGACGTACGGTTAATGACAGCACCAGTTTCACTGGAATAACCACCATCGTTCATAGCTGTTGTTTTTCATGTTGTATGTGGGAAGAGGTGCTATGGACCGACTTCTTGGCACAGGAATGTAAATAAATAATTGCATCTGAAGTCTGCATGTCGGTTCAGAGAAACCTGAAATAAAGAAACAACTGTGACCTTTCTCCAACTGAGTTGTGAAACCAGTTAACTCTTCTCTTTAATACAATCAAATATTGTTGAGTAGTTTTGTTTCTGCTTCACTACCCAAAAAGGGGAACTTATGTCAAGGAATTAATCATTTTTTGCAAATGATTTTAGTTAAATTTGGTGTAAAAACCTCTGAACACAATCTAGAGAGCTCATTCCCCAAACAAATACATGCATGACCATGAATAAAATGATACCAAAACTAAAGTACATGAGGAAGAGGTCGGTGTTATGGAGGAAGTTTTGGCAACAAGCAGTGATTAATGATGTAACCATGAAAAGTGTACAGGGCAGTATTTCGCTACTGACGATAACCACCAATCTGCAATATAAAATGTTATACTAAAAGCTGGTGTCATCACCATAGCAATGGTCAATGAAGCTCATGGCAACTGTAGTGTAGATTGACACAACAGTATTTGTGTATTTCTTACACAGTATTTCTTAGCAATGGCCACAACGCAACTCTGCAGCCTCGTTAATGATCAGGAGGATACATTGATTCTATTTTGACACAAAAGAACCACAAAAACTTATTTTCTGTCATGTGTGCTGTCTACGCATGGAAACAGTGCACTTCCGGGACCTATAAATTACAGAAAGATAAGATATGGATTAAAGATAGGATCTAAAATTTTAAACATCAACTAAGACATTAAAAACACAAAAATGTGATGATGAAAACCACGGTCATGCAGCTGTAAAAGATGTGGTGCAAGCACGAAAGATGCTTCCTATTGAAATCCATCAGTTTTAAAGTTGTCCAGAGCAGCATGAAAAAAAAAAATGCAATTTGTCCCATGAGCATGAATCAGTACATTATATTTCGTGACAGTTTCGCGAACTGCCGTGAGACTGGGTTGGTGCAGCACACCTGCATGGTTATGATTGGATTTTACTACTCAGCTGGTAGCCAGGCGGCTGGTGAAGCAGGAATGAAGCAGCTGGTGCCAATCAACGAATGCAAACAAAGCCTCAGTGCTCTGACTCCACACACACACACAGGTGTTTTCACTTTTCACTCCCAAAAGTAGACTTTGGGTTAGAATTACATGAGGTCACCAAACGACATGAACCAATAAGAATGAGGAAGGTGTCATTTCTCCTTCCCGAACAGGCGCAACAAAACTAACAGGAGGATTAGAGCGATGTCAAGCAAAGGCAATCTGTACACATCCACACAGTCCAAAAGCTGCAGTCAGACTGAAATCCTCCTGGTGAAATTTACGGTCTGCTGTGACCAAAGGGGGGGAGGGCAGGAAATACTGTGGTTAGGGTTGTAAACACAACCTGTAGGAGCTAGCATGCCTAGAGTGTTAACAACAAGCATTCTGAAAAATGTTTCATGAAACATTGCCAGAAACTTCCGTCACTGTCCTTTTAGTCACTGCAGTCAAACAGTATCCTTCCTTCTCTGCTGCTCCTTATTTCATTATGTAGTTATACAACGAGAGTATCTACACAGGTTAAACTGAGCTCTGCACTTATGGATGATAAGCAAATATTTGATTTAAATGGGTCATAAGAAGAAGTCTTAATCAGGCATAATTAGTAAAAACAGCTGTGTGAGTGCCTAGTGGGCGTGCAGGGTCTTTAACACAGTGTTCCATTTAAATAAGATGGCAAAAAAAAGCTCTGCTACAGCTTCTGCTACATCTATTTAACTGCCCATGCCTTAACTGCTAATGAGCTAATACTGATACATAAACCACTCTGTGTGTGTACTTCACACAATGAATGTTCTTGAACATTATGGTGTATAACATTAACAAAACTTGACTAAAGGTATGATTATGCTAGATTTTTCATTTTAAAATTTTCATTTATAGTTTTTGTAATTATGATGATCCCCTCTAAGCAGGACTCTTTGAATTCTCCCTGCAGGAGTCAGGTCATCAGAGAGATCCATCAAACCTGGTCTGGTTGTAAAACTGGTGGAGGCCAGCCAGTTTTCCTCTCTACCCTGGTTTTCTCCCTTTGTTATGATGTTATCAGCTTCTTTTTAGTTCTTTTCACTTTTAGCTAAACATATCAAATAAAGTATTTAGCATACTAAGACACTAAATGTCTATCAGAAGCTAGTGGTGAGAGTAAGTTACATCAACTAACCAAAACCTAACCAGTGTGGGACAATGTTAACCATGCATGCTTTATTTTGAATGTCTAACCAGATGTTGAATTTGTTTTTGCTTACTTTGGGCAGCTGTGGCTCAGGAGGTAGAGCAGGCCGTCCACTAATCAGATGTTGGTGTTTCAATCCTCCAGTCTGCATGTTGTGTCTTAAGTATCTTAAAGTCTGTGTAAAAGCAATTCTGAGATTTCTTTCAAAATACATTAAATATGTTGGAAAATAGTTGCTGGAAACATGTGAAAAGACTTATGAACGATATATTACTGTAATGTGGAGTGAGAGGTTCAAACAGTTTTTCACCAGTTTTCAGTCCAGGATTTTGTGGGCGGCCCTTAAAGGGTGGCTCGATGACATGCTGAGGCCACCCTGAGCAGAGAGATAGAGATGAATTCATCTCGCTCAGAGTGTTTTAAAGTTAGTCATGTCTTTTTCTGAACTCATCTGACCAGTGGTGGACAGTAACAAAGTAAATTTACTTGAGTACTGTACTTAAGTACAGTTTTTGAGTATCTTTACTCACTCCACTACATTTGAAGCACAAATACTGTACTTTTTACTCCACTACATTTCTATTGATGCTCTCGTTACTCACTACTTTTGAGCTTACGTCAGCTGATGATTTTTTTTTTTTTTTTTTTTTAAATTTGGAGAAAATAAACTGTTTCTGCTGATTCATGTATGGTTTGTCTTAGTCGTATTGCTGTACCTATACTATGTCATGCCATACAATCCATACAATGAAGGAAGAAACTGGAGAAACACATGGAGAAACTCCCACCGAGCAACCGTGGCCTTATCTCAAACCCATGTTTGAGATTTTTGTCACAAAAACTGATTCGTTTCAGTTTAAATGTTTGTTGTGCTTACCGCGAACAAATTATATCACGGCCTACAAAAACTCGTCTTCCAACCTGAAAAAGCACGTCGCGGTATGTAAAGTAGCTACTGACGTTAGCTAGCTTAATGTTTGTTAAATTGCAGATGAACATTTTAAACGTAATTGTATGAGCTTGTAGTATCATAGTATTTCCCGAGATATTTTTTAAATACTTTTACTTAAGTAATTTTTTAAGCAAATACTTTAGTACTTTACTTAAGTAATATTTTGACTAAGCTACTTTTACTTGTATTGGAGTAATATTTGACAAGGAGTATCTGTACTTTTACTCAAGTATTGAAGTTGTGTACTCTGTCCACCTCTGCATCTGACACGTTTCAGTCGCTTCAAAATGGCTGCTTGACTTCTCCGACGAGTGGGTGTGGCTTCAGCACATTCAGTGGACACGCCCCCACAGTCCTGGAACTAAGAATTCATTTTTACCTGATTTTTACACCTAATTTCAGAAACTTGTTGATATTTTTAATCATTCAAATTTGGCTGGGTGGTTAATAACCCTTTCTTCTTTGGTCTGACAAACTCAGAACACATTTATTCTGACTTTACACGGACTTTAAGCAAGTTACCCCAAAGGCTCCAAAAGGCTGCGCCATCAGTGTGCAAACGGTTAGCTCCCAAAAACTGATGAGCATTTGGCACCTTGCATGGCCAATGTGTGAATGGGTGAATGTAGTGTAAAAGCACCTTGAATAGTTAGATGACTAGAAATGCACTGTATAAGAATTTATATATGTATCTGTCAAAATATTACCCTTGAGGGGTATCTACAGTTTTATATATGGAAATGTACCAAGCAGTTTAATGAGTTTGGAGTAAAAACAGGTTGGTGTCATGTGTCAGCTTGCTGTATATCTGTTTCCTTTCTATTGACCTTCAATTGAAAAGTTAGACACATTTCAAAACTTTAAGTGTTCGCTTACCTTTCCAACATACTGCGGTTCAGATCCCATGTACTCCTCCAAGACAAAGAACTGATTCCACACCCATCCTCTTTTAATACGATGGATCCTTGACCTCCCATGTCTCCTTAGCCTCTTCCTGCTCTCCAACGGTGTCAATGATGTTTCCCCCAAAGGTGTCCTCACAGTCTTACCACCCTTCCCTTCCCTGACTGACATCACTCCAGCCTTAGTTCTGCTCTGGAGTGGAGCCTGCAGGGAGATTTGGGAGCTGTAGTCCAACAGGAAACAGGAGCCCACCAGAAACAGAGTGACATATTCCCTTGTGATCATCAGGGAGTCTCGCTGAGAAAAAAAGCTATGAAAGTTCAAAAAGCAAGCTGTTTCCAGGATAGAAAAGCATCCAAAACTGGATTTGCCCTGAAGGTAAGCATTGGACAAAGTGTTTTAAGTCCAATATGATCCAAGATAATGAGAGGAAAATCTGCTAATGCACTGTCCCTGCTGAAGTATGAGAGTTACTGAAGATCATTATGTTGGAAGTCACTTAACTCTTTGCTTTGTGCTGATTGTCTGAGAGCTTGTGTTACAGTAACAGGTCTTTGGTCTGGTTTTGTGATATCCAACTGGTATTTGGAGTTTGAATGCAGAAGAACCAAGATGACCACCTCGTCTTCTGTCCAGTTATTTTCTGTCCGTCCTCAGCTTAGACATCTGGAGGAAAAAAAATGAAGAAAACATGATCAATGTGTTAACTTGTTGTCCCATGAGCAGAGCTGTGCTATATCGGTGACAAGTGGACAAAAGGGACCTCAATTAGACTTTATTAACTGTTATCTGACAACAGTGCTGAGTCCTGCTTGCTTTTTATATGTGGAGTACAGATTTACAAGGACACCTTCCTGTCTGTGGACATTGAGATGCCCTAGGCCAGATATCCACATGGTACCCATGAGAGGCTCATTCTGGTTTTTATTTATTTCTAAGATATGATGTGGAACATAAGAAACATGGTCATAAATCTGCACACAGATTGGTCCTTGTCCATTAATTGTGACATAAAGTAGATCAGAACCTTGCCCTCATGATATGGTGGCCTTGAGTAGGAAACATGTACCTCCTTTATGAAACACTTTAAGTGAAAACTTGACACAACACCTTTCACATTATTGTAATTTATGCGAGACATCTGCGAGGGGATGTGAATTGTTTATTCAGTGTGAATGACTGCAATCATCGCTGCAGTCATTGTCACGAGCACGTCAGGCCAAGGACCAGGGATCACATCAGATCAGAGGGCTCTAATTAGAAAAAGGCTTTAGCATGCAAGGTTGGCAGCATTGGTGGATTAGTCTGACAGATGAAGCATGGTAGTTGCACGTGCATGAAGTTGATGAAGAGGATGTTTGCTTGCGTAGGGCACTTTTTGAAAGCTTCATTCTAGTCTTATCATTCTAATAAGATTACCGTATGTTGTATTCCATTGTACCAGAGAGTGTCAGTGTTCCAGAAATATGAGAACCTTGTTGATGTCTAAAAGAAAAATATTGAAAGCTTCCCAAAATAAAAGGTAACATTTGGATTTTCTCACTCCTATTATTATTGATTTTATATTTTGTCTTGGATATAATCATGGCAATACAATTCCCATGATACTTTTAGATACCTGTATCTATTTTGGCATATTGGCACCATTAAGATAACTTTAATTTTAAGGTCCTTTGGGGGAAACCTTTATTGGGCTCAGAATCACTACATTCATTTCCAGATATACAGAGCAGAATCAATGCACTCATATACCTATGGTAAAATCCATTTTAAAATGCCAATGTTCATCCATTCAACAATCAGACATTAAAAGGACACAAAATCAATCAAACTGATTAAATCCAGAAGAAAAAAAACAATAAAGTCAGTAAAATTGTTACACACTGTAGCAGATTATTGCATGTTTCATAGTTGCAGAATGGTTGCTCATACGTTGAAAAACCCTCAGACCAGGAATCAGGATCTGAACATTCATTCCATATAAGCAGCAAGGGAGACACACACACGTCCACACATGCACACACACACACACACACAAACACAAGCTGCTCTCTCTCTTTGGTCAGCTCATCTGTGTTTCGCTGCCCGAGGTTTCTGCCTGTTAAAAGGAAGTTTTTCCTCGCCACCGTCGCCAAGTGCTTGCTCATGGTGGAACTGTTGGTCTCTGTAAATAATATTATATTATATACTGCTCTGTATGAAAAGTGTCATGAGATAACTTTTGTTATGATATGGCGCTATATAAATAAAATAAAATTGAATTGAATTCAGATTAAAATCTATTTGAAAATAAAATATTTCTTCATAAGAAAAACAATATGTACCTTGCTTATTTTGCTCATATAGAAGTTCATAATGAACAATTTAACAGTGTAACACACCTATAAAAGCAGCAAGGGACACAGGGAACACACACACACACACACACACGCACACAGGCTCACAGGTCAGTCCCCTGCAGAGGGTCAGAAAATATGCAAATGAGGGCAAAATCTCCATCAAATCTAATGGATAAAATCATCTGTTTTATGACGGCCAAAACAAATATAGGCATTAACAGTGATCTGTTGTCAGTTATATTTACATGAAGTTTATGACAGAATGACTTTTAAACGTGTTAGCAAGTTTTAGTGAGAAAAATAAAGTACCCTATGACCATATAAAGTTCTACCAATACACCATTTGTCAAATAAATAAAGTGCACTAAAATGAGGCTAGAAAAGCAGGTTCACAAGCAGAGCAGTCCATCAGAGTATGCTGAATTAGCTATGAAGAGCTCCTGTTTGCAGCGCACCGACATGGGTATCCAGACAACCATCACTGGACTCCTCTGACACTGAAGATAGTTACCAACGTGTATTACTTATGACTCTTATCCAGTATTCTTGTCAGAGCTACTGAGAAGAACTGTCCCTCACATTTACCACAAATTAGGGCAACACTGACCTATTGAGGACAGAATGGTTCCTCTCGTTTGTCAACATACTTCTAAAGTCCGGCAGGTTTTATCTGTGGTTACTGTTCAGTGTGTACACGGTTCACCTGAAGCTGTATTTAACGGATGTCTCCTCAAAATGGTGCATACTGTGCGAGTCCATGTAGATTACACAAGAATAAAGCATCCATAAGCACCCGTTACTTTTCCACTCATGCACACAGTCACCCAAGATTTAGCAGTGGACAAGTTTGTCCTAGTATACTCTTAATGTGTCTAGACTCTGAAACCCAACTGATAGATCTGGATCTGTGTCTCTCAGCATGTTTAAATTAGTTTCCTTGGGCCGATTTGACTGTCTTCAGAGGCTTCACAGCCACCAGCTTGTAAAACTAGCATGCAGATACTAAGTAGAAGACCTAAAGCATGCAGACCAATTTTAAAGGGGTATTTCAATCAAAATGGGGTCTATGGGTAGAAGTCTCCTCTTTACAGACATTCCTACTTTATGCTAATCCCATGCAGTTTTGAGGTCCTTGAGAGTCTTGTGGATTCAGTGAGCCCAGTTGTACTCATGTGTGAAGATTGTTTCCAGATTGTTCCTCCTGGAGCCATTTCATCGTAGTGAAACCAGTTTCTGAAGCTTGTCCTCACTGTATAAAATGAGGATTTTGACCTCTACAATGATCAGACCCTCATGAAACTGTACAAACACAAATTAGAGACAGGCTGCATAACCGGTAATGGTATATTCACAATACAGGGTTTTTGAGCAATGACAAACAGTTTACAAATCGCAGCATCAAGTTGATATCAAAAATTATGAAATTTTGCACTAAATCTTTGTAATAACTGGTATTAACCCCAAAACTACAGTGTTTATTACAGATATATGATTAGAAAAAACTGACAAACACTTAATTCAATTCAGGTTCCCAAATTCAGATGTATTCCACTTGTGAGATATACAAATCTATCTCCACCTCCTCTTTGTGCTGAACACCAGAATTTCTCATCTGGGGATCAATAGAGATCAATAGATCTTATCTTATATGTTGTAGAAACATGTACAATTGTGACAAAGTGGGTGAGCATACTATTCTGTCCCACTTTGTATCATCAATACCGCATGGCTTAGTTTAACCAGAGAGACAGAGCGTCCACATAATTAGTGATGTCATGAGATTAATCCAAGTGATCAGAGTAATCAGATAAAAGTCCCTGTTTCAGGAGAACCTGTGGAGTGACCTCTACATCCAGCTGGAGGTAATGCCAGTTGAACAGTACCTATTTAGGCAGTTGTTTTTTGTCTGTTGAGGAGAGAGCATGAAGCATTTTAGGAGCAATTATCGTTATTATGCAGTGAGTTTTCTTCAGTTCAACCTAGTTCACTGTATTCTTTTTTGTTTTTTACATATTTTTTCCGCCATACGTGGAGCAGGGCTGTGCTGCTTTACTGTGGTTTTGAACAAATTGCCTTAAGTCTGCCTCCTTCTCCTTTTATATAATGGAATTATAAGAATTATAATTAGGCATAGGCCCAGATTATATTCAGCATTTTTATGTCCAATGCCAACTTCAATGCTCTTGCTTTCTGCAATGTCTGTTCATGGAAAGCTTATGTATAATTAGGGTTATGGAGATGTCATGGTAAGAATGTGAACATACATTCTCGCCCACCACCTTGACCTCCGCACGCTATTCTCATGCCTCTGTGCGTAAAGGACACAGTACTTCCGGCGGTGGAAATAGTTTGCTGTGTTGTTTACAGGCGAAAAAAATACAAATGGTTGATTCTTAAAGTGCATCCAGACTTAACAGCTTACACATCAGGGCTGTGAATCATCAACTGGAAGGGGGCAGCAGGCCCTGACCGTTAAATGCAGCTCTGCTTCTGTTTAGCCTCGACTAACTGCTGCTGCAGGCTGTGGTTGTGCTTTACTCAATGTCAGTTGCAGTTTTGGTGAGAGAGTCACTTGTTTCCAGTACAGTGGAATGCTACAGCTGAAGAGGAGGTGGATGCTGTAAAGATGGTCCACTTCTATCAGTACTGTAGGTGTATTGCAGATTGTTTGGTGATACACGAGCATTATGAAGGCGGATTGATAAAATCTAATCCACAAACACAAATCTGAAAATCTGTTACATCCTCAGACCTGCCATGAATAATACTGTTTTCCTAAAAATCCACATTCCTCTTTAGGTCATGAGGGACATTTCTGTGCTCCACTGCCCCTTACACCATCACATGACCAGGCTGTCATGGATCAGTGCTCCCTGAAACAAGAGATGGAGTTAAAATGGAGAGGCTTCTGTGTGTGCCGCTGTGTGTGCGCTGCTGTGTGTGTGTGTGTGTGTGTGTGTGTGTGTGTGGACGTGTTCTCCAGAGAGCCTTTAGCTCAGGCACATAACCTCACACAGTATTAAAATAATTTTGATAGGAAAATGTAAGTGGAGTGGTACTTCAGAGGGGATAACCTACTTGCACATCTCAGTGACTTGAAACTTGCAGGCATGTTGTACTATTGGCTTCAGTATAAATATTTATTTTACTATGGTGAGATAATGTCTTGCTTCCTGTGTGTATTCTCACAGAATCTTTGTCTGTATATGGTAGGTCATAGGTTGTAGTATCTTAAACAAAAGATGAAACAAGTAAGCACTGATGCTGTCTAAAGACATTAAAGTGTTGACAGGTTTAAATCTGCCATTTTTTGCTTTTTGACTGATGCCTGAATGTAGGTCCAAAGGCTGCTATATGTGGTTATGTAATCTTTTACTGGCTATGTTTTAGGGGATGTGGATGACCCATGATGTGTGAATCTTAACCAGTGTTGCCAAAGCCAATCATGCTAAGACTCGCAGAGTAAAAAACTTCAGAACCAGAACTGAGATTGTGACTGATATGATATTGTGTCAAAGTTTTTGGACTACAGGACATACTATGTCAAAACAAAACTTGAGGATGGCCAATCAAAATGGTTTAAGATCCAGGATCAGTTTGCCCTCATAGACTGACATCATCAAAAAGTGAAGACCCCCCAAATTTCAGTCAACCACATGTTAAATAATCCCATACTGCAATCGATACATGAATAAAAGGGATTTGCATGCTTTTCCGTCTTATCTAATTAAAACAGTTTAGTGTAGAATTAAGTCTTTGTTTTGTCAGTTCAGTGCTGATGCTATTCGATGTCAGATGCAATCAGCTTAATGTGTCATCTCTTAGCTGATGACTTCCCTTTGTTCTGTAATAAAAGTTGCTCTCAGCAGTTTTGTCGATAGCTCTCTGTTGATTCCAAAGACCAAATCCAGTGATGTGGTGAAAAAGCAGGTCATCAAGAATTCATGATTATTTTGTCATGGTGTCTTTTGTCTTGCTGTCTCATGTAAATCTGTGTTGATTGACAAGAAATGAGCAATAAGTTTAAAGGGTTCTTATAATTATCTGTTCGGGGATAAAAAAACTTTCAACATGTCTAAAAGTGTGGACATTTTCCTGGTGAGCTCTCCGTGGACTTAAATCATCTTGATGTAAGGCTTCACTGCCGAGCTCTGAACCTCTATGCTGCCCCAATTGATTCAGCTATTCTTGGATACTATTGATTGATTTGCCCTGTGCTCTAAAGGCTGGAATACACTGGTACACTTTATTGTTTTATCTCCTCCAGGTAAAAAAAAAAAAGAAAAATCACAGTATAGTAAGCTACAAACTTTTCAGAGACACTTTTTGGTCCTACAAGGGCCATTTGATACCTGTAAGATATATTTTCAGTATTTGTTTAACCTTAAATGTACAAATCACCAACCTCATGCCGAGCAAATGTGACTTAATTTGACTTTTTAATGGTGTGTCAATCTGTGTTACTGTTATAAAATCATTTGGCTGTAGTGATCCAAGCAGGTGGATGGAGTGCACTGAACTGAATGACAAGGGTTCCAGCTGTTTTACAGCTGTTTACTCAGGCCATGAACTGGATCATGGTTCACTTGTGCTGCACACGTCACGTTTGCAACCATAACCCGAAGTCTTTTATCTTCTGCGTCATGAGCGTAACTACTGTGATTGCGTGTCGGGCTCTGACTGATGCCAGATTGTAGGTGTAAACGCTCTGCTAACATGCTGTATGTCAGAGTGGATCTTTTATTGATCTGGACTGTTCAGTTAATAGCAAACAGTCTAACAATCAGGGTGATTGACTCTGTGTGTGAGGTTTGTCTGAGGATGATAGGCAGATGTTAATTTGTGTGCCATGTTCCAGGTTTGGCATACCATTTGAAAGACAGAGGAGATGAACTGAGGACGATGATCAAAAAGGATGAAATCAGGAAGACCGTCTGACAGTCTGTAAGACTGGAAAAATAGAATCTTCTGTGATCTTGTGAGTTAAGCTGCTTTTGCATGGTTTAATTTTGTGAATATGAAAAACAAATCACTTAGATTAACTATCACCACAGTTAAGACTGTTTTTCTGACTGAATTTCTAACTTCAGGACAGTAGGCATCTGAATTATATGCAAATATATGATATGAGACCACATAAATATTGAAAACATCCTCAATAAATCACAAAAACCTGAAGCACTTAAACAGTCCGGAGAGGCTGATATACAGCGGATACTGCAGAGCAGCCTGAATGGATGGTTTGTTTACTGAAGTGCGCTCATGGAGCATGAATTACACCAGAATTGCTACTTGGAATAAGCTGCTTGGACTTTTTATGGTGAAAGCTCTCAGCCAAATGGACAGGTGTCTCCTGTAATATTCCATGCACCACTAAACACTAACTAGCTAATTAATGACCCTGTCAATCACACATCAAAGATGACACCGGAGCAGAGCAGAGTTTTCCATATCTGGAAACTTCCACTTCCACTGAGCTTTTGGAGGGAAATGATCATGGAAATATTGCAGGAACAGCAGGGAGGCCGTAAACTGTCAACAATCTCTGAGTTGGTGCTATTTACATCAACATAATTAAAACCGACAAATAGACACATTTTCTAAAATCTCTGCATAAAACAAGCAAAAATCATCAATGAAAAATGTAGTGTTAATGTAGTACTGATTTATTTATGTTACCATGCTATAGGACTGCGTGAGTGGACCTAAGGCGGGCTGAATGAAGCCTGGTTGCTCAAAGAACTACCTGTCAATCGAGCAGCCACACTATTAATTCTGCATAACTTTAAATTCACCCTCAGTACAGTTGTCATGAACGGGTAAATTAGCTATAGAGACCAAAACTGTTTTTTGTACCAGGCTGTAAACATGTTTATTTCTGCTGTGAAGTTGGACATTTTAACATGGGGACTTATGGAGACTCAATTCTACAGCCTGTCTCAAGTGGACATTTGAGGAACTGCAGTTTTTTTCACTCCATGGCCACGAAGGAGTCAACATTTGTACAGGAATACAAGCTCCAGTACACAACACAATCTAACCTGTAGACTTCTCACAAGTCCATTTTAAGGCATAAGCCTATTTAGTATTTTTCTTATTGTCCATGTCAATATTCTGTGTCATACAAATACATTTTTATATGTGGATTATTTTTACATTCATGTACAACAATAAATATTATGTCTGTACTAAAAAACATTTTTGAGAGTTGTTTACAGAGATATCTCAAAGTATATCTATGTATTAATATGGAGACCCTTCTGATGCCATATTCCTCTTGTCTTTCATGACTCTCAGCGATGCTCTGTGGAACGCACTAATCAGGAGTTCTTTATCATGACGCTCATCGCTGGATGCAGACTGCAGCGATAAGCCGCCCACTAGCAAAATTGCTGCGTTTCATCTCAATCCACTCTTAATTTCTGCTCTGCCTGTTGAACAATAGTGCTGAAAAAGCTCATGTAAAGCATAACAAGTGATTTTAATTCTTCTTTTGGATTTTATGAGAAGATATTAAAGTCCAGAACATTTTTCTCCAGAACAAGTTGCCATGTACTGTGCATGATTTACACAAGTGGTGGAGTTGCAGATTGCAACCCTCTTGTTTCACCCTGTCCTTCCTATAGTGAAGGAGAAGCTGCAGTGGCTGTGATGTGCATGAAGAAAACACTAATCTAAAGCCAGTGTTTGTCCATTCTGGGCTTCTTGGCCTAATTCTGTGTTTTGTACTAACTTAAGTGTGTTTGAATTTATTTTGAGTTGATTATTTGTATAAAAAAAGGATAACACATTCAAGAACAATAGGTTTATGACTTTAGGCTTAGGCTTGCCTAGGTTTGGGCTCGCAACCATATTGCTACTACGTCATGGGGTTGGTTAATGGGGAAGTCGGTCTAAGAAGCTGCGGAGGTGGACAGGAGGTGCTATTAAGAGGCTAGAGAAAGCATAGCTTCCCAAAATGTATCACTTGGCAATCTGCCTCATGTAGCTACTAGTGCTGTCGGGATCACACACTGATCTGAGTTCAGTAGCAGATCTGCCATTCAGTATCCTCACATCAGTGCTAATTAGGCTGTCACTGTCCAGAGATCATTGGGGAAACGTCATTCTCAGAGGGTCATCAAGAACATAAGGAATGGAATGAAACAGTACATGAAATGAAAATCAACAGGAACAATATCACATGTTATGATGTCATGGATCAGAGATTTGCTAAAGACATGAAGGCGGTGCTAGAGAAAAGGTCAGAGTCACTAAGATCATAAAGAATTTTGGAGAAATGGGATCATCAGGAATGGTTCATACCTAATTTCACATCATTTGAAGTTGTTGGCCTGGACATCATTCATTTTATTACTTCTTTCTGTGTTTTGTTACCTGAAAATAATGATACGGCTTTTACTGGCTTTTATTATGATCTATTAGATTTAATAATTAATGTACTAGTATATTTTATTCACAAAGGCAAATACCTGTTTATATATTATTTTATTATTGTTATGGGAATTTTCAAGAATGACCCTTCAATAAAGAAGACTGGATTCGAAGCATCAAAGTTTAAGTTGAATTTATTATTCTTGTACAAGAAGGAGCGTTTAACAGTGCAACACACAGGAGGGGTTACAGAGAAAAAGGCTCCTCAAAGAGGATCCCCTCCAGTCTGCATGTCGAAGTGTCCTTGGGCAAGATACTGAACCCCAAATTGCTCCTGAAGGCTGTGCCATTGGTGTGTGAATGTGTATGAATGGTTAGCTCCTCAAACTGATGAGCAGTTGGCACCTTGCATGGCAGCCAATGCCATCAGTGTATGAATGTGTGTGAATGGGTGAATGAGATATGTAGTGTAAAGCACTTTGAGTGGTCGGACGACTAGAAAGGCGCTATATAGTAAGTACAGTCCATTTACCATTTAACCCCTGCAAATTGTTAACAGACAATTTTCATATATAGCATCTAAACGTTTTTCTTAGTTCCCTTAGTCAGTAGTCAGCATATCCCCAATCTAAATGTCACCTCTCTGACCTGTCTCTGACCCTCGTTCTGTTGGGACTTCCTCTATTTCTACATCAACCTGAACTTTACCTCACCCTGCCAGCCTTAGCAACAAAATCATATTAAAGAAGTGAAAACAGAACATGTAAGAAATAGGAACTCACGTACACATTGCATGATTTAAAACATCTGAAACACAGTATAAACCTAATTTTTATAACAATTATACCTGTTTGTGCCAGTGGACATCAGTGTGTGTGGGTTGGTGTGTGTTTGAGTGGGTGAGTAGTGTTGTAGTAACAGGGGTATCCAGGCCCAGCTTCTCTGCAGTGATCTTTAAAGACCCAGACAGCGTCACAGTGATTCAGGCTCAGCAGCCGCCTACCAGGCCACAGCAGCAATTTATAACTTTTTAGTGAAAACACAGGACAGAGGACAGTGCTGTGTGTGTGTGTGTGTGTGTGTGTGTGTGTGTGTGTGTGCATGTGTAAGTGAATACATACTGTAGATTCTTCCCAGATTTTGTAAATGGCATGCACTCTGATTTTTGCTGCATATTTCATATTATTCTATATTTAGGTGCTGTACATGCTTCAGCACACCACCCCATACTGTAGCTTCCTACAACAACACACAAAACAAGTAACCTGCAGCAGACATAGAGTTCAACATATAGATTAGCAACTGCTGTGACTCTGACATGTCATACAACAGGCACCGCTGGACAGAATACCTCTAGGACCCTTGTGAGGGCCATGTTTAATGGCTGTATGGCCAAATACCTGCTTTAACATGATCGATTGTAGCAGTGTTTAGACTGCGAGGCCAGCTGGTGATAATGGTGTGTGCAGCAGTATTTGAACCTGCTGTATATTCTCATTCCTCAATGTTCTTCCACACACAAACACAGGAGACTTATGGGTAATTTAAAACTACTAAAGCTTTCAACTAATTAAATTGAATTGTCATATATAATCACGGAGGGACGGTCATAGTCAATCATAGTTTGATTCTTTCTGAGCAATCATGTCTTTTTTTTTTCATCAGTTTGGTATGACGAATGGCTGCTCATGTGCCTCGGGCAACAGACACAGGCCCAAATTAATGCTGCACTGAAATGACAACAATTGACAATTTACGCTGGTAACGTGTGCAAACTGTCATGCAACAATATGCAATGTAATTATCTTGATATGCAACGCTATATCTTGCAACTGTTGAAAATAGTTGGCAACAATGACAACTGGAATGCTGAAGGGCGTCGAAATCAAAATGAGGCATCCGTTCTGGAGTGAAATACAATGTCAGTGTGAATTGTGTTACATTATTAAAAAGGAGAAAACAGATGTTTGTGGAAATATCAGAAATGCTCCTTTCCCTCTCAGCCAGCTGCACGTCGAGGTCTGTGTTTGATTGACAACAGCTGGCAGGCTGAATGCCGGCGTACAGAATGAGAGGCAAAGTAAACAGCCTTGTGTTGTCGCCTCCATGTGATGTGCAGACGGGGTGTTGTTAGTGGTGTTGAAGAGTAAGTAGCACACTATCATCTAACGAGACCCAAGTGACATTTTCAGGTACTTTTACATGTGCTTTAACGTGCTGCAGCTTATAAGCCATTTAGCCTGCAAACTGACGCTAGCTGTGCAGTTTCCCCCCAAAGAATATTTGTCTGATATATGATGGCAAAGATGAAGATAAAGCAAAGGCTGTCTTAAAACCTTCACCTGCCCAAAGTACCAAGACAAGGTAGAATCAGAAAGAGCCTGTAGTTAAGTAGAGCTCAGCCTCCTACAAGAACAAAATGAAGCGAAAGCTGCCTCCGAACAGTCAACCATGTGTGGACAGAAACGAGGCGAATTCAGAAAGAGCTGGTTTTTATTGAGAGGACTTCCTTTGAGCTGCTGCCCTGTATAAAGTATCTTCAGCGGTGTAAAAAGAGTCGGACTCCTGAGACTCATCCGAAGCTCACGGCACAGCTGGTGCAGCTGAAGACAGACGCTGAGGAGAGGCTGAAGGGCATCGTCCACTTCACCTCAGAGAAGAAGAAGAAGACCGCGTCGAAGCCAAACTCCTTCGGGTTATACACCGCTATGTGCAGCTGTTCTGTGGGTGGAGGTTGTGCAACATTTTTTTTTTTTTTTTATTATTTTAATTTTCAGGCTGCAAACTGTGGAATGGATTGTAATGGCTAATTGTTTAATAATCATGAAATTGTTACTGAAACATTGTTTCGCTTTAGCTAAGGTTAGCTCACCAGATGGCTGTCTAGTTGGTAAAGCTAGAGTGCATATTTGGGTTGCTGTCCATGCCACATGCTACTTTCATGGAAATGATATATTTGTTGTTGGAATATTATATGTATATGTAGCTGTATTTGTTGGTTTGTAAGGCAGAACTTCTATTTGAAGATCAAGAAGGCGAGGATGCTGTGGGTCTTACTGGGTTATTTGGCAACTTCAGTTATCCAGCTTCCAGGACCACCAGCTGCTCATGAGCCCCGCAGCCACCTTCTATCTTCTTCTACACGCTCTTGACAGCAGAGTTCACCAGACCTCAGCCCTTAGTGTGGTGAAGATAAAGATGATGTTATAGAGGCTGCAGTCTCTCTGGATCAACCGTCTCCATCGACAGTGATTGCTCATAGCTGTGCCTCACAAACTGAACTGAGAGTGAACAAAAAAAAGCTACAGGTTCCTCAGAACACTGTGGAACCCAGCATTAGAAAACATCAAGACATGATGACAAGGACAGACTCATCAACAGCAGAGTTGGAGGACGAGAGGCTGTTGAAGAGGAGGTCATATCAAGAGGCCATCATGAACAAATTGCTCCAAAACAAGAATCTGAAGGAGGCCTTGCAGTCTATGACCAAGCAAAAGATCGCCTCAGTGCTTTCTGTTTTTGACACTTGAGTACAGCAAAACAATTTTGGAAGGACGCGGTCCCGTTGACGTCCAGGAGGTGACAGGATACAGCACCACAGAGCTCATCAACCCCATGTTGCACGAAGTAGGTATCCCATGGCATGGCCGAGCTCTTTCGCAGGATTAAGCCCACTGTGTCTCTGGGGAGGTCTGATGGACTGACAGCTCCTCACTGTGCAAAATCATCATTATGGGCAGGATGCAGTGACGTGGCGAGATGCGGTACTTAACTCGATGGACTTCCTGAATTAATGATTTGTTTTTGTGGTCAGTAATATAACCTGGAATAGTGCTTTTATGAGTAGTTTTATTATTGCTAATTCTGGTTTACTGTTATACTTCAAGATCACAAATGACTATTGAACATTGGCCATTAAATCAAATATAGTTTGACGGTTGCTCATCCACCCTTCAGTAGAAAAATCTCAGATTTGCTGGATTTCAGGGGATCTAGTCATTCAAGTGTACACTGCATTTCTTTACCTCATGCCAGACACTTCTTTTTTTGTTTTCTTTACTTTTTGCAGAACTGAAGCTTCAGTAGCGGTACTGCATTTTCACAATCCACAATTTTGAGTCTGTAAGGCTCTAAAGTCAGTTTAAGTTTTGCTGATATGAGGAGGTAAAGGTCTTTCACAGATAACACAAATACAGCGAGCAATTCTTCAGCCTCATCGGTCAAACACAGGTCAGTATTTAATATGAGATCTCTATAAGAACTCTATAACAACCACAAATGGCCCAGTTCAAACATTTATTGACAAACTATCAGAAACACATCCATGACATTTACAGCCATGCAGTGTGAACACACTGCAGTGAAGCTTTATGGCTGTGGCCTTTTGTTAAGGATTGTGGGGGTGTTTGTTGGGGCTACACTGACTCATTCAAAACTCATACACCAAAAGCCATCACCAACCACATCAGCTTAAGTTGGGTGACGTTTATGTCCAGGTAGCTGCAATGTAGGAGTGTGAATAAGAATAGAATTAATTTCTCATATCTACTAATATTACAGTGTCACAACACAACACAGTGCATGATATAAACCTGCTTTATTATTCCCTTATTCCTTATAAGTCCCTCCAGAAGTAGGCTGCATATGAAAGAAAAAGAGGGTTTGGTGCTGAGTTGAAAGGAAGCAAATATAGAAATAAACTCATTAACAGCTCACATGCAGGGCTCCAATGTCCACTTAAGTAAGTGCAATAAATAAATGAACATTGGATCCCTGCAGTGTGCGGTTTGTTTATTTGTTCATTAACATACAAAAGAAAACAAGGCATGTTCAAAATACTTCC